>LR738711.1:584278281-584392381 GCA_902687465.1 Secale cereale | reverse complement strand
GTGCCCCCCCCCCCCAGGCTCCCCTTCGGAAGCAGTGTCGTTCCCGATACGCTGATTTTTTATATATTTTTTCTAGATTTTTCTGGGCAGTTCTCGAAATGTGAAAACCTGAAATACAAAAACAGCCGAAAACAGAAACTGGCACTGGGGTGCACTGGATTAGTAAGTTAGTCCAAATATGATCAAAAGTGTATGGAAGTGTATGAATATCATAGCAATATCACCCAAAAGTGGCATGGAGCAAGCAGAAATTATAGATACGTTTTGGACGTATCAACATCCCCAAGCTTAATTCCTGCTCGTCCTCGAGTAGGTAAATGATAACAAGAATAATTTCTGTGGTGACATGCTATTAACCATATAAGACTTTCTCATAGTCATATGACAAAAGCTTACTGAGACAATGATCCTAAGGTAATTAAGTTGTCTGAAGAGAAAATCACAAATGACTGAAAGTTTTACAATATGAAACTGAAACATCAAAAAGATTTGCAATGAACATGATGTGCAAATATGATCAAATGATATCTAGCTTGCCCCCTTTAGTGATGCAAAACATAAGTGCAGGGGCACCTTCAATGTTTAAGTGATGACTAGATACAATCATTTCACAATAAACGATATCACAATCATGCAAAAGACAATGCTACTTTGGGACAATGCACATTACACTCAGAATGACAATCATGCTCTCAGTAGTTGATGCTTGTAGTGCTAGAGCTTTTTATTTTGAAACATGGAAGCAATTGTGTCAACGGTAGTAGTACTTCATATGTGTCATGTATAAAACATCTTATAAGTTGCAAGCCTCATGCATCGAATACTAATAGTGCTCGCACCTTGTCCTAATTAGCTCGGATTCCCATGGGTTATCATTGCATTGCATATGTTTTAACCAAGTGTCACAAAGGGGTACCTCTATGCCACCTGTACAAAGGTCCAAGGAGATAGATCGCATTTGATTTCTCGTTTTTGATAAATCTCAACTTGAGGACATCCATACCGGGACAACATAGAAAATAGATGATAGACTCCTCTTTAATGCATAAGCATATTCTCATGAGAGATTGAGGATTAAGGTCCAAGCTAAAACTTCCACCATGATGCATGGCTTTGGTTGGCGGCCCAATGTTCTTCTGTAACAATATGCATATTAATTCAACCCACGGTAAATCACCCTTACTTCAGACAAGACGAACATGCATAGCAACTCACCTGATATTCAACAAAAGTGTGACAGTTGATGGCGTCCCCAGAAACATGGTTACCGCTAAGCAAGCAACTCATAAGAAATAAGATACATAAGCAACATATTCTTTACCACAATAGTTTTTAGGCTACTTTCCCATGAGCTACGTATTGCATGGTTAATTTGCTTAGTGCAGGTGGAGGTTAGCAAAAGACTGGGAGCAACCAACTAAGAGAGCAATGACGGTCATAATCATGCAGAGCGACAAAGCAATATTGAATCAGGCATGGTAGTTATATCGCTACTCAGAAACAAAAGATCATCAAAGCTTGACAGACTTTCTTTACAGTCTTGAATATGCGTGAGCATACGCCAAGTCAATCAAAATAAATTCTTGAAGGAAGATATTACTAAACCATACCACATCATAGGCAAACAAACCAAGTTGGTATTCCAATGACACATTGGGAACCTCCCAGCTATTTGAGATTAACCAAAAGAAAACCTGAACTACTAAGCACCATCATGAAAGTAGCATCTTTATCATAGACACATTAACCCATGCAACGGAAGCAAACTCTCTTAATAAGGTGAGCATGGTAATTAAAAAGAGTTCAAGCAACCAACTAAATAAAAGCTCTTGAAAAGATAAGCATGAATACTAAGAGCAGAGCACGATAGTAGCTATTAAAAGACAAAGAACACACACGGCATAGATAGACAATGAAAATTCTATGTAATGTTCTAGGTAGAGGTGGAGTGTGTTTATCCCCCACATAAAGGAATGCTGAGTTCCGACTCGTTATGAAAAACTAAAAGCAAGACGCTCCAAGCATAGCACATAACAGATGAAGTGATAAAAATATAGCGGAACGAAAGACGAACTGATAATGTTGATGGAGAAGGGGATGCACGGGGGGCATCCCCAATCTTAGACGCTTGAGTCTCCTTGAATATTTCTTGGGGGTGCACGGGGGCATCCCCAAGCTTGAGCGCTTGACACTCCTGAATCTTTTTATCATCTTCCCTCGCACACTTGAAAACTCCCTTCATACATAACTCATTCATAATCTGATTAGCGAGGTTAGTACCCTTAATAAAATAATTATACCTTGCTGGAAATAAAGATATTCTTGAAGTTCTACTGTTTCTCAAGATTGCCAAAAGGTTTTTGCAAAGAAAAAGCAAGTTCTCAATTTGCAAAGTGAAGGTAAGGCAAAACAGGACAGAATCTGTGAAAAACAGAACAGCAGGCAGTAATTGACCTATTCTATATAATTCTACAACTCAAATCAAAAAACTCAGAACTGACGCACGAAAGACAATTATATGGAGAATGCTGTCGAAAAAATTCAGACCAAAAAGATGATCTGGTGATTTTATACGAATTTTTCTATCCAAGGACAGAATCTGTTTCCTGGACAGCACCTCACAACTTTTGAACTTTCTAGCAATCAGAGGCTATACTTGGCACAAATATGAAAAGTAAAGATACAATGATGATGCTACAGCAGTAAACAACATCAAGACACAACAAAAGCAAAAATTTTATTCATGTGGGCTGCCTCCCAAAATCGCTTTCTTTTATGCCTTTAAGCTAGGCATAATGCATAGATCAAGTTGTATCAATTGAACCATCATCAAGATCATCAAAAAGCTCTTCAATAATACAACTAGTCTTAAGAGGACTCTCAAATAAAGGCCTTATAGAGATACTTCTAGGTAGAAGACCAAAAGGATAAAAGTCAAGGGAAGATTCATTTATAAATTCATCAACGATAGGTGTTTCCTCCAAAGTCTTTACAGTTACAACCCCTTTGGCAATAGATGAATTGTTTTTAGAACGGGGAGCCTTTGGAACGTTATCGAACTTAGGCTCCCTCTTTGCTGGAGTTTCTACCTTTTCGGTTTTGATCGAGGAGAATGTAGTTCCTAAGGTATCAAATATTTCCTCAATCTTTTTCATCCTAGAAGAGTCAGAATCATGGAATATGACGGTCTCCAAAATTTTAAAAAATTTATGCATGGAGCTATCAAGTCTATTCAAATTCCCTTGGATCTTTCGATCCAACTCATTCATCTTATTAGTGCTTGGCATCTCTAGCTCTGTTTTTTCAAGTTTTTTCATAATGTGAGCTAGGGTGATGTCCTCTCGAATGCTAACAACAGGGGGACTCCCAACAAGATTTTCAATAATACTAAGAGACTCCCAAACTGGGGCCTCCAGGAAATTCCCATTGATAGCAGTATCAAGAATAAACCTATTCCAAGAGGTGATTCCAACATAAAAATTTCTAAGCAAGATAGTAGTGGGTTGCTTCTTGGTGGCTCTTTTTTGTGAATCATTAATTCTATACCAAGCATCTTTCAAACTTTCCCCACCTCTTTGTTTAAAGGTGATAACTTCTGCCTCGTCAAAGACAAAAGGACCCGACATAATGATAACTAAAGAACAAGATAACTATTTTTGTGATTTTCGATAAAAAGGTACTAAAGCAAATATGAAAGGTAAACTAACAAGACTAATAAGCAAAGATAAAAGATAGCATGCAACTCCCCTATCCTGAAGAGTGGAGTCCCCGGCAACGGCGCTAGAAAATACTCCTTGATGGGCCTCGAACCCCTCGTTGGATTACCCCAAGTGGAAGGTGTAAGATGCAGTAAGTAGAAGTGTTTTCCCCTAGCAAAGATGCCAAGGATAGAATCCCCAGAGACTCCTAGGTTCAACAGGTAGGTGTCAACTGCTAACGGCGCAATTAGCAATCAACGTGGACATGCACACAGATACAAATAAATTTGCCCCCAACGAGTACAGAGAGGTTGTCAATCTCTCCGGCCTTGTAGTTCACAAAGGGTTAAAAGCAATATCATAGTAGTGATAGATAGTAATTTGCAATAGTAAATAAAATAGCGGAAAGTAAAATAGTGTATGTGATCAATGATAGTAATATGGACCGGAGTCACATGATGTTCACTAGTGATGTCTCTCTCCCAAAAGACGATAAAACAGCTATGCGAGGTAACAAATTACAGCTGGGCAATTGACAGGACCACGAACGCAAACCAATGCTGACTACATTGCAAGAAAGGTTGAGGTTCAAAGCATGGGCGGTACGCCAAAGTAAGTAGACCGAAATCCATCTGCATCTACTACTAATCATCCACCTTGAGATATCTATCCAGAACATCTCGCTGGTATTAAGTTGCGAGTCCCACCCATAGTGTAAACTCAATGCAACAGACAACTGCATTAAAAGAACTTTGCGTAAAGTAAACAATCCTTGCACCCGCGGGCACAAGCACCATTGTTTTCCCCCTTGTGGCAACAACACATCCCCTAGACTCATGTTTCTGTCACTCAAGCTAGTCATCGAGGGGCATGAACCCACAATCGAGCATAACGTTCCCTCTTGGAGTCACTACTTACTACTTGGCCAAAGCAATAAATAACAACGGAGAACATGCAAGAATTACTTATGAATGAAAATATAAAAGAGCTGAATCAAATATATTACTCAAGATCAATCTGAACATAATCTCATAATCCATCGGATCCTAGCAAACTCAACATAGCAACAACATAAGGATTACATAGGTGCCACGATCATGTAGGGCAGCTCACGAGGACTAATTAGTGAAGCACAAGAACGGGAGGAGAACATCACATAGCTACTGGTCATGGACTCATGGTCCAAGGGAGACTACTCATGAGTCATCCGGGAGGCGTCCATGGTGGTGGAGAAGCTCCTGGTGGTGATCCTCCCCTCCGGCAGGGTGCCGGGAAGAGTTCTCCTGGTGCTCCTGATCTTGGAAGCGGCGGCGGCGGCGGAACAGAGATGGTATCGCGAAAAGACGTCATGTTTCAAGGGTTACGGGGGACCCTTTAAATATATGCCAAAGTAGGGCACCGGGGGGCTCTCGGGGTGCCGAGGCGCCCCCCCCCGGCGCGGCCCAGGGGGGGCGCCCACAGGGCGCCTGGGGCCCCTGTGCCCCCCCTCCAGGCTCCCCTTCGGAAGCAGTGTCGTTCCCGATACGCTGATTTTTTATATATTTTTTCTGGATTTTTCTGGGCAGTTCTCGAAACGTGAAAACCTGAAATACAAAAACAGCCGAAAACAGAAACTGGCACTGGGGTGCACTGGATTAGTAAGTTAGTCCAAATATGATCAAAAGTGTATGGAAGTGTATGAATATCATAGCAATATCACCCAAAAGTGGCATGGAGCAAGCAGAAATTATAGATATGTTTTGGACGAATGGCGACGTGGGCCCGTAAGCCACACATCCATGTTAGTAAAAGTTTTGCAATGTCTAGACTCGACTTCGGCCAAGGAGTGTGGAAGGGGGATTCCTACAGGCAGTCGGCTCTGATACCAACTTGTGACGCCCCCGATTTTTCTTTACACTAATCATGCATGCAAATGTGTACGACCAAGATCAGTGACTCACTGGAAGATATCACAACACAACTCTAAAAGTAAAATAAGTCATACAAGCTTCATATTACAAGCCAGGGGCCTCGAGGGCTCGAAAACAAGTGCTCCATCATAGACGAGTCAGCGGAAGCAACAAATATCTGAGTACAGAAATAAAGTTAAACAAGGTGCCATAAGATGACTAGCACAAACTGGGATACAGATCGAAAGAGGAGCAGGCCTCCTGCCTGAGATCCTCCTAAACTACTCCTGGTCGTCGTCAGTAGACTGTACGTAGTAGTAGGAGCCTCCGGTGTAGTAGGAGTCGTCGTAGGTGGCGTCTGGCTCCTGGGCTCCACCATCTGGTTGCATCATCCAAGAAGAAGGAATAGAAGGGGGAAAAGGGGGAGGAAAGCAACCGTGAGTACTCATCCAAAGTACTAGCAAGCAAAGATCTATACTACATATGCAATGGTAACAATGATATGGGTTGTATCTGTGGACCGAACTGCAGAAAGCCAGAATAAGAGGGGGATAGCTAATCCAAACAAAGAGTACGCTTCTGGCAGCCTCTATCTTGAAGCAGTAGAAGAGAATAGATGGTAAGTTCACCAAGTAACATCGAATAGCATAAACCTACTCGTCGATCCTCCCGCACATCACCCTGTGAGAGAGCAACCACCGAGTTATATCTGGAACTCATCTAGGTGTGTTTTATCAAGTATCCAGTTCTAGTTGTCATGTGGTCTGAATACAACTCCGGGTCGTCCTTTTACCGAGGGACATGGCTATTCAAATAGATTAACTTCCCTGCAGGAGTGTACCACATAACCCAGCAGGCTCGAACCCATTTTGCCAGACACTCTTTCCGGGGTCATGCCCGGCCTCGGAAGATCAACACGTCACAGCCCTACCTAAGCACAACAGAGGGGTCAGCGCGCCGGTCTAAGTCCTAGGCGCGCATGGGTCCGGGCCCATCGCCCAACGCACACCTGCACGTTGCGTACGCGACCTGTGAGTAGACCAAGCAACCACCATTACTAAGAAATTTACGTTACGTGGTCCAACCCGGCACGCGCTGCTTAGCCGCTGACGTCAAGAAGGCTTCGGCTGATACCACGACATCGAGTGCCCATAACTATTCCCACGTAGCTGGTTAGTGCGTATAGGCCAACGACCAGACTCAGATCAAATATCCAAACTCCTTAAGCGTGTTATTATGAAATAACCGTGGACAACGACCAGGGCCAGGCCATCTCTCGACTGGGTGTCTCAACCTGCCCTGTCGCTCCGCCACAAAGGGCCGTCGGGAAAGTATGTCCTTTCAGCCCCCAATCCGTGAATCAATCGCGGGTACTCAACGAGCCGGCCCGACTTTAGTCACAACCTGTATCATGTATAAGTGTATGTAGTATATACACGTGATCACACCTAAGTGATCACGGCCCGATAGAATAGCAGGGCATAGGACAACGGTGTAGGGCCACTGATGGAATACTAGCATCCTATACTAACTTTTAAGGACTGCAGGTAAAGTGTCAACAGTTGTAGCAACAATGACAGGATATGCAGCAGAATAGGAGTATCGAAAGCAGTAACATGCTACACTACTCTAATGCAAGCAGTAGAGAGAAGAATAGGCGATATCAAGTTGATCAAGGTGGGGGGGGGCTTGCCTGGAAGCTCGGCAGCAAAGGTGGGGTCATCAACACCGTAGTCGATCGGGGCAGCAGTAGCGTCGGTCTCGTAGTCTACCGAAGAGAAGAGGGGGAAGAAACAATAAATACAATGCAAACAGATGCATGACGATGCATGATATGACATGTAACAGTGCTAGGTGTGCCCTAACGCAGTATCGGGTGATACTGGCGAAGGGGGGAAACATCCAGGAAATTATTCCCGGTGTTTCGCATTTTCGGGCGGAGGAAACGGAGGGGGAAAGTTGCAGGTTCGGTAGGCTAGGGACATGTGATTGACGAACAGTCTGCGTATTCTGATTCGTCTCGAAATTCTGAGCAACTTTCATATATAAAGTATTTTCATCCGAGTTATGGATTATTTTATATTAATTTTTAAATTTTTAAATCATTTTATAATTTATTAATTATTAAATAAATCAACATTATCCAAAATAGTGTATGCTGACATCATCATGACATTAGCATGATGTCAGCAGTCAACAAGGGTGTTGATTGGTGAAACTGACATGTAGGACCCACGTCTCATTGACTGCCTAATTAACTAACAGTTTAATTAGGTTAATCTATGATTTAGTTAAACTAATTATGGTTAATTAACTTAATTAAATATATTTTAATTATTATTATTATTTATATATTTTCTTATTCTTTTTTTAAATCCTTTTTGTTGTTCTATGCCTTGGGGCCCCAAATGTAAATTGGACAGCGGCCTTAACGGGGCGGGTTAACGAGCGCGGGCGCCAGGGCATCGGGCGCACGAGCTCGCCTGCACGGAGCGGCGGGACGAGGCCAGTGGCCACGGCGCCGGCAAGGCAGCCGGAGCGGCAGTCGACAGGCAGCTGCAAGGGAGGGAGCGGCGTGCCGGGGTTGTATACTCGCCGGGGCGCGCGCTCACCAGCAGGCGCGGCCAGTACGGAGCCGCGACGGCGGAAGGAGGCGCAGGGGGGAAGCGGCGGCCGTGGCGGGGCAGGGCCCGGCGGCGGGGAGAGGCAGGCCGCGGTAGGAGGGGCCGACGCGAGGCGGCGCGAGGCGGATGGCTGGGCAGGCGCGACGCGGGCAGCGGCGGGCACTGGTCGGCGGGGCGGAGTGCGGCGGCCTAGGCGGAGCAGACGCAAGCAGCGGCAGCAGAGGAGGCGCGGACGCGCTGCCGGGGCGGCCATTGGCCACGGCAGGGGCGCTGGGGCGCCGGTGCGGCGAGCGGGACGGCGAAGGACGGCTATGGGCAGCGTCCCGCAGCAATAGCAGCAGCATAGAGAGGGAGGGGGTCGCGGGCGCGGGGCTGCCATAGTGGGAGGCGGGTGCGGCCTCTGCGACGCGGAGGCGAGGCCGCGGTGACTGCGACGGCTATAGGGCGAGGTCAGGTGCACGATGGTGAACACGGAAGGGAAAGGAGGGGGGGCGACGGCCTCACCAGCGTTCGTGGGAAGTGGGCGGCGAGGCTCGAGGAAGCCTCGAGGGGGAGACGAAGACGACGGCGTGGACGGAGATGAGGCAGGCCATTGACGCCTGAGGCGCGTCGAGCTCCGAGCGGCGAGGATCCAGCGATCGGGGCGGCGTCGAGGACGATGGGGCGACGGGGTTCGATCCCGATCCCGATTGGATCGGGGAGGGGGAGATATTTCGGGGGAAGAGTGGGGTGTCGGTGGGGGGTTCGGGGTCTGGGTGGTGGCCATATAGGCCAGGGGTTGGGCTGGCCGACTGGGCCATCTCACCCAGTTGGCCTAGGGGGTTTTCCTTTTATTTTCCTTTTGCTTTCTGTTTTGACCTTTTCCTTTTTATTTATTTTAGTTTTTGTTTTATTTATTTGAAATCATTTAGAATTTTGCTAAAAATGTGTTTTCTACCACACAATTACCAATGTGTTATTTGGTTTAGTCCGAACTTTTTAGTTGTAATTTTTGAAAACTTTTATTGTTTGCTAAATATTAAGTTTTGAATTTGAATCGTTTCGACCTAACGCCAGATTAGCAACAGTAACAGAGGTGACGTGACATCATTAACATAGGTTCACTGTAGCTTAATTATCGGGGCGTTACGCAAGGTGTCTTGCTAGCCACTCGTCTCGGACACTATGCTTGAATGCTGCTAAGGCCTCGGCGTCCGGACAGTCAACAATTTGGTTCTTTTTAGTTAACAACCGATTCCACAGCTTTCGGGTTGACTCCCCAGGTTGCTGGATTATGTTACTTAGATCATTATCATCCAGCGGCCGGATATAGGTCCCCTGAACATTGGCTCGAAATGCATCCTCAAGATCTTCCCACCTCCTAATGGAGTTCTCTGGGAGTCAGTTTAACCAGTGTCGTGCTGGCCCTTTCAGCATGAGGGATATGTATTTGATGGCATGGAGGTCATCTCCACAAGCCATGTGGATGTGAAGGATGAAGTCTTCTATCCATACAGTAGGGTCCGTCATTCTATCATACGCCTCGATGTTTACAGATTTAAATCCTTCTGGAAATTTGTGATCCATCACCTCATCGGTGAAGCACATAGGGTGTGCGGTACCCCTATATTTTGCAATATCGTGGCTTAGTTCTGTCGGTGTACAAAAAGAGGGGTACACTTTTTGTACCCCTATGACTGTGCACGGGCAGTCTGAGCCACGGGCACCACCACACCAAGCATGGCAAGGGAGGTGAGCCAGGGTAAGATCGAAGCTCGATGGAACTGGAGCAACATCAAGAATAAGACCACAAAGAGCAAAGGGACGAAGCGGCTTCGCCCGACAAGATCCTTGCCGGGAGCCAGTTTCAGCAGCCCTGGCAAGATCCTTGCCAGGGCCGGCTCTGGCAGCCCCGGCAAGACCCTTGCCACGGCAGCTCGCCCCACGCCTACGGAGCGGATCACCCTTGAGTCCACTACCCCCATGGGGAAAGGATTCGGGAGTATCCCCGTGGTGGCATGCAGATCTTTGTGAAGACATTCAATGACAGATACACACGCTAAGAGGACGCCGACCCTTGGCGGGATCCCAGCCAAGGAGGACCACAAGACCACCGGCAAGCACCTTGCCAGGGATGACAGCAGGCACCGCGGCAAGGCCCTTGCCGGGGCCCCGGCAAGACCCTTGCCAAGGACACCCGCAGGGCCACCATCAGGCCCACACCAACTGAGTTTCCACCGCCCCATGCAGCTGCCGACCCAACCAGCTGGACAGTCACCTGCGTGGCAACATGCAGATCTTCATGGAGACCCACCATTGCGCCACCTCAGCTGCCTGCCTGCCTACATGGCACCTCAGGCATTGCTGGCCAGGGCGCGTGTTGACGCAAGAAGGAGCGGCGACGGACAAGACGGATGTCTCCCCCGTCCCCGATAAAGCAAGGACACCTAAGCTAAGCGCATTAAATGCGCCTTGTCATGTAATGGGAGGGATAACCTCGCATCACTGTACCCTTTCCACCTCGTGTGTGCCACTGTGGCGACTCCTTTTCCCTATAAAAGGAGGCCCGAGGCGACCAGGAGAAGGATTCGGCTTTTTAGAACTCCTCACGACTCGGCTTTCTGGAGCTCCTCACGCCCCATAGCCAGCTGAAGAACACAAACATATAATCCACCAAAGCAGGAGTAGGGTTTTACGCATCTTTACGGCCCGAACCTAGGTAAAGGAACCGTGTGCTCACTGTTGGATCCGCTCTTCTCTCAACCCCGCGCCCCGCAACCGTAGTAGGGATTCTTGTGATCCCATAGGTGTCGATCAAATACCCCGACATGTTCGGACGGTGTCTTTGTTCGGTGTTGGTTTCGTACTTCATTGTGCCCAGCGTGTTTGGCTTGATAGCCGACGTCACGTGTGGGAGCACGCTGATAAGTCTCCAACGCGTCTATAATTTTTTATTGTTCCATGCTTTTATTTATGATGTTTTGGATGTTTAATGGGCTTTGTCATTGTGGCACCCCAATCCGCATGGAACAGGGGGCCTTCGCACATCAGCCCAGGATATCACCTGACGCACGACAGGTCCAAGATCAGCATTCCAGGTACAATAATATTCATCAAATATCAAGGTATATGATTTCATCATTGATGAATATGATTATCTGGCATAGCCATCAGGCTATTTACATAGCAGCGGAAGTCTATTTAATTGGCGGCATAGTAACTCTGGCTAGGCTCCACAACTCACAAGACTGGCAAGATTACGGCCAAGCACGACGGAGCAGGCGAACCATTCAAGTGTGAACTACAAAACTGGCATGACACACCAGGTCAGTACATTGAATGTACTTGCAAGACAACCAAATACATAGCATCCAAACAGGCAGGAGACAAAGCAACAACCTATCTTAGATCAAAACATGGCATGAACTAGATTAAATGAACGTGAACCATTACATAACCTCTACTACCACGGTAAAAACATGGCATATCCAAAATGATTACAATATGGTAATAGCAGCATGATAAACTATCTTAATCATGGCATAACTTAATAAATAAAACAAAGCATGGCATGGCATCATGAGACTATGCTGAAAATAAACTACTGTCCATACATATTCAAATGCAGGCATAACATATTACTTTATTCAACAATTTCTTGTCCTACCATGGTTCATTAAAATGCAACTTATTACTCAAGCGATGCAACGAAACTTGTACACCGAGTCCATCGGACTCTATTACCAACGGGTTATCTCACCATGGAATAATGATCTTTTCGGCGATCACAACCACAACCAACACTTGGTCTCCAATATTTACCGAGAACTTGCCTTGTGATCACAACAACGTCGTGACTTCACACGACTATTTCATTCTTGTTACCATACTAACAATTTTTTTATATATGGTTTATCCTCCACTTCGATCAAGACCCGATAGTGTGACCTACTACGAACTGTGTGCTATCGATAGACTTTATAAACACTCTGCAGAGGTAGTGCACTGTACCCACACCACGGAACCCATGGCCTCGTCATCCCATTCGGGTGGACCAACGGCGTTCCATTGAAACCGAACTACTATCATGATACTACCCCGGCCACTCGGACTCTTTCCCCACTGGGCTAGTCCTGTGTGGCCCCGTGTCTACCAAAGACACACCGACCACCGTCATGGCCAAGCTGTCACAAAAGGGAACCCGGTACCATAACAACAACAACCACGGTCACACAAGGCTTATGTCCGCCTACCTGATCAGGGTAGAGCGTGTCCATAACCTTCCCTTGTTAGAGGCACCGGCGAGAGTCACAACAATAGTTCATATTAAGGCCTTCCCACAAAGGCAAATGTGGCTGCACTGAAAAAGTTCGATTTGGTGGCACCATAACTCGATCCCATTGATGACAGAGGAGTTTGTATTGATTAATTCATTTTTATTAACTCTCCATCATCATGAGCATATTTAACATGAATGCGACAAAGAGCCTGCAGCATACAAAAGCAGGTACAACAGTATCGAACTTCTTAGGTGCACAACCATAGCATAAAGAATAGGATAAAACCAAATACTAGCATATTAATGGTGCATAAAATCATCTTAGCATTTTTATAACGATGTTAAGAAAATCAAATTATAGTGGTGACATGGCATTACTGGTGATAACATTCTAACTAGCATGGCAAGGATTTCATGTAACATAAGCATGCAGGGAAAACATAAAGAAATGGCTGCAATTGAAGATAATATGAAAACAACTACAACTACACATACACAAGGTGCAAGCAAAGTCAACATGCGAGTTCGGAGCTTATGATAATAGGTTGGCTTCCCTGGCGGTCGACAAATACTCCGGAGAAAAATGTGGAACGATCGTGGAAAGTGTTGCCGGAAACAGTTCCCTCTCGGAGGGGGCTGTTTACGGGCACAGGCAAAGTGGTCATTTTCACTGTGTCAAAATATTATGAATATGATACCAACGGAAAGAGCTCGACGAACAGAGAACGTGAGCGCTGGAATCACCTCAATCGGAGTTACGGTTGTCGAGATACGAGGGGTTGAAGTTCAGGGCCCTATCTGTGACAATGTTTTAGCAAACAGGTCCCTGGAGGAAAAACTGAACGTGCCTTCGGGCCGAATACGTTTTATGCACAAGAAAACATATTTTGAGCCGAAGTGTAAAGGGAATACGCTTTCATAGCAGAGAAATCAAATTTTGGATAAGGGAGGAAAGGAATACGCTTTCATATATTGAAAACGCATTTCCAGAAAGCGTGTCCACTTATATATGCGGGCCCAAGGCGGGTTCAACGCGGAGACACTGTCAAGTGGGGCCGCGCGAGGGGGGTGGTGCCCAACAAGTTATCCACGTTGGCAGGGCCGGGTCAACGCCCTGGGTCGCTGCCAGATGGGGTCCGCGCGCTCCAGAGTTCTTACTGGAGTAAAATCTTGTCTACTGCGTAGTCCCTCGAAGGTAAAGCATTACCATGGTAAAGAAGTAGGCAGAGACAAAATGGAATGAGTAGAATAATCTTCAGAAGTATGTTGTTGCAAATTTGACAGCATTCTAGAGGTAAAACCAGAGAAGTAAAAAGGTAAGAAGAATGTCTGGGAAGCTTAAGGTCACAAGGACTATGATACTGGGAGTTTTGAGGTCATTAGGACAACTATTTAGCGTAGTTGCTTTACAACTACTAAATTCTGCCTGGAAAACAAGTGCAGACGAAGCACTCACTAGGAGTGATGGAATGTGAAATTTGGCAAAGCTTGATGATTTTGTCACACAGTGATGCTGTAAAAAGCTCATCCCAAATGGAATTGCCAAATTAGTACTTGCTTCACAAACATCATTTCTGATGAAAAGCTTAGGAAATATTTAGGGAAATATTGGCTACATGGAATGAGCCAATATCTTGGGAAGATGAGTTATATGACTAGGAGAGGGCTTGGGAATATTTTCAGCTACAATGGAGCAAGATAAAATGTACTTGCTTCACAAACTGAAAAATTTGACAGAAAGTAAGAATTGCTTCTATGCTCACATAACTCAATAAAATGAGCTAAATTTGGGTAGAGGTTAATGATTTGGAGTACTTGAGAGGATGGAAGAGTTTCATCCCATTTGAAAAATTTATGAAGGTACTTCCTTCACAAACTTGTATTCTGGTCAGTAACTTTGAAAAAATGCACAAGGAGCTAGGCTGAATGGATTGAGCTCATATTTGGTATCCATGGGTGATTTATCAAGGTTAATCATCCTGCCATATTACAGCTCAATAGGAATTAAGAATAGGGCACTTCCTTTGCAAAATTTTAGAGAAGGCAGAAACTTGCATTGGATCATGTGCCAAATATTTGAACTGTGGGACATGAAATAATGATGGAACTAATGATTATATAGCAAGGACAAGCTCCACAATTTATGGGAGAATTTTCTCTGCTATAAAAATAATAGTTCTGTTGGAAAATGAAAAAAAAATGCAATATTGGCTACAAATATAAAAAGGGAATTTTCTATATTTTAATGTGGCCAATATTTTTGCCAGAGCTTGGCTTAGGCATGAGTATCATCTCCACCAATCCTCATGAATTTATGAGATGCAAAACTATGCCTCTGGATTTTATTCCTCAGACAAGCAATAAAAGGAATAAATCAAAATTCAAAAATATTGCATAGGACTTAACAATATTTCTACATATCCAAGGATTCGGAGGACAAGATGGTCTCTTGGAAAGGATAGAATGATCAACAGATCAATGCAGATGATGGCTCCTTTGTAAGCACAAAAGGCGACCTATAAATTCCAAAGGTTTGGAATTAGGGTTTTTGAGAGTTTGAGGGGATGCAAATGAGGTCTTGTGTCAGCACCGGCTTTTCAATAAAATAATTACCGAGCGACCGACCTTTTTATCGAACCAGCACAGAAGAATACTTCTTACTAGTAGACAAATCCTTGATACAGAATTCGAGAGTACTGAATATTATACATGGATGAGCTGAGGTTGCTCAACAATTTTTTACAAGTATGCCGATATAGTACATAAAGACGGATATGACACAATGGTAGGGTGGCATACTACTAACTCGTAATAAAAAGGTGGTGGATATGTCACAGTGTAGTGGGTGACATGACTCCAATATCTTACAATTCATCGCGTGTCGGAGTGAGACCCAGTGATTTTATTTGGTGGTTGGCGGAAGTAGACTGACTGGGACTGCACTAGACGTCGGACTCGCTATCGAACTCTTCATCCATGAGATCGCCTTCGTCAACATCTGGCCAAATCAACAAGCCAGGTGAGTACTTTGATTGTACTCGCAAGACAGTTCGGACATAAGATATAATAAATGCAAAGATGATGCATATGAGTATTCTAGCAAAAACGTAACCGAATAATATAATTACTGTGCTGCAAGTAAAAATAGAAGTCGGGCGGTAATCCTCCCGAAATCCATAAGATAAATAAAAGAAAGCCAAACGAGTGTCTGAGTGACGCCTCGTGAGGAAAATAAATAAAAAACATGCCACAGTCGGGCGTCTGAGCGACGTCACATAAAGGGCTTATAAAGAAAATAAAAGGACAAAAATGCCTCAGTCGGACGTCTGAGCGACGTCACATAAAGGGCTTATAAGGAAAATAAATAACAAGAAATGCCACAGTCGGACGTCTGAGCGACATCACATAAAGGGCTTATAAATAACAAGAATGCCACAGTCGGACGTCTGAGCGACATCACATAAAGGGCTTATAAATAACAAGAATGCCACAGTCGGATGTCTGAGCGACATCAGATAAAGGGCTTATAAATAACAAGAATGCCACAGTCGGATGTCTGAGCGACTTCACATAAAGGGCTTATATAAACAATGGTACACCGGTAAAATATTTCAGGAGGTAAATCAGTACAGAGACAACTGGTTAGTTCATCTACCCAAAATGAACTTGACAAAAATCACCACTCTTGCTACTATAATAAACTTACTGGAGACAGTCACCGGGGTTGACACGTAGGTTCACTCTAGGCCATAAACATGGCTTCTCAGAAGATTTGACTCTGCAGAGTTTGTACTCTCAAATCACAGCCAACGGATTTCACTAGCCACAGGGACTAGTTCCGTCTACGGTGTTTTAGCAGAAACACAACTGACCAGTACACGCCTATTTCACATCCTGCTGTCCGGAATCACCCGTGACAACATTCACGAAAAACTTTAAGACGGGGAGGCTACAACCTCGTATAGCATGGGATCAAATTTATATATGCGCGCTCTAAGGGGTGCCCCCCTCTCGGTCCCAACCAGAAACACCCATGCCCCCTGACCAGATGACGGGCTTTAATCCAGGGCCATGGAACCCTCATCCCGGCCCCTCTACTTGGTGTGTACATGGAAAGAGGTTTGCAACTGACTAAACCAAAATCTTAGCAGACGGCATGTGACAGTACCAAAAAGGAGATGGACGGGATCACGACTTGATCCACATTGATACTAAAGTTAACCATCTACTGGCATGCTCCAACAATACCAGTACACAACCCATCATGTCACCACATGATCGGGGTTGATACTAAAGTTAACCATCTACTGGCATTCACCCGAAGCTTGCTTGCATGAAATATAATCATCCACCAATGCTTTGATGATCAAGCCATGAAGAAGAACTACTCGAGCAAACATGCAACACACTCATCATATCAAAGGTTCAAACATGCTTGCGTGGATCGGAGTAGTCGGAGTCTAACTCGGTGATGTTTGCGGCTCCGTCATGTCCTTCGGTATCTACGTATTCAAATAAAACGAATACTAACATAAATACCGCGCGTGCATAAAAGTTGCTCCAAATATTTTTCAAATAAATATGACAAAAAACTAGATAGAAAACTAAAGAGGACAGAAAAGAATCAACTCAAAATCTTCTTTAGTTAAAAAGTTATTAGAGTTTCTGTCCAGGGACTCATCTATAATGAAACAGAAAGTTTCCAGGGGCTAGAATAGAAAACAGAAAAGCGAACCGGTACGCAGTACGCTAGCCGAATATGAAGACGTACTTTGCTCGAAGGCGCTTTCCAGAAAAACGTTTCGGAGGGAAAAGAGAGTCTAACAAGGGGGTCCCGCTCGTCAGGTTTAAAAACTGAAACAGAGCCGTGCCGGCGCTAGAAGGCTGCGGTGGTCGCCGGCGCCGATCCACGGCGAGGTAGGGGAAGGGAGTGGTACCTACAGCTTCTTGGTGTTCTTCCACGTCGGTGGGTGGTGGAGTTGAGCGTCGGCGAGCCCCACGTCCACGGCGACCCTATCTCCCGCAGACGGCAGCTCGGGCAGTCGTGGGCCTCGTCGGAGAGAGCTTCTGGGGTCAAATTGGAGTGGGGGTTAGACTCATGTAGGTGCCAGGAGGCTACGTGCGAGTCCAGGGCGACGGAGGAGCTCTCACCAGAGCGGACGCTGCTGGAACCCGAGGCGGACGGAGGTGGCCGGATTGAGGAAGAAGGGCCCCTCGAGGCTCTTTCAGTGGATGGGCGTGGTCTAGTGAGGTGGTGGAGTGATGCCCGCTCGAGAGTGAGCTCGAAGGTGCTATATATAGCCGGCCCGAGGCGGTTACCGTGAACAGGATAAGTCCGGCGATCGATTACGGCGGCGCTGTGGCTGGACGGTTGGTTTAGGAGCTTGAGCATCGACTAGGAGGTGTACTGGTTCCATTTCAGTGCCTAACTCAGCAAGGGAGGGGTGGTTACGGTCTGTCCTCGGCGGAACGACCGTGCGGCATGTCGGCGGCAGAGAGCGCGCCCTGTGCGTGCCAGGCCACGGCGACGGTGCTGCAGGCGTGCGCTGGCGATGGAGAAGGCCACGCGGAGCCCCCATGCGACTTGGGCGGTGCAGAATGGCGTTGTGCCGCAGGGTGCCTCCTGTCGGCCGCCACGGGAGGTTCTGTTGTCGCGGAAGACGCCGGCGTGGGCGGGCCAGGGCGCCACCGACGCCAGGAACCAGCCAAGCACGTGTGCTGCGCTCTGGATAAGGAAGAGGTGCTGTGCAACATCGAGCCAAAGTGGTACTTGTAAGATTGACGAAGCTGACTGACGAAACTGACGAAGCTGCACTATCGCCTGCAAAGTTCAGTTAAGTTTTCTGAAACTGACAGAAACAGTGCACGCCAGGTGTTTGACGAAATGATTTTGGCATGTGGAAAATCTTGCTGGAGCTGATATTTGGTGGAGTGGCCTCTTGATGCATCTAGAGGCTGCCTGAATTTTCATTGAATTTTTGGATGAAGAAAGATATGAATTTCACCAAAATTTGCAAATCTGGTCCAAACTTGCAGTAAGCTAAATTAGAAAATTTTGAACTATGGACCAGTGAAACAAGATGGATCTAGGTTGCGGGTACTAGGGACTATCCAGGGGAGTTGGTTTGGGATCAAATATCAAAATGAACATGGTGGTTCCTTTGTAATTCACCATGGTTCATTTTAATGGACATAATTTGTTTTTGGTGCAAAATAATTAGAAATAAATTCCAATAAGTTTGAAACTTGCTGGAATTGATGAGAGACTTGTCTCAAGGTGAAAAGGAGGTCTTGGAGAGAAATATCTTTATTCGGTGTCATGGCAAGAGAAAAGTTGGAGAGGAGGACAAGCCCAAGGTTATTCCTATGATGGTTAATCAAGAAGGGAAAAGAATCGAACAAACCCCTTTGAAAATCAACTTGTGTTTGAGCAAACACAAGAAGCAAACCTTCAAGACCAGAATCAAGCTTGAGAAGAACACACAAACTTTGGTCAGAAAAGATTTTAGAAGGGTTTTCAAGAGAAGATTCAAATACCCCCTTCCAAAAGACCAAAAGTTTGGAAGAAAAACAAATCCAAAATTTGGAGTGTTACATCTTGCCCACTGATAAAGACATGAGCAAGGTTTTGAAGAGTTAAAAGTGACTAGAAATCTTAGGGTCATCTAGAAATTTTCTTGAGAAAATTTGAAGAAGGGTTGCGAGGAAGAAATAACAGCACAAAATTGATAACCAAATTTTGAGGCTGTTACAGTCATACACTTTTATATTATTTTTGGGACTAACCTACTAACCCAAAGGCCCAGTCCAGATTGCTGGTTTTGCCTGTTTCAGGGATATACAGAAAAGGGATATCAAACGGAGTGCAAATGGAATGAAACCTTCGGGAGAGATATTTTTGGACAAAATCACACACGAAATACGTGAGAACCACGGAGTAGGGCATACGTGGTGCCCACGAGGGTGGGGGCGCCCCCCTAGGGCGCACCCCCTGCTTCGTGGGACGCACGTAAGGCCCCCGGTGCCCTCCTTCCTCCTATATAAGCCTACGTACCCCGAAACCATCAGAAGAGGAGAGAAAACCCTACTTCCACCGCCGTAACCTTCTGTTCCCGTGAGATCCCATCTTGGTGCCTATTCCGTAGCTCCGCTAGAGGGGGGATCTACCATGGAGTGCCTCTACATCATCATCATCGCCTCACCGTGAGTTGTGAGTAGTTTACCACAGACCTTCGGGCCCTTAGCTAGTATCTAGATGGCTTCTTCTCTCTCTCTCTGGATCTCAATACAAAGTTCTCCTCGATCTTCGAGGAGATCTATTCGATGTAATCTCTTTTTGCGGTGTGTTTGTCGAGATCCGATGAATTGTGGGTTTATGATCAAGATTATCTATGAGAAATATTTGGTACTTCTCTGAACTCTTTATGTATGATTATAATATCCTTGCAAGTCTCTTCGAATTATTGGTTTGGTTTGGCCTACTAGATCTATAGTTCTTGCAATGGGAGAAGTGCTTGGCTTTGGGTTCAATCTTGCAGTGTCCTTTCCCAGTGACAGTAGGGGCGGCAAGTCACGTATTGTATTGTTGCCATCGACGATAAAAAGATGGGGTTTATATCATATTGCTTGAGTTTATCCCTCTACATCACGTCATCTTGCTTAAAGCGTTACTCTGTTCTTATGAACTCAATACACTAGATGCATGCTGGATAGCGGTCAATGTGTGGAGTAATGGTAGTAGATGCAGAATCGTTTCGGTCTACTTGTCTCGGACGTGATGCCTATATATAATGATCATGCCTAGATAGTCCCATAATTATTCGCTTTTCTATCAATTGCTCAACAGTAATTTGTTTACCTGCCGTAGAATACCGCTATCGTGAGAGAAGCCACTAGAGAACACTATGGCCCCCGGGTCTATTCTCAACATATCAATTTACACTTGCTTTACTTTTTCGCTTTTACTTTATGTTCTTATAATAAAAATACCAAAAATATAAACTATCATCTCTATCAGATCTCACTTTCGTAAGTGACCGTAAAGGGATTGATAACCCCTTAACGCGTTGGCTGTGAAGTTCTTATTTGTTTGTGCAGGTGCGAGGGACTCGCGCGTGGTCTCCTACTGGATTGATACCTTGGTTCTAAAAAACTAAGGGAAATACGAACACTACTGTGCTCCATCTCCCTTTCCTCTTCGAGGGAATAAAACGCAAGCTCACGAAGTAACAAGAAGAATTTCTGGCGCCGTTACAAGGAAGGCTTACGCAAAAGTCATATACCAAGTACCTATCACAAACCCTTATCCTTCGCATTACATTTTTTGCCTCTCGTATTCCTCTCCCCCACTTCACCCTTGCCGTTTTATTTGTCCTTCTTCTGCCGTGTGTTTATCGTTGGCTTGGTATTTGTTTGCTTGTTTGTTGCTTGCTTGCTTGCCCTCATGTCTGAGATGGGGGACGATTTTATCGAGAAGGGTAGTAATGTCGAGGGCAACGTCTATGTTGACCCCCCGGACGAAGCTACCACTTTACCTATTAAGAAGTTCCGGGTTGGTACTAGTAATATCATTGGAAAAAGAGTTCTTCAAGACTTCTTTACTTGTGCCGGTGCTTTGCCCACTATGGGTGGCTCTATTCTTCACAGAACTGGTAGCCTTGCGGATGATGTATTTATGCTTATAGTAGAAATTGAAAGGCAATTTATCCATATGCATCCCTGTATTCAGAGAATCTTTTTGGAGTTTTCCAATATTGAGCATTCTTTAGTTAAGTGTGCAGCTACTATCTTATTGGCTCATGAATTTAGATTTATCATGAAAGAGGCCAAAGAAATATCTGCTCATTACGGAGTAGATGCCGGTCGACCTCCCATAGAGGCTATCTTATTCAATCAAGAAGACATAATGCGGTTGCGATATCCAGATCATGTTGCTTTTAATGAAAACCTTTGAAAAAGGTTCTTGCCGATGTCTTGATTGATAGAATTTCTGAGTTGAACAATGATTTTGCTATTCAAAACAATGGGTTAGGCTTCTCCCTTGAGCGAAGGCTTATGACCTTCTACCAAAAGAATGCCTATAATGATGAATTGGTTGTCCACTACAAAGGGCCAAAAGAGGAACCTATTCCTCCTGAGATTGATGTGGGGGACTTTTGTCCCATTAAATTTAGCCCTTTTGATTACTTTTGCTTGCCACAAAGGAAGCTTTCTGCTGAACTTAGGGAATATGAGATGAGCTTTCGCGACATATCGTATCATTATGGCATTCCCTAGATCTATCCATGTATCGTGCCTAGCTAGGGGCGTAAATCGATAGCGCTTTTTGGGAGGCAACCCAATTTCATATTTTTTTGTTTTTGCTTCTGTTAGGAAATAAATATAGCATCTAGCTTCTGTTTATATGTGGTTTTGTGTTTTGTTTAGTTCTTGTGCCAAGTAGAACCTTTGGGAAAACATGTGTGAAGTTTATATGATCTTGCTGTGAAAAACAAAATCGTTAGCGCTCGCTAGCATGGTCATCAGATTTTACTGTAGCGTACTATTTAGTTGAGTCATTTTGCAGATGATTAATAGACAAATTCCTCATGTTTACCAATTTAGTTTGAATTTTTTGGAGTTACAGAAGTATGCGAAACCTGCAGATTACTACTGACTGTTCTGTTTTTGACAGATTCTGTTTTTCGTGTGTAGTTTGCTTATTTCAATGCATCTCTGATATTGGGAAGTATGAACCATAGAGAAGTTGGAATACAGTAGGTTTAACACCAATATAAACAAATAATGAATTGATTGCAGTACCTTTGAGTAGTGGCTTGCTTTTCTTATACTAACGGAGCTCACGAGATTTTTGTCTAAGTTTTGTGTTGTGAAGTTTTCAAGTTTTGAGTATTGCTTTGATGGACTATGGAATGAAGAGTGGCAAGAGCATAAGCTTGGGGATGCCCATGGCACCCCAAGGTAAAATTCAAGGACAACCAAAGGCCTGAGCTTGGCGATGCCCCGGGAAGGCATCCCCTCTTTCGTCTTCATCCATCGGTAACTATAGTCGCAGCTATATTTTTATTCACCACATGATATGTGTTTTGCTTGGAGCGTCTTGTATAATTTGAGTCTTTGCTTGCTAGTTTGCCACAATTATCCTTGCTGGACATACCTATTTGAGTGAGTTAAATATGGCCTAGGAATTGATAGAACACTCTATGCGCTTCACTTATATCCTTTGAGTTGAATAGTTTTGCTCTAGTGCTTCACTTATATCTTTTAGAGTACGATTGTGATAATATTTTGAAGAAATTTTTGAACTCTCATGCTTCACTTATATCCTTTTGAGAGTCTATTAAAACATCATGGTAATGTGCTTAGGCTATAAAACTAGTGTTCACATGATAGACATCCAATATCAATGTAGTAAAAACTTTCACACTAAGTGCATTGAATATGATGAGAAGTTGGATGCTTGATAATTGTTTTGAGATATGAGGATTGTGATATTAGAGTCATGCTAGTGGAGTTATTATGAAATTGAGAAATGTTTGTGTTAAGGTTAGTGATTCCCGTAGCATGCACGTTTGGTGTACCGCTATGTGACAAAGTTAGAGCATGAGTTATTTGTAAAGTATCAACCTTTGTGTGGAGGTCGGGGGCGCGCGATGGTTAACTCCTACCAACCTCCCCCCTAGGAGCATGCGTTGATTGCTTTGTTTTGATGACTCGTAGATTTTTGCAATAAGTATATGAGTTCTTATGACTAATGTTGAGTCCATGGATTATACACACTCTCACCCTTCCACCATTGCTAGCCTCTCTTGTATCGTGCAACTTTCGCCGGTACCATACACCCACTATATATCCTTCCTCAAAACAGCCACCATATTATTCCTCAAAACAGCCACCATACCTACCTATCATGGCATTTCCATAGCCATTCCGAGATATATGGCCATGCAACTTTCCACCATTTCGTTCATATGACACACTTCATATTGTCATATTGCCATGCATGATCATGTAGTTGACATCGTATTTGTGGCAAGGTCACCATGCATAATTTTTCATACATGCCACTCTTGATTCATTGCTCATCCCGGTACACCGCCGGAGGCATTCATATACAGTCATACCTTGTTCTAGTATCGAGTTGTAATATCGAGTTGTAATGAAAGTGTGATGATCATCATCATTAGAGCATTGTCCCATGTGAGGAAAGACTAAATCAATAAAGCCCTCCACAGAAAAAAGGCCAAAGAAAAAAAGAAAGGCCCAAAAAAAGAGAGAAAAGAAAAGAAAAGGGGACAATTGCTACTATCTTTTTCCACACTTGTGCTTCAAAGCAGCACCATGCTCTTCATGATAGAGAGTCTCATGTTTAGTCACTTTCATATACTAGTGGGAATTTTCATTATAGAACTTGGCTTGTATATTCCAGCGATGGGCTTCCTCAAATGCCCTAGGTCTTCATGAGCACGCAAGTTGGATGCACACCCACTAGTTTCTATTGTTGAGCTTTCATACATATTTAGCTCTAGTGCATCTATTGCATGGCAATCCCTACTCACTCACATTGATATCTATTGATGGGCATCTCCATAGCCCGTTGATACACCTAGTTGATGTGAGACTATCTCCCTCCTTTTTGTATTCTCCACAACCACCTCTCTATTCCACCCATAGTGCTATGTCCATGGCTCACGCTCATGTATTGCGTGAAAGTTGAAAGGTTTAAAAGAATAGAGTATGAAAAAAGTGCTTGGCTGAAATCGGGGTTGTGCATGATATGAATATTTTGTGTGATGAAGAGGGAGCATAGAGAGACTATATAATTTTGTAGGGATAAATTTCTTTAGCCATAGTATTTTGAGAAGACATGATTGCTTTGTTAGTATGCTTGAAGTATTATTATTTATTACGTCAATATAGACTTTTGTCTTGAATCTTTCAGATTTGAACATTCATGCCACAATTAAGAGAATTACATTGAAAAACTATGTTGGTTAGCATTCCACATCAAAAATTCTGTTTTTATCATTTACCTACTCGTGGACGAGCATGAATTAATTTTGGGGATGCTGATACGTCTCCAACGTATCTATAATTTTTTATTGTTCCATGCTATTATTTATGATGTTTTGGATGTTTAATGGGCTTTGTCAGACACTTTTATATTATTTTTGGGACTAACCTACCAACCCAAAGGCCCAGTCCAGATTGCTGTTTTTTGCCTGTTTCAGGGTTTTACAGAAAAGGGGTATCAAACGAAGTACAAACAGAATGAAACCTTCGGGGGCGATATTTTTGGAGAAAATCACGCACGGGAGACTTGAGAACCACGGAGTAGGGCATACGTGTTGCCCACGAGGGTGGGGGAGCGCTCCCCCTAGGGCGTGCCCCCTGCCTCGTGGGTCCCACGTAAGGCCCACGGTGCCCTCCTTGCTCCTATATAAGCCAACGTACCCCGAAACCATCAGAAGAGGAGAGAAACCCTAGTTCCACCGCCGTAACCTTCTATTCCCGTGTGATCCCATCTTGGGGCCTGTTCTGGAGCTCCGTCGGAGGGGTGATCTACCACGGAGTGCTTCTAAATCATCATCATCGCCTCACCATGAGTTGTGAGTAGCTTACCACAGACCTTCGGGTCCATAGCTAGTATCTAGATGGCTTCTTCTCTCTCTCTCTGGATCTCAATACAAAGTTCTCCTCGGTCTTCGAGGACATCTATTCGATGTAATCTCTTTTTGCGGTGTGTTTGTCGAGATCCGATGAATTGTGGGTTTATGATCAAGATTATCTATGAGAAATATTTGGTTTTTCTCTGAACTCTTTATGTATGATTATAATATCCTTGCAAGTCTCTTCAAATTATTAGTTTTGTTTGGCCTACTAGATCTATAGTTCTTGCAATGGGAGAAGTGCTTGGCTTTGGGTTCAATCTTGCGGTGTCCTTTCCTAGTGACAGTAGGGGCAGCAAGGCAAATATTGTATTATTGACATCGAGGATAAAAAGATGGGGTTTATATCATATTGCTTGAGTTTATCCCTCTACATCATGTCATCTTTCTTAACGCGTTACTCTGTTCTTATGAACTCAATACACAAGATGCATGCTGGATAGCGGTCGATGTGTGGAGTAATAGTAGTAGATGCAGAATCATTTCGGTCTACTTGTCTCGGATGTGATGCCTATATATAATGATCATGCCTAGATAGTCTCATAATTATTTGCTTTTCTATCAATTGCTCAACAGTAATTTGTTTACCCGTCGTAGACTATCTCTATCATGAGAGAAGCCAATAGATAACACTATGGCCCCCGGGTCTATTCTCAACATATCAATTTACACTTGCTTTACTTTTTCCGCTTTTACTTTTTGTTCTTATAATCAAAAATACCAAAAATATAAACTATCATCTCTATCAGATCTCACTTTCATAAGTGACCGTAAATGGATTGACAACCCCTTATCGCATTGGCTGCGAAGTTCTTATTTGTTTGTGCAGGTGCGAGGGACTCGTGCGTGGTCTCCTACTGGATTGATACCTTGGTTTTCAAAAACTGAGGGAAATACTTACGCTAATGTGCTGCATCTCCCTTTCCTCTTCGAGGGAATACAACACAAGTTCGTGAAGTAGCACACGTTCCCTTGATCCGTAGATTGATCTGTCCTGGCCAGCTTTTTTATTCAGGTCTTGATGTAGATCGTACTTATGGCCCTGAGTTGCTGTATCCTTTCCTTTATGGTGGGGAGGTGCGGGCTGGTGTACAGCGTTGATGGCCACTTTATCCCGTCCACGAGGTGGTAGGCCCGGTTGATCGGCTTTGTCGTACTTCAACGGTATGGGCGCAATAGCCTCATCGTAGAATCAGGGCAGCAGTTTCTGTTTGGGATAGCTCTTTGATTGGCGCTCACGATCGTATCTTTCTTCAGCGTCTAGCACTCTATTCCATCTGTCATTGAGCGTATCCTGTTCGGATCTAAGCCGTTGTTGCTGTTTTTTAGGCTCCTTGCTGAAGCAATGAGCTGTTGTTGAAAACATTTCTATTTGAGGGGTTCTTCTGGGACGATGAATTCTTCGTCTCCCAGGCTGACATCCTCTTCGGAGACAGGTTGATAATTGTTGTCTTCTTCATCGCTTTGATCGACCAGCGGTTCAGGCCTGTGTTTGCCATCTTCTCGTTCGTCCTGCTCCATCGCTGGCTCCACGGGGTCATCGGCTTGCTCCGGATCGTCATCATCTCTGGTGACAGTGTTACTCTCCTTCCCTTTACGGGATCGAGATCGACGTTTCTAACGCTGGTGTTTAGGAGGATCATCGATGGGCTTATCCTGCTCTAGATTGGTGTCACCTTCGTCTTCCTTCTCGTTGGGTGTATCCACCATGTATACATCATATGTAGAAGTAACCGTCCATCGCCCGGTTATAGGTGGGTTTGCACTTAGATCGGCTTCGACGTCGTGGTCCATCCCAATTATGTCTTCGGAAGCATAAGCATAATCGAGTAGATCGGTTAAGTCTTCGACCGTGGCTACCAAGTTGGTGGTGGGTGGGAAGCAAAATTCCCTGTCCTTAGCCCCCAGTTCAAATTGGGCATTGTTCGGCTGGGAATCCTCTGTTAGTGCGAGAAATTTTAGTAAGTCCAGCGCTTCGTTTAAGAGAGAGGGCTGGATATATGTCCGGGCATCTGCGGGGCAGAGTTCAGTGACAACCGCTTGATTGGGCCCAAAAAGTGCGGATCTTGAAAGTTCGGAACTCGTAATCGGGGATGAGTCCGGTGCTCCAGCGGCGGGGGGAGTCCCACTCAATGTTGGGTCTGTGAGCGGCTCTAGCGCCACTAAATCCACAGTTTCCGTGGCGGGGTTGGTCTTCCCCTCCTCGGATGAAGCGACCTGCTCCGGATCTAAGGCCAGAGCTGTCGCAGGTGTTGACCCCTGGACGGCGTCCGATGATCGATTAAGACATCCTCATCGTGGGGGCAGGGAGCAGCCGCCATGGGTGCGAATCCATCAAAGATCAAATCTCCACGGATGTCAGCAACGTAGTTGAAGCTTCTAAATCTGATCTCATGACCAGGGGTGTAGCTGTCAACCTGCTCGAGGTGGCCTTCCATGTTAGCACGAAGCACAAAGCCGCCGAACACGAAAAGCTGGTCGGGGAGAAAAATACCCTTAGTAGTGGCGCCGTTGTTGATCACAAAGCGAGCCATTAATCCTTATGTCCATGACACAGTGGAACTCTAAATGAAAGCACCAATGTCGGTGTCAAAACCGGCGGATCTCGGGTAGGGTGTCCAAACTATGCGTCTAAGGATCGATGGTAACAGGAGAATGGGGACATGATGTTTACCCAGGTTCAGGCCCTCTCGATCAAGGTAATACCCTACTTCCTGCTTGATTGATCTTGATGAATATAGGGTTACAAGAGTTGATCTACCTCGAGATCGTAATGGCTACAACCCTAGGAGTCTAGCCAACGTAATTGTGATTATTGTCTCTATGGAGTAAACCCTCCTGCTCATATGTGCACCGGAGGGACCTAGGGTTGTACATGACCATCTTGCAGAGGAAGAAAAATATTACACCTGGACTGTAAACTTGCTATTTTGCACATATGGGAGTCCTATCCGGATACTGGAGATAGTCTTCAGCGATAATCTTCACGGCCCACCAGTCCGGCCCATAACGAGCAATCCGGCCACATAAGGAACCCTTAATCCAGGACTCCATCACAAGCCTAATGGGAAATGGAGACTTTGCATAGATTTTACTGATCTCAACAAAGCCTGTCCAAAGGATCCATTCCCCTTGCCATGCATCGACGAAATTGTGGATTCCACCTCTGGGTGTGACCTACTTTCTTTCCTGGATGCCTACTCTGGATATCACCAAATCTTCATGTCGAGAGAAGGCATCGTTCCTAATCCCATGTGGCACGTACTGTTTTCTGCGGATGCCCTTCGATTTAAAGAGCGCTGGATCCACTTTTGCAAGAGCAGTACATATTGGATTTGAGTCACAACTGCACAGAAATGTTGAGGCTTACATGGATGATATAGTGGTCAAGACCAAGGACAGATTGACTCTCATTCATGACATGGAAGAGGCCTTTGAATATATACGCAATCTCAACCTGTAGTTAAACTCGGAGAAGTGTGTGTTTGACATCCCTTCCGGCAAGCTACTTGGTTTCTTTGTGTCCCACCAAGGGATAGAGGCCAACCCCGGCAAGATCAAAGCTATCGAGCAGATTCAAGCACCGAAGACAGTTGAGGATGTAAGACGTTTGACTGGATGCGTTGCCGCGCTGAGCGGTTTCATTTCCATGTCCGTTGAGTGTGCCTCGCCGTTCTTCAAAATCTTAAAGAAGGCAGGGCCCATCGAGTGGACCCTAGAGGTGGAGGATGGACTTGAACATTTGAAAACCTACCTTTCCTCTATCCCCACCTTGGTCGCTCCCAAACCACAAGAGCCGTTGTAGCTGTACTTAGCAGCAACCAATCAAGTGGTTAGTGCAGCACAGGTGGCGCAGCGGGAGGTAGATGACCTGGTAGCCGCCGCCGCAGCCCCCTCTGGAAAGGAATGTGAACCGATCCGGGCAAGGTCAGAGGCAGACTAAGACAAGGAAGAGCAGGGCAATGGAGGCAACTCCATGGTCGCGACAAGGAAGAAAGTGGTGCGGCTCCTAGTGTACTTCGTCAGCTCCCTATTGCAGGGGGCTAGATCAAGGTACTCTGGTGTGCAAAAGTTGATTTTTGGCCTCATCATGGCCTCAAGGAAACTGCGCCACTACTTCCAAGCCCACGAGATTACAGTTGTCACCTACTTCCCCTTCCAACATATATTCCGGAACCCGGAGGCCACTGGCAGAATTATGGAATGGCCTTTGGAGTTATCTAGCTAGCTTTGGTTTGAAGTTTGAAAGCACATTAACTAATTAGAGAAGAGCACTAGCTGAATTCATTGCAGAATGGACACCTACCCCTTGCAAAGAAGTAATGGAGACAGTCATCCCCGGCAAGGAAGCGCCCCAAGAATGGATCATGTACTTTGATGGTGCCCTCTCCCTAGAGGGTGCAGGGGATGGCGTGCTTCTCATTGCTCCCACTGGAGAGAACCTCAAGTACGTCGTCCAAATTAATTTCTCCTAGGAGGAGGCCACCAATAACACTGCATAGTATGAAGGGCTCCTTGTCGGGCTCAGAATTGCCACCGAATTGGGAATCAAGAAGTTGATCATTCGCGGAGATTCACAACTTGTGGTGAGACAAGTAAACAAGGATTATCAGAGCCCGTTAATGGAGGCATACATCGAGGAAGTGAGAAAGTTGGAGGAGCGCTTTGATAGGTTACAAATAGAGCATGTACCTCATGCGGAAAATACCATAGCTGATCATCTATCGTAGTGCACTGCATAAAAACTCCCGGTGGAACCAGGGACTTTTGTTCTCCATCTGACTCAATCCTCCGTGTCCCCGATAACAATGGCCAGCAATGGGAGGAAACTAGACTCCGTCAAACCTCTCCCGGCAGATTTTACTAAAACCCCTGGTAGGGGGCTTGCGGGAACAACTCCCCTTAGATCGGTAAGCCGCACCCTACCACCAAACTTCTGACATCTGCAGTTGAGGAGTGCGCTCCCGTGAATAGGGAGGTGTCGCTGATCCTCGTTGCCGATCCACAGGCTCCAACTTGGGCACGACACATTCACTACTAGATCAGACTATTTGTCGTCAGCCATTTCTTAGCCATCAGCTAGTGGATGGCAAAGACGTTTTTACCTCCAGCGTACAGAAAGCGGACGACAGCGAACTGGCTAATGGCGAATATACTATTTGCCATTAGCAATATGTTTCCTATCAGTTAGCGGACGTCAAAGACCTTCTTTGTCGTCCATCATTTATTTGCCATTGATACATCTCCAACGTATCTACTTTTTCTCACGCTTTTCCTCTCGTTTTAGACACTAATTTGTATGATTTAATGAAACTAACCTCGGACTAACGCTGTTTTCAGCAGAACTACCATGGTGTTGTTTTTGTGCAGAAATAAAAGTTCTTGGAATGCAACCAAACTTTGTGGGAATTTTTTATGGAATAAAAGAAAAATACTGGAGCCAAGACCCACCAGAGAGGGGCCCCTCGGTGGGCAAAACCCACCAGGGCACACCCCCCTCTCTTGGCACGCCAAGGTGGGTTGTACCAACTTGGTGGCCCCGCAGACGATACCCCTGACCCTATAAATTCCTATTTTAGAAGAAAAATGGGGGAGAAAGAATTATCACAATCCACGAGACGGAGCCGCCGTCACCTCCTGTTCTTCCTCGGGAGGCCAGATCTGGAGTCCATTTTCCATCGCCAATTCCATGATGCTCCCCACAAGGATTGAGTAATTCCTTCGTAGGCTCGCTGGTCGGTGAGGAGTTGGATGAGATTCAACATTTAATCGAGTTAGTTTTGTTGGGGCCCGATCCCTAGTATCCACTATGTTCTTAGATTGATGTTGCTATGACTTTGTTATGCTTAATGCTTGTCACTTTGGGCCTGGGTGCCATGATGTCAGATCTGAACTGTTTATGAATTCATCATTATATCCATGTTTTATATCCAATCTTGCAAGTTATAGTCACTTACTATGTGTTATGATCCAGCAACCCCGGAGTGACAATAACCGTAACTACTCCCGGTGATGACCATAGTTTGAGGAGTTCATGTATTCACTATGTGTTAATGGTTTGTTCCGGTTCTCTATTCAAAGGAGGCCTTAATATCCCTTAGTTTACAATATGGAATCCGCTGCCACGGGAGGGTAGGACAAAAGATGTCATGCATGTTCTTTTAATAAAGCATGTATGACTATTTACGAAATACATGCCTACATTGTATCGGTGAACTGGAGCTAGTGTCGTATCTCCCTAGGTTATAACTGTCACATGATGAATATCATCCAACAAGTCACCGATCCAATGCCTACGATTTTTTATATATTGATCTTGCTACATTACTATTTCTATCATCGCTGTTACACTTGCTACAAAACTACTGCTATCACTGTTACTGTTACTATTGCTATTATCACTATTATCAAAACTATCAAACTGCTTTGCTACTGATCACTTTGCTGCAGATAATTAATCTCCAGGTGTGCTTGAATTGAAAACTCAGATGCTAATACCTACACATATTCTTTGGCTCCCCTTGTGTCGAATCTATAAATTTGGGTTGAATACTCTACCCTCGAAAAGTGTTGCGATCCCCTATACTTGTGGGTTATCAAGACCTTTTTTCTGGCACCGTTGCCGGGGAGCATAGCTATATTTGTTGAGTCACTTGGGATTATTATCATATTATCACTATGAAGAATCTGAAGGATCCAAATACTAAGATATTTCCCTCAAAGACGAGGGGGGGGGGTAAGGAACTACCATCCAGTTCTGCTTTAGATTCACCTTCTGTTATGAGTAAACTTGCAACACCACCACCTGATATCAATTCTAATATGTCGCAAGTTATTAATGATGCTACTTCTACTATGAATGATGCTTATGATCATGCTAGTACCTTGCTTGATAATGATGATGTGCCACTTGGTGAATTTCTTGATGATCAAATTGCTAGAGTAATAAAACATGATGTTGTTGAATCTGATGATGAGCTTGAAACTGAAACTCCTGAAATACCTGCTAGAAATAGCCTTCCTATATATGAATTGCCTAAGGTACCAAAAGGTTATGTTATGAGTGAAGAAGCAACTAGAGATATTCTTGTTAGAGATGATCTAGAGAAATTACTACACAAGTATAGAGAAAAATCTTTGAATGCTAGAATGAAATGTGATCCTAAGTTTGCTACTTCACCTATCTTTATTGATGATAAGGATTATAAATTATCTGTCGACCCAGAGTTAATTACCTTGGTTGAATCTGATCCTTTCCATGGTTATGAAACGAACTTTTGTGGCACATCTTACTCAGTTAAATGACATAGCCACCCTTTTTACTCATGATGAGAAAACTCGCTACTACTTTATTCTCAAATTATTTCCGTTCTCATTAAAGGGTGATGCTAAAGCTTGGTACCATACTCTTACTCCTGTTTGTGTGCGTAGTCCCCAGGATATTATTTATTACTTCTTTGAAAAATATTTTCCTACTCATATGAAACAAGCTGCCTTACACGAAATATTTATCTTTGTGCAAACTAGAAGAGAGTCTCCCACAAGCTTGAGGGAGGCTTTGCCAGCTACTTAATGATTTGCCTGATCATCCTCATAAGAAAAATGAAATACTTGATATCTTCTACAATGGACAAATCGATGCTTCTAGGGACTTCCTAGCTAGTTGTGCTGGTTGTGTTTTCAGGGAAAGAACTATTGCTCAAGCTGAAGAATTATTGAATAACATATTGAAAAATTATGATGATTGCACTATTCCTAAACCACCGGCTAAACCCACTCCAAAGAAGAGAGGTATATTATATCTCAGTCCTGACGATATGCAAGAGGCAAAGAAATCCATGAAGGAAAAAGGTATTAAAGCTGAGGATGTTAAAAATTTACGTCCTATTGAAGAAATACATGGGCTTAATGCACCACCACTACCTGATGTGGTAGATGTAAATTTTCTTATGACATTCAATGAAAATGACAATCCTCACAATATGTACCCTAGCCAATGCCTTTATGAGTTTGAAAACTATATTAGAAAACAAGATCACTTCAATGCAAATGTTATGAAACAATTCAAACATAATTCTGATATGATTGCTCGCTTGAGTGACTTGTTATTTAGAATTTGAAATGATGTTAGAGGTGTTGGAAAACATGCTTCTATGGTTCAAACCCATGTAGAACAAGTTGCTAAATCTCAAAGAGAATTACTAGATGAAATGAATCATAATATGCACTTCTTTGCTGTTAGAGTTGCAACTAGAGGAGGTAAAATGACTCAGCAACCACTTTATCCTGAGGGACACCCTAAAAGAATTTAACAAGACTCACAAAGAAATAACACTAGTACCCTTAGGCCTTCTAAAAAGAAAAAGAAAAAGAAGAATGATAGGACTATGCATGCCACTAGTGAACCTGACGTAGAAGAACCTCCTGACAATGATAACGCTATTTCTATCTCTGATGCTGAAACTCAATATGGTAATGAACACTCGTCTAGTGATAATGAAAACGATAACGCTGATGTTCATCCAGATGCTCAACCAAATGAAAAAGAACCAAATGATGATGTTGAGATAGAACCACCTGTTGATATTGATAACCCACAACCTAAGAATAAAAAGTTATGATAAAAGAGACTTCATTGCTAGAAAACGCGGTAAAGAAAGGTGTCAGGACCCCGATCCTAAGTCACACCGATCTAGCTGTAACACGTCATATCACTTTGCGGCCTCACGCACGGTAACCCCACGGGTGCCACCTTACCTGGCCCGGGACCGTTTGCGCATTTTGGCACACGTATATGACAGTGTCGCTAGCATCCATATGACAGAGAACCCGGGCCGACATGGCTAGTTATAAGCCAAAAGTGGCACTAGATTACAGAGACAGGCATCCATGACCCAGCAACGAACGTGTCAGTCATCAACGTATGAACCCAAGTCGTAGCAAGCTACATGGACTTAAAGGAACAACGCGTGACATTTCCCCTAAGGGACAGACACAGGAACGAAGAAGGACACATGCCGGCCAGCCTACATGTTCCGAGCAGTAGCAAGCTACCAAGGCTCATTGGAATCACTAGGAGGCATTTCCCTGTAAGGTAGGCTACCAAAGGAAAACAACTAGGTGTCGGATCCCACACATACCAAGCATTTCAATCATACACGCAATATGCTCAATATGTGCAAATACAACATTGCATCACAACAGAACTCTATGACTCAAAGTACTTTATTTAAAAGGCTCCAAGAGCCATACATAACATATTCATACAGGTAGGGGTCACATGACCCAACACTCAAGTCATACAGTCATACAAGCACAAGCGGAAGCTACATGTCTGAGTACAGACAACTTAGAAAATAAAACAGGCTTGGTGTAGCCTGACTATCTACAAGGCCCTCCACAAGCTCCAGATCACCGTCTGGGTGTCAAGCTACTCGTCGACGTCAACGTCTATGTAGAACCCATCAGTAGGGGCAGGGTTCTCCTCTGCAACAGTTATTAAGCAAACATGAGTACAAAGGTACTCAGCAAGTCTTACCACAGAACCTATCATACATGCAACATTATCAAAGGGGGTAGTGGAGTTTATAGCAGAATGCCAGCTTTGACCTTGGCTAACCTATACTACAACTCTCAACGGATTGCAAGATGTTATTACGAACACGAGTCCTCTAATCACCACATCAATACACTACCGAGGATCCTCTTCCGTCATCCTACGGAAGGCCATCCACGGCACTCACACTTATCTTGAGGCTTTTAGTAGTATCCATCAACTTGTCTATGAACTGTAAGAGTAACCAAGTAGTTCGTACCACGAACAACGGCTATTCGAATAGTTTGATAACCCTGCAGGGGTGTACTTCTTCACACACGCTTCCACCACTTATCGCCGTTTACTCGGCGTGTACTCGGCAACCTTCAAGCGGAAGCCCAGCGGGGGTGTCGGCCACGACCTGACTAACTACTCAAGTCCCTCGTCCAGGTTTATCGCCTATTTGGGTTCCATCCATGGGGAGATCCGGCCGGGGTGTCGCTCAAGGCCCCAAACGATGTGTACAGGGTTCCCGAGTCACCAAACGGGCAACCGGTACACCATGCCACGTACCTGTCGCATCACAACCCACCCCGAGGGTCAGCGTTGTGCACGACCTCCAGTAAGCTATAAACACCAGAAACTAGTTGCAACTCCTGGACAGAGATCGAGGGTAATTAATAAGCCGAGAGGGTCCATTGGTTTCGGGCCGAATGCATGGTAGTATCTGCAACTTGAACCACACATACAGATCTCAGGTCCTATGGACGATTCCAATGAAACAACCCACCATGTACTCCTACATGGCCTTTCATCGATACCTTTACCAAGCGTATTCCACACTTCCCTCTCTTTACCGGTATGATCATTTCACTCTGATCCATCACCCAGATGAACCAGACCTGACACAACTCTAGGCATAGCAGGCAACATAAGTAAATAGCATGGTGGATCACACATCACATGGCTCAATCAACTCCTACACATGCTAGTGGGTTTCAACTATTTACTGTGGCAATGACAGGTCATGCAAGGGATAGGGTTCAACTACCGCAGCAAGTAGCAGTTCACACGCTGTTGCCTTAATGCAGTAAAAGAGAGCAGGAGCGAGAAGATTGGGTTTGTATCGGAATGATCAATGATTGCTTGCCTGACAAGGTAGTTGTCGGGTACTGCTCTTCAACTGGATACGCGGCAGTATCCTCGGGAGCAGGACCTAACACAGGGAATTCCGACGATACAATCATTAAAAAACAAATGCAACAATATGATGCATGTTTATGACATGGCAAGATGCATGTGTGTTGGCTAATGCAACTAGAACCAGAAGGGTTTGAACCTATTTGAATCAAGGATTCAAATTGAAGTTCAAACTATTATTTAAATAAGTGCTTTATCATGTTTTTGATGTAAACAGCAAGTTAACTTGTTCAAACATGCATGAAACCAGTGCCATCAGAAAGATTGGATTTTTCTGATCAGTTTTCATATATAAATCTTTTCCATCTGAGCTATGGTTGATTTTATATGATTTTTAGAAGTTTTGGGTATTTTCTGGAATTTCTTGAATTATTATTAAATCTAAAAATCCCAGAAAAACCTTTACTGCGTCAGCATGACATCATGCTAACGTCAGGCAGTCAACAGGAGCAGTCCAGGTCAAACCTGACTAGTGGGTCCCTCATGTCAGTGTCACAGCTAATTAACTGAGTTAATTAGGGTTAATCTAAAACTAATTAGCTGTCAGTGGGGCCTAGGCCCACTTGTCACACCTAAACTAGTTTTGACTTGCGAGCAGGGCCCACATGTCATTGACCCAGGGGGTCAAACTCGTGGTCAAAATAGGTCCAACTCACCGGCGTTTAGCCGCCGGCGAGGCCAAACGCGGTGGCGCGCTTCGGAAAACGCCTACGGTGCACGGCTCGAGCTGTTGCTAGGCGCGTTGGAGAGCTCTTGCTCTTGCGCGTCGGATGGTGGTGGTTGCCGGACCTGGGGTGGCCGGAGATGACGGCAACAAGCTCGACGGCGGCGACCGGCGTCGGGCGTGTGTGGAGATGCGGTTGCAGGGGGCTAGGCGATGCGTGCGTAGCACCGTTCGCATCTACGTGCTGTGGTGAGTGTGATGGACGGGTGCCCGTGACCAAATGGTCACCGGAGCATCGTCGGCGGCGAGCACGGCGGCGGTGCGTTTCGGTGATCAACAGAACGGCGGCTACACGGTGCAAAAGGAACGGAGGGAGGAGGGGTTCGACGTAGAAGCTCACTGCGGTGCTAATGAGCTCGACGGCGGGGTCGGGGACGCGCTGTAGCTTTGTAACGGCGGCGAGGTACTCCGGCGATCCGAGGAAGGGGACGACGGCGTGGGGTCGTTGCAGGGCTTCCGGTGGCTCGTGGCTCAGCGAGGAGGAAGAGGACGACACGGCGGATCCTCTGGACACACTCACGGGGCGAGGGGGTGGCTCAGAGTGCGGCTACGGCGAGCAGCGGCGACGGAGGCTCGGTGATGGAGAAGAAAGAGCCAGGGGAGGGCGAAGGAGACGAGGGGGAGAAGTGAGAGCGGTCGGGGCAGCTGCGTGTCGACTCGTGGAGTCATCCAGGCCATCGGGGAGGCAGGCAAGCAACCTGGAGGTGGCCGGGCGCGTGCCGGCGCGCGGCGGCCACGCGCGCGTCCTTCTGGCGCGAGGAGGAAGACGACAGGAGGAGGGCTGGTGGGCTGGGCCGGCTTGCTACAGGGCTGGGCCAAGGTAAGTACTTCTTCCTATTTTCCTTTTCCTATTTTCTGTTCTGTTACATTTCTTTTGCAGCTTTGTTCAATTAATAAAAATGCCTAAACATTTTTATAACTCATGACACTTGTCATACCTACTGTATATAATATGAACAGTAGGAAACATTATAGTTCATGATTATTTGAGCATTTAAAGTATTTAAAAAGTATTTAAATGCCCAAATTCAAATACCATATGATTTAATCCAAAGCCCTAGAGTGTCCTAGAAAATTGTGCACTATTTTTGGCAGAGGTTTAAGACCAAGGCAGAAATGATGAACATTTTTGAAGGGCATTTTGGGTACATTGGAAAATATTTTATCAAACCCTAGTTGTTAGGGGAGGGGTGCTGGGGTTTCTGTTAATCCCATTTCAAGTTTATTTGAAAGTAAACATGATGCACACTCTAGTCAGGTCCTAATGCAAGTGCTAGCTAGGGATGTGACAAAAGGGATCCGTGGGTTCAAAAGTCTACGCCTTTTCCACCCAAGCCAACTAAAAAGAAAGATGATGAAGAATTCGAACACTTTGCTGAAATGCTGAGGCCAGTCATTCTGCGTACTCATTTAACTAATAAAGATGCCTCCTTATGCAAAGTATATGAAAGATATCATCACAAATAAGAGAAAAATACCGAAAGCTGAAATCTCCACTATGCTTGCTAATTATACTTTCAAAGATGGAGTACCTAAAAAACTTGGAGATCCGGGTATACCAACTATATCTTGTTCTATAAAAAACGAATTATGTGAAAACTGTTGTGTGTGATTTAGGAGTTGGTGTTAGTGTTATGCCTTTCTCTTTGTATAAAAGACTTGACTTGAATAAACGCATACCAACTAAAATATCTTTGCAAATGGCTGACAAGTCAACTGCCATACCTATCGGTATCTGTGAGGATGTGCCCGTTGTTGTTGCTAACATTACTATTTTGACTGACTTTGTTATACTTGATATGCCCGAAGATGACAATATGTCTATTATTCTTGGTAGACCCTTCTTAAGTACTGCATGGGCTGTTATTGATTGTAATAAAAGCAAGGTCACTTTTCATATCAGTGGTAATGAGCATACGGTGCATTTTCTGAAGAAACAATTCCAAGTGAATGCTATTAACATTATTGAAAAATCTCCGGCAATCACTATTGGAAGTTTTCAAATACTTCTACCTACTGTCAAAAAGAAATATGAAATGCTTATTGTTGGGGACATCCATATCCCGACTGAAGCAACTAAGTGATCTACGGAAGTTCTTCGGTTTCATGCCAACCAAAAGTGGTTGTTAATAAGACTTGATCAACCCTATTAATGAATCATTTTTTAGCGGTGTGAAGTCGGTGAATTTAGTACGCACTACCTACTGCCCTTACCTTTTATTTTTTATGTTTACTAGTTAAATAAAATAAAATGCTATGCTTTGTCAGTTTTCTGATTTTCCCATGTAATAAAAAATGACCCAAAATGAATGTTCTCAGAATGCCCTGAAAATTTTATACGATTTTTTGTGAATATTTAAGAATTTCTGGTGCAAATAATACCAGAGAGGGTGCACCAGGTGGGCACAAGCCAACTGGGCGCACGAGGACCCCCAGGCGCGCCATGGTGGGTTATGGTCCCCGCGTGGGGGATCTCACTTACCTCTTTAGCTGACATCATAACTTACCTCCCAAAAAAATACCCATTGCTCACTCTCCCGTTTTCTTGAGCTCAAACCGGCCGATTTCGATCTCTTTGCTCAAAGCTCCATTTCCGAAACTGTTTCGGGGAATTGTTGCTTGGTATGTGACTCCACCATTTGTCCAATTAGTTTATGTTTTAGTGGTTTATACTTTGAATAATTGGCTACTCTTGGTGCTACTATAGATGGGCTTGCATGTTGGATTCTTAGTGTTCTAAGTAGTTTGAATGCTTGCTATGGCTTCTATGTATCCCTATGAGTAGTTGCTATCAATTTTGTGAAGTTTTGTTCAGAAAATTTTGTGAACTAAAAATTCAGATTTTTGTTCATAGGAAAAATTGTACGTGAACACGAATATCTTTAGGAAGTTTGGCTCAAGGAAGAACTCCAATGGTGTTATTGGGGAATCTTCTGACAATGATCTCCACCCTTGGAGGTTGACGGAAGTATGGGCGTGTGAATGGCCGCACATCCCATTCCTACAAGAGGCTGGAATTTTTGAGGAGTTCATGCAACATATTGCTAATATCATCCTCAATGACTTCATCGTAGATGATTGCCAGGGGCGGATACTGGATTATGCCTACAAACATCATCGCCCACTAGAATGCCCACGCTGCTGCAGAGGCCGCGGAGGAGCCTCATCAATGGGATGAGTGGATGCTTGCTCCTTATGATCCCTACTACCCTCCAGGCTACTAATCGACTACCAAGCTAGGCCAAAAGCCTAAACTTGGGGGAGTACGTGTTTCTCACCAACATTACATTTATGTTTACATATCATTCTATTCGTCGGTGCTCAAACTTTTTCATTGTATCATCCATGCATAGATTCATTTTCTTGCTTTCTTCTTGTGTGTTTGAAAAACTTTAGAAAAACCAAAAAAATTAGTTGTACTAATTTACTTTCTATACATGCTTAGTAGTAGCACTAAAAAGTAAATCCAAAAAGATTTCCTTGTTCTTCTTCTGCTTGTTGGGAGCTTTCCCGTGTAAATAGTTTTTCTAGTTTTTGCTTTTCCTTGTATTTGCGTGTTCAAGAAAACCAACAACTCCAAGAATATTTCAGTATGTTTATCTGAATATATTTCCCTTTTATTCAAGTTGTACCGAGGAGAAGACCACGATGAAAATGTTGAGTGGCTCTCATATGAATAATTGTTGAACTAATTAAGAGCACATTTTACCTTGTCTTCTCGTGTTAAATAAAAAGTTTTGGAGATCCCAGCTTAGTACATGGTACTCTTGCACTATTCTTATTTTCATATCATTCGGTCTTGCAAGTGAAAGGAAATAATGACAATATTCGATGAACTAGCCGTGGCAGAGAGAAACTGGTATGAACTCGACTTGTTCTTTTTGTATAAATATGTTTAACCTAGTATCCATGAGTCAACCCATTATGATTAAACATGTTTGCAATGACGATTAGAGATTATAGTTTCTCATGCCATGCGTAAGTAGCTAGGAGTTAATAATGATTTATCTTTGATATCAACCTAGCATTAAGATGATTGTGATGTAGTATGATGATATGGTATCCTCCTCTGAATGTTAAAGGGGCTTGACTTGGCACATGTTTATGCATGTAGTTGAATCAAAACCAACATAGCCTCTATGATATTTATGTTCATGGTGTCCATATCCTACTCATGCGGGTGTCCAATGTTTATTATGCATGATGCAAGTTCATGACCATTGTTGCTCTCTAGCTGGCCACTTCCCAAGCTATTTGCTAGCCTTCACCTGTACTAAGCGGGAATACTGCTTGTGCATCAAATTCAAAAACTCAACGTTATTCCAAATGAGTCCACCATACCTACCTATATCTGGTATTACCCCGCCGTTGCAAGTAAATTTGCATGTGCCACCTCTAAAAACTTCAAATATATATCCCTTTTGTGTGCCTGGGTCATTCATGGAACGACAGGAGGTGGTCGGTATTTTCCATGGTAAGTTGGTTATTTTTAGGATTGAGTGTTTATTAACTCGCCAATGCACAAGAAAAGGGCGGTAATAGGGATTCTTAGTCCCAAATTGTAAAAACAAAAAGCTTACAAATAAACAAACCAAAACTCCCAATAGAGTTCAAACTTTTACTTTTCTGCTTGGGAACCGCCACTAGCTTGTTTAGCATGGGAAATATTGATAGCTAATAGTCGTGAAGTGAATGAGAAGGGTGCACCTCCCAAAATTTCATTTACCTCTGTTTTAAAAACTTGAGCTCTGGCACCTCTGCAAATCACTGCTTCCCTCTGCGAAGGGACTTTCTATTTACTTTTATGTTGTGTCATCACCTTCTCTAAAAAGCGCCAGATCTAAGAGCACTGTTGTCATGCCTATGCATTGTGTGTAGTGAATGTTGGGTGTTAGCATGATTAGATCTTTTCTACCATGAATTACAATGTTTAGTTGCTGCTTGAACTTTGGAGGTGCTCTGCATATATGTTTTGCGGTCTCAGAATGGGCTAGCGAGATACCATTATTGTCATATTATATCATGGTTGTTTTGACAACATGTTCCGTTTGAGATGTCTTATTATTGCTCGCTAGCTGATTATGTCATTGATATGAGTTAATATACTCTTTAAGTGTTATTGTCGGCATGGTTACTTATAATACTGGCTAAAAACCTAGGTGTTGTTTAAGCTTACTTACGCAGACAAGAGCAAAAGAGTTCGTAAAAGTTCTTCTTTCTCACTTTCAGTTTATCAACTGAATTGCTTGAGGACAAGCAAAGGTTTAAGCTTGGGGAGTTGATACGTCTCCAATGTATCAACTTTTTATCACGCTTTTCCTCTTGTTTTGGACTCTAATTTGCATGATTTGAATGAACCTAACCCCAGACTAACGCTGTTTTCAGCATAACTACCATGGTGTTGTTTTTGTGCAGAAATAAAAGTTCTCGGAATGCAACGTAACTTTGTGGGAATTTCTGATGTAATAAAAGAAAAATACAGGAGCCAAGACCCAGCAGAGAGGGGGCCCTGGGTGGGCACAACCCACCAGGGCACGCCCCTCTCTCTTGGCGCGCCCAGGTGGGTTGTACCCACCTGGTGGCCCCGCAGACGATACCCCTGACCCTATAAATTCCTACTTTCGGAGAAAAAAAGGGGGAGAAAGAATTATCACGATCCACGAGATGGAGTCGCCGTCACCTCTTGTTCTTCCTCAGGAGGCCAGATCTGGAGTGCCTTTGGGGATCCAGAGAGGGGGATCTTCGTTCTTCGTCATCACCAACCCTTCTACATCGCCAATTCCATGATGCTCCCCGCCGGGAGTGAGTAATTCCTTTGTAGGCTTGCTGGTCGGTGAGGAGTTGGATGAGATTCATCATGTAATCGAGTTAGTTTTGCTAGGGCCCGATCCCTAGAATCCACTATGTTCTTATATTGATGTTGCTATGACTTTGCTATGCTTAATGCTTGTCACTTTGGGCCCGGGTGCTATGAACTCAGATCTGAACCGTTTATGAATTCATCATTATATCCATGTTTTAGATCAGATCTTGCAAGTTATAGTCACTTACTACGTGTTATGATCCAGCAACCCCGAAGTTACAATAACCGAAACCACTCCCGGTGACGACCGTAGTTTGAGTAGTTCATGTATTCACTATGTGTTAATGCTTTGTTTCGGTTCTCTATTAAAAGGATGCCTTAATATCCCTTAGTTTCCAATATGGACCCTGCTGCCACTTGACGGTAGGACAAAAGATGTCATGCAAGTTCTTTTAATAAAGCATGTACGACTATTTACGGAATACATGCCTACATTATAATGATGAACTAGAGCTAGTGCCGTATCGCCCTAGGTTATAACTTTCACATGATGAATATCATCCAACAAGTCAGTGATCTAATGCCTACGATTCTTTATATATTGAACTTGCTGCATTACTATTGGTATCATCAGTGTTACACTTGCTACAAAACTATTGCTATCACTGTTACTGTTACAATTACTGATGTCACTACTATAAAAACTATCAAACTACTTTGCTACTGATCACTTTGCTGCAGATAGTTAATCTCCAGGTGTAGTTGAATTGATAACTCAGTTGGTAATACCTTCAAATATTCTTTTGCTCCCCTTGTGTCAAATCTATAAATTTGGGTTGAATACTCTACCCTCGAATACTATTGTGATCCCCTATATTTGTGGGTTATCAGCCGTCGGCTGGCGGACGGCAAAGAGGTGGGGTGGGGTCCAGTGTAGGACAAAACCCTGACGGCCCACCACCCCCACCTCTTTGCCATCCGCTAGCGGACGATAGAGAATTTAATATGTAACGGCTGTCCGCTCTCCCTCTCTCTCTTCTCTCTCTCCCCCTTTGTCGGCGCCCTAGGAACCAGGGTACCGAGACTTGCCTGCGTGCGGCCCGTGACGCGCTCCTCTTACGTCCCGGTACAGCCCAGCTGATCGACCAGCTACTCAAGACCCTCGCGAGGGGGCTAAGCCTCGCGAGGAGAATGACACCAAGACCCTCTGAGGAACGGCCTCGACTAGGCTGCTCCGGAGGGGCGGAGAACTCAAGGCCAAGCCTGCCTCAGGAGGTGGCGGTGACACGAGCAGTGACGCACCGTGCCAGCGTGTGCCACCAGCGTAGTTGTCGTTTTGGTGCAAAGGAGACAACGCAAGCGCAAGTTCCCGAGGGGCGAGACAAAGGTTTCCCCTTCGATGCAACAAGACCGAAGACCGCAAGGACGACAGGGAGGATGTCACCACGGAGCCCACCACCGCGTCATCGTCTGATCTCTTTGTAGGCGGAGACCACTTTTGTCAGGACAGGAACGTCCTTGTGTTCCCACACAAAACGGCCGTTGTGGGATCCCTTCCCGCCTAAACATTTCGGGGGAAGAGGACCCTGGCCGCCTATATAAGTAGCTATGGTTTCCACTGTGGAGGGATCTGATCGAAGGCTGGACGGACCTCATCTCGAACACCCCACCTTGAAGGAGCAAGAACACTTGCCTCCTGACCCTCTTGAGCTTTCCTCCTGAGCTCAAGAACCAGTGTACTTGTTCGTACTCAAGCCCGCCAGAGGCTAATCGACTCAAGCAGGACGTAGGGTTTCACACCGCAAGGTGGCCTGAACCTGGGTAAACTCGCGTGTGCTTTTACTTGTTGATTGCTTGAATCTCATCATCGGGCGAGGGCATGGTGCTAGGTAGATGTGAGCGGGAGAGATCTTTGTTCATGCCTCTGTGTTCGAACTTTTTTGGGTTTGCGTAGCCCATAATCCGACATTTGGCGCGCCAAGTAGCGGGCGTGTCGAAATCTCGCCTCTCCGACGACGTCGCCTCCCCTCTCCTGCTCCACGCCGCCATGATGGCCGCAGCCTGCCGCATACGCGCTGAGGCTGGTGTTGTCCCCGTCGTCCGAGCGGCGTCGGCGGACAGTGCCACCCATGGGCGCTCCGCCCCCTCCCCCGACGACGTTTTCGCTGGCCGGGCCACCGGGGAGCGGCCTGCTTCACCATTTTCGCTCCCCGTGGCCTCGCCGGCGGCACTCTTAGCAGCGCAGAAGCTGCTCCGGCGCCGGCCACCTAAGGAGGAGCTCGACGCTTGGGTGGCCCGTGTCGACGAGCTGCTGGGCGCTGCTGGTGGGGGGTCACCCTGCCGCGGGGTCGCCTGCATCATCAGAGGATCCCAAGCACCGGCGTCGGCTCGGCACATCAAGTCACACTTTCGACGGATCAGGGCCGCCGCCCGGCCACAGGAGTTCCCGCGGGGGAGGGACGCGCAGGGGCACGCCATCGCTTTCGGCCCCGGCGACCGCACCATAGCTGCAGCCGGCACGAACGTCCTCCCTACGGTATGTACCCCCTCCATCTGTGTGGTGGCTGTCACGAGGACCCTCATCGACGGCAGCGCCGGGCTCAGCATGCTCTCTCCGAAGGCTCTAGGTCATCTGCCCGTGTCCTACTGGCAGCTCCTCCCCACCAAGCCCTTCTCGGGGGTCGCGGGCTCGGCCGTACCGCTCGTCCAGATCTGCCTCCCGGTCACCTTCGGCACACCCGTTAACTGCCAGACCGAGCTCATCGACTTCGACGTCGCGCCATCCACCTACCCAGCAACGCCGTCCTTGGTTTCCCAGCCTTGGCAAGGTTCATGGCGGCGACTCACCCGGGCTACAACGCCATCAAGATGCTCGGGAGCAGCGGCGTCATTACTGTCGAAGGGATGCCAAGGCCGCCCTTCAGGTCCTCGAGCGCGCTTACAGGGCTGCAGCCGCGGCTCATTCAGGTACGAAGGGGGCTTCGGAGACGTCGGAAGTCGCGCCAGCCAAGAAGAAGCAGCTCCTCTATCAGGACCCGGCCGAGACGAAGAAGGTGCCTGCTGATGAGGAGGGCTCAGGAGCCACATTTACCATCGGCATGGGCATGGACCCAGAGCAAGAGGCAGTGTTGGTTAGCTTCCTCGGGGCTAACAAGGAAGTGTTTGCTTGGTAGGCGGCTGACTTGGTCGGGGTGCCTAGGCGCATCATCGAGCACCGCCTTACGATGAGCCCCAACGCGCGCCCAATCAAGCAGAAAGCATGCAGGCAGGCCCCGGAGAAGCATGCCTTCATCGTTTAGGAGGTTCGGAAGCTAGAGGAAGCAGGCGTCGTACGGGCGGTACGACACCAGGAGTGGCTGGCCAACCCTGTCATCGTCCCGAAGAAAGGAGGCAAGGAGCGCTTGTGCGTCGACTTCATGAGCCTCCAGGAGGGAACCCCAGAAGCAGGGCGTCTTCGAGGAGCGATTACTCAAGCCGTCGGTAGCACCGCCCGCTCCTGAGCCGGTGTGACAGCCTGATTTTTGCCCTCTTTTATTTTCCTGAGTTTCATTTGGTTTGATTTTGAAACATGGAATTTTTTGAATCTTTTCATGTGGACTTGGGTACCCTTCGCTTTCACCCAAGTGCCTCATCTCCATCTCTAATCATCATTTCCTCTCTGGTTCACCCTGAAATAATAATTGGAATATTTTTCTTTAAAATATTCATTTTCCCCTCTAAAACCCTATGTAGCTCAATGTGCTCCAAAGCAACCCTAATTTTTCTTGTCCACAAAAATCTGAGAAAATTCACAAATATTCTTTGAACCCTAGGACACCTTCCTGAGAAAAAATATTGCACCACTTTTTGGAATATTTTTGCTACAAAAAATGTTTTCTGTTCTGGACAGAAATGGTAGTTTCTACAGCAACTACCATTTTACTTGCTCCTTTGTAGCTGAATTTTCTTGTGCATCTTCACCTTAGTAGATGTTGGCTAGCCTCCAAAGCCCAGCTCCCAACTCCCATCTGTTTGACCTCTGTAAACTCCCAAAGTTACTGTCCAGAAACTTACCTGGCATGTGAAATCTCTTATACTGCGTCTGGGTCCAAACAAAATCGTGGTAACCTTCAAAACTACCACGAACAACAAGCCAGACATAAACTTTGGATGCAGGTCAGCCTGGGGGCAAAGTTCACGCGGTGACTACGCATGTACAAGATGCCAGCCTGCTTGTCAACACGCTCTGGGTGCCGCCGAGCGCTCTGTTTCACGCGTGCTTGCTTTCCCGACTGCCATAGTGTCAGCGTCCTCGGAACCAAGGTACCCAGACTTGCCTGTCTACGGGCCGCGACGCGCTCCTACCATGGCCTGGTACGGCCTAGCTGATCGACCAGCTGCCCAAGACCCTCGCGAGGGGGCCAGAGCTCGCAAGGAGAACAACGTCAAGACCCCCTCAGGAGCGGCCTCAGCAAGGTGCTCCGGAGGGGCGGAGAACCCCAGGCCAAGCCTGCCTCTGGAGGGGGCAGTGACGCACCGCGTCAGCAGGTGCCAGCGCCCGCCAACAGCGCAGTTGCCATTTCGGTGCAAAGGAGGCAGCGCAGGCGCAGGTTCCCGAGGAGCGGAACAAAGGTTTCCCCTTTGGCAACAAGACCGAAGACCGCAAGGACGACAGGGAAGATGTCACCACAGAGCCCACCACCGCGTCACCGCCTGATCCTTTTGCAGGCGAAGACTGCTTTTGTCAGGATAGGAACGTCCTTGTGTTCCCTCTCAAAAATGGTCGTTGTGGGATCCCTTCCCACCTAAATATTTCGGGGGAAGAGAACCCTGGCCGCCTATATAAGTATCTAGGATCCCCACTATGAGGGACAAGTCGATCAGATCCATAAACTCGGCCTCCACGCAAAGGAGCAAGAACTCTTGCCTCCCAACCCTCGTGAGCTCTCCTCCTGAGCTCTGGAACCACTGTACTAGTTCATACTCTAGCCCTCTTGAGGCCAATCCACCAAAGCAGGAAGTAGGGTTTTACACCACAAGGTGGCCCGAACCTGGGTAAACTCTTGCGTGCTTCACTTGTTGTTTGCTTTAATCTCTTGACTGGACGAGGGTGAGACGCTAGGTAGACGTGAGTGGGAGAGATCTTTGTTCACGCCCCTGTGTTTGAACTTCTTGGGTTTGCGGAGCCCGTAATCCGACATTTGGCGCGCCAGGTAGGGGGCGTGTCAAGATCTCGCCTCTCCGACGACCTCGTCCCGTTCTCGTCGTCGACTTCGCTCCACAGCCATGGTGGACACACGCCGAGCTCGCGCCGCCCGCCGGGCAGCGAACGTCGCTCAGACGGCGCCTGCGGGCAACGGCGCACTGCCCCGCCCCAAGTCGCCGGTCGCCAACGCCGCCACCGACCTGGCCGTCCACGACCTGCAGGACTCGTCGATGCCGCTATCCGTGCTGCGCGATGGCCGCACGGCGACGCCTTCACCCTCACCGGTCGCGGCGTCATCCTCGCTGGTCAGTCGCCGGCCGGTCTACCAGTAGGCTACGTTGTTGATGGCGCGGGAGCTCTTGAGCTACCGACCGGCAGATGACCTCTACGATGAGTGGCTCCACCGCATCACCGAGCTCGTCAATGCCACTGGGGAAGCACCTGCACCAACGCACTCCTCCCAACCCCCATCGCCCCTGGTGGGGAACGAATGCCACGGAGTCCCGGCTCCGCCTCCACTCTACGGTGTCGGCCAGGAGGTCCGGCGCGAGGCTCCGCGGTGTGAACTGCCCCCCAGAGCCCATGCGCACGACGAGGAGAGCTGTCAGGTGATTCCGCATCCCCAGGCAGGAGAACGTGGGCCCCCTGAACCGCAGCACCAAGACCGCGCGCCGCAGGAGGTGGTGGCGCCAGCGCCCCAAGAACCAGCACAGCAGGCGCAGGGGGCGCCTGCAATCATGAGCGTGGCTGGATGTCGTGCCTTAGCTCCTGAGCTACTATGCCTCGTCTGGCCCGGCAAGTTCAAGCCAGACCTGCCTCCGCGCTACGACGGCACCACCGACCCCACGGAGTTCCTCCAACTCTACGAGCTGAGCATTGAGGCATCCAACAGCAATGTGCAAGTCATGGCGAACTGGTTCCCCATGGCTCTCAAGGAAGGTGCACGCTCCTGGCTCCTTAACCTCCCCGTGGGATCCATCTCCTCCTGGGGGAGCTTCGTGAGCGTTTCGTCGCCAACTTCCAAGGCACCCGCGACCGAGCCCCGGCGCCTACGGATATGCGCCGCGTGAGACAACAGCCGAGAGTGACCCTGCAAAAGTACATCCAACGCTTCAACACCATGCGCCTCCGGATCCCTAGGGTCTCGGACGAGGCCATCATCTCGGTGTTCTCCGACGGCGTCTACGACGTCAGGGTTAGGGAGAAACTCACCATCCACGAGGACCTGTGCACAACCCTCGAGATGTTCAAGCTCGCGGCAAAGTGCGCCAGGGCGGAAGAAGGACGCCTCTCCCTCCAGGAGCTGCCTGAGGCGGAGTCGGACGACAAGAAGACCAAGGTGTCGCCGGCGGAGCCCGATCCCCCCATCGCGTCTCGCCTATAAATGGAGCCACTCCCAGCCTCCTCGAGCATCATCCTCCACTTCCACACATCCCAGAACCACGTAGGAAACAGTAGGCCGGCCCGGCAGGCCGCAGGCCACCGTCCCCGAGCTTGAGCTCGCCGGCGATCCCCTTGGGTCGTCGCGGTAGCTCTAGCACCTCCTAGGCCAGGGCAATCCTTCCAAGGCCTCCGCCACTCTCTGGTGGTGCTGTTCCACCTAGTTGGGCCCCTGGGGTTGCCGCTGCTCGTCCTCGTCTTCGTCTCTGGCGACCACCTCTCTCTGCCTCCGTTTGCGAGGTCGATTATGACGTCGTCCGACCGCCCCTAGCTACGCTACGGGTACGGGCAGGTGCGCCTCCATCCCCTCTCTCGATCCCTCCCTCTCGTTTTGGCCAAGGAGCCCTCGTACCCGGCGTGAGCTCGGGCGAAGCCGCGGCCGTCTCTGTTTCTTTCTCCCTCTCCCCTCACCTGACTAGCGGGGCCCGCTAGTCAGCCACACAGTACGCGCGCGAAGCAGTACGAGTGGTGGCGCCCCGAGGCTTTATGCCTTCGACGTCACCCCTTCCCCAGTCTGTTTATTTAAATTCAAATTCATATATATTCCATAGAGCTTCAAACAACAATAACTTTTTAACCATAAGTCCAAATGAATTTCGTGTTGTGTAGATTTTCTAGTGAATTTCAGAAGGGTTCTTGATGTTTTCTTTTTGTGTTTTTAAATATTTTCAGAAGGTGAAGCTTGTCTTGAGGATCACCAGGAGGTTTGTGAACCTCATATGCACTAAGCAAGCCACAACAACATCTACATGGTGCCATTACAATATTTTTGATTTTCCAACTTGAATGAATGATTTAATACATGCATATAAATCACTTTTATTAATTTTTATTCAATTGGTTGCATGTTTTAGTTGTCATATTTCATTTACAGAAAGTTGGAAGTTAATTAAGTTGTTAATGTAACTAGAAGTAAGTTTGGATTATGAAGAACTAATATGGTTATCGATATAAGTAATTATTTAGTTATTTTCTTGCATCAGAAATATGATAAAATATGCTTGAAAAGATTCTGTTAAGATTGATGTTTAATCCTAACTAGAGAAGTATTAGAAGTTGTTTATGTTTATGCTTAGTGTGGTAGAGCTGACCCAGTTCTTTATGGTGACGCATATTCTGTGTTGTATTTGCATGTCATTTTTATGACACCGGTTATTTTTTAAGTTGAACCTGCTAATAACAGAACTTGAATATATCGTTAACAGGGTCATGGTGCCACTGAATCGAGTTTTTTCCAGTGCAACCACATTTGCCTTTTATGGGAAGGCCTTTATTCGGTCCATTGTCAGGCCTGTGGTCGGTACCTCCAACTAGGGAAGGTTATGGGCGTGCGGTACCCTAGCCCAGTAAGCAGACATAACCTTGTGCCCGTTGTTAAGATTATGGTACCGTGTCCCCGTTTGGGATAGTTTATATTTGGCCACGACGGTGGTCGTTGTGTCTTTGGTAGACACGGGGCCACCCAGGCTAGCCCGATGGAAAGTGAGTCGGAGTGGCCAAGAGAGTGTCATGGCAATGTAGGGGTTTCACCGGAACACCGTTGGTCCACCCGAATGGGAGTGCGAGGCCATCGATTCCGTGGTGTGGGTACAGTGCACTACCTCTGTAGAGTGTAATTAATCTATCGATAGCTGAGTCCACGGTCACGGACACGCTCGAAAGTAGGTCACACCATGGGTCAACATTTAATAAAATTTTGCACACTAAGTCATGAACTTTGCACTATCATAGAGGGTGGAAAGACCACCGAGATGTTTGAGACCAAGGGTTGGTCAGGGTTGTGATCGCTGGAAAGATCATGAGGTAATCTGTTTTGAGACAGAGAAGTTGGTATGTTAAGAAAGATCACCATGGGTAAGTCAGTTCGGGGGACTATCTCACAAAGGCACGAGCAAAGAATGTTGGTTATATTTATATATTGTTGCATTTTAATAATTGAATAATTATCATGATATTGGTGTAAGCTAGAAAGTACATTCAATGTACTGACCTGGCGTGTCATGCCAGATTTCAGGAAAGTCTCGCTGGAAAGGATTGTCGTCCGAGTGCTATGGAGTACCGCTACGAAGTCGTTCTGCTGTCGCGTAGTTGTTATGACCAAGGCCCTTTATGTTCACTAAAGAATGTACATATTGTTCAGCCGCACCGTGTGTGCCGCTTGGCCTCGCTACCTATTGTAATGTAAACTTTGATCCGCTAGAATCAATAAAGCGGTTGTTTTCTGTACCAATATGTTGTGTGTTGCTAGAAGACATGGTCTCTGGGCTGGCAATACATGGTAAGCCGGTCGCTATGAGCCGGGGTGCCACAACGCTTGGTATGAGAGTCACGCTGACTGTAGGCCACACTAGATTCTGACGTGTTAACTGAACGCTAGATACGATTTTAAGTTGAGTGCCGGTAGCATGTGTAGCTGGTTGTTGCATTATACTTGCTTTATTTTTATGCTAACCTACTAATGGTTGTGAGTGTAGATGGCTCCGGTGCCGTATCCGTGCTAGTTGTAGCTGATGCCGTACACGTCACCGCACCTCCTTCGTAACGTGTGGCATCGGCTGTACCCTCTGGGAGATGTCCCAGTCTATCGTGTGTACCAGGAGCGTCTAGCAGACTCAGTGTATGAGTATCAGGCAGTGGTTACTCTGCGCACCAGTTTCGATTCCAGCAATTACACTCGTACCTCTCGGAGCTGCTACACTTCTACCGCTTCCTTGGCCGTCCAATATGTTGCATTCGAGGTCCTTGTCAAGCTTCGTTACAGCGAGGTCCGAATGCAGAACCACCCAGGTTTCCAATACTATCCTTCTCGGCACGACAATGGTCGTGTTCGTTTCCCCACTATTGATCCGGAGTCTGATAGTGTTGCTAGCCACCTTTCCCGTTATATTACTACTAGCTATCTTATGATCCATGAGTTGGCTTGAGAGCTGACTCGTACTCGTATTGCTTTAGCCACTACTAGGTCTGTCACTACTCCAGCATCCATGGGATTTACCCATTACATTCCAGCCAGTTCTGGTTCCCGTATTTCACCGGTTACACGTCCGAGTAGCTCGGCGCCTCAACAATAAATCCTCTCAGTGCTCCTGCTGAGTGGGTTTCTCTTCTCACTACTCATGTAGCTCCTATGCTTCACCCTACTCCTGCCCCGGAGGGAGAGCCCCCGAGGCAGTGCCATAGTGTTACCTTTAACCCGGAGGTTTCAGTTAACCTTGTCTGTTTAGGATCCAAGTCTCCTTCAGGAGAGGACCCCGTAGCACCAGCAGAGTAGTAGAGCTTCTGAGTATTCACAGTTGTCAGGATGATGTACGGATGTAGTCGTACGAGTCATGATGTTTTATTTCCTGTATGAGCGTAGTGGAACATGGCATGTCAATTACCTTTCTTGTATGTGTCTATGTATAATTATGCTGGAACTCTATTTCTTCTATTGGCTGTGCTTTCTTCGTCACTTTGTTTCCTCTCGGGATTTATTGCTGGCTTTTCCCCAATTTACTTTTGGATGTTTCTCATATCGGTTGCATTGTCTTGGGAAAAATCCATAATAGGATGGCGCTGGGAGGCAATAGTAGCAGCGCTCACGAGGATGTTCCTGTTCGTCGTTCCGTCCGACAGGCAGGACACTCTCTCGAGCCGTACATACCACCACCGCCTCCACCGCCAAATCCGCCTACCACCGAGCAAATTCTGCGTATGTTTGAGGAGAGGAGAAATAATGATTTGATTGAGATATTAAGAAGTGTTCAAGATGTGGTTGGACAGAATGGAAATCAGAATGGTTATCACTCCAAGCTATCAGATTTTTAGAGAACCCAGCCTCCCAGTTTCAGTCATGTTATTGACCCCTTGGATGCCGACGATTGGTTGCGGACCATTGAAAGGAAGCTTGAGATTGCTCGTACTACAGAAGATGATAAATTTCCATATGCAACTCATTATCTTGAAGGCGCCGCTTCCATATGGTGGGAGAATACAAAAGCCATGTGGCCTGTTGATGAAGAAATCACTTGGTCGAAATTCAAAGATCAGTTCCGGAAATATTTTATCCCTACTAGAATTATGAAGACCAAGCAGCGTGAATTTCTTGCACTCACCCAAGGAAATCAGTTTGTGGGTGAATATTTGCAAATATTCAATCATCTGGCCCGTTACCCCCTTTACGACGTGGCCACTGAAGAAAGAAAGATTGACACATTTCTTGGGGGATTAAACTCGCAACTCCGGTGTACCCTCAGCATGCTCGATTTTCCAGACTTCCAAACCTTGGTGAACAAAGCTTTCATTGCTGAAAGGGAGCACAAGCACGTGCCAGACAATAGGCCTGCTAATAACGATCACAAGCGCAAGTTTAAACCAAGGAAAGAAGGGCTACCAGTGCAAAAGGCTCGAACCTGGCAGCATACTTAGGTAGAATACAAGCCCATTTGGCAACAGAATGTTAACAAGACCACTACCCAAGTCAATAATGTCGTGACCAACCCAGTGCACGAGGAGCGTCAGCGCAACAATTCTTGATTCAGTTGTGGGCAAAATGGACATTATGCCAGACAGTTCCCCAAGAACAGCAAGGTGAATGCCCTATTCAGGCCACAAGTCAACTTTATGGGGTCATACCCGAACCAGCAAAACATTGCCGAGCACTTTCATCACCACTCCGCAGATGAAGCACAAGAAAACCCCGAAGTAGTCATTGGTATGTTTTCTGTTAATAGCATACCTGTCATAATTTTATTTGACTCTAGGGCTTCCCACTCTTCTATTTCTCGGAGTTTTGTTCCCCAAAACAAATTTCCTTGCTCACTTTTGGCCAAGAATATGCTGGTACAAACCCTGGGATCCTTAATCAAGAGTAATCTGGTCTGCCTTGATCTGGAATTCAATATCAACGGAGTCTGTTTTCCAACTTCCTTGATACTCATCGAGTCGGTACAGTTGGATGTTATTTTGGGTATGAATTGGTTGCCCCAATATCAAGTATGCATAAATTACGCAACCCGAGAAGTCACTCTGACCAGTCAGAAGGGGCAGACTACCAAATTCTATTCTCGCAGAAGCATACCTACTACTTCTCGAGCTTGCGTTGTATTCCCTCGAAGAGGAAAGCGTGATGCAGCACAGTAGCGTAAGTATTTCCCTCAGTTTTTGAGAACCAAGGTATCAATCCAGTAGGAGACCACGCGCGAGTCCCTCGCACCTGCACAAACAAATAAGAACTTCGCAGGCAACACAATAAGGGGTTGTCAATCCCTTTACGCTCACTTACGAAAGTGAGATCTGATAGAGATGATAGTTTGATATTTTTGGTATTTTTGGATATAAGAACAGAAAGTAAAAGCGAAAAAGTAAAGTAGATTGGAGATTGATATGTTGAGAATAGACCCCAGGGCCATAGTTTTCTCTAGTGGCTTCTCTCATGATAGCGGTATTCTACGGCGGGTAAACAAATTATTGTCGAGCAATTGATAGAAAAGCGAATATTTATGAGACTATCTAGGCATGACCATTATATATAGGCATCACGTCCGAGACAAGTAGACCGAAACGATTCTGCATCTACTACTATTACTCCACACATCGACCACTATCCAGCATGCATCTAGAGTATTAAGTTCATAAGAACAAAGTAACGCCTTAAGCAAGATGACATGATGTAGAGGGATAAACTCAAACATAGTGATATAAACCCCATGTTTTTATCCTCGACGGCAACAATACAATACATGCCTTGCTACCCCTACTATCACTGGGAAAGGACACCGCAAGATTGAACCCAAAGCCAAGCACTTCTCCCATTGCAAGAACTATAGATCTAGTAGGCCAAACCAAACCAATAATTAGAAGAGACTTGCAAGGATATTATAATCATACATGAAGAGTTCAGAAAAGAACCAAATATTTCTCATAGATAATGTCGGTCATAAACCCACAATTCATCGGATCTCGACAAACACACCGCAAAAAGAGATTAGATCGAATAGATCTCCTCGAAGACCGAGGAGAACATGGTATTGAGATCCAAAGAGAGAAAAGAAGACATCTAGATACTAGCTATGGACCCGCAGGTCTGTGGTAAACTACTCACAACTCATGGTGAGGCGATAATGATGATGTAGAAGCACTCCGTGGTAGATCCCCCCTCCGGCGGAGCTCCGGAACAGGCCCCAAGATGGGATCTCACGGGAACAGAAGGTTGCGGCGGTGGAACTAGGGTTTTCTCTGTTGCTCTAGTGGTTTCGGGGTACGTAGATATATATAGGAAGAAGGAGGGCACCGGGGGCTAGATGGGGTGCCCACGAGGCAGGGGGCGCGCCCTATAGGGGGGAGCGCCCCCACCCTCGTAGACGCCACGTCAGCCCTACTCAGTGGTTCTCAAGTCTCCCGTGCGTATTTTGCTCCAAAAATATCTCTCCCGAAGGTTTCATTCCGTTGGTACTTCGTTTGATATTCCTTTTCTCTAAAACCATTAAATAGGCAAAAAATAGCAATCTGGACTGGGCCTTTGGGTCAGTAGGTTAGTCCCAAAAATAATATAAAAGTGTATAACAAAGCCCATTAAACATCCAAAGCATCATAAATAATAGCATGGAACAATCAAAAATTATAGATACGTTGGAGAAGTATCAATACCCAAGAAAGGAATGATCTTCACCGCTATGGATGAGTTGGAATTAATTCCCGTGGTCAGTGAATTTCCTGATGTATTTCCAGAAGAACTGCCTGGCATGCCACCTGATCGAGAGCTTGAGTTTGCAATAGATCTTGTACCCGGAACCACACCGTTATACAAGAAGTATTACCGGATGCCCTCATCAGAATTAGTGTAACTAAAGAAACAGCTCGATGAAATGCTCCAGAAAGGATATATCCGTCACAGCTCTTCCCCGTGGGGATCACCTGCTATCTTCGTGAGCAAGAAGGATGGCAGTCTCCGCATGTGTGTGGATTACCGTTAGCTGAATGATGTCACCATCAAAAATAAATATCCGCTGCCAAGAATTGATGACTTGTTTGATCAGCTCAGTGGGGCCAAGGTATTCTCCAAGATTGATTTACGAACAGGATACCATTAGCTCAAGATTAAAAAGGAAGATATTCCTAAGACCGCATTCACCACTCGATACAGCCTTTATGAATATACAGTAATGTCCTTTGGTCTCACCAATGCCCCTGCTTTCTTCATGCATGTGATGAACAAAGTATTCATGGACTTCCTCGATAAGTTTGTGGTAGTCTTTATCGATGACATACTTATATACTCAAAAATTGAAGGGTATCACAGAGAACACCTCCGAGCAGTGCTACAACGACTCCGCGACAGCAGCTATACGCCAAATTCAGTAAATGTGAGTTTTGGCTCAAGTAGGTTGGATTTCTTGGACATGTGCTATCCACCGATGGTATAGCCGTGGACCCAAGCAAAGTAAAGGATGTGCTTGATTGGTTGCCACCAACAACAATATCACAGGTCTGGAGTTTCCTTGGACTAGCCGGATATTACCGTTGCTTCATTGAAGGGTTATCCAAGCTTGCTAAACCCATGCAGAGCTCCTCAAAAAGGATAAGAAGTTTCAATGGATTGAAGACTATGAGAAAAGTTTCAATGAGCTAAAGATACGACTGAGGAGCGCACCCGTATTGACTCTTCCAGATATCTACATCAGTTTTGGTGTGTACTGTGACGCCTCTAGACAAGGTCTTGGATGCTTACTTATGCAAGACGGCAAGGTTGTAGCACATGCATCACGTCAGCTACGACCAGACGAGGGAAATTACCCTACTCATGATATGGAATTGGCCATGGTGGTTCATGCTATAAAAATATAGAGACACTACCTCATCGGGAAGAGGTGCCAATTTTTTACCAATCACAAAAGTCTCAAGTATATATTTACTCAACTAGATTTAAATCTTCATCAACGAAGGTGGCTTGAGTTGGTCAAGGATTATGATCTTGGAATAAATTACCACCCAGGTAAAGCCAACGTGTTTGCCAATGCACTTAGTCGAAAGCTTGTCAGCCTAAATGTCATATTGAAACTCTTGTCCCCTAAACTTCAAGAGGAGATTGCTCAACTCAACCTGATCATGGTTGACGCTGGTCTGATACGTCCAAAACGTATCTATAATTTCTGCTTGCTCCATGCTTCTTTTGTGTGATATTGCTATGATATTTATGCACTTCCATACACTTTTGATCATATTTGGACTAACCTATAAACTCAGTGCACCACAGTGCCAGTTCCTGTTTTCTGCTGTTTTTCTATTTCAGGTTCCCCCATATTAAAAAGTGCTCCAAAAATTCCGGGAAAAATACAGGAAGAATCAGCGTAGATGAAGCTTCGAGAAAAACCAAAGCGGGGCCAGAGGGGAGCCAGGGGTGGCCCAGGCGGCCACCTGGCGCGGCACCACCCCTGGCCGCACCAGGGGGGCGCCTGGGGCCCCCTCTCCGCCTCTGGTTGCCCCCCTTCGCATATATATTCCTCTCGTCCCGAAACCCTCGAGGACGGAACCCTTTTTCGCGATCTCGCCTCTGTTCCGCCGCCGCAACGCTTCCAAGATCGGGAGCATCAAGAGAACTCTTTCCGGCACCCTGCCGGAGGGGAGAACCACCACCGGGAGCTTCTCCACCACCATGGACGCTTCCCGGATGAGTCGTGAGTAGTCCACCTTGGACCATGGGTCCATGATCAGTAGCTATGTGATGTTCTCCTCCCCTCTTTGTTCTTCATGGTTTAGACCTCGTGAGCTGTCCTACATGATCGAGGCACATATGTAATCTTTATGCTGTTGCTCTGCTGAGTTTGCTGGGATCTGATGGATTATGAGATTATGTTCAGATTGTGTGTGAGTAATATATTTGATTCACCTCTTTTATATTTTTTTTCTTGAGTAATTCTTGCATTTTCTCTGTTGCTGTTTATTGCTTTGGCCAAGTAGTAGGTAGTAACTCCAAGAGGGAACGTTATGCTTGATTGTGGGTTCATACCCCCTGATGACTAGCTTGAGTGACAGAAACATGAGTCTAGGGGATGTGATGTTGCCACAAGGGGGAAAACAACGGTGCTTGTACTTGCGGGTGCAAGGATTGTTTACTTTAGGCAAAGTTCTTTTAATGCAGTTGTCTGTTGCTTTGAGTTTACACTTTGGGTGGGATTCACAACTTAATACCAGCGAGATGTTCTGGATAGATATCTCAAGGTGGATGATTAGTAGTAGATGCAGATGGATTTCGGTCTACATGCCTTGGCGTACCGCCCATGCTTTTGAGCCTCTACCTTTCTTTGCAGCATAGTTAGCATTGGTTTGCGCACATAATCCTGTCAATGCCCAACTGTAATTTGTTTACCTCGCTTAGCTGTTTTATCATCTTTTGGGAGAGAGACATCACTGGTGAACATCATGGGACCCATGTCCATATTACCACCGCTGATCACACCTTCTATTTACTTCCTGTTCTTATTTCCTAGTTGCAGTCATAGCTATCATTATTATCTCTTGTGTATGATCCTTTGTAAACAACAAGGCCGGAGGGATTGACAACCTCTCTGTATTCGTTGGGAGGAAAGTTATTTGTATCTGTGTGCAGGTCCTGTCAACCGCTATGTTTCTGGCGCCGTTGACACCTTCTTGTCGTCCCTCGGAGTCTCACGGGATTCGATCCTTGCTATCTTTGCCAAGGGAAATTTGCCGCTACGCTACATCTCAAACCTTCCACTTGGGGTAACCAACGAGGGGCGAGAAGCCATCAAGCAAGTTTCTGGCGCCGTCGCCGGGGACTCCACTCTTCAAGATAGGGGAGTTGCACGCTATCTTTTATCTTTGCTTTTAAGTCTTGTAAGTTTACCTTTCAGTTTTTGCTTTAGTGTCCTTTACCAAAAATCACAAAAATAGTTATCTTGCTTTTAGTTGGCATTATGTCTGGTCCTTTTGCCTTTGGTGAGGCAGAAGTGCTCACCTTTAAACAAAGAGGTGGTGAAAGTCTAAAAGATGCTTGGTATAGAATTAATGATTCTCAAAAAAGAGCCACCAAGAAGCAATCTACTACTATCCTGCTTAGAAATTTTTATGTTGGAATTACTTCTTGGAATAGGTTTATTCTAGATTCTGCTATCAATGGAAATTTCCTAGAAGCCCCAGTTTGTGAATCTCTTAGTATTGTGGAAAATCTTGTTGGAAATCCCCCTGTTGTTAGCATTCAAGAGGACATTACCCTAGCTCACATTATGAAAAAACTTGAAAAGATAGAGCTAGAGATGCCAAGCATTAATAAGATAAATGAGTTAGACCGTAATATCCAAGGGAATTTGAATAGGCTTGATAGCTCCATGCATAAAATTCTCAAAACTTTGGAGACCATCAAATCCCATGACTTGGATTCTTCTAGGATAGACAAGATTGAGGAAATCTTTGACACTTTAGGAACTACTTTCTCCTCAATCAAAGCCAAAAAGGTAGAAACTCCGGCAAAGAAGGAACCTAAGTTCATTTACGTTCCAAAGGCTCCTCGTTCCAAAAGTAATCCATCTATTGCCAAAGGGGTTGAAACTGTGAAGACTTTGGAAGAAATACCTCTCTTTGATAAATTTATAAATGAATCTCCCATTGACTTTCCACCTTTTGGTTTTCTCCCTAGAAGTATCTTTATTAGGCCTTTATTTGAAAGTCCTTTTAAGACTAGTTGTACTATTGAAGAGCTTTTTGATGATCTTGATGATGGTTCAATTGATACAACTTGATCTTTTTGCATCATGCCTAGCTTAAAGGCATAAAAGAAAGCGCTTTTGGGAGGCAGCCCACAACGAATAAGGTTTTATTTTGCTTCTGTTGTGTCTTGATGTTTGTTACTATAGTAGCATCATCATTGTATCTTTTCTTTTCAGCTTTGTGCCAAGTTTAGCCTTTGATTGCAAGAAAGTTCAAAAGTTGTGACGTGCTGTCCAGAAAACAGATTCTGTCCTTGGACAGAAAAATTCGAATAAAATCACCAGATCATCTTTTTGACCTGAATTTTTTTGACAGCGTGCTCTATACAATTGGCTTTCGAGCGTCTGTTCTGAGTTTTTTTATTTGAGTTGCAGAAGTGCCCCGAAAAAAATATTTACTACCTGCTAGTCTGTTTTTCACAGATTCTGTCCTGTTTTGCCTTTTCTTCGTTTTGCAAACCTTGAGCTTGCTTTTTCTTTGCAAAAACCTTTTGGCAATCTTGAGAAACAGTAGCTCTTCAAGATTATCTTTATTTCCAGTAGGGAAAAATTATTTTATTTTTGGTACTAACCTCGCTAATCAGATTATGATGAGTTATGTATGAAGGGAGTTTTCAAGTGTGCGAGGGAAGATGATAAAAGAAGATTCAGGAGGGTCAAACGCTCAAGCTTGGGGATGCCCCCGTGCACCCCCCAAGAAATATTCAAGAAGACTCAAGCGTCTAAGCTTGGGGATGCCCCCATGCATCCCCTTCTCCATCAACAATTATCAGTTCGTCTTTCGTTCCACTATATTTTAATCACTTCATGCGTTAAGTGCTATGCTTGGAGCGTCTTGCTCTTAGTTTCCTTTTTGGTTTTCTTTAGCTTTCCTTGCTGTTCATAACAAGTTAGAACCCAGCTTTCTTTGTGTGGGAGAGAAACACGCTCCACTTCAACCTAGAACACAACATAGGATTTTCATGCTTATCTTTGCTGTGTGTGTTCTTTGTCTTTTCATAGCTGTTGTAATGTTTAGCTCTTAGTTTTCATGCTTTTCTTTTTAAAAAGCTTTTGTTTAGTTGGTTGCTGAACTCTCTTGAGTTTTCATGTTTATCTTGTTAAGAGAGTTTGCCTGTTGCACTGAGTTGTGTGTCTTAACTTAAAGTAGGTAATTGAGGTTGCTATTTAATTTTAGTAGTAACTTGCAATAGTTTTGAGGTATTGCCATGAGTAATGTCTGAACTTTTGGTGTCAGGAGCTTTAGCCTATTAGTGATAGATGTCGTATTTTGGGCAATCCATGTTTATTTTCGAAAACCTACAAAATAGTTGAGAACTTTAGCTACTAGATGGATCACTAATCTTTGGAGGGATCGAATATTAGAGTACACTCACGTACCATGAGTGGAGGATGCGCAAGGATAACCAAACCCCCGTACACTCCTCCTCGGGGTACTTGTCTCTTTGTGAACCTCCTAATTAGATTGAGAGTTACCGATAATAAGTGCATGAGTTCTTCGGACTAATGTGAGTATTCGAAAGTTGACACTTCCACCTAAACATATTTTTCTAGCCTCTTCGGTACCGTGCATTGCCCTTTCTCACCTCGAGAGTTGGCGCATACTTCGCCGGTGCATCCAAATCCTTGGCATGATACGCTCTGTCATCATAAGCCTCATTATATCCTTCCTCAAAAAAGCCACCATACCTACCTATCAAGGCATTTCCATAGCCTTTCCGAGATACATTGCCATGCAACATCCATCTTCTCATGACTTGATCTTCATGTCATACATGCTTTTTGCTTGATCGATGAGCCGCATGCTAGTTGGGCCTTACCCTAATCATTGCTACATGACGCGCTAGTATCATTGCATATCCTGCTACACCGGCAGAGGCATACATTTGCATACATCATGATAGTTTCATTTTCTTTATGTTGAGTACTTTTGAAAAGTGTGAAAGATCTTCTATACTTCTTGTAATATATAGAGTGTTGCCCCTAAAGTGAGGAAAATATCCCAAAGAGGACAAAATCAAAAGATCCCAAAGAGGACAAATGAGAGTTAAATAGAAAGAGCCACTGAGGCCACAAAAAAATAAAAAAAGAGAAAAAAGAGAAAAAGAAATAAAAAGAGAGAAGGGGGCACACTACTATTCCTTTTGAGAGATCCACACTCGTACTCCATCTTATACCTTGTACTCCATAGAGATTATCATTCATGCATATAGCTATGTGGGGACCTTCACACTATAGAACTTGGCTTGTATATTCCAATGATGAGCCTCCTCAAACAAGCAAGTTGGATGCGCCCCCACTAGTTCCATTGGAGAGCTTACCTTAGCTCATATGTGCATCCGTTGCATGGCAATCCCTACTCCTCACATCATATCTATCATTTGGCTTTCTCTCGCCTATGATTGTCCTCATTGATGTGAGCCTTTCACACCTTTTTTGTCTTCCCCCTTCATCATTTTTCTCTCTTTGCCATCCTAAGTGTCAACTTTCTTGCTTACGCTCATCCATTGCATGAGTGCTCAAAATATCGAAAGAGAGTGGATCATTTTGACTTGTACCTGGCTGGTGGTCTGGGGATGAGTCAAGATAAGATTCCAAAGAAGACCAAGTGTGAAACTTTAGTAGATTAAGTTCTCAACAATACAAAAACTATGTTTTACTCTCTCGTATATCCCTATCCCCTTTCTTGCACGCAAACACCATTTGGAGACATTCGAGTCACGGACAGCGAGAGCTCTTGCACCTTTATGTTCTTATGTTGCTTGTTACAATGCTAATATAGACTCTTGCTTGTTATGACTTGAATTGAATTACATGCCTTGATTGCTTTACTTAAAAAGTTCTTATATGGTTGATAGCATGTCACCACAGAAATTATGCTTGTTATCATTTACCTACTCAAGGACGAGCAGGAATTAAGCTTGGGGATGTTGATACGTCCAAAACGTATCTATAATTTCTGCTTGCTCCATGCTTCTTTTGTGTGATATTGCTATGATATTTATGCACTTCCATACAATTTTGATCATATTTGGAGTAACCTATTAACTCAGTGCACCACAGTGCCAGTTCCTGTTTTCTGCTGTTTTTCTATTTCAGGTTTCCCCCATATTAAAAGTGCTCCAAAAATTCCGGGAAAAATATAGGAAAAATCAGCGTACTAGAAGCTTTGAGAAAAACCAAAGCGGGGCTAGAGGGGAGCCAGGGGTGGCCCAGGCGGCCACCTGGCGCGGCCCCACCCCTGGCCGCGCCAGGGGGGCGCCTGGGGCCCCCTCTCCGCCTCTGGTTGCCCCCCTTCGCATATATATTCCTCTCGTCCCGAAACCCTCGAGGACGGAACTCTTTTTCACGATCTCTCCTCTGTTCCGCCGCCACAACGCTTCCAAGATCGGGAGCATCAGGAGAACTCTTCCCGGCACCCTGCCGGAGGGGAGAACCACCACCGGGAGCTTCTCCACCACCATGGACGCTTCCCGGATGAGTCGTGAGTAGTCCACCTTGGACCATGGGTCCATGATCAGTAGCTATGTGATGTTCTCCTCCCCTCTTTGTTCTTCATGGTTTAGACCTCGTGAGCTGCCCTACATGATCGAGGCACATATGTAATCTTTATGCTGTTGCTCGGCTGAGTTTGCTGGGATCTGATGGATTATGAGATTATTTTCAGATTGTGTGTGAGTAATATATTTGATTCACCTCTTTTATATTTTTGTTCTTGAGTAATTCTTGCATGTTCTCCGTTGCTGTTTATTGCTTTGGCCAAGTAGTAGGTAGTAACTCCAAGAGGGAACGTTATGCTTAATTGTGGGTTCATGCCACCTGATGACTAGCTTGAGTGACAGAAACATGAGTCTAGGGGATGTGCTATTGCCACAAGGGGGAAAACAACGGTGCTTGTACTTGCGGGTGCAAGGATTGTTTACTTTACGCAAAGTTCTTTTAATGCAGTTGTCTGTTGCTTTGAGTTTACACTTTGGGTGGGATTCGCAACTTAATACCAGCGAGATGTTCTGGATAGATATCTCAAGGTGGATGATTAGTAGTAGATGCAGATGGATTTCGGTCTACTTGCGTTGGCGTACCGCCCATGCTTTTGAGCCTCTACCTTTCTTTGCAGCATAGTTAGCATTGGTTTGCGCACATAATCCTGTCAATTGCCCAGCTGTAATTTGTTTACCTCGCTTAGCTGTTTTATCGTCTTTTGGGAGAGAGACATCACTAGTGAACATCATGGGACCCCGGTCCATATTACCACCGCTGATCACACCTTCTATTTACTTCCTGTTCTTATTTCCTAGTTGCAGTCACAGCTATCATTATTATCTTTTGTGTTTGATCCTTTGTAAATAACAAGGCCGGAGGGATTGACAACCTCTCTGTACTCGTTGGGAGCAAAGTTATTTGTATCTGAGTGCAGGTCCTGTCAGCTGCTAAGTTTCTGGTACCGTTGACACCTTCTTGTCGACCCTCGGAGTCTCACGGGATACGATCCTTGGTATCTTTGCCAAGGGAAATTTGCCGCTACGCTGCATCTCAAACCTTCCACTTGGGGTAACCAACGAGGGGCGAGAAGCCATCATGGTCTTGCTAATATTTTGGAATTCACCCCCACACTTGAGGAAGAGATCCGCAAGGCCCAGCAAGACGACCCTATCCTACAGAGGCATGCCAAGAATATGGTAGCAGGACGTACCTCTGATTTCTCAAAGGATCAATTTGGTACTCTCCGATTCCGTGGAAGGATTTGTGTACCCAATCAATCGGACGTAAAGAACAAAATCTTGTCAAAAGCACACGAATCATCATATTCTATTCACCCTGGAGGTGCGAAAATGTATGAAGACCTTCGGCCAATATTCTGGTGGGATGGAATGAAGAAAGACATTGCCTATTTTGTGGCCTGCTACGACATATGCAACAAGGTGAAGGCAGAACATCAGAAGCCAGCTAGGCTTCTCCAACAGCTGCCAGTTTTGCAATGGAAATGTGATGACGTTTGCATGGTTTTCATCACAGGACTACCTAAGACTCAGCGAGGCAATGATGCAATATGGGTAATCGTGGACACCTTAACCAAGGTAGATCACTTTATCCCAATCAGAACCACATATCAAGCAGACCAACTTGCACAGCTGTATGTATCCAGAATAGTCAGTCTGCATGGAGTAACTCGAACCATCACTTCCGACCGAGGTTCTCTCTTTACCTCCGCTTTTTGGTCACGTCTCCATCAAGCCTTGGGGACAGCGCTGAAATACAGTACCGCTGATCATCCTTAGACTGATGGACAGACAGAGCGGGTAAACTAAATATTCGAAGATATGCTGCGAGCCTGTGTTTTGGCCCAAGGATCTAAATGGGAAGACTGTCTGCCTTATGATGACTTCTCTTACAACAACAGCTTCCAAACCAGTCTCAAGATGTCATCGTACGAGGCTTTGTATGGCCATAAGTGCCGCACCCCTTTAAATTGGTCTCAAACTTGAGATAGCCGTATCTTCGTAACAGACCTCACGATGGAAGCTGAGAAACACGTTAAGGAGATCCGAGATAGATTGCAATAGGCCAAATCTTGACAGAAGAGTTATTATGATGCAAAACACTGACAAATCAGTTTTGAGCCCGGAGAACACGTATACCTCCAAGTCACTCCTATGAAAGGAGTCAAGAGATTCCAGACTCGTGGAAAGTTGGTACCTAGATTTATTGGCCCATTTCCAGTCATGTCTCGAGTGGGTATTGTTGCCTATCAGTTGGAACTACCCCCAGAATTGTCCGACGTGCACAACGTGTTTCATGTCTCACAGTTGAGGCGACGCATATCGCCGCCTGAGAAAAGGACTGCTATGTCCACAATAGAGTTGGCAAAGGATTTAACGTACGAAGAGAGGCCATTCAAAATTTTGGATCGGATGGAAAGGGTCACTCGCAGTAAAGTGAGAAAGTTCTACAAAGTCCAATGGGAGCATGACACCGAGTCAGAATCAACCTGGGAACGGGAAGAATTCCTAAGGACACATTATCCAGAATGGTTTTCCCAAGCAACCAAATCTCGATGACGAGATTCATTCTAAGTGGGGTAGGTTTGTGACAGCCTGATTTTTGCCCTCTTTTATTTGCCTGAGTTTCATTTGGTTTGATTTTGAAACGTGGAATTTTTGAATCTTTTCATGTGGACTTAAACACTTGGGTACCCTTGGGTTTCACCCAAGTGCCTCATCTCCATCTCTAATCATCATTTCCTCTCTGGTTCACCCTAAAATAATAATTGGAATATTTTTATTTAATGAAAATTATTCTTTTTGCCCCTTTAAGACCCTAGGTAGCTTAATGTGCTCCAAAGCAACCCTAATTTTTCATGCCCACAAAAATCTGAGAAAATTCACAAATATTCTTTGAACCCTAGGACACCTTCCTGAGAAAAAATATTGCACCACTTTTTGGAATATTTTTTCTACAGAAAATATTTTTTGTTCTGGACAGAAATGGTAGTTTCTACAGCAACTACAATTTTACTTACTCCTTTGTAGCTGAATTTTCTTGTGCATCTTCACCTTAGTAGCTGTTGGCTAACTTCCAAAGCCCAGCTCCCAACTCCTAGCTGTTTGACCTCAGTAAACTCCCAAAGTTACTGTCCAGAAACTTACCTGGCTTGTGAAATCTCTTCTACTGTGTCTGGGTCCAAACCAAATCGTGGTAACCTTCAAAACTACCACGAACAACAAGCCAGACATAAACTTTGGACGTAGGAGTTCACACGGTGACCAATCATGGTAGCAAAGTTCACACGGTGACGACGTGTGTACACGATGCCAGTCGGCTTGTTGACGCGCTCTGGGTGCCGCCGAGCACTCTGTTTTATGCATGCTCGCTTCCCAAACTGCCATAGCATGCCATACCTCGCCACCATCCTCGTCCCAACTCCATTAACACCTCCTGGCACTCACCAACACCAAAGCTCGCTGCAGTGAGCACGGGCACGGTCTGGCCAAAGTAACAGTGCGGTGTGCACTGTGCTCGTCGTCTTCTCCTCGATCCTGTGCTCGTCCCCGTTCGTCCACAATCCCCGCGTGAGCTACGTCACCTTCTCCCCCTCTCACTGACGCCGTTCGTCACCGGGCGCAGTGTCCAGGTGTCGCCGGTGGAGCCCAATCCACCCCTTGCGCCTCGCCTATAAATGGAGCCACTCCCAGCCTCCTCGAGCATCATCCTCCACTTCCACACACACCCCACAACCGCGTAGGAAACCGTAGCCCAGCCGGGCAGGCCGCAGGCCGCAGTCCCCGAGCTTGAGCTCGCCGGCGATCCCCTCGGGTCGTCGCGGTAGACCCAGCCCCTCCCAGGAGTGGGCAATCCTTCCAGGGCCTCTGCCACTCTCTGGTGATGCTGTTCCACCTTGTTGGACCCCCTGGAGTCATTGCAGCTCGTCGTTGTCTTCGTCTCCGGTGACCACCTCTCTCTGCCTCCGTTTGCGAGGTCGATTCCGACACCGTCCGACTGCCCCTAGCTACACTACGGGTACGGGCAGGTCCGCCTCTATCCCCTCTCTCGATCCCTCCCTCTCGTTTTGGCCAAGGAGCCCTCGTCACCAGCGTGAGCTCCGACGAAGCCGCGGCCGTCTCTGTTTCTTTCTCCCTCTCCCCCTCACCTGACTAGCAGGGCCCGCTAGTCAGCCACTCGGTACGCGCGCGAAGCGGTACGAGTGGTGGCGCCCCAAGGCTTTACGCCTTCGACGTCACCCCCTCCCCAGTCTGTTTATTTAAATTCAAATTCATATATATTCCAGAGAGCTTCAAACAGCAATAATTTTTTAACCATAAGTCCAAATGAATTGATTCTTTTTGCATTGTGTTCTTTGCAAAGAAATCTTGCAGCACACCAAAAATGAGATTTTTCTGTGCTGTGTAGATTTTCTAGTGAATATTAGAAGGGTTCTTAATGTTTTCTTTTTGTGTTTTTAAATATTTTCAGAAGGTGAAGCTTGTCTTGAGGATCACCAGGAGGTTTGTGAACCTCATATGCACTAAGGCAAGCCACGGCAACATCTTCATGGTGCCATTACAATACTTTTGATTTTCCAACTTGAATGAATGATTTAATCCCTGCATATAAATCACTTTTATTAATATTTATTTTGTTGGTTGCATGTTTTAGTTGTCATATTTAGTTTACAAAGAGTTGGAAGTTAATTAAGTTGTTAATGTAACTATAAGTAAGTTTGGGTTATGAAGAAATAATATGGTTATAGTTATAAGTAATTGTTTAGTTATTTTCTTGCATAAGAAATATGATAAAAATTTCTAGAAAAGATTATGTTAAAATTGAGGTTTAATCCTAACGAGAGAAGTATTAGAAGTTGTTGATGTTTATGCTTAGTGTGGTAGAGCTAACCCAGTTCTTTACGATGATGCATATTTTGTGTTGCATTTGCATGGCATTTTTATGACACCGGTTATTTTTTAAGTTGAACCTACTAATAACTCAACTTGAATATATCGTTGACCGGGTCATGGTGCCACTGAATCAAGTTTTTCCTAGTGCAACCACATTTTCCTTTTATGGGAAGGCCTTTATCCAGTCTGTTGTCAGGCCTTTGGTCGGTACCTCCAACTAGGGAAGGTTATGGGCGTGTGGTACCCTGGACCAGTAAGGAGACATAACCTTGTGTTCCCGTTGTTAAGATTATGGTACCATGTACCCGTTTGGGACAGTTTATGTTTGGCCACGACGGTGGTCGTTGTTTCTTTGGTAGACACGGGGCCACCCAGGACTAGCCCGATGGGGAGTGAGTCGGAGTGGCCGAGAGAATGTCATGGCACTGGAGGGGTTTCGTCGGAACGCCGTTGGTCCACCCGAATGGGAGTGCGAGGCCATGGGTTCTGTGGTGTGGGTACAATGCACTACCTCTGAAGAGTGTAATTAATCTATCGATAGCCGAGTCCACGTCCACGGACACACTCGAAAGTAGGTCACACCATGGGTCAACATTTAATAAAATTTTGCATACTAAGTCATGAACTTTGCACTATCATAGAGGGTGGAAAGACCACCGAGATGTTTGAGACCAAGGGTTGGTCAGAGTTATGATCGCCGGAAAGATCATGAGGTAATCCATTTTGAGACAGAGAAGTTGGTATGTCAAGAAAGATCACCATGGGTAAGTCAGTCCAAGGGACTGTCTTCACAAAGGAATGAGCACAGCATGTTGGTTATATTTATATATTATTGCACTTTAATAATTCAATAATTATCATGATATTGTTTGTCATTATGTTTATGTTTGGTGTAAGCTTGCAAGTACATTCAATGTACTGACCTGGCGTGTCATGCCAGATTTCAGGAAAGTCTTGCTGGAAAGGAGTGCCGTCCGAGTCTAGATCGTGTCCACATTGGTGTCCCCGTGATATGGAGTTCCGCTACGAAGTCGTTCCGCTGTCGCGTAGTTGTTATGACCAAGTCCCTTTATGTTCACTAAATAATGTACATATTGTTCAGCCGCACCATGTGTGCCGCTTGGCCTCGCTACCTGTTGTAATGTAAACTTTGATCCGCTATCATCAATAAAGTGGTTGTTTTCTGTACGAAGATGTTGTGTGTTGCCAGAAGACATGGTCTCTGGGCTGCCAATGCATGGTAAACCGGTCGCTATGAGCCGGGGTGCCACAGCCGGCATCCCCTCGGGAGGGGCTGCCTGCGGCGCCCGCAGTCGGAGCTCCGACCTGTGGGCCGACCTCCGGAGCCCGCCTGCTACTCGCCGCGGAGCCCGAGGTGGGTTGCTGGACCAAAGAGCTCAACATGTACCTGCTGCACGACACCTAGCCAAACAAGAAGGAAGACGCGGAGCGCGTGGCTCGGCAGGCCTCAGCTTACTACATCCAAGACGGCGAGCTCTACAAGAGGCGCTCCAATGACGCTTCACTAAAGTGCATCTCGAGGAAGCAAGGACGCGAGCTGTTGGCTGACATCCACGGCGGAGACTGCGGCCACCATTCGTCGTCCCGCACCCTCATCGGCAAGGTCTTCCGCAACAGCTTTTACTGGCCCACTGCACTCAGCGACGCCACAGAGCTTGTGCAGGCTTGTGAGGCGTGCCAGCTTCATGCCAAGCAGATCCACCAACCAGCACAAGGCCTCCAGACGATCCCGCTCTCCTGGCCCTTCCTGGTCTGGGGATTGGACATCCTGGGTCCATTTCCCCGGGCGGCGGGGGGCTACCGCTTCCTGTACGTCGCCATCGACAAGTTCACCAAGTGGGCGGAGGTGGAGCCTGTTCGCGCGATCCCTGCCGGGTCGGCGGTCAAGTTCATCAAGGGCCTCGCGAGGCGATTCGTGGTCCCCAACCGCATCATCACAGATAATGGTTCGCAGTTTACAAGCAATCTCTTCAGGTCATATTGTGCTAACCTTGGAACGCAGATTTGCTATGCCTCGGTGGCTCACACTAGGAGCAACGGTCAGGCCGAACGCGCCAACGCAGAAGTCTTGCGTGGCCTCAAGATGCGCAGCTTGAAGAAAAAGCTCGAGGCTTGCAGCAGGGGCTGGATCGACGAGCTCCATTCCGTGCTGTGGTCAATCCATACCACCGCAACCAAACCCATGGGACAAAAACCTTTCTTCCTCATTTATGGGCCGGAGGCGGTCCTCCCTCACGAGGTCAAGCATCGCTCGCCACGGGTCATGGGTTTCAATGAGGAACGCCGGGACGCCGCCTGGCGGATGGACCTCATGCTCGGCGAGGAGGGCCGCCGCCGAGCTGCTCTCAGGGCAGCACGATATCAGCAGGCGTTGCGACGGTACCACTGCCGCAACGTCCGCACAAGAACTCTTGAAGTTGGTGACTTGGTCCTGAGGCGGGTCCTCTCCAGGGAGGGGTTACACAAGCTCTCGGCCATGTGGGAGGGCCCGTTCAGAATCGCCCGTGTCTCTAGGCCTGGTGTTGTGCGACTGGAGACACAGGATGGGGTACCTATCCAGAATTCCTAGCACATTCAGCACCTTCGGAGGTTCTATCCGTAATCAAGGCTCCGTGCCCATGAAGGTCTCCGCTCATGACACTCTCACGTAATACTGAGTTAGGGCTGTATAAGCCTCGGAGTCTCCTGAGCGTTCCCTGCGGGCCATTAGACGGGGCTCCCACCCACGTCCTAGTGGAAGTCCCGAGCTCCGCGCTGGGAAGAAGACGTAGTGTAGTGGTCGGACGCGACCTTTTTCCTTTTTTGTCTTGGTGTTTGGCTGTCAGCCTTTTCTACTTCCTTGGCTATTAGCCCTTCCTCTACCCCATGCTATGAAGTTCTCGTGTTTCTTGCTTTTGGTTGGGAGTCTTGCTTGAAGTTTTTTCTCACCGATTTTAAGTTCAGCTTTTCAGGCAAGGGCTACGCCGCTTGTAATCCTTCACGCGCCTCGCGCGTGGGGGCTAGGGAACGGCCGGTCTCAGCTCTCAGCTGTCGCGATCTTGTGACCTCACCTAGCCAAGCCTTCTTAGGCTCCGGCATTGTGCTTCTCAGTCCACATGACCTATTCTGTCGAGCCTGCACAGGCCTTGGCACCTTAACCCACGCTCGGCACTCTCAAGCGAGCCGAAGGGCGCAAGCTCTTGGTAGCCCGCAGCGGCTCACTCATACTCGGGAGCTCCGCAGGTTAGGACCCCCCCTGAACTCAGCCACCCTCATGACCCGTCGGGGGCTCATGATGCCGATGAGTCAGGAGCACTTCGCCTCAAGATGTCGCAATACATAAGCTAAGTAATCTCATCCAGACCAAAAACATAATAGCAAGTCCTCGTTTCATACATATGCCATAGTCCATTACACGCCTTCTCGAGGCAACCTAAAATTTTGATACAGGAAGGAAATAAAGAAAAAAGAAGAAGCAGAGGTTGACCCGCTGAGCCGCAGCTCGGCACCGTTTCCCCCACTCAGTCGGAGTCTTCCAGCTCCTCCCGATTCACCGGGGCGCGGCGGCACGACGACGCTCCCCCCTCGCAGTGGCTCAGTGTAGCCGCCGCCACTGGAGTAGTTGCTGCTGCCACAGAGTGGGGACCCGCGGCGCCCACCAAGACCAAGCTCGTCTCTAGAGGAAGAGTTGCTCCTTCGGATGCCGTCGCCACCCTCGTCGTTGTTGTCAGCCTCGGGACAGCACCCAAGGCGCCTCCCTTCTTCCGAGAAGATCCTGACGAACAGCGTTGAGACACCGTCATACCTGAAGTGGAGCGTGCACCTCCCCTGCAGCGGGCGCGCGCGCAAATGACTGCCAGCTGCGCTCCAGGAACACGTCGCTTGAGGGGGCAATGCCGACCTCCATGTAATGCCCAGGATGGGACTATACCTCCTATGTGTCGAGGCACGACTTAAAGGTATAAGCCCATTCTGGAATGATCTCAAGTTTGGTATCTTTGCACAACTCATGTAAAAGAGGGATTAAATTGCAAAAGGAGATAGTTGGCTTACACTCGCCACTTCACACAATACAGTACATAAGCAAAACATCATTCAAAAACATCACAACCCGACTACGGGCGAAGATCCAAAAGAAAGATACCAAAACCAACATAAAACCACAGGTCCGAATCGCCCCTAGTAGAAACCACTACTGATCATCGAAAACGTCACAAGCATACGGCCAAACTCTTCATCGAGCTCCCAGAGAAGTACTTGAACCAGCTCCTGCACCAATCTCGGCTGAACCTGCATCTGGTGTTGTAGTGACTGTGAGCCATGAGTACTCAGCAATCCCATAACCATGGGTATCAAGACTAGCAAAGCTTTATGGGTAGGAAGAGGCAAGTGGTGAGGTTGTAGCAGCGGCTAAGCAAAATATGGTGGCTAACTTACGAGTACCAGAATAAGATGAGCATCTACGCAAACGGTCGCAACTAGTAGTGATCGCTAAAGATCCTGAACTACATACGAGTCAAACAATACCCCACAGTGTTCTCTTCTCAAAGTGAAAGAGACAGTCACGGTTACTCACACGGTTGTGTGTTTTACTTCGGATCCTCTGTCAAGTTTTCTACAACCGGACATTAACAAATTCCAATCTGCCACATAACCGTGGGCACGGCTTTCGAAAGATTATAACCCTCCAGGTGTGTCCCAACTTAGCCCATCACAAGCTCTCACGATTAGCTCAAGTGTTGAATATAATATCATCACCCCTTATCTTAGGGAAAACCGATCAGGCTCGGCATCCCGGTGCACAAGACATTTCGACAATGGTAAAACAAGTCCAGCAAGACCTCCCGGCGTGCCGACACCCTGATAGTAGCCGCGCGTATCTCGTCTCAGGCCACGTCCGGATGGGCGATTCTACAGGTTTATATCAATCCTCGAGTTTCCTCATGGTGACCCCATAGACTCCCCGTTTGGGACCAACACCATCAGCACTGGCCCCCCTGTTATGTAGAATTAAGAACCTGTGGACATGACCCCTATGCAATTAATTAATTAATTAAGTTGTTATGATGAGCAAATTAAAACCAATGTTGGGCCTTGCTGGAGGAGTTTTATTCAAAGTCGAACTGTCAAGGGGTCCCTATCCACCCATCGTGTAAGGAACGCAAAATCAAGGAACATAATGCTGGTTTATCGGCGCCTAAGGTGGCGTGAGTGGAACAAAACACCGAGTAAAAGGCCAAGCCTTCCACCCATGCCCAGTATATAGGTGTGTTAATAATAATAATAGATATTGTGATATTCCAACAATAAGTTCCCACCTGGAACGATCTTCATCTTCACCTGCAACTAACAACGCTATAAGAGGGGCTGAGCAAGCGGGTAACATAGCCAAACAGTGGTTTTGCTAGGAAGGTTTCAAAGGTTAGAGGTTTCATGGCAACAAGGAGAGGCTGACATAAAAGATGGGTAGCGCGACATGTAACGATAGCATCGAGACAACTAAGCATGGCAATGGTAGTAAAGGTATCCAAGGGTATGATCATCTTGCCTGGGATTCCACAAGGGAGAAGAACGGTTCCAAGAAGTAGACGGAGCAACATAGTCGAGCGAATCCTCACAACTCCGGAACGAAACCGAAGCTATCAAGAGAAGCAACCGGAAAGAAGAAAACAACGCGGTAAACACACAAGCATAAACATGGCATACGATGCACATCAAAGTATGATGCATGTCCGGTTTAAACGCATGGCATAGCAAAGTGCACAAACAAGTAGTACAAGTTCAGTGGAGCTCAATATGCAACGAGTTGCATATTGACGAAACACCCCATGACATTTATTTAATTGACTCTCGTTTATTTACAAGACAAGATTAAATGTTTGTTAACACGGCAAGAGGTGAAGCAAAAGCAAACTACCTATTTAGACATTCTAAATGAGGCCAGAAAATAACAACAACAATCCGGAAAAATCCTCATGTGCATGTTTAGCAATTATTAAGCAAACAACAATTCACACGTTTTAATGTTGTTAACATGATGGGGATGACATGATCAAGTTTATGCAATTTATTAAAAGTTGACATGAAGATGATAAGGAATATTTGTCACCGTGGTGGAAGGAAAGGGTGCCACGGCAACGATCAGAAGATGATGCAACGCAACATCTCGGTTGCGGTAAATCGTTGAGAGACCGGTGCAAAAGAAAAGGTGGCGTGAGTGAGCGGAACAAGATGAAAGGTGGGGGTGACCCCGTCACCGGGTTCCCACGGGTCGGCGACGAGGCAACCGAGGAGCACAACAAAAGATGATACAGGCACGGAGCACACAAGGGGAGCAACTCATACAACACAACAAGCATTCATCCACGGGTCATCGTCTCGGGGTTATACCTTCGGAACATTCGTTTTCGGATGGGTTCGAGTCGTCGAGGGACGTAGTGGTTCACGTGAGTCGTGGTACACGTCCGTTGAGGGAAGTAGGCGTTCACGTTCGTCGAGGAAGTAGTGGTACACGGCGACGGTAGGGGTACTTGGTTCTTCGGCGACGGTAGTTGTACTCGCACGTAGTGGGAAGTAGTTGTTCTCGTTTCCGAAGAGGTACTTGTCGCATCGCCGAGCGTAGTGGTACTTGTCGCGTCGTCTGGTGTAGTAGTTCTCGTTTCTTCACGGAAGGTAGTCTAACTTGACATCGGGCGTCGAGGTACTTGTCAAAATCGCTTCAGATGTAGTCGTACAGGCGTCGGGCGGTCTTGCCTGTCTCGGTCTCGCGTAGTCGTACACGGTTCCTCTGTCAAATCAGCAGCACAGGGCAACACAAAAGAAAACACAGGACACGCGGCAGCAAGCTTGCGTGAAGGGTGCCACGAGGCCATGGCAGCGGCATAGCGAGGTACTTGTCGACGGGAAACGAGGTGGAGGCGCGGGCGCGCGCAGGGCCTTGGCGGCGGACAATCTGGCGGTGGAGCAACGAGAAGGACGACCGGGACGCGGCTGAGGCGCGCTGGAGAAGAGGAGGGGCGCGGTCGCTGCTGTCGGGGTGGACGGGGCGCTCGGGGCCGCGACCCTGGCGACGGAGGGCCGGCGCGAGGCGCTGGACGGCGCGGAGGGGAGTCCGGCGGCGGCACCTTGCCGGCGGGAGGCTGAGGCCGGGCGATGCGGAGGGAGGCGCTCAAGGAGCTGCGGTGCTGCGGCCTAGCGATGCGGAGTGTGGTGCTCGGGACCTGCTGGTCCTGGCGAGGCGACGCTGGACGGCCTCGAGGAGGAGGGCACGTCGGGGCTGCTGGTGCGGTCTGGTCGGAGGGGAAGGCGCTCGGGAGGAGGAGGGCCTGAGGAGCTCCTGTGCGGGAAGACGAGGGGAGAGCTAGGAAGAAAGGGAATCGATGGGAGGAGGTGCGGCGCACGGGAGGAGGAGGAGAGGAGCGAGGGTGTTCGAGGGAAACGCCTGGCGGCGCACGAGGGGAGAGCGAGGAGCGAGGGGCTGCGGTCGAGGCCAGCTAGGGTTTAGGAGGCGGCTGTGCCGCTCAAGATGGGCCGGCCTAGAGAGGCTGAAGGGCCTGCGGCTAGGATGGCCTAGAGGCCATCTCTCTCTCCCTTTCTGCGTTTTTTTCTTTAACAGAAAAAAAAGAAGAAAGAGGAAAAAGAAAAGGAGTCTTAGTGGAAGATTTAGCACATGGGATATTTTTCTCGGGCCCATAAAAATGAGCCTAGTCCTAGAAAAATATAAGTGGCAAGATTGAAAGATATGAATTCAAATTCATTTGAATATGGTCCAAATGGATTTGAATATGAATGGGGTATTTGAAGAGTCCAAAAATGTTGAGGTTTTTGGAGGAACCTCGATAAACGAGAAAAGAAAATATAGGGAAGGTTTAGATGGAGAAACTTGAAGTGAAATAAGCATGGGGAAAAATATGCAAGTTTGTTGGGTTGATTCCAAACAAATGGAATATTTATTTATAATAGCTCCATAATATTAGGAGGATATGTTATAAAGAGAAGTCATCCTTCCCTCGATTGAAATGGACTGAAGGTCCACACAATTTATTTAAGTTGAGATGCAAAGATTGATGACATGATGGCATGATGCAATGCAAAATAAATAACACAAGCACGAAACAAACACACGGGAGGCCCCGGGACATCTGGAATCTTCTGGAATCTTCTGGGACGTCGATCTTTGGGCGTCACAACTCTCCCACACTAATAGAGGATCTCGACCCGAGATCCTAGAGATGGCACCGGATAAAAAACTGAAGAGGAAGAGGTAAAACAAAGTTGCTTCTTTGACAGACGAGTGAAACCACGAACCTTGAGTGGTTTTACATGTTGAAAGAACAATGCAACAAGATGGACGAAGATGAAAACACTCCGTCAGAAAAGAGGAACAAGGTACATTACGAGAAACTTGTAGGTTGAAAAACATGAAACAAGAGCTTACGAACCAAGAGAATAAGATACCGCAATGGTATAGCCAAGGAATAAGAATGACAGAATTTGGACAGCACTCCGTCTGAAAATGGAAGGAATTAACAAGAACTTGAGAAGATGGAATGATACTTGATGAAATCAACAACACACTGCCTCCGGAACAATTAAAAGAATGTCACAAGGGTAAGAAGGATTCAGATAGCACTCCGGTTGAAAACATAGGCAAAACTAGATAGATGAGGGATCTTGAATGAAGAATACAACACTCCGGTTAAATAGACAAGCAAGGGAGAATATGATCTTGATAAAAACGAGATGTTGGTCAAAGAGAGCAATATCACAAAGCCTCCGGAATGAAAGAATAGCATATAAATCGACGAAAGAAATGAAGGGAGAAGAAAAATGACAACTTCTCCCACAAATGAATTAGGAAAAACCTCATTACAAAGAAGAGTTGAACGGAGTTGATTTTTAAAAAAAAATCAACAACGAAAACGAATAAGCTTGATGTGGGCTTATGGAAAACATCTCAAAATTAAGAGGTGACAACCAGCCACTGACGAAAACATTTAATTGGATTGAGATCAACAAGGAGATGAAAAACTTATTTCACCGGAATGATAAATGAAGAACTTGGGTCATTTATAATCACCATAATAGCAACAATTCTCAGGGAAAGCTTTTAGGTGAATTATAACCCAAGATTACTCCAACAAATAAATAAAGGGGTGAAAAGATCTCCTGAACAAGGAAAATGATGGGTTTAAATATCTCATTCCTGACAACTCGTGAATCATGAAACATGAAGGAATTGTCAAAAATGACATAACACCATCTCAAACAATAAAGGTAGAAAGAATTACACTTGGAAGCATGATGAAGAATGCTTGAGCTCCAACAAGAATCTTGATGAAGACTTCAAGGATGAATTAAATCATGATGAACCACCATGAGAACTCCGGTAATGAAAGCATGAGAAGTGAAAGATGAAAAAAATAAGATTCAAAGCCTGTGATGAATTAGATGGAGGTTTGAAATGATATAATTGAAATAACTTGGACTCCGGAAAACAAGATGAACAACTTAGGACCGAGAATATGATATGATGAACAAGCTCCAGACAAAAGAATTAAATCACCTTGAAGGAATAAGAATAAGAATTATGTCATGCATCTCCTTCACCAATTTAAATTGATGACAACCAAAGGATTTGGCATACTACTTATTCTTCTTGCAAAAAAATTAAAGAGAGATCTAGTACAACCTTGGATAAATCTTGAACGATCCACCGGTAGGATTATGAAAATAACGAGTGAATTAATACGAAAACAAGGAAGAGTAAACTTGAATGAACCACCGTAAGGATATGGAGACGAACGAAGAGATATCATTGAAGAATATTTGGAGGACAAAGTAGAAAACTGAGAACGAAGAAATATTCTGAAATGATGGCCTTCAGAGGATCACAAAGAAAAGAATTCATGAAGAATCTTGAGAGAACGGGCTAAGATTTAAGAGAAACACTTCTCCAATGTTCAAAATCTGAGAAGACGATGAGATACACCACCATGAATTGTATAGGCACTCCGTAATGAAGAATTAAAAAAAGCTGAACCAATGATGAAAAAGAATTTGAAAGCGATCTTGGAGAAGGCATGTGACTAATGTAATTTCATTCTTACGTCACACTTTGAAAAGAATTCTCCGGAAAAAGAATAGTCAGGTAAGATCCTGGAAAAGACCTGTGGGTTAGGGCCCACTCAAAGAAATCACCGTTGAAAAAGATTGCTTAAGAGATATTGCACCGGTTGAATTAAATGGCTTGAATAAGATGACAATCTCAAAATAGCTTGAATTGATGAAGAATGGAATTATGAATCTTCAGCACTCCGGATATGAATAACAAGAGTAAAATGATTAATTGGTGCACCGGAATAAGAAAGCATTGTGAAAAGAGGAAAAGGATAAGATCAACACCGAAATCTTGAATTACATCCACCGGCAGAATTTGAGAACAAAAGAATGATGAACTTGAAGCTCTTGAGCATCTTCACGATAAATCACCGGATAAGAACATTGAAGGAAAAGAATAAAGAAACATCACATGAATAAAATGGATATTTCATTTGAGAATTGCTGGCTTCATAAGAAAAAGGGTGGGAGGGTGGGGAAAACAAAGACAACTTGGGACGATGACACAGACAAATCGTCAGATTTCTCAACGACGTCCGTATGGAATAACTTGAAGAGAAGGCACACCGGTTGAAAAGGATTAACATGAAAATCTCGATGGTCAAGAAGAATTAGCATTCCCAAAGAAATATGAGAACACCGATTAGGAAAGGTATGGAATCAACATTTGACATCGAAGCAACTCGAATACCAGAATCAAAACGAAACAAAGGATAGATATGTTGCAGCATAATCTTCACAATATCATTCGAACGGAGAATTGAACGAATGAATTCCGCAGGTACATCAGCTTGTCGAGAAGCCACTTGGGAGAACAAAAGATAAATAAAAGCAACAAGGAGCAGATAGAACAAATACAAGATAGAAGCTTCGTTCGAGATCTTCGTGCTGAAAGCTCATGGAACGTGTTACAAAAGGGTTTTGCAATCCCCGGATCAGCATAGCCAAGGACCCTTTAAGATGCAACTCCCGATCGGAACAAGCCCATAAAACCACTTCACTCAATGTAGAACCCCGAACTTCATATCATGCACTCATTGGAAGAATGCCTAGAACTACTAGATGAACCCACCTATTAATTTCCGAAAGTTCCCAGTTATGCAATCAGGTGTTGGGGATACAGGGGAAGCATCGCGCACTCAACTCTAAACCTACATCCAGCTGTATCCATCCTTCAACACATAACAAGTTATCTCCGGAAACCGTTTAACTCGGACCTTCGAAACGCATCTACTATACAAGCTATGGCAATACTCCCGAACTACCTCCCCAGTACTGGGTGATGTCAGGGTTATCTTGCCACTAACCGCACAGGAGAGTTTTCAATGTCGGCCGTCTTAAGTATTCTAGAACCGCTGCGATATATTTGTGACGACAACACCTCGGAGCTCAACTCCCCGGGACACTGCCACAACCCCTAATGTTAGGAGGCATCGAGAACAATGTTCTCGTCACAAAGACATCGAAACAATCCAAACAATACTCGCGTGATCCTTAAAAACAAATTTGGTGAGTTTTTTGAGAGTAGAAGAGATAAGAGCAATCGTCAGGAGTCCTCACCAGAGTGAAAAGAGATAAGAAGCAAAAGAAATCCTACTCTCCGATATATATAAGACTCAAAACATTTTCAAGTGTGTGCCTAGACTCAACCATCAACGATTCGATCGATCAGTGGGGGCTTCTAGGTCAGAGAAAGCTCTGATATCATCTTGTAATGCCTAGGATGGGACTATACCTCCTACGTGTCGAGGCACGACTTAAAGGTATAAGCCCATTCTGGAATGATCTCAAGTTTGGTATCTTTCCACGACTCATGTAAAAGAGGGATTAAATTGCAAAAGGAGATAGTTGGCTTACACTCGCCACTTCACACAATACATTACATAAGCAAAACATCATTCAAAAACATCACAACCCGACTACGGGCGAAGATCCAAAAGAAAGATAACAAAACCAACATAAAACCACAGGTTCGAATCGCCTCTAGTAGAAACCACTACTGATCATCGAAAACGTCACAAGCATACGGCCAAATTCTTCATCGAGCTCGCGGAGAAGTACTTGAACCAGCTCCTGCACCAATCTCGGCTGAACCTGCATCTGGTGTTGTAGTAACTTTGAGCGACGAGGACTCAGCAATCCCATAACCATGGGTATCAAGACTAGCAAAGCTTTATGGGTAGGAAGAGGCAAGTGGTGAGGTTGCAACAGCGGCTATGCAAAATTTGGTGGCTAACTTAAGAGTACCAGAATAAGATGAGCATCTACGCAAACGGTCGCAACTAGTAGTGATCGCTAAAGATCCTGAACTACATACGAGTCAAACATAACCCCACCGTGTTCTCTTCTCAAAGTGAAAAGAGACAGTCACGGTGACTCACACGGTTGTGTGTTTTACTTCGGATCCTCTGTCAAGTTTTCTACAACCGGACATTAACAAATTCCAATCTGCCACATAACCGCGGGCACGGCTTTCAAAAGATTATAACCCTACAGGGGTGTCCCAACTTAGCCCATCACAAGCTCTCACGATTAGCTCAAGTGATGAATATAATATCATCACCCCTTATCTTAGGGAAAACCGATCAGGCTCGGCATCCCGGTGCACAAGACATTTCGACAATGGTAAAACAAGTCCAGCAAGACCTCCCGGCGTGCCGACACCCTGATAGTAGACGCGCGTATCTCGTCTCAGGCCACGTCCGGATGGGCGATTCTACAGGTTTATATCAATCCTAGAGTTTCCTCGTGGTGACCCCGCAGACTCCCCGTTTGGGACCAACACCATCAGCACTGGCCCCCCCTGTTATGTAGAATTCAGAACCCGGGGACATGACCCCGTATGCAATTAATTAATTAATTAAGTTGTTATGATGAGGAAATTAAAACCAATGTTGGGCCTTGCTGGAGGAGTTTTATTCAAAGTCGAACTGTCAAGGGGTCCCCATCCACCCATCGTGTAAGGAACGCAAAATCAAGGAACATAATGCCGGTTTATCGGTGCCTAAGGTGGCATGAGTGGAACAAAACACCGAGCAAAAGGCCAAGCCTTCCACCCATGCCCAGTATATAGGTGTGTTAATAATAATAATAGATATTGTGATATTCCAACAACAAGTTCCCACCTCGAACGATCTTCATCTTCACCTGCAACTAACAACGCTATAAGAGGGGCTGAGCAAGCGGGTAACATAGACAAACAGTGGTTTTGCTAGGAAGGTTTCAAAGGTTAGAGGTTTCATGGCAACAAGGAGAGGCTGACATAAAAGATGGGTAGCGCGACATGTAACGATAGCATCGAGACAACTAAGCATGGCAATGGTAGTAAAGGTATCCAAGGGTATGATCATCTTGCCTGGGATTCCACAAGGGAGAAGAACGGTTCCAAGAAGTAGACGGAGCAACATAGTCGACCGAATCCTCAGAACTCCGGAACGAAACCGAAGCTATCAAGAGAAGCAACCGGAAAGAAGAAAACAACGCGGTAAACACACAAGCATACACATGGCATACGATGCACATCCAAGTATGATGCATGTCCGGTTTAAATGCATGGCATGGCAAAGTGCACAAACAAGTACTACAAGTTAAGTGGAGCTCAATATGCAACGAGTTGCATATTGACGAAACACCCCATGACATTTACTTAATTGACTCTCGTTTATTTACAAGACAAGATTAAATGTTTGTTAACATGGCAAGAGGTGAAGCAAAAACAAACTACCTATTTAGACATTTTAAATGAGGACGAAAAATAACAACAACAATTCCGGAAAAATCCTCATGTGCATGTTTAGCAATTATTAAGCAATCAACAATTCACACGTTTTAATGTTGTTAACATGATGGGGATGACATGATCAAGTTTATGCAATTTATTAAAAGTTGACATGAAGATGATAAGGAGTATTTGTCACCGTGTTGGAAGGAAAGGGTGCCACGGCAACAATCGGAAAGGGTGCCACGGCAACGATCCGAAGATGATGCAACGCAACATCTCGGTTGCAGTAACTCGTTGAGAGACCGGTGCAAAAGAAAAGGTGGCGTGAGCGAGCGGAACAAGATGAAAGGTGGGGGTGATCCCGTCACCGGGTTCCCACGGGTCGGCGACGAGGCAACCGAGGAGCACGACAAAAGATGATACGGGCACGAAGCACACAAGGGGAGCAACTCATACAACACAACAAGCATTCATCCACGGGTCATCATCTCGGGGTTATACCTTCGGAACATTCGTTTTCGGAGGGGTTCGAGTCGTCGAGGGACGTAGTGGTTCACGTGAGTCGTGGTACACGTCCGTAGAGGGAAGTAGGCGTTCACGTTCGTCGAGGAAGTAGTGGTACACGGCGACGGTAGGGGTACTCGGTTCTTCAGCGACGGTAGTTGTACTCGTACATAGTGGGAAGTAGTTGTTCTCGTTTCCGAAGAGGTACTTGTCGCATCGCCGAGCGTAGTGGTACTTGTCGCGTCGTCTTGTGTAGTCGTTCTCGTTTCTTCACCGAAGGTAGTCGAACTTGACATCGGGCATCGAGGTACTTGTCAAAATCGCATCGGATGTAGTCGTACAAGCGTCGGGCGGTCTTGCCGGTCTCGGTCTCGCGTAGTCGTACACGGTTCCTCTGTCAAATCAGCAGCACAGGGCAACACAAAAGAAAACACAGGACACGCGACAGCAAGCTTGCGTGAAGGGGGCCACGCAGGCCATGGCAGCGGCACGGCGATGTACTTGTCGATGGGAAACGAGGTGGAGGCGCGGGCGAGGTACTTGTCGATGGGAAACGAGGTGGAGGCGCGGGCGCGCGCAGGGCCTTGGCGGCGGACGATCTGGCGGTGGAGCAGCGAGGAGGACGACCGGGACGCGGCTGAGGCGCGCTGGAGGAGAGGAGGGGCGCGGCCGCTGCTGTCGGGGTGGACGGGGCGCTCGGGGCCGCGTCCCTGGCGACGGAGGGCCGGCGCGAGGCGCTGGACGGCGCGGAGGGGAGTCCGGCGGCGGCGCCTTGCCGGCGGGAGGCTGAGGCCAGGAGATGCGGAGGGAGGCGCTCAAGGAGCTGCGGTGCTGCGGCCTGGCGATGCGGAGTGCGGTGCTCGGGACCTGCTGGTCCTGGCGAGGCGACGTTGGATGGCCTTGAGGAGGAGGGCACGTCGGGGCTGCTGGTGCGGTCTGGTCGGAGGGGAAGGCGCTCGGGAGGAGGAGGGCCTGAGGAGCTCCTGTGCGGGAAGACGAGGGGAGAGCGAGGAAGAAAGGGGATCGATGGGAGGAGGTGCGGTGCACGGGAGGAGGAGGAGAGGAGCGAGGGGGTTCGAGGGAAACGCCTGGCGGCGCACGAGGGGAGAGCGAGGAGCGAGGGGCTGCAGTTGAGGCCAGCTAGGGTTTAGGAGGCGGCTGGGCTGCTCAAGATGGGCCGGCATAGGGAGGCTGAAGGGCCTCCGGCTAGGATGGCCTAGAGGCCATCTCTCTCTCCCTTTCTGCGTTTTTTTCTTTAACAGAAAAAAAGAAGAAAGAGGAAAAAGAAAAGGAGGCTTAGTGGAAGATTTAGCACATGGGATATTTTTCTCGGGCCCATAAAAATGAGCGTAGTCCAAGAAAAATATAAGTGGCAAGATTGAAAGATATGAATTCAAATTCATTTGAATATGGTCCAAATGGATTTGAATATGAATGGGGTATTTGAAGAGTCCAAAAATGTTGAGGTTTTTGGAGGAACCTCGATAAACGAGAAAAGAAAATATAGGGAAGGTTTAGGTGGAGAAACTTGAAGTGAAATAAGCATGGGGAAAAATATGCAAGTTTGTTGGGTTGATTCCAAACAAATGGAATATTTATTTATAATAGCTCCATAATATTAGGAGGATATGTTATAAAGAGAAGTCATCCTTCCCTCGATTTAAATGGACCGAAGGTCCACACAATTTATTTAAGTTGAGATGCAAAGATTGATGACATGATGGCATGATGCAATACAAAATAAATAACACAAGCACGAAAGAAACACACGGGAGGCCCCGGAACATCTGGAATCTTCTGGGACATCGATCTTCGGGCGTCACACTCCACCCAGGAAGCTCCACTGCAGCAGCCATCGGTCTGCAGCCAGATGCCGCTGGGGCCTTCGGCTGGCAGCACGTTGCCGAATGAGTGGTCGAGCCAGAGCCACAAGCCGCCAGGTGTCGGTTTACAAAAAGAGGGGTACACTTTTTGTACCCCTATGACTGTGCATGGGCAGTCTGAGCCACGGCGCCGCCGCACCAAGCATGGCGAGGGAGGCGAGCCGGGGCAAGACTGAAGCTCGATGGAGACTGGAGTGATGCGAAGAACAAGACCACAAAGAGCAAAGGGACGAAGCGGCTCTCCCCGGCAAGATCCTTGCCGGGGCCAGCACTGGCGGCCCCGGCAAGGCCCTTGCCAAGGCAGCTCGCCCCGCGCCTACGGAGCGAATCACCCTTGAGTCCACCGCCCCCATAGGGCAAGGATTCAGGAGATATCCCCGTGGTGGCATGCAGATCTTTGTGAAGACATTCAAGATCAGATGCAAGTTAAGAAGACGACGACCCTTGGCGGGATCCCAGCCAAGGAGGACTACAAGGCCCCCGGCAAGCACCTTGCCGGGGATGACAGCAGGCGCCACGTCAAGACCCTTGGCGGGGCCCCCGGCAAGGCCTTGCCGAGGACACCCACGGGGCCACCGTCAGGCCCACCTCAACTGGGTTTCCACCGACCCACGCGGCTGCCGACCCAACCAGTAGGACAGGCTCCTGCGTGGCGACGCACAGATCTTCGTGGAGACCCGCCATTGCGCCACCTCCGCTGCCTGTCTGCCTACATGGCACCTCAAGCACCGCTGGCCAGGGCACGTGTCAACACGAGGAGGAGCAGCGATGGACAAGACGGACGTCTCCCCCTGTCCCCGATAAAGAAAGGACACCAAAGCTGGGGGCATTAAATGCACCTTGTCCTGTAATGTGAGGGATAACCTCGCATCACTGTACCCTTTCCACCTCTTGTGTGCCACTGTGGCAACCCCTTTTTCCTATAAAAGGAGGCCCGAGGCGACCAGGAGAAGGATTCGGCTTTTTAGAACTCCTCACGACTCTCTTGGAGCTCCTCGTTAGTTGAAGAACACCAACGTATAATCCACCAAAGCAGGAGTAGGGTTTTACCCATCTTTGCGTCCCGAACCTGGGTAAAGGAACGTGTCCTGAATGTTAGATCCGCTCTTCTCTCAACCCCGCGCCCCGCAACCGTAGTAGAGATTCTTGCGATCCCATAGGTGTCGATCCAAATACCCCGACATCTTTGGCGCGCCAGGTAGGGGGCGCAGTTGTGAGAATCGGCTTTAGCAGTTAGTTCGGCATTCCTGCATCGTCATGGCACCCAAGAAGAAGACGATGATGACGGTTGGCCAGTCGGAAGCCGGACAGCCTGTCCCGACGCGGGCGAACAGCGGACCAGTCGCGGAAAGGACTCGGGGCGCTGCTCGCGAACACCAACGCCATCCCGACAGCCGGAGTTTGGGAGTTGGCGATGTTTGTGCGCCTGGTAACGGGCCACATAGCGCCAGTTCGAAGGACGGAGCCCGACCCTCCGCGGGTGGCTCTGGGCCTTCCAGGGTCGCGGCCGAATCACCTGAAGGAGTCGCAAGGGCCTCCAGAACTCCCATGCCGGCGCCAACATCGCGCTCTTCTCAAGTAGCGCGCGACGAACGGCGTCGTCACCCCGAAGATCCCGGGCGTCGCCATGGGAAGGGTCCCGAGCGCCACTCCCGGGACGTAGAAGACCTGCCCGCCCGCCGAAGCGCTGGTGGAGGCGTTAGGCAACCGCGGGATCATGATGGAGCTCCCCCTGACACGGTCAGGGGTCGAAGCGCGCCACGGTCCGCGCAGGTTTCACTTCCGTTGACACCAGCCGAATCTTTGGGGCGCGCGCAGTTGCTCCTCGACTTTCCTCCCGTTACGGGGAAACTCGACGAATGGAGAGCCACCATCTGAAGCCTTGTCGTAGTCGCCAACAGGGATGACCTAAATCCAGCGAAGCTCCCAGGCCGACGCTCCGATGGGGTCCCACGCACCATGGGCGGGAGAGCTGGCAGCGCCGTGGTTACGGTGCATTCGCCTCCTCCTCGCCCAGTGCCGCGTGCGTCGACCCATCGAGATGTCACGGGCGGCGCCATCTCCATAGCGTCGTCCGACCCGCGGAACCGCGTACCCGCGGCGACCAGCGTCAAGTTCTTTAGGAGCGAGCTCATGAAGACGCCCGAACCACCATCGAGCGCCGGCGCGGGACGCGCCACCAGTCAGACAGGCGAGCATGGCCTGCTGCGGACCGCCCAGCATCGGAAAGCCTTGGAGGTCTACCCTACGAGGTAGGCTGTCCAGCTTTCACCCGTGAGCTGCGGCAGTTCCAGTGGTCCTCTCACCGCACCTTCAAGCCTGACGTTGGCGAGAAGTACAATGGCAAGACCCGCCCATCGAAGTTCCTCAGCATCTACACCAACGCGATGCAAGCTGTCGGGGCTCGCGACGATAAGGTGCTTGCGAATTACTTTCCATTGGCTCTTAAACCTAACGCCATGTCGTGGTTGATGCACTTGCCAGTAGACTCTATTTCCTCCTGGTCTGACTTGTGCCATGAGTTTGTTGGCGCCTTTACCAGAGGCCACCAAGCCCATGGCCAGGCAAGTGACCTACATGTCATACCCCAGAAGGAAGGCGAGACTCTGCGCAAGTACATACAGAGATTTAGCCGGGTATAGTACAATATCCTCGATTTTCACCCTGCCGCCAACATCAGCGCGTTCCACTAGAACGTGCGCAACCGCAAGATGCGCGAAGAGCTGGCGATGACCAAGGTGAAGGATGTGGCGGAACTCTACGTTCTTGCCGACAGATGTGCCCTGGCTGAAGAGGGAAGGAAGTACCCCGGCGAAAGCGCCGGTGCGGAAACCGACTCCTCAGACAAGGATACTGCCGCTCCAGCGAAGAAGGGCCGTAACTGTAACAGGAAGTGCAAGGGGAAGGACGTGCTTGCCGTCGAGGGATCTGATGACACCGGCTCCGCCAAGAAAACCAAGGCGGGTGTCCCTGGCAAAGAAATTGCCGGGTGTGTCGCCTGCCGAGCCTTGGCGGCTGCCGAGAAGCTAGGAAACTCCGGCAAGCGATACTGCAAGATCCATCGCACCAAGGGCCATGATCTCCAGGACTGCCACCAGGTTGAGCTCCTTGCTGAAAAGCAAAGGGCTGAATACGAGAGGCGGGACAAGGAGAAGGGCCAAGATGGTGCTGAGGGATCCAGCAAGAAGCGCGACAACCAAGTAGGTCGTCGCGGCAAGGAGAAACAGCAGGAAAGGCCCGCCCGGGGCCGCGACAGAAGACCTGAAGACGACGATGACGAAGAGGACGACAAGTCCGGCTGCCAAGAGTTTCAGAGGGCTACGGACGCCATGTGCGTCGATGGTGGCGCCTCGCTGCATGCTTCTCACCGCCAGCTTAAACAGTGGGCGCGTGAGATTATTGCGGCAGAGCCATCGCCTGGTGCCCAAAAGCCGCTGAAATGGTCTAGCACACCTATCATCTTTGACGCCGAGGATCACCCTGATCGCACTACTGTGGTCGGGTGCTTGCCATTGTTGGTTTCACCAACAATATGCAACCTCAAGGTGACGAAGATGCTAGTTGATGGCGGGGCCGGTCTGAACCTACTTTCGCCCACCGTGATCGAGAAGCTGCAAGTCCCTGATGGAGACCTCGAGGAGACGGGCACGTTTCAGGAGGTCAGCCCAGGGAGGAGTCAACCGAAGGGGAAAGTCATGCTGCCCATGACTTTTGGGAGTGATCTGAACTACAAGACAGAGATGATCGTGTTTGTTGTTGCCAAGATCCCCCTGCCTTACAACGGGATCCTTGGCCGCCCAGCACTAGCCAAGTTCATGGCAGCATCACACTCTGCCTACAACACCCTGAAGATGCCAGGGCCCGTGACGATCATCACCATCCCCTCCGATAAGAAAGATGCGCTGATTTGCACCGTCCAATTGTACCAGCAAGCAGTTGCAGCAACTGCCGCTACTGGGGCACTTGCTCCTGCCACTGGAGCCCCGGGAGGGAAGAAGAAGAAGACCGGCGAGACCTCGGGCGCCCACTCCGGCAAGCGCACATCTTCGGAGTGTTGTGCTCCCATCAAGGACGTGCCTGAGAGCTCCACCAGAAAGAAGAAGACCGGCGAGACCTCAGACACCCACTCCGGCAACCGCACCTCTTCGGAGTGTCGCGCTCCCGTCGAGGACGTGCCAGAGAGCTCCACCGGCAGAAACAAGAGATCAAGGGCTACGCCTCCAGGAACCAAGAAGGTTTCTGTCAAGGAGGACGGCACGGGAGGGGCTTTTACCATAAGCTCCGCCCTTGACAACAAATAGGAAGACGCGCTCGTCACCTTCATGCGGGCGAATGTCGACGTGTTTGCCTGGCAAGCATCCGACATCCCCGGCGTTCCCAGGGAGGTGATTGAGCACCACCTTGCTGTCTGTCCTCATGCGCGGCCCATCAAGCAGAAGGTCAGGAAGCAAGCTTTAGAACGGCAAGAGTTCATCACCAAGGAGATCCGGAAACTGGAAGCTGCGGGTTTGGTGAGAGGAGTGCTCCACCCAACATGGTTGTCCAATCCAGTGGTAGTGTGCAAGGCGAATGGGAAGTGCAGGCTCTGTATTGATTACACAGATATCAATAAAGCTTGTCCCAAGGACCCCTTCCCGTTGCCGCGCACAGACCAGATTGTCGACTCCATGGCAGGGTGTGACCCGCTGTCATTCCTCGATGCCTACTCCGGCTACCACCAGATCTTCATGGCGAGAGAAGACGAAGAGAAGACAACATTCATCACCCCATGTGGCACGTACTATTTCGTACGAATGCCTTTCAGGTTAAAGAGTGCTGGCTCGACGTTTGCAAGGGCAGTCCAGATTGGTTTTGAACCCCAACTCCATAGAAATATGGAGGCTTATATGGATGATATAGTGGTCAAAACCAAGAACAAGGCAACCCTTGTACTGGATTTGCAAGAAACATTTGTGAACCTGCGGAAGATCAACCTCAAGTTGAACCCTGAGAAGTGCGTCTTCGGCATTCCATCTGGCAAGCTTCTTGGGTTCTTTGTGTCGCAGCGTGGGATAGAAGCCAATCCGGACAAGATCAAATCTATAGAGCAGATTGAAGCACCCAAACGGGTCAAGGATGTGCGTCGACTTGCTGGCTGCGTTGCCGCCATGAGCAGATTCATTTCCAAGTCTGCCGAGCGTGCCCTCCCCTTTTTCAAGGTCTTGAAAAAGGTGGGCCCAAAGGAGTGGACACCGGAGGCCGAGGGGGCATTACAAGATCTGAAGAGGTATCTTTCCTCCACGCCAATACTGGTTGCGCCTAGACCACAAGAACCGTTGCTGCTATACTTAGCGGCAACAAACTAGGTGGTCAGCGCCGCGCTAGTGGTGGAGAGAGAAATTGATGATGAGGTGATAGCAGCAACAGAGCCTGGTGCCACTAGTGCAGAAGCGACACAGCCGGTCAGAGTGCCGCCGAAGAAGAAAATGACGCAGCACCCAGTCTACTTTGTTAGCTCCCTCTTGCAGGGGGCTAGATCAAGGTACTCCGGTGCGCAGAAATTGCTCTTCGGCCTTTTTATGGCCTCGAGGAAACTGCGTCACTACTTCCAGGCGCACGAGATCACTGTCGTCACTCGCCTCCCTCTACAACGGATATTGCACAATCCAGACGCGACGGGAAGGATTGTAGAGTGGGCGCTGGAGCTGTCCAGCTTTGGCCTCAAGTTTGAAAGCACCTCGACAATTCAGAGCCGAGTCCTAGCAGAGTTCATTGTAGAATGGACCGCAACACCTGATGAAGAGGTCTAGGAAACTGCTCTCCCCGGCAAAGAGGCGAGTTCCAAATGGATCATGTACTTTGATGGGGTTTTCTCCTTACAGGGCGCCGGGGCTGGCGTACTGCTGGTCGCGCCCACTGGAGAGCACCTCAAGTACGTGGTCCAGATGCACTTCCCTAGGGAGGTGTCAACGAACAACACTACCGAATACGAAGGGCTGCTTGCTGGTCTTAGGATCGCGACGGACCTCGGAATCAAGAAGCTCATTGTCAGGGGTGACTCATAGCTTGTCATCAAACAAGTCAACAAGGATTAGCAGAGCCCGTTGATGAAGGCCTACGTCGATGAAGTGAGAAAGTTGGAAGAGCGCTTTGATGGTATACAGGCAGAGCACGTTCCCCGAGCGGAGAACGACATCGCCGATTACCTGCCAAAGCATGCTGCCCTCAAGCTACCTGTGGAACCAGGTACCTTTGTGCTTCAGCTTTCTCAACCATCCGTTGATCCATCAACAGTGCAGAACAAGAGGAGGAAATCAGGGCCCGGCAAGTACTATCCCGCCGAGCTCCCCGGAGCCGCCGGCAAGGATGTTGTCGGGGACACTGAGCCTGCCGCCGGAGGGCTAACTCCGGCGGAGCGTCAAGCTTTTGCCGTCGAGATAGCCACTCCCTTGGCGGAGGAAATGCCTTTAGTCCTCGCCGTCGAGCCCCAGTCTCCAGCGTGGGTGCAGCATACCGTCCGATTCCTTCAAAACTGGGGAACTTCCTGAGGAGTAGGAAGAAGCGGAGAAAGTAGCCCGTCGGTCTGCCATGTACCAGTTCGTCGATGACGTCCTGTATAGAAGAAAACCGAACGGTGTGAAATTGAAGTGCATCCCTCGAGAGGAAGGACTGGAGCTGTTGGCAGAGATACATGGAGGCATATGTGGATCCCACATTGCCGGCAAGGCTTCTTCTGGCCCACTGCCCTCCAGGATGCGGCGGCGCTGGTCACCAGGTGTGAAGCGTGCCAATTCCATTCAAAGAAACTTCATCAACCAGCTCAAGCCCTTCAAACCATTCCTCTCTCCTGGCCCTTCTCGGTCTGGGGGCTCGACATACTGGGCCCTTTCCCCCGCGCCGTCGAGGGATTTGAGTACTTGTACGTCGCAATCGACAAGTTCACAAAGTGGCCAGAGGTGGAGGCAGTGAGGAAGGTCACAACTCAGTAAGCCGTCAAGTTATTCAAGGGACTAGTGTGCGGTTTTGGTGTACCCAACAGGATCATCACCGATAACAGCACGCAGTTTACGAGCCACACCTTCATACAATATACCCAAGACCTCGGCAGCAAGGTCTGTTTCGCTTCCGTTGCTCACCCCCAAAGCAATGGTCAAGCAGAGAGGGCAAATGCTGAAGTACTGCGAGGATTAAGGACAAAGACCTTTGACAGGCTGCACAAGAGTGGGAGGCGCTGGATTTATGAATTGCCGGCAGTTCATTGGTCGATCACAACGACGCCAAATCGAGCCACCGACCAGACGCCCTTTGCCCTGATATACGGGGCAGAAGCAGTTCTCCCCACGGAACCCATATACGGGTCGCCTTGAGTGCTCGCTTATGATGAGCTTGAGCAAGAGCAATCGCGACAAGATGATGCAATGCTCCTTGAGAAAGATCGTCTTCGGGCGGCTGTGAGAGCAGCGTGCTACCAGCAAGCCTTGTGCCGCTACCATAGCCGCAAGGTTCATGCCCGAAGCTTTGAGGAAGGCGACCTTGTTCTCCGGCGCGTTTAATCGGCCAAGAATACGAACAAGTTGACGCCGAAGTGGGAAGGCCCTTATCGGGTAATACGAGTCACCAGGCCTGGCGCTGTCCGCCTGGAGACCGAGGATGCCGTTCTGGTGAGTAATTCCCGGAACATCGAGCATCTTTGCAAGTTTTACCCATAAGGCGCGGCTTGCCGGGCCCCCCGGCAAGCCACCCTTTTGTACGAGCCTTGCCGGCAAGGCATGTAACCCTTTGTACAAAGCCAGGCACAGACCCTGAGCATAAATAAATGAAGCGCTGGCGCCCTAAGTTATAGCATGCATGCTGAGTCAAGTCTCGTCCTTGGTTAGGGTTGATAGTGCTTAGCAGCGGCTAAACCCTAGCTTAGAGGTTGAGTCTTTGCCTTTTCCTCTGTCTTCCTTGGTTTACAGGACGCGCAGACATCCTTGCCGAAGCCACTTGGAGGAAGGAAAGAAAAACAGACCAGTGCCTAGGCCCCGGCAAGCCAGTGTTGCCGGAGGCTGCAAGGGCAAGAATTCGCCAACGGCAGACCAGGGTTGCCGGGAGCTGCAGCTTCAGATAAGTCCTTTATCCCTTATCATGCTTTCCATTATGGACTGAGGTATGTGAAACCTCGTTCTTTTCCTTAAGCTACCGTCCTCCCGTAACTCTAGGCCCTAAGGCTCGTTCCTGGGACTAGGTTTGGTCGTAGTCGCGGCAGCAGAAGGATAAAATGAGGAGCCTGAGCCCGCTTCGTCCTTGCCTCCGCCAAGGGCGTGAGAAAGGTCGAGCGAAGTAGGGAAACGGTAGGGCCTGTTGCCGGGCGAGAAATTTTTTATCTTAAGGATATCAGGGATTTATTCCCTGTTGTGGGTTTTTACCTACGAACAAATGACCCGGCAAACATTCCGTTTTCATTAAAGACATTCCATTCAGGTACAGACCATAGGGAATGAAAAACATGAATAAGGGGGTTACAAGGTTTAGACTTAACAGATGCCCGAAGGCTTACAAACTAAAAAGAGATAAGATGCTCGTAATGCCTTTCTTGTCCCTCTCCTCAGGAGGTAGTTCAAGGAGGCGAGAAGGGCAAAAGGGGCGCCTAGGCGAGCTACGGGTGGCAGAAGACACCGAGAAGGCATCTGGGCGGCCTCCCCAGGGCGGGACGGTGATGACGGCGCCAGAGGCTGAGCTCGAAGATGAGGCGGCAGGACGTCAGTAGGAGACGAAGGCGTCGGTGCCCGCGTACTCCGACATGACGACCTTGCCGCCCGCCTTCTTCCTCTTCCTCTTCCGCAGCGTCGCTACGCAAGCCGCCAAGGAGACGACCCCGAGAAGTTCAAGGATCCGGCGACGCGGATGATGGGGTCGCCGGTGCCACCAGGACCGGCGCCCGACACCTAGTCGGACCCGTCATCCTGCCGTGCCCCACCCTCGTCATCGCTGTCGCTGTCCTCCTCATCACCCTCGTTCGAGGAGGAGTCTTCGTCATCAGAGGAGCTCTCCGTGCAGCACCTCGCGCGAGTCCCGAGGTGCCCAAAGACCTTGACGGAGAGGTGGCCATCCCCCATCAACTTGAAGTGGATGGTGAGCCCATCCGTCAGGTTGTGGATACGAGCAAACCTCTTCCATCCTTGGCGAAGATACATCACATGAGGGGCAGGGAAGTCGACGCGGGCCCTCGTGCCACTGGTCCCACAACCCCTCATGTGCAGCCGCAGCGACTCCGGCGGGTTCACCTCAATCTCCCGCGCAAACGGAGTCGGGAGACGAAGGCGACGGCGCGGCGACCCACGCATCCTAATGAATAATTCACAGGGGTCATCTCCAACATGACTTTCCACTGGAGGAGGAGCTGCTGGAGGGGGCAAGGCCGGCGGGCTGCCCCGTCCTCCTCTTCCCCGAGCACCCCGGCCTCGCCCACGGCCCCGCCTCCTCCCTCTTCCCCTCGTGGCCGGTTCGGCCACCGTGGGTGCAGGAGAAGGGGGGACACGTTGTCGAGCAGCGACCCTCGCCGCCACCGTTGAGGAGCCGGGGTTTTCCTTCTTCATGGCGGATAGAAGAAAGGAGCAGAAGCTGACGGAGAAAGAAGATGGAGGAGTGCGGAGCGCCGTCCCCTCCCTCCACCCTTTATAAAGGGGCGGGGCTGGAGCTCGACCGCCCCGCTCGGCCAATCAAGACGCGGAAGGCGAGAGGGGCTGGGACCGACCCACCACCCCAACCAGCGACGGCTCGGTTTCCCGCCTCCACCGCTCGCCACCTCGAACGCATGGGAGGCACGTGGCGAACGCGCAGGACCGAAGGGACGGGTGAGGCGACCTCTCCCCACCCCGTGATCGTGGGGAGTGGACGCCTAGCATACCGCGCCTCGGCCCCATGCAGTCAGCGGGCCACGCCCCCACACCTCCCACCGTTTATGGGGAAGGCGCGGGCCGCCTCCTTTCGCATTTACTGCGACGTGACGCATGCCTGCGGAAACAGCCCCACGCATGCCGCCCACGTCATGCACGCCCCTCCACCCCGCGCCACGCACGCGGGTCGTGGGAGGCGCAGCGCGCGGAAATTTTACCACGGTGAAAACCACCCGGGCTGCCCACGCACTCTTCTGGGCCTGGCCCAACAACGTGTCGCGCTTATGTGTGGCCCAGGCCCGGGGGCTCCTGTCGGTGTACAAAAAGAGGGGTACACTTTTTGTACCCCTATGACTGTGCACGGGCAGTCTGAGCCACGGTGCCGCCGCACCAAGCATGGCGAGGGAGGCGAGCCGGGGCAAGACTGAAGCTCAATGGAGACTGGAGTGATGCCAAGAACAAGTCCACAAAGAGCGAAGGGACGAAGTGGCTCTCCCCGGCAAGATCCTTGCCGGGGCCAGCCCTGGCGGCCCCGGCAAGGCACTTGCCAAGGCAGCTCGCCCCGCGCCTACGGAGCGAATCACCCTTGAGTCCACCGCCCCCATAGGGAAAGGATTCGGGAGATATCCCCGTGGTGGCATGCAGATCTTAGTGAAGACATTCAAGATCAGATGCAAGTTAAGAAGACGACGACCCTTGGCGGGATCCCAGCCAAGGAGGACTACAAGGCCCCCGGCAAGCACCTTGCCGGGGATGACAGCAGGCGCCACGGCAAGACCCTTGCCAGGGCCCCCGGCAAGGCCCTTGCCGAGGACACCCACGGGGCCACCGTCAGGCCCGCCTCAACCAATGACAGGCTCCTGCGTGGCCCACCAACCCACGCGGCTGCCGGCCCAACCAGCTCGACAGGCTCCTGCGTGGCGACCCACAGATCTTCGTGGAGACCCGCCATTGCGCCACCTCAGCTGCCTGTCTGCCTACATGGCACCTCAGGCACCGCTGGCCAGGGCGCGTGTCAACACGAGGAGGAGCGGCGACGGACAAGACGGACGTCTCCCCCCGTCCCCGATAAAGCAAGGACACCTAAGCTGGCCGCATTAAATGCACCTTGTCCTGTAATGTGAGGGATAACCTCGCATCACTATACCCTTTCCACCTCCTATGTGCCACTGTAGCAACCCCTTTTTCCTATAAAAGGAGGCCCGGGGCGACCAGGAGAATGATTCGGCTTTTTAGAACTCCTCACGACTCTCTTGGAGCTCCTCGTTAGCTGAAGAACACCAACGTATAATCCACCAAAGCAGGAGTAGGGTTTTACGCATCTTTGCAGCCCGAACCTGGGTAAAGGAATCGTGTCCTGACCGTTAGATCCGCTCTTCTCTCAACCCTGCGCCCCGCAACCGTAGTAGGGATTCTTGTGATCCCATAGGTGTCGATCGAAATACCCCGACATCAGGCTTCTCTGCCCACACCACGAACTCCAATGACACATCGAAGGATTGGAGCTATGGGCGTGGAGGATGCACTACCACCGGATGGTGTCCCGCACCCCCTCGCCCACCGTGACGACGTCCATCTCCGCCGCAAGAAGAGGCGTCGTGCCTCCCGCTGGCGACCGTGTCGGACCACGGAAGGCCGAGCCCGCTTCCGAGAGGAGCCGCCGCAGGCGTAGCGGCATACTTGCAGGGGCGGCCACGGCCCCTCTTCGGCGGCGGCGAGGCCAGCTCCTTTGAGACCTTCCCTTTCTCCGCGGCGGACAACTTCCTCAGTGGCGCCATGGAGACCTCGCAGAGAGAACAAGAACAGGGGGCGAACAAGAAAGCAGATGGCGCTGGCTTGAATTTCGCTTGGGGGCTCCCCCCTGGTCCCATTTATTGGGTGGAGCCAACCGCCAGTCACTGGCGTCACAGCCATAGTTATCCCATCATCCACGCCGGTGAGACGTCAAGTCGCACGGTCACCAAAGCTGCCTGGGGAAGTGGAGACCCCACGTCCCATCTAACCGTCACGCGCTAGCCTGGCCCGCGGTCTTTTGGGTCCCAGGGCGCTTTGTCCTCGACTAAGGCTTCGCCCTGAAGTCAACTCCGCGCATGCCTTTGGCCCGGGGGCTACTGCCGGTGTCCTGGCAACCAGGGTACCCAGACATGCCTGCCTGCGGCCCGTGACGCACTCCTGCTACGGCCTGGTATGGCCCAGCTGATCGACCAGCTGCTCAATACACTCGCGAGGAGGCTAAGCCTCGCAAGGAGAACGACACCAAGACCCTCTCAGGACTGGCCTCGGCTAGGCTGCTCCGGAGGGGCGGAGAACTCAAGGCCAAGCCTACCTCAGGAGGAGGCAGTGACATGAGCAGTGACGCGCGTGCCAGCAGCGCAGTTGCCATTTTGGTGCAAAGGAGACAACGCAGGTGCAGGTTCCGGAGGGGCGAGACAAAGGTTTCCCCATTAGTGCAACAAGATCGAAGACCGCAAGGACGACAGGGAGGATTTCACCACCGAGCCCACCACTTCGTCATCGTCTGATCTCTTTGCAGGTGGAGACCGCTTTTGTCAGGATAGGAACGTCCTTGTGTTCCCACTCAAAATTGATGTTGTGGGATCCCTTCCCTCCTAAACATTTCGGGGGAAGAGCACCCTGGCCGCCTATATAAGTAGCTAGGGTTTCCACTGTGGAGGGATCTGAGCGGAGGCTGGACGGACCTCATCTCGAACACCCCATCTCTACTTGTTCAAGAACCACTATACTTGTTCGTACTCAAGCCCGCCAGAGGCTAATCCTCTCAAGCAGGACGTAGGGTTTTACACCGCAAGGTGGCCTGAACCTGGGTAAACTCGTGTGTGCTTTTACTTGTTGCTTGCCTGAATCTCATCACCAGGCGAGGGCGTGGCGGTAGGTAGACGTGAGCGGGAGAGATCTTTGTTCACGCCACTGTGTTCGAACTTCTTTGGGTTTGCGGAGCCGTAATCCGACCCTCCCCCTCCCCGACTAAACCGCAACCGCCGCCTCCCCACCGCGCCACCGTTCCCCAGTCCACGCCGCCTCGCAGGTGTCCCGACGCCCCGCCCCCTCCCCTGCGACCACTCGGGGCCCCTCCACCGGGTCGCCCCCACCGCACTGATACGTCTCCAATGTATCTATAATTTTTTATTATTCAATCCTGTTATATTATCATTTTTGATGTTTTACAATCATTTTATAGTCATTTTGTAGCATTTTTGGGTACTAACCTATTGACATAGTGCCAAGTACCAGTTCTTGTTTTCTGCATGTTATTTACATTGTAGGAAATCAATATCAAATGAAGTCCAAATGCCGCCGAACTTTTTTTGAGATTTTGTATAGGCCAGAAGACACCCATCAGGCCAGAGCTATAGCAGGGGGGTGCCCTGAGGGGGGCACAACCAACCAGGGTGCGCCAAGCCCCCTGGCGCACCCAGGTGGCTTGTGCCCACCTTGGTGGCCTCCCGCACCACCTCTTTACCCTATAAATTCCCAAATATTCTGAAAACCCTTGTGGTAGACCTAGATCAGAAGATCAGCCGCCACAAGGCTCTATAGTCCACGAGATCCCATCTAAAGCCCTTTCTAGCAGTCCGCCGGAGGGCGAAATTATCACCAGTGGCCATCTTCATCATCCCGGCGGCCACCATGATGAGGAGGGAGTAGTCCACCCTCGGGGTTGAGGGTTTGTACAAGTAGCTATATGTTTAATCTCTTTCTCTCGCTCTTGTGTTCTTGAGATGCACAATCTTGATGTATCACTGGCTTTGTTAATGTAGTCGGATCATATGGTGTTTTCCCCTCTCTATCTTGTTGTGATGAATTGAGTTTTCCCTTTGAGATTTCTTTGGATTGAATACTTTTAGGGATTTCAGAACACTTGATATATGTCTTGCAATTGAATACTCGTGGTGACAATGGGGTCGTATTGATTCACTTGATATATGTTTTGGCACTCAACTCACGGATTCCAGAGGTGACATTGGGGTAATCTATGCATAGGGGTTCATGCACGTTCTTGTCTTTGTTTCTCCGGTAGAAATCTTGGGGCACTCTTTGAAGTTCTTTGTGTTGGATTGAGTATTATGAATATAAATTTCCTTTGGTGTTATTTTAGTACAAAATCTAGGAAAGATCGAACAGAAAGAATAGCTTTGTGTTATTTTAGTACGAACTCTTGAATAAATTGTACGGAAAGAATAGCTTTGAGGTGGTTTCGTACGCTACAAACAATTTTTTCTTATGGTCTACACTATCTAGGAACTTTGGAGTGATTCTTCATCGCACTTTGAGGGATGGTTATATGACCTATAATATTAGCATTGTTGAGATATTGCACTAGAGAAAGTACGGACCCTAGGCCTCATTTTCAAGCATTGCAATACCGTTTGTGCTCACTTTTGTTACTTGCTATGTAACGACCAAACCTCGAAGGATTTGAGTCTTTGTGCTTACCGTGCTAGTCCCTGGATCGAACTCGCTAGCACACACAGTATATGTGAATACCAGAATACAAGTGCATCCTTTATTACAACGTATGATCCAGAGTATATAAAATAAAACAATCTGCATAGCTCATAGCTAGCTCTTATTCAATCACACAGCGAAAAGTAGCAGAAAATAACGATGAGTCCCATCATAGCCCAACTGGCGATGCTGAGTGCCGACTCGCGACCCTAACGGTACCTTACTCCTCATCTGAAAATCCTGCAACCTGAGATGATGCAGCCGTATAGGTCAATATATTGAATGTATTGTAAAGTTACAAAAGAGAAGTAATAAAGCATACCTACATGTATATGCATAGATTAACAAAGGAAGGCTTGGGGGTTTATTTGGAAAAAAGCTAATTTTGTCCTCATAACTACCTAATAGTAAATTTTTCATTTAGTTCTTTTATTACTACGATTAAATGCACAAGGTTGAGTTGGCAAAATCAACTCCAACCTACACATTTATTAAGTTGCCCACAAATATTATTAAGTGTCACATCTGTGAAGATCATCCAACAACTGTAATGGCATAGTGGCTCAAAATATCCATAATCAGGGACACGGCTAATCATGATTATTTTCAATACTCTGCAGAGTTTTATACACTTTACCCACTAGACCCAAACCGAAGATTGAGACAAAGTCTTTCAGAAGTAGTCACCTCCACCACCGGCAGCCGGTACACCTATCCATATCTACATCTGCTAGCATACATGGAGGATCCCATAACCTACTCAACTAAGACAGAGCCCATTTAGCTAGTGATCGCGCATGGAAGCTACTAGTCATTAAGTCTGTCTGATCTTTTTGAGCCTAGGCGGCCGTCCACTTACATTCAGAGGGTATAAACCATGATGTTCTTGAGACCACCCATCAATACCACTTCCGCCCAGAGGTGAGTTTAGTCATGAATTACTACTCAGTTTGCTAAATATTAATAATCCTCACATAAGCTCAATGTATACAGGAACCAACCCCGTCTAGAAGCATAGCTAAACTATACCTACCACGATTTGCAAAGACGGGAGATAGCTCAACAATATAGCTCAAAATATAATAATCCTATAATGCATAACTTTTATAGTGTGACATAACATACAAATGCATAGAAAAACAATAGGTAAAGGATGATCAACATGCAACTTCCATTGGTTCTGGTTCGAAAAGTCACACTCCTGAAAATAGCTTGCGTTGCACTACGAAAAATCTACATGTTTCACACAATATAACAAATCAATCACCGAAACTAAAAATAAAGCGAAAATGATGCGACAACAAGAAAATCATTTTTAAATTAAAAAACTGCAGCAAAACAACATGCACGAATCACCTACATAGCACTACGGTCACAATGCAAAAAGAATCACTCGATTCCTATAAACGGTTTAAAAGATATGGCCTTCGGAAGGTCTAATTCAAATTCAAACGAATTCAAATTTGAATAGTGCAACCATGTGCAAAGTTGGAACTATGATAAAGAGATGATTTGTGTGAGTGCACAGGAAAAAGTATCACCTAAAAAGGACTTATGGAAAAGGAGTTATAGAAGATTTGAGGAAAAATTAAAATAGAAAAAAGCCAACAGAAAACGCCTGGACACTGTGCAGAACTCCTGTGCAAGTCCTGTAGCTTACTACCACGTGGCAGTTCCTGGTTGGCCCAGGTTTTTGCTCACTAGATGACAAAAACAGTGGCGCCGCTGATCGGGCGTCGGCGGCAGCGGCTCTCAGGTGGGTCTCCGGCGAGGGTGAAGTGACGGGAGGCTGCGGCATTGAGTGGCGGAGGTCGTGGTGAAGTACAAAGGCGATGAGGCGAGTTGTAGCAGCGGCGGGGACAAAGTGAACTCCGGTGGTGCTCCGGCGGCGGCGGTCGAGCTCGTTGCTCTCCTCCCTCTGCGTTTCTAGCCACGAGAAGGTGTCAGCGAGGTGCGGCCGCGATAGGGGGATCGACAGGAGCAGGCGGAGCGGCTGGGTGAGCTCTTACAGCGACGGAACAAAGCGACGATCTGCAGCGGTCTCGAGCTCCTTCGACGAGATCCAAATCGCCCAGGTGGTGCGTGCGGTCGAGGAAAAGGGTCGGACAGGAGAGGTGAGGTCTCCCCTAGGGTTCTACTCGAGCACGGCGCGCCGGGTGCGTACGGGCTTGACCCGGAGCGCCCGCTCAACTCAGGCTCGGCCGCGGCTGGGCATGCGACAGCGTCTGGCTCGTGGAAGAGGGGAAAGGTGGTGTGGGGCCCGTGAGTTATCGAGAGGGGAAAAGCGGGTCGAGCGCTATGGTGCGGGTGCGGGCGCGGGTCGGGTGCCGTTTCGGTGAGGGAAGCTAGGCCTCAGGGTGTGGTGCGGCTGGGCCGGCTGGCTGGCTCGGCCGCTGGCTGGCCGGCTCGCTACCTTTTCCTTTTTTTTTACAGAAGCAGAAGTAAAACAAAATAAATAAAATAAAAGACACAGTATTAAATCTAAATAAAAATACCTAGAGATACAGTAAAAATAGCCCTACAGCTATAAACTACAGGAACACTAGTTCCAACACTAATGTAATTATGTAAAATAATTTTGATGCATTTGGCCACTCAAACAGCAATAAAAACCTCAAATAAAATTTCTGGAATATGAAAAATACCAGAACATATCAAATCAACTGGAAACATTATTCTGGACATTATGAACATTTTTAAAGATAGGGGAGAAGTCATGTTATCTCCACTCCAATAATTGCCTTTAGTTGCATAATGATCCAAATAGTCAAAAGGAGCAAATGCTGCAATAAAAATATGATATGCATATGAATTATCTAATAACACCCTAATTTAGTAAAATTGGGATGTTACAAACCTACCCCCCCTTAAGATGAATCTCACTCTCGAGATTCGGGTTGGCTAGGAAATAGGTGTGGGTGCTCCTGCCTAAGATCTTCTTGTCGTTCCCAGATAGCTTCTTCCTCTGTATGATGATCCCACTGAACCTTGCAGAACTTAATTGTCTTGGTGCGAGTAACTTTCTCTGCTGTCTCCAGAATCTTAACATGTTTCTCCTCATATGTTAAATCACTCTCCAACTCAATGGCATCAAGTGGCACTGTGTCCCTCAATGGAACATCCGTCATCTCTGCGTGGCACTTCTTCAACTGAGATACATGAAACACATTATGAACTACAGACAAAGACTCTGGAAACTCCAGATGATAAGCTACCTATCCTCTATGCTCCAAGATCGTGTAAGGCCCCACAAAACGTGGTGCTAACTTACCCTTAATGCCAAACCTCTTAATTCCATGAAGTGGTGAAACTCGAAGATATGTACGGTCTCCTACCTCACAGGTCACCTCTTTGCGCTTAGCTGTCACATCCCTAGCCTTGCTATGCACTTGGACTAGCTTGGTTGTTGCATCATGTCTAAATTTCTTTTAAGACTTGAAATGGGGGATGATCAAGCCCTAGCTCCAAATCAATTCAAACTGGTTCAACCTAGAAATATTTTCAGAAAACCCAAAAATTCCTTCATCAATGTTTGATAATTTTGGCATGGGTTTTGATCCAAACAAAAAATATTGAACATTTTTGGGGGATTGTTTGGGCTTTGATTTAATTCACTAATGTATTTGAGTTGGAGCAAATAAATCGTATAAATTTTTCTATTGCCCCAATAATTCTGAGACATCTTGTGGAGCTCTGGGATAAACCATTTTACATCCACAAAAGTTTCCAGAAGCTACAAAAATAATTTGCTTAGTAAACCAAATTCAAAACAGATGAAAAAATAGAAAACAGACACAAAAATGAGAAAAACAGAGAGAGTGAGAAACTAACCTAGGCTTACCTCACCTGGCCAGCTCCTGTAGCAGCCCAGCCCAGCCCACCAGAGCCGGCCTAGTCTAGCACCGCACCGTCTGCTACCTCTTGCCAGTAGGAGCAGGTGTGTGTCGCGCGTGCGCTCGCCCTCGGCCACCTCCTGCTTCGCGCTGGAGGCTCGTCCTCCTCCCTGTCCACGTGCCTGGAGACACCCTCGACCCCCTCGTCCTCTCCCCTCTCTCTCCCTGGTCGTTCTCCCTCCTTCCCCTCGCGTTCCCGCAGCCACCCAAGAGCCAGCCGTCGCCGTCGTAGTGCTTCCTCGTGGCCACCGTTGTCATGTCGCCATCCAAGCATGTCCAGACGCTCCAATGGGCCCCGCTTCATCTCCAAGACGAGGTACACGACCCCGGACGCCCTCTGGTGTCGCCTTTGAGCTCGTCACCGCCGCAGCTACTTGCCGGACTTCGTCGTCGATTTGCCGCCTCCGGTGCCTCCCCGAGCTCGCCGTCTGCTTCTTCCAAACCGCTGTGAGCTCCCGCGTCTAACCCCTCTTCTCCTTCTCTCCTTTGCACCCGCTAGCCCTGATCCCAACCATGGCTGTGAGCTCGCTGCCGCCGTCCATGCGACCGCCGTGCCCACAGCTACTGCCACCCACGTCCGAGGCCATCAGCGAGCTCAGTGCACCCCCAGGAGCATTTTGCACCCACTAGCTCTTCCCCTAGTGCAGTGTAGCCACGTTTCCATCAATGTCCGAACTCAGGCCGTCGCCTCTGTGAACGTGGCCGTCGTTCCCGTCAACCCCGCGGCCTCCCGAGCAGCCGTCTAGATGCGGGCGTGTGCGGGCTATCTTCTGGTGGCCTTCACTCGTCCTCCCGCCACCTGTAGCGCGAGCCCGAGCAACTCCGACAAGCCTCCTTCGCGAGTTTTGGTTGCCGCCAGCGTATCTGACGTGGCTGCCTGATTAGGCACTAATGGCACCGCTAATTACAACTACACACACTGACATCGGGCCCCACCAGCTAAATTAACCAAGGGTTAATTTAATTTACCTAAAACTAACTTTGTGTTAGTACACAGCCTATGACGTGTGGGACCGCACTGTCAGGTTTGACCTAGGTCAGCGCAGTTGACCTGCTGGCGCCAGCATGGTGTCATGCTGATGCAATAAAGCATTTACTGGATTTGTTTTATTTCTAAATAACCAGAAAATCCTTAAAATGGTTTAAACTTCTAAAAATCAGAGAAATTGAGCCGTGGCTTAGAATGAAATAATTTATATATGAAAAATTATCAGAAAAATGCAATCCATCCATCTGTACCATTTCCATGCATGACAAAGCAAATTAAGCTTACTGTATAGATCAAAACAAGTTGCACTTTGGAAATTCATAGTTTGAGTTTGAATTTGAACCTCTGGATCAAATTGACTCAGACCCCTCTGGTTTTAGTTGCATTAGCTCAAATCAGAGCATATTGCCATGTCATGATCATGGATCATATTATCTCATTGCATTGACTGTGTTACTTCTCAGTTTGCCGGTATTGTTCCCCCTCAATAGACATATGTTCCGACGACGAGTTCGATGACACCGATGAAGAGCTATACTATCTTCAGAAGTGCTAGGCAAGCAATAACCCGTTGTTCATTCTAATAAAATCCAACTCTCTCGGTCTTGCTCTCTTTTACTGAATTAGGATAACAACGATTCAACTGTTACATGTTGCGGTAGTTGAACCCCTTTCCACTGCATGACCTATCTTTGCCAAAGTAAATAGTTGAAATCCACTAGAATGAGTAGGAGTTGTTTGAGCCATTATGTGCCTACTCATTCATTCTTGTTTGTCATGCCTGATATTGCTTAGATTTGTGTTAGGTCTGGTTCATCGGTGATGAATTGGAAAGTTGTGGACAAGTCCTACTATTGAGAGCCAAGTGTGTGAACACGATTTGGTAAAGGTAGCGGTGAGAGGCCTTGTAGGAGTACATGGTAGACTGTCTCATTGAAACCATCCTCAGGAACTGAGTTCTGTATTTATGATCCATGAACAGTTACTACCACACATTGGGTTCCGGTAACTCAACCCCTCTCGGCTTATTAATCGCCTCGATCTCTGTCGAGGAGTTGCAACTAGTTTCTGGTGTTTGTAGGTAGTGTTAGTAGTCTACTAAGTGGCACCCAGTACAGGTGGGCTTGGGATAGACTAGGCACCGTGGCACGGTGTACCAAGCGTAGATCCATCCGGCGAGGTGGGCTTGGGAACCCTGTTCACATCGTTTGGGGCCGTGAGCGACACCCCGGCCGGATATCCTTGCCAATGGAACCCGAATAGGCGAGAAACCTGGACTAGAGACTTGTGTGGTTAGTCAGGTCATGGCCGACTCCCTCGCCAGGCTTCCGCTTGAAGGTTGCCGAGATAGACGACGTGTACATGGTGGTAAATGGCGAGAACGTGTGCGAAGAAGTACACCCCTGCAGGGTTAACATCATTTATTCGAATAGCCCCTTCCATGGTAAAGGTCTTCTGGGTTGCCTATACAGTTCATAGACAAGTGAAAGTGGATATTCTAAAATGCGCAAGATAAGCTTTAGTGCTATGGATGGCCTTCTCGTAGGGAGACGGGAGCGGATCCATAGTGGTATATTGATATGGTGAATATACGGACTCGTGTGTGCCACCTCAAAAGAGTTATCAGCAGTCGTAGTACAGGATAGCCACTGAGTCAAAGTTGGCTTGCTGCAGTTAAACTCCACCACCTCTTTGTTGATACTGATGCATATGTAGCTAGTTCTGATGTAAGTCTTGCGGAGTACATTTGTACTCACGTTTGCTTAATTTATGTTTTTGCAGAGAGACTTCAGTCTCACTAGTGGTTCCGCGTGGAGTTCGACGTTTAGCTTGTTACCTCAGCTACGATCTTGTACCCTTGGGAGGGTCTTGCAGATAGTCAGGCTTCTCAGCCTTTTTCATTTCTAGTTGTCTGTACTCATACATGTTATGCTTATGTTGCTTGTATGCTCTGTATGTTGGGTCATGAGACCCATGTTTGTAATATCTGGCTCCTTGGAGTCTAATGAATAAATATTTTGATTCATGGAGTTTTGTTGTGATGCCATGTTGTATTTGCACATATCGAGCATATAGTGTGTATGTTATTGAAATGCTTGGTATGTGTGGGATCCGACACCTAGTTGTTTTCCCTTGGTAGCCTATCTTATGGGGAAATACCTCCTAGTGCTTCCACTGAGCCGTGTAGCATGCTACTACTCCGGAACACTTAGGCTGACCGGCATGTGTCCTTTTTCGTTCATGTGTCTGTTCCTTCAGGGAAATGTCGCGCATTGTTCCTTTAAGTCCTTGTAGCTTGCTACGACTTGGGTTCATACATTGATGACCTACACGTTCGTTGTCGGGTCATGTATGCATGTCACTGTAATTTAGCGCCACTTTTGGTTTACAACTAGTCATGCCGACCCGGGTTCTCTGTCATATGGATGCTAGCGACACTATCATATAAGTGAGCCAAAATGCGCAAACGGTCCCGGGCCAGGTAAGGTGGCACCCGTGGGGATACCGTGCGTGAGGCCGCAAAGTGATATGATGTGTTACATGCTATATTGGTGTGACTTAGGATCGGGGTCCTGACAGCTTTGCATCTGCATAAATCTACTACCTGGACTGTGCTATCCTCAGCCTGTCATGAATCAGCTTAACCTTCTCCTCAGCATCTCTGATCATGTCTCGTCCAAAGAACTGACGCTCTCCAACCTCATCCCACATCAACGGTGTCCTGCACTTCCTGCCATACAATACCTCAAATGGTGCCATTTTCAAACTAGCCTAATAATTGTTATTATATGAGAGCTCTCCATAAGGTAAATTATCATCCCAACTGGACCCATAGTTCAAAAAACAAGTTCTCAACATATCCTCCAAAATCTAATTTACCCTCTCTGTTTTCCCATCAGTCTGTGGATGGAAAGCTGTAGTGAACTCCAGCCTGGTGCCCAAGGATTCATGCAACTGACGCCAAAATTTGGATGTGAACTGAGTACATCTATCAGACACCACCTTCCTTGGAACTCCATGCAGACAAACAATTTTAGACATATAAACTTTAGCTAGCTAAGCACTAGTATAATTAGTCTTTACTGGAATGAAGTGAGCAACTTTAGTCAAGCGATCAAAAATTACCCAAATAGAATCATAACCTGACCGAGTTCTGGGTAAAGTTGTAATGAAGTCCATAACAATCTGATCCCATTTCCACTCAAGTATATGCAATGGATGTAACAAACCTGTTGGACTCTGATGTTCTGCTTTAACTCTCTGGCGCACATCACATGTTGCAATATATCCAGCAATTTCCCTCTTCAGGCTAGGCCACCAAAATCTTTCCCTTAAATCCAAATACATCTTAGTATTACCTAGGTGAATAGAATAAGGTGAATCATGCGCCTCCTGAAGAATCAACTTCCTGATGTCTGCATCTAGTGGTACACAAATACGCTTCTCAAACAATATGGCCCGATGTTCATCCTCTTGGAAACCTTCTGCCTTACCTTTAGTCATATTCTCTTTTATTGCAGCAATCTCTTTATCATCCTTTTGAGCTTCCATGATCATGTCAAGCAAAGTAGGCTTTACCTCAAGTGTTGCCAAATATCCCTTAGGAACCATCTCTAACCTGAGATTCCTGAATTGTTCACCTAACTCTTGTGGCATATCATTAATATCAACTGCATTAACATGGCTCTGATGACTCAATGCATCAACAACAACATTAGCCTTACCATGATGATACTGCACATTCAAATCATAAACCTTAATAAGCTCCAACCATCTCCTCTGCCCGAGGTTCAAATCTTTCTGAGTAAAAATATACTTCAAGCTCTTATGATTAGTAAATATATCACAATAATTACCAATAAGATATTGCCTCCAAGTTTTCAATGCATGCACAACTGAGGCTAACTCCAAATCTTGTGTAGGATAATTATGCTCATGATTCTTAAACTGACGTGAAGCATATGAAACAACTTTACCTTCCTGCATCAAAACACTCCCAAGTCCTTGACAAGAAGCATCACAATATACCTAGAAGTCCTTATGTATATCCTGCAGAATTAAGACTGCTGCAGTAACCAAACGCTGCTTCAATTCTTGAAAGCTGGCTTCACATTCATCAATCCAAACAAAATTTTTCTCCTTCTTCAACAATTCGGTCATAGGCTTTGCAATTTTAGGAAAGTTCTCAATAAACCTCATGTAATAACCTGCAAGGCCCAAAAAGCTGTGAATCTCCCCAACTGTTGTGGGTGTCTCCCACTCTGTAACTGCAGAGACCTTAGATGGATCAACTGCAACTCCATTACCTAACACAACATGTCCAATGAATGCTACCTCATCCAGCCAAAATTCACATTTGCTGAACTTGGCATACATCTGATGTTCCCTCTGCTTCTCCATGAGCAAACACAGATGTACCTCATGCTCCTGCTAATTCTTGGAGAACACCAATATACCATCAATGAAAACAACCACAAATTTATCCAAGAACTCCATAAAAACCTTATTCATCATATTCATGAAGTATGCAGGAGCGTTAGTCAATCCAAATGACATAACAGTATATTCATACAACCCATACCTCGTAGTAAAAGTAGTCTTTGGAATATCTTGTTCACAAATCTTTAATTGATGATAACCAGAACGAAGATTAATCTTAGAAAACATAGTAGCTCCCTCCAAGTGGTAAAACAGATCATTTATCATAGGCAAAGGATTCTTATTCTTAATGGTTACCTCATTCAGAGAACGATAATCAACACACATCCTCAAGGTCCCATCCTTCTTCTCCACAAACAAAACTGGGGCTCCCCAAGGTGGTGAACTAGGGTGAATAAATCGTTGTTCATGCAATTCCCTTATCTGCTTCTTCAATTCCTCCAACTCCTGAGGAGGCATTCTATGTGGTCTCTTTGCAATAGGTCCAGTGCCTGGTATTAAATCAGTAAGAAACTCAATATCTCTGTCTGGTGGCATACCTGGAAACTCCTCTGGAAACACATCTGGGTAGTCCCTCACAACTGGCACATCTTCCATACTACCCCCCTTAAGAGAGTTCACTTGCACCTGATTATGCTTATACTTACATACATATCTGATCCTCTTACCTCCTGTTGTCGTGGTTCTAAGTCTAACAGTAAGGGTAGGGGGTACGAATGGAGAGGCAAGGCCCTAGCTATGGTGATGTTGTACACAAGGTGTTTGAGAGTTCAGGCCCTTCTCGGAGGAAGTAACAGCCCTACGTCTCGGTGCCCGGAGGCTTGGTCGACTGGTATGTGTATATGTGTGTGACTGAGGTGCGGACCCTTGTTCTGGAGGAGGGGGGTGGCTTATATAGTGCGCCAGGACCCCACCCATGCTCCACGTTACCAAGGGTTTAATGTACATTAAGGCAGGCGATACCGGTAACGCCTGTAGTAAAGGATAATTAAGGTGTTTACTACAGCGAGTAAATACAGAACCGTTGCTGTCCCAAGTGGTGCTTGACCTTCGGAGGTCGAGTGCCTTGGATCGGTCGAGTGGGGTTGAGTCGTCTTGCGTATGAGGATCAGTCGAGTGGAGTGTCTTCTTGGACAGTCTCAGTCGACTGCCTCCACTGTCATAGGTCTTGTTTTTTGATCTTCTAGGGTAGTCACCTTGGGTGGCGTACCTTGATCGGGCCTCTGACCCTACCCTAGGTCTGTAACCTCGTCAGTAGCCCCCGAATGGTTTGAGGCTTGAGCAAGAGGATGCTGAGGGAAGCTCTGGTTCTGGTTCGACGTCCCCGGGGTAGATTGTTTCGGAGCTTGTGACTTGGGCAGGCTCCCTCAGTTGTGTCTTGGTCGCCTTGATCAATTCTGAAGCCGTCGAGTGAGTTAGTTGCTTCTTGTGTCGACTGGACTTCTTGCGTCGACTGGACATCTTGCGTCGACTGGACTTTGCGCCAGGCGTCGGGTGCCGTGAGCGCGTGCCGCTTTCGACGGGATTGGTTGCCCTTCGGCTGCCGGATTCGGCGGGGTTTTCGAAATTTGGGGAAGCGCGCGGGGCGGGATGTGCCGCATCAATCGGAGGGATGCGTTTGAAACGCCTCGATCTTTGCGCCTCCTTTTTCGCCACGTATCGCGCCAGCGTCTGTTACGGGATTTGATAAGATTGCTCGGGGCCACCGGTCAGCCACTAGACCGGGCTGCTATAAGAGCGCGCCGAGCCCGTAGCGGGGGGCACTATGCGCACAATCTTTCTCCTTCCGCCTCTGCTTCTCTACTGCGCTCCTGCTTCTCCGCTGTGCCCCTGTTTCTTCTTGCCTCTCTCCGCAGCGACCGCCGGCGTGCGAGCCATGAGCAAAGACAAGACCGCGGCCATGGAGCGCTCGAAGAAGGCGGCGTCGGGGAAGGGGAGGCGATCTGGCCGGAGTGGTTCGTCGTCAACGTCCGGACTCCCCGCTGGATGGATCCAGGGAGATTGGATCCGGTCCACCGTCGTGGTGGAGGATCTGGAGGAGCTGGAGGAGGAAGGGTTGATCGCCCGCGGCTCCTGGCGGGCGCCGTGGGGAGAACTCAAGCCCCGGCCACGGGAGGGCGAGTGAGTCCTCCACGCTACCCACGTCGACCGAGGTTTTTCTATGCCCCCACATCCTTTCTTCCGTGCGTTCTTGATCTTCTTTGGTGCCCAGTTGCATTACTTCACACCAAACTCCATCGCCTTCCTCTCTGCCTTTGTTTTTATGTGCGAGACCTTCCTCGGTTGCCGACCGCACTGGGGTTTGTTCAAACACATCTTCACCTGCCGCTCGCAAACCGTTAAGAGGGTGAACCCGAGTGACGGCAAGACGCACGTCCTCCAGGCGTGCGGCGGACTCGGGATCCAGCTTAGGAATAGGAGCGCCTTTCCCCCCATGATTTTTCCGGAGTCGATTCGGGGCTGGCAGTCGACCTGGTTTTACTACAAATATAGTCCGACTCCGGGTCAGTCGACTGGTCTTCCTCCATTCACTCTAGGTCGAGCCAGCCCACCTCCTTCGATGATAGTGGGTAAGACCGAGAGGGCCGAAGTGGACATGTTGGTGGAGCGGGTCGTCCAGTTAGTCCGCGAGGGGGTCACGGGGATGGATCTGTTTGAGGCGTATCTTACGCGGAGGATCCAGCCGCTCCAAGCCCGGAACCACCCGATGTGGTTGTATTCTGGCACCGACGACTCGTGGCGAGTCCACCTGGAGGCGGTCGACCCGAAGTACGTGGTGCACTGCTTGAAGTGCATCATTGGGAATAAAGACAACCCCAGGGGATCTGGGAGGGTCATCCCGTTCGATGCTGACCATCTTCCTGACAAAGTTAGTCTTCTGCTTCCGAGTGACATTTCTGTCGTCTGGCTTGCAATTCGTTATTGATGGATCCGACTGATATTTGGTCAAACTTATATCTTTGCAGATCTACACGGAGATGTATTCACTGCCCAACAGGGACTTGGTCCAGGAGGGCGAAGAGGGCATGGGCGACGCCGCCGAGTGGAAGTCGGAGGAGGAGACCGAGGAGAGCGAGGACTACAGCAGCGGGGAGGAGGTCGAGTCACCTCCCCGTGATGAGCGTCGATCCAAGGAGAAGTACCACCCAGGGGCCGCACGTCTTCAAGTGGGTCCCTCGGGCTCTCGGACGCCCAAGCGCACTCGCACGACCAATCCTGACCCTACCGAGAAGATGCCCAAGCAGCCCAAGGTCACCACCACCAAGCCCCGGAAGGCCTTGTCCAGGATCAAGGTGGATGTACCCATCACCTCCACGTAAGTGCCACATGATCTTGTTTTTTTCTGCTTCTTGGAGGTCGACTGTAACTTCTGTCAACTCATCTCCTGAGTGAACTTTTCAGAGCCGCCGCTTCCACGACCACGATGGACATCGACCAGGGTCGAGACGACGAGGAGACCACGGACGCCGCGACATCCCGCGCAGGTGTGGGCCTTATGAAATCTGGCTTATTCTTATTTTCTTTCGCGGGCGACGGTCGACTGAACTTAGTTCGCTGCTTGACTCGAAGTGTCACGCCTCATCATAGAGCTTCTGGATGACGATGAAGACGAGGAGCGGTTGGGAGGGGACCGACGGCGCACAGGGAAGAAGGGCCGGAAGACGCCTTCTGGGTCAGAGGCCCAGCGGCAGGAGGATGCGGCCCGAGCCACGGTCTCCTTCGCCGTCCCTGTGTCGACCGTGCATTTGGCGTCGACAGCCGTCGACCCATCGCCTGCATTGATCGTCGACCCAGCGCCCGCTCCAGTCACCGACCCAGCGCCAACTCCAGCCGTCGATTCAGCGCCAGTTCATGCCGTAGACCCAGCGCCCGTACCTGCCGCCGACCCTACGCCCGCCGCTTCGTCAGTTCTTTTCTCTTCCTACCGCCTCCCGGAGGATCCTGTGGGGGCAGCTCAAGAAGCCGTTCGCCAGGCGGAGGTGATGCTGGAGAGGACGAAGGCGGCGTATGAGGCCAGCATGGCGGCTTATGATGCCAGCTCTGCTCTTCGGGCCAACGTCCAGGTACGTTGTCTTCAGTGAAGTAGTCTTTGGTTTCTAGAGAATCTACTATTTTGTTTCGTGAGATACCACACCCACTGGGTGTTCTCCCTTTTCTTTCTGAGCTCGAGCCGGACTGATCTCGGCCGAGTGAAACCAGTGGGGGCATGCTCAGTGCACCCACTGGGTGTAGTCCCCGAGACCGTGGTCTACTGCTGGCGGTCGGCCATGGTCTTACTATAGAACTTTTCCTCCTTGCTGTTGTGTTTTTTTTGAGCTCGAGCCGGACTGATCTCGGCCGAGTGAAACCAGTGGGGGCACGCTCAGTGCACCCACTGGTTGTAGTCCCCGAGACTGCGGTTGAGTATTTTGACTCGACTGTAGTCTTATAATCTTGCTTTGTCGTGTTGATGCAGAAATCTTGCGAGTTTGGGGCCAAGTTTGCAGATCTTGAGAAGAAGCAAATCCAGCTTAACATCGACTTGCAGTTGGCTCGGGACCACCTGAAGAAGACGCGGGATGATGCGGCTGGTAACTAACTCCGACCTTTTGTCGACTGACTTTTTGATAGATGTGCCTTGTGTTCCTTCATGTTCATCTGTCCAGTGGCGGCTTTGGTAGGTCAACTGAAGGCGGCCTTGGAGCAAAAGGATCTTGACCTAGCGGCGACGCAGCAGGCGGCTCAAGAGAATGCGGAACTAGCGGCGAAGAAGTTGGCCTCCGTGGGTGCGCTCGAGGCGGAGGTCATCAGACTGAGAGGCTCGCTCGATGCAGCCAATCAAGAGGTGACTCAGCTGAAGAACTCCAAGGCTGTCCTGAACGAGAAGTACGGGGCTCTCTTTCGGAAGAGGGTTGATCTTGAGGCGTATCTGGGCGACATCACCAAGAAATGGTACATCATGCTCGAAGGTATGCCTCCTTCGGCTTGGTTAAAGTTGGATCGGTCGACCCATATCTTGTCTGTTGACTCGACTTGCTGTTTTCGGTGCAGAGTTTTGTCGTAACTTTGAAGAGGAGACTGGACGGGTCGAACCCGGCTTGGACCCAACCAACTCCATCGTGAAGGACAAGGTATCCATGAATATACTGAGGCTGGAGTCCGGCCTCACTACGGCCACGGATTATCTGGGACGACTGAAGGCAGTGATGGCCCGAATCAACACCGCGCTCTGCAGGGGGATCGTGCAGGAGAACGACCTCGAGTCCCTGATGACTCGACTCAATGAGATCCCCAACCGAGTGCAGGAGTGGAAGAAGTTGGCAGCCCTGGGAGGAGCCGACGTGGCGCTGTCCTTGGTCCGTGTGCATTGCAAGGAGGTAAAGGAGAGGAGGCTTGCGGCGCTTAAGGTTGCCAACACGAAGGAGCTCCAATTTCAGTTGTTTATGGAGACCTTCCTGGAAGTCGCCACTCGCATCGCCGATGGGATCGACCTGGACGAGTTCGTCGTACCTGCAAGTCCGCCTCCCCCTGAGGAATGACTTTGATACTTTAATCTCATTTTCCGCGGAATGCCGCGTGGACATGTAATCGTTAAACTCTGGTGGGCCTGTGGCCCAAGTACTCTTGCCCGAATCTTGCCGGGCTTTTATCTGATTTTGATCCTTCGGTTTGCCGCTCTTCTTTGATTGCTTGAATCTTTGAGTCGACGTCTGCGGCCAAGTCCCCGAGTGAGAGGGTTGCTCTTCACTCGGAGTAAACGTTTATAACTTAGGCGATTCCAAGCTAGGTTGTATTTGTGGCGGCGCTCGGAAGGCAGAGCCACTTTATACTTGTAGCGTAGCTCGGAGGACCGCAGCTAAGCCCCCGAGTGAGAGGGTTGCTTTTCACTCGGAGTAGATGTTTGTAACTTAGGCGAGTCACGGGGTCGCAGCTAAGCCCCCGAGTGAGAGGGTTGCTCTTCACTCGGAGTGGATGTTTATAACTTAGGCGATTCCAAGCTACGTTGTATTTGTGGCGGAGCTCGCAAGGCAGACCCGCTTTATACTTGTAGCATAGCTCGGAGGACCGCAGCTAAGCCCCCGAGTGAGAGGGTTGCTCTTCACTCGGAGTAGATGTTTGTAACTTAGG
>LR738711.1:584259631-584277818 GCA_902687465.1 Secale cereale | reverse complement strand
GAGAGGATTGCTCTTCACTATGAGTAGATGTTTGTAACTTAAACGATTCCAAGCTACGTTGTATTTGTGGCGGAGCTCGGAAGGCAGAGCCACTTTATACTTGTAGCGTAGCTCGGAGGACCGCAACTAAGCCCCCGAGTGAGAGGGTTGCTCTTCACTCGGAGTAAATGTTTATAACTTAGGCGAGTCACGGGGTCGCAGCTAAGCCCCCGAGTGAGAGGGTTGCTCTTCACTCGGAGTGGATGTTTATAACTTAGGCGATTCCAAGCTACGTTGTATTTGTGGTGGAGCTCGGAAGGCAGAGCCTCTTTATACTTGTAGCGTAGCTCGGAGGACCGCAGCTAAGCCTCCGAGTGAGAGGGTTGCTCTTCACTCGGAGTAAATGTTTGCAACTTAGGCGAGTCATGGGATTGCAGCTAAGCCTCCGAGTGAGAGGGTTGCTCTTCACTGGGAGTGGATGTTTATAACTTAGGCAATTCCAAGCTACGTTGTATTTGTGGCGGAGCTCGGAAGGCAGAGCCACTTTATACTTGTAACGTAGCTCGGAGGACCGCAGCTAAGCACCCACTGGGGGATTTTGAAGACCAACGTTTTTAGAGGACATCAATCTTTAAAGGATCATTGCTAAATTGTCTTTGAAACAAATTGGGAAATCTTTATTACAACTCGACCCTCGAGTGTCTCAAGTGTAAAAGCGGTGGAGCAGGTCCGCATTCCACGGACAAGGCTCGTCTTTCTTCTTGGCTACATTGTAGAGGTGGTACGCTCCATTGTGCAGTACTTTGGTGATGATGAACGGGCCTTCCCAGGCCGGGGCGAGCTTGTGTGGACGTTTCTGATGCACTCGAAGGACCAGGTCTCCTTCCTGGAATGCTCGGCTTCTTACGTAGCGAGCATGGAATCGATGCAGGTCCTGTTGATAGATGGTCGACCGGATCAGGGCCACCTCTCTTTCCTCTTCCAAAAGGTCGACTGCATCCTGACGAGCCTGCTCTGCCTCGACTTCGGAGAAGAGTTCCACCCTGGGGGCGTTGTGTAATAAGTCGCTCGGCAGCACAGCTTCGGCTCCATAGACCAAGAAGAAAGGGGTACAGGCAGTCGACCGGTTTGGAGTTGTCCTCAGACCCCATAGGACAGATGGCAGTTCAGTTACCCAAGCCCCGGCGGCATGCTTAAGATCGCACATGAGACGCGGCTTTAGGCCTTGGAGAATCAAAACATTTGCTCTTTCTGCATGTCCATTTGACTGCGGATGTGCCACGGAGGCGTAGTCGACTCGTGTCCCTTGGGAAGTGCAGAAAGCTCTGAATTCATCCGAGTCAAAGTTGGAGCCGTTGTCAGTGATGATGCTGTGGTGGACTCCATATCTGAATATCAATTCCCTGATGAAGCTGATGGTGGTGCTTGACTCGAGGTTCTTGATGGGCTTGGCCTCAATCCACTTGGTGAACTTGTCGACCGCCACCAGAAGGTGGGTGAATCCGCTTCTGCCTGTCCTGAAGGGGCCGACCATGTCCAAGCCCCAACCAGCAAAGGGCCAGACTAGCGGAATGGTCTTCAGGGCGGACGCCGGTTTGTGGGACATGTTGGAGTAGAACTGGCAACCTGCGCATTTGTCCACAATATCCTTGGCCATCTCGTTGGCGCGGGGCCAGTAAAACCCGGCTCGGTATGCCTTAGCCACTATAGTCCGACAGGAGGCGTGGTGGCCGCAAGTCCCCGAGTGGATTTCATCCAAGATCAGTCGACCTTCTTCTGGATCGACGCAGCGTTGGGCGACTCCGGTAACGCTTTCTCTGTAGAGCTGACCTTGGATGACTGTGAACGCCTTGGATCGGCAGACGATCTGGCGCGCTTCTTCTTCATCTTCTGGGAGTTCTTGCCTGAGCAGATACGATATATATGGCACAGTCCAGTCTGGCGTAATCACTAGGACCTCCATGATCAAATCGACCACGGCAGGTACTTCGACTTCAGTCGGATCTGACGCGCTGACTGGCTGCGGGGACTCTTCCGTGAAGGGGTCTTCTTTGACAGAGGGGGTGTGCAGATGCTCTAGGAGCACATTCTTGGGTATAGGCCTCCGTGTCGACCCGATTTTCGCGAGGTCATCGGCTAGCTGATTCTTGGCTCTGGGCACATGATGGAGCTCTAAGCCTTCGAACTTCTTTTCAAGCTTCCGCACTGCACTGCAATCACTAGTCATTGCCGGGCTCCTAACGTCCCATTCTTTCATCACTTGGTTCACTACCAGGTCGGAGTCGCCGTAGACCATCAGGCGACGGACGCCGAGTGAGATGGCCATACGCAACCCGTACAAAAGTGCTTCGTATTCGGCCTCATTGTTTGATGAATCGAAATGGATCTGAAGGACGTAGCTGAGCTTGTCGCCCCTGGAAGAGACCAGGACTATGCCTGCGCCGGATCCGTTCAGCATCTTGGACCCATCGAAGAACATAGTCCAATGGTCTGACTAGACTTGAGTCGTCAGCTCTTGTTCTATCCCATCGGCCACAAAATCCGCTATGGCCTGAGACTTGATGGCTTTCTTCGCTTCAAACTTGATATCTAACGGAAGAAGTTCAATCGCCCATTTTTCCACTTGACCGGTTGCATCTCGGTTGTTTAGGATCTCTGATAGCGGGGCGTCACTGACGACTGAGATCGAATGGTCCGAGAAGTAATGGGCAACCTTTTTTGCAGTCAAGTAAATCCCGTACACAAGTTTTTGGTAATGTGGATACCTTTGTTTGGAGGGAGTCAAAACTTCGGATATAAAATAGACCGGGCGTTGGACCTTGTATACCTTGCCCTCTTCTTCCCGCTCGACCGTGAGTATAGTACTGACGACTTGTCCGGTGGCAGCAATATACATCAGAACAGGCTCTCTGCTGACTGGGGCAGTGAGCACCGGCTGGGTCGACAGCAGGGCTTTGAGCTCTTCAAACGCTGCTTCGGCTTCGTGATTCCACTCGAACTTGTCAGATTTCTTCATGAGTCGGTAGAGAGGCAGTACCTTCTCACCAAGACGAGAAATGAATCGACTCAATGCGGCCAAGCAACCAGTAAGCTTCTGGACGTCGTGTATACGCTCGGGACATTTCATTCGGAGGATGGTGCTGACCTTCTCTGGGTTGGCGTCCATTCCCCGTTCGGAGACGAAAAAACCAAGCAACTTGCCGCCAGGAACTCCAAATTTACACTTTGACGGGTTGAGCTTGATATCGTAGCTTCTTAGACTTGCGAATGTCTCAGCGAGGTCAGTCAGTAGGTCGGAACCTTTCCGTGACTTGACCACAATGTCATCCATGTATGCCTCGACGTTCCGACTGATTTACTTTATCAAGCACTTCTGGATCATGCGCATGAAGGTAGCGCCAGCATTTTTGAGGCCGAAAGGCATGGTGACATAACAAAAACACCCGAAGGGGGTGATGAAAGCTGTCTTGATCTCGTTGGGCCCAAACAGACGGATCTGATGGTACCCGGAATACGCGTCCATAAAGGACAAACGTTCACATCTCGCAGTCGAGTCGACTATCTGATTGATGCGGGGAAGAGGAAAATGATCTTTCGGGCTAGCCTGATTGATGTGCTTGAAATCGATGCACATGCGGAGAGACTTGTCCTTCTTGGGTACCATGACGACGTTGGCGAGCCACTCAGAGTGGTATATCTCGCGGATAAACTCTGCTGCCAGGAGTCGAGCCACTTCTTCGCCAATTGTCTTTCTTTTCACCGCAGTAGATCGACGGAGATGTTCCTTCACAGGTTTCACTTTAGGGTCGACTCGCAAATGGTGCTCAGTCAGTCCCTTGGGCACACCCGGCATATCTGATGGTTTCCATGCAAAGATGTCCCAGTTCTCACGGAGGAACTGGATGAGCACTTCTTCCTATTTGTTGTCGAGTGTAGTGGAGATGTGGGTCGGTGCTGCGTTGGGGTCGGTGGGGTGTATGTGCATAGGTTTCGTGTCTCCGGCCGACTGGAAAGCTGACTCGGAAGCCGGCTTCTTCGCCCTTAGCAGGTCACTCGGATCCACTCTCTTTTGGTACTCCTCCATCTCTACTGCTGCCATTTGCTCGTCGGCGATCTTTGAGCCTTTCTGGAAGCATTCTTCCACTTTCTGACTTTTCCCAGTGACGGTTATAACGCCATTGGGTCCCAGCATCTTCAGCTTGAGGTAGACGTAACATGGTCGAGCCATGAACCTGGCGTAGGCGGGCCTACCCAGGATGGCGTGATAGGCGCTGACGCGCTGTTGAAGTCCACCACTTCGAATGCCAGCTTCTCTTTTCGATAATTCTTTGACTCACCAAAGACTACGTCGAGTGAGATCTGGCCAAGTGAGTCGGCTTTCTTCCCGGGGATTACCCCGTGGAACCTCATGTTACTTTCTCTCAGCTTGGACATCGGAATGCCCATATCCCGAAGGGTTGCTGCATACAAGATATTCAAGCCACTGCCCCCATCCATCAGAACTCTGGTCAGGCGTGTGCCTTCGATAACTGGGTCGACCACCAGTGCCTGCCGCCCAGGGGTGGCAATGTGCACCGGGTGATCGGACTGGTCGAATGTGATGGGGGTCTTTGACCATTTCAAAAACGTGGGGGTCGCCGGGGCAACCATGTTTACTTCTCTGTTGATGATTTTCAGTCGACTTTTGCTTTCAACGTCCGCGAAAATCACCAAAGTGGAGTTGATCCGGGGGTATCCTCCGTCCCCTACCTTGTCTTCGGACTCTTCTGATTCCTTCTCTTTCTCAGTCGACTAATCTTTCTGGAAACTCTAGATCAAGAGCCGACACTGTCGAGTGGTGTGCTTGGGGTATACCAAGTTTCCCACTTCATCTTTCTTCGTGTGTATGGGGCACGGCGGGTCGAGCATATCATCTCCAGCCTGACCCTTTCCTTTCTTGGGGGCCCAGGAGCCTTTTGGCTTCCCTTTGCCCTGAGCGGCTGGCTTGGCCTTGCGCTTGTTCTTCCGATTGGAATTCTGGTCATCCTGCCCGACTGGTTTCCTGCCGTTGCGGAGCCGATCGTCTTCCTCACCGTTGGCGTCCCGACTGGCAATCTCCATCATCCGTGATAGGGACATGTCGCCTGTTCGGCCAAACTTCAGATTCAACTCTCGGTTACGCACACCTTCCTTGAAGGCGCACACCTCCTCGTGCTCAGACACATTCTCTACCGTGTGATGCAAAGTGGTCCATCGCTGAATGTAGTCCCTCAAAGTTTCATTCGGCTTTTGCGCGAAGTGTTGAAGTTCAGCGAGTCCAGCAGGTCGCTTGCAGGTGCTTTCGAAGGTCCAAACAAAAACCCGAGCGAGCTCTTCCCAACTTTGAATGCTCCTGGGGGCCAACTGATTGAGCCATGCCCGAGCGGAGCCTCCCAGCATTAAGGGGAGGTTCTTCATGGCCATGTCGTCGTTGCCGCCTCCGATCTGTACGGCCACTCGGTAGTCTTCCAGCCAAGTGTCCGGCTTCGACTCGCCGGTGAACATGCTTACTCCCGCCGCCAGCCTGAAGTTCGGGGGGATCTCCGCGGCTCTGATAGCACTGCAGAAACATTCAGGCCCAGAGGCCGGCGCTCGGCTGCCACTTGGTTGGTCTCCGCCTCGCTCTTCTCTGGACGCCCGGTTACGGTCGACTCGACCTTGCACAAGGATAGACCTCGCATCGAAACCTGGTCGCCGAGGATCTGGGGGAACCCTCCGCTCGTCATCTCACAGACGCCTGCCCACGTGCCACTGGGGCGAGTGTGACCCACTTCCCGGAGGAGGGGTAGGCGCTCGACGGCGGTCGTGGCGTCCGTGCCGATGGTCGAGTGGATCGTCATTCCGACCCAGATGCCGGTCTTGCCACGGGCCACGTTCCTCACGCCTCGGGGGCGATCTTGGACTGTGGGCCGACCATACGGTGTCTGCAGCCACCGATCTGCTGTGAATCATGTTGCGTGACTGAGAAACAGCCGCGTTCTGTTCTTCAGCCGTTCGGAGCAAATCTCGGATCTGCTAAAGACCTCTCCCAGCTTCCGATTGGGAGGGTTGAATCGACTCCGCGATGCGAGCCGTGGCTTCGAGGTTTTGGACTGACGTGCGGAACACCTGAGTCTCGCGCTGACGCAATTGCCGCGGTCGTCGACTGGACTCGGGGACCAGTCGACGGGCCTGCTCGTCGAGTGAGCGTTGGATGTTTTCCAAGCACGCGCGCTCGCCCAAGGTAGCTAAGCGCGTGGCTTCAAGGGCCAGAGCCTCTGGGGAATCTCCCACGATGGGAGTGAAGAGTGCATCTCCGTTGCGGCGACAAAGCTCAGTCCTTTGCTCGGAAGTGAGGGGCTGAGGGATGTAACCGTCGTTGTCGTCCGATCGGTCGTCGCCGCTACCGCCGTTCCCACCACGAGGAAAACCTGGCGGGCTGGGGCGTGAATCGACCATGAGGATTTCCGCCGCGGGATCGCTGCTCCCACACTCGGAAACGGAATCTTCGAGCCCGGTCGACTGGTCGGCCGGCCCATAGAGGTAGTCGTCGGGCTCAATGGCCGCGACTTGAGGGGTGGCCGTTTGATGGGCCACCGCGTGTGTCACCCACCGCTGGAGCCGCGAGCGACCGGATCGTTTGCGGTGGCGTCCGGCGGGGATGGGGGACGATGAGTACCGAGTCGATGGCTGCAGCAGGAGGACGCCGCCGGTGCCGGTGCGAAAGTGCCCAGTTCCCTTGGCGGGCAGACCATTGATGTTGAGAGGGGCTTCCTGGAGCCATGCGGAGTCGTCGTTAATGAAGACTAGTCCGCTGAGCCGGATCTCGCGGCCCAACGAAAAACCACCGCCTGACACCATGATGAAAGTGGTCGGAGGAGGAATTGAAACTTCACCAGATGTCGCTAAGATGCCTTGCCCCACGGTGGGCGCCAACTGTCGTGATTATAAGTCTGACAATAAGGGTAGGGGGTATTAATGGAGAGGCAAGGCCCTAGCTATGGTGATGTTGTACATAAGGTGTTTGCGAGTTCAGGCCCTTCTCGGAGGAAGTAACAACCCAACGTCTCGGTGCCCGGAGGCTTGGTCGACTGGTATGTGTATATGTGTGTTACAGAGATGCGAACCCTTGTTCTGGAGGAGGGGGGTGGCTTATATAGTGCGCCAGGACCCCAGCCATGCTCCACGTTACCAAGGGTTTAATGTACATTAAGGCAGGCGTTACCGGTAACGCCTGCAGTAAAGGATAATTAAGGTGTTTACTACAGCGAGTAAATACAGAACCGTTGCTGTCCCAATTGGTGGTTGACCTTCGGAGGTCGAGTGCCTTGGATCGGTCGAGTGGGGTTGAGTCGTCTTGCGTATGAGGTTCAGTCGAGTGGAGTGTCTTCTTGGACTGTCTCAGTCGACTGCCTCCACTGTCATAGGTCTTGTCTTTTGATCTTCTAGGGTACTGACCTTGGGTGGGTTACCTTGGTCGGGCCTGTGACCCTACGCTAGGTCTGTAACCTCGTCACCTGGTGCACTGAGAGTAATATATCGACTGGCACAATAAATAAGACCTTTATATTTGGTCAACCAGTCCATACCCAAAATAATATCTGGACCCTGTGACTTCAATATAACCAAATCTATGGGAAAAACATGTTTCCCAATGGACAAAGGCATCTGAAAGCATCCCAAACTTGCTGCCATCTCATCCCCCGGAGAACATGCTAGAATAGGTAACTTAAGTACTACGGTAGGCAGATTATGTTTATCCACAAATACCCGTGAGATGAATGAATGCGATGCACCAGAATCAAAAAGAACAAGTGCAGGTACCGAATTAATCAAACTTACCAATCACGGCATCATGTCCATCATAAACCTCCTCCACATTAACATGGTTAACATGACCCTTTCGGAAGGGGTTTGGCTTGCTGACTCCAGAATTCCCATTACCGTTCTTGCTCTCTGGGCAAGTGTTGGAGTAGTGGCCCATCTTCCTACACTTATACCACTGAACCTGGCTAATGTCCCTCTGCACAGGCACACACTGGTGGCTCTGGTTATTGCTCCCTCCATTACCATTACCATTAACTTTGACATTGCCATTGTTACTCTTGTCCACATTGTGATTATGGTGGCAATTATGGTTGTGGCCATTCCCTCCATGATGATTATGTCCATTACCTCCATGATGGTGATGATGCCCATTACCTCCATTACCCTGAAATGAAGTGTGTGGCTTCTGATGTGGTCATGAATTGTACCTGCTATTGTTGTTCTACTTCCTCTTGCGGTTCTCTATGGCCTGATGCTTCCCTCTATCATAATAGCCTTATCAATCGGCTCCTGACAATTTTCAAAAGTGGCCACTGTCAACTAAAGGCTCAACTCATCATTTAGGCCCTCCAAGAATTTCTCCTGCCTAGCTGCATTAGTGTTAACATCATTAGGAGCATAACATGCAAGATTATTAAATTCATCCACATAGGCATTAACTATGCGACCTCCCCGGTGCAAACAGCGAAACTCCTTCTTTTTCAGGCTCATAGCACTAGCAGACACATGTGCATCATGAAAAGCAGTCTGAAACTGAGTCCAAGTGACAATATCAATGGGATAAGTGATCATGTAGTTGTCCCACCATGCTGTGGTAGGACCCTCCAACAAATGTGAGGCAAACCTCACTCTCTCTGCATTTGTGCATCCAACCTTCTCCAGGTTCCTCTTGACTCCACGGAGCCAATCATCAGCGACAATAGGTTCAGGGGAACTAGAGAACCTCTGAGGATTCAACCTCAAGAACCTGGTAAGCATATCCACGGGTGGCCGGTTGTGGTTCTTGTTGTTGTTGCTGTCCTGGTTGTTCTGGTTCTTTACAAGCAACTGGATCAACTACCTCTACCCCTGAAGCAACTGCTGCATGTATGGCGGTATGTCATTGCCATTGTTGTCTCCTCCTGCAGCATTGCGCCTATTATCACGCCTCGGCGGCATGTGGTGGGCAAGCATAGAAGAGTTATAGATATAACAGGACCAAAGCTATAGATAATAAACATATTCTACCCATATGCATGTATGATCAAGCCAACAAAACACAACAACGAATAACACCAACAAACAAACAGAAAAACAAGGACAATAATATAGTATTATATATATGTATATATAGTCGAATAATTTCGACGATGTAAACTTAACAAACAAGCTACCAATCAAGCAAACAATCTAGTATCGTCATACCACGAAAGTGGACATAATCAGATATGCTAGCACGATAACGTTGCAATATAAAACAAGCATATATGGTGGTCTTAGTTCTAGTTCCTACTTAACTATTCAAGATACTTGATGGGTGAACTAATAAATAGTAAAAAAGTATAACTAGCTTATAAAATAATTTTCACTCATATGGCTTTTCTAATCCATTTTCTAGGGTCACGTCCTACAGTCAACACACTGCTCTTATACCATCTGTAACGACCAAACCTCGAAGGATTTGAGTCTCTATGCTTACCGTGCTAGTCCCTGGATCAAAGTCGCTAGCACACATAGTATAGATGAATACCAGAATACAAGTGCATCATTTATTACAACGTATGATCCGAAGTATATAAAATAAAACAATATGCATAGCTCATGGCTAGCTCTTATTCAATCACACAGCGCAAAGTAGCAAAAAATAACGATGAGTCCCATCATAGCCCAACTGGCGATGCTGAGTGCAGACTCGCGACCCTAACGGTACCCTTACTCCTCGTCTGAAAATCCTGCTAGCCATGAGGTCAATACATTAAATGTATTGGCAAGTTACACAGGAAAAGTAATAAAGCAGACCTACATATATATGCATAGAACAACAAAGGAAGGCTTGGGGGTTTATTTTGCAGAAAGCTGATTTTGTCCTCAAAACTACCTAATAGTAAAATTTTCATTTAGTTCTTTTATTACTACAATTAAATGCACAAGGTCGAGTTGGCAAAATCAACTCCAACCTACACATTTATTAAGTTGCCCACAAATATTATTAAGTGTCACATCTGTCAAGATCATCCAACAACTGTAATGGCATAGGGGCTCAAAATATCCTTAACCGGGGACATGGGTAATCATGATTAGTTTTAATACTCTGCAGAGTTTTGCACACTTTACCCACTGTACTCAACCCGAAGATTGAGACAAAGTCTTTCAGAAGTAGTCACCTCCACCCCCGGCAGCCAGTACACCTATCCATATCTACATCTACTAGCATACCTGGGCGAGGATCCCACAACCTACTCAACTAAGCCAGAGTCCATTTAGCTAGTGAGCGCGCATGGAAGCTACTATTCATTAAGTCTGTCTGATCTTTTTGAGCCTAGGCGGCCGTCCACTTACATTCAGAGGGTATAAACCATGATGTTCTTGAAACCACCCATCAATACCACTTCCGCCCAGAGGTGAGTTAAGTCCTGAATTACTACTCAGTTTGTTAAATGTTAATAATCCCCACATAAGCTCAATGTATACAGGAACCAACCCCGTCTACAAGCATACCAAAACTATACCTACCACGGTTTGCGAAGACGGGAGATAGCTCAACAATATAACTCAAAATATAATAATCCTATAATGCATGACTTTCATAGTGTGACATAACCTACAAATGCATAGAAAAACTATAGGTAAAGGATGATCAACATGTAACTTGCCTTGGTTCTGGTTCAAAAAGTCACACTCCTAACAATAGCCTGAGTCGCACTCTGGACAATCTACACGTTTCACACAATATAACAAATCAATCACCGAAACTCAAATAAAGCCAAAATGAAGCCAACAGCAAGAAAATCATTTTTAAATTAAAAAACAACAGCAAAACAACATGCACAGATCACCTACATATCACTACACTCACAATTCAAAAAGAATCACTCAATTCCGATAAACGGTTTAAAAGATACGGCCTCTAGAAGGTCTAATTCAAATTCAAACGAATTCAAATTTGGACAGTGTAAACATGTGCAACGTTGGTTCTGTGATAAAGAGATGATTTTTGTGAGTGGACAGGAAAAAGAATCACCTAAAAAGGATTTACATAAAAGGACTTATAGCTAATTGAAGATTTGAGGAAAAATTGAAAAAGACAAAAGCCAACAGAAAACGCCTGGACACTGTGCGGAACTCCTGCGCAAGTCCTGTAGCTTACTGCCACGTGGCACTTCCTGGTTGTCCTGGGTTTTTGCTCACCAGACGACAAAAATAGCGGCGGCGGCCGATCGGGCGTCAGCGGTGGTGGCTCTCCGATGGGTCTCCGTCGTGGGCGAAGTGACGGGCGACTGCGGCATTGAGTGGCGGAGCTCGTGGTGAAGTCCAACGGCGATGAGGCGAGCTGTAGCAGCGGCAGGGACGAAGTGAACTCTGGTGGTGCTCTGGCGGTGGCGGACTAGCTTGTTGTTCTCCTCCCTCTGCGTTTCTAGCCACGAGAAGGTGTCAGCAAGGTGTGGATGCGATAGGGGGTTCGAAGGTAGCAGGTGGAGCGGCTGGGTGAGCTCTTACGACGACGGAACAAAGCGACAATCGGCGGTGGTCTCAAGCTCCTCCGATGAGATCCAAGTCACCCAGGCGGTGTGTGCGGTCGAGAAAAAGTGTCGGGACAGGAGAGGCAAGGTCTCCCCTAGGGTTCTACTCGCGCATGGCGCGTCGGGTGCGTATGGGCTTGACCCGGAGCGCGAGCTCAACTCAGGCTCGGCCGCGGCTAGGCGTGCGCCGGCATCCGGCTCGGGGAAGGGGGAAAGATGGCGTGGGGCCCGCGAGTCAGCAAGAGGGGAAAAGCGGGTCGGGCGCTACGGTGTGGGTGTGGGCGCGGGCGCGGGTCGGGTGCCGCTTCGGTGAGGGAAGTTGGGCAGCGGGGTGTGGTGCGGATGGGCCGGTTGGCAGAAGCAGAAGTAAAAAAAAAAGACACAAGATAAAATCTAAATAAAGATACCTAGACATACAACAAAAATACCCCTACAGCTATAAACTATAGGAACACTAGTTCCAACACTAATATAATTTTGTAAAATAATTTTGATGTATTTGGCCACTCAAACAACAATAAAAACCTCAAATAAAATACTTTTGGGAATATGAAACATGCTAGAACATATCAAATCAACTGGAAACTTTATTCTAGACATTATGAACATTTTTAAAGATAGGGGAGAAGTCATGTTATCTCCACTCCAATAATTATCTTTAGTTGCATAATGATCCAAATAGTCAAAAGGAGCAAATGATGCAATAAAAATATGAGATGCATATGAATGATCTAATAACATCCTAATTTAGTAAAATTGGGATGTTACACGCTACCTTTTTTATTGTTACTATTACAAAAATCAATATCTACTATCCATATGTCGGGGAAACTGGTCGCCCACGAACACCTATGGGACCGGAGCCCCTTCTACGGTACGGCAAGGGAGCGGAGGGAGCACAAAGAGCGGATCGAGGGGCACACGCGGGCAGTTTACCCAGGTTCGGGCCGCGCGGACGCGTAAAACCCTACTCCTGCCTTGGTTGTATTGAGTTCTTGAGCTCGGGAGTTGAATATCTACAGTACTAGCTACACCGAGCGTGGGACTGGTCAAGTTTCTGGAATCGAACCCCCTCTACGTTGTGCATGGGCCTCCTTTTATAGCTCAAAGGGTCACCGACAGGTGTCAACGTAGATGAGGGTAAAAGCGTAAAATTGGTGGTAGTTGTAACAGTGCATGTACAGTGTATGTACAGTGATCTATACCTAACCCAGACGGTGGGGGACAAAGGCATTGAATGCCCGTCGCCGTCACCCCAAAAGCGTCCGCCCGGGCGTCTCCGTTCGCCACGACGATGGCCTCGTCACCGTGGCTTGCCACCGTGTACCCCAGGCTGCACAGCCATCTGCCACGTGCCCCTGGAAGGGCCCCAGGGCAACGCGTGGCCATATGAGCTGGAGCGCAGGCATACAGCGTAAGCCTCTCCCGGCAAGCACCTTGCCGGGGTTGCTATCTTGCCGGGCCCGGAAGCTTGTCGCTCTCCGGGTCCTGCCGGGGCGCGTGATGCGCTACGATATATCTTGTGAGGTGTTGTTCTTCGGCCTTCCTGGCAAGCTCCTCTAGCCAGGGTCTCGTGCTGGAATGATAACCTTGAGCCTGGTGCGGCCTTCCCAGCAAGCTCCTCTTGCCGGGGTCTTGTCTCTTAACTTGAGTACTTTGTTCTTGAATGGCTCCAAAGGAACTAGAGTGGGCCTTGGCGGGCGCGTGGTGAGCCTGACCACGGTACGCTGCTACTGCCCGTGCACAAGTCGAGATACTAAGGTACCCCTACTTTAGTACACCGACAGGAGCCCCCGGGCCTGGGCCACACACGGTGCCAAGCGCTGTTGGGCCAGGCCCAAATCAGTGCACGGGCACACGCGGCCCACGGCACGCCCTTTCCCACTCCAGATTTGCCGCATCCCTCCCTAACGGCACGCGTCGATCGCGGCGTCGTGGGCGAGATCGTGGCCTGCTTCTTTAATGGGAAAATGCGGAACGTCCCCCACTCCCCCCTTAAAAGCAGAGGAAGCAGGGGTAGTTTCCCCCCATTGCTTTCATTGTGTCTTCAATCTCCAAAAACCGCCGGTGCCCTCCGCCTCCCCAAAGGTCGACAGAGAGCCGAGCTCCACCACTCTTCCGCCGCCGCCTGCCTCTCCGGCACCGCCGAGCCTCCCCGCCGTCGCCGCCATGGCCCCGAAGAGCAGCAAGGCGAAGTGCGACAAGTCCGACAAGACGGCGAAGCTGGCAGCCATGCGGAAGAGGATGGTGGTCTTCCCGCCGAGGCTTGGCGCGAGGGAGCTGCGGGACAAGTATTACCTGTTCTGGGTGAGGGAGACGAAGGCTCACCCGCGCACCAAAGTCCTCCCCGCCCAAGCCGTCGACATGTACCCGGGAGGTTACTACTTCTTTGCTCTGTTCTTCCACTGCGGTCTTTGTCCTCCGTACTCCGAGTTTTTCTGTGATGTGATGAACACATACGGATTCCACCTCTTAGATTTCACCCCGAATGCCGTCCTCACTTTGGCCGTTTTCGCACATCTGTGCGAAAACTATGTCGGGGTCCATCCAAACCTAGCTCTCTTCCGCCACTTCTTCACGCCTAGAGTAGAGTCTGGATCCCCACTCTCCGGCGGCATCTCCTGGATCTTCAGGCTCAACAAGAAGGAGGCATACTTGATTGGAGAGCTCCGCGGCAAGTGGGAGGAGTGGAGGGCTGACTGGTGCTGGGTTATGGAAGATGAACCCCAGCAGTTCACCTCGCCGCGCCGGACTGCAGTAGTGCGCGGCAAGGATTGGAGTGACTTGGCCCCGGAGGACGACAAGCTGCAGATTGCCCTTACTAGGATCCTTCACCTCGGAGCCGCCAACCTTACCGTAGGCGAGGTTGGGGCTGATTTCCTTCGCCGCCGCATTGCTCCCCTGCAGGAAAGGAAGAGGCCTGCTTGGGAGTTCGGCAACGCGGCAGACCGCATGAGGCTGCGCCCCGGGCTGAATTATAACTTCACCGTTTGGAGCTCAAGGGAATGGTCTGCTCGCTGTTTAAGCACGACCCCAAGCACAAGGAGTGGTTCACCCCGTCCCGGGGAGTAGTTCCTCTTTGCAACAATTCTGCCCTTAGTGCCATCTGTGCGGCAATGCCTAAGTGCGACTCCCACGGGGTGGTTCCCACTTGGTTGACACCTTCAGAGGAGACCGTGCAGACCTTCTTCGACAGCCTGGTTGAACGGCCACGCAACCCCGAGGAGAAAAAGGGCCTCACCCGGGCGACCACCGACCGGGATGTGGCATACATAGCCAACATGATGGAGGAGTCCACCGCAGCGGCGGCCGCGGGTGAGTTTGGGTACACCGTTGAGGAAGCGGAAGCGGCGGACGCGGTGAGCCAGGCCGAGGAGGAGGAGATCCTCAAACTGTTGAGGCCCGTGGGGAAGCTTGTTGCGGAGCTTGCCGGGGAGTCTGCCAGGGAGCCTGCCGGGACGAGCAAGGCCACCGGGCAGGGCACCGAGTCCAGTTAGCCCACCGAGGAGGAGGACGCCGAATCTGGTGATTCTGACGAAGACTCGGGCGGGTCACTGAACCTTGACGACGCCTCCTCATCCTCGGAAAACTCTCCGCCACCACCGAGTCCTCCGCCACCGCAGAAGAAGCGCCTCCGCAAGACCACTGAGATGGCGAGGCCACCGGCGCCCCGACAGCAGCCGAAGCGTCATGCGACGCGTGCCACCACGACGAGCAAGGTCGTCAAGGAGGCGTCCCGTGTCCCAGCGGCAAGCGGAGGGGGATCTTCCCGGAGCGGTTCTGGTGTTCCTTCTGCCCCTCGGTCTTCGGCGACGACCGGCGCGGGGTCTTCACAACCCACGGCTCCGGAGCCCGCCAAGCGCCCGAGGGAGCCTTCTCCTGCAGCTCCTCGCGCTGGAACGCGTGAGGCGGAATTTGACTTCTCCGCCCTTAGCTCCGACGAGGAGGAGGAAGAGTAAGCACTTCAATTTCTGTTTCCTTTGATTCTTGTTGTTCTTGTCTTGATTTCTCTTTGCCTAACTCTGATCTTGTTTGGCTTGCAGGACCTGGACCCAGAGGATGGCAAAGAGGGCCAAGATCCCTGTGGTTGACCTCGAGGACGACGAGCCTGCCGCAGCGACGGGGGATGCGCCAGCGACAAACTTGCCGGACCAGCCTGCTGCTCCGGAGAGCAGCCCCCAGCGCTGCCCCCAACGTAAGCCTTGTGTTCACTTTTCTGCTTGACGGGCGCGTTTGAGCTTTTAGTCCTTTCTAACGTCTTGTTTGTCTTTTGCAGAAGTGGAGCCGCAGCCGCAGGAGCACCAAGAGGCCGCCCCCGACGAGCTGCTTGTTCCACCCTCCCCGCCAAGGAGGAGCTCCCCGGCGAGGGACCGCGCTCCGCCAAGGGCAAGTACCTCGCCAAGGGTGAGCACCCCGCCAAGGGAAGGCGCCAGCGGCCCTCCGCCGGCGGGGGCTTTTACTACACCGCCAAGGGAGAACTCCCCGGCGAGGGACCCCGTTATGGAAGAGGCCCGCGCAGGTAATCCTTGTAATTTCTTCCTCTTAGATTCTTCCTTTTGGATATTTGCTTGACGATCTTCACTTTCTTTTTCTTCTGTCAGATCCGCCCGCTCCGGAGGTGATGGAGACGGAGATCATCGCCGAGGAGGACGTGCACGGCAATGCTGGCGACGCGAGCACCACTGAAGGAATGGCTGGTGCTGACGAGCCAGCCGCCGAGGAGACCGCCCCGACCGCTGACGTGGCAGCTGGGGAAGGGACCCACGACCGCACTGCTGGCCCTGAGGCCGCAGGAGCGCCGGACGCTGCGCCGGCCACCGACCCCTCCGCCCCCGCGGCTGGGTCGGGTGTCTATCTGGAGGCCGCCAACGGGGTCTTTATCCAAGTCCCGTGGGCGTCCTCATCAAGGGAACCCGCGGAGGGGGAGACCTTCGACGGAGAAGTTCTCGCCTCCGCCGGGCTGAGGGTTGTCGACGCGCCCGTCAGCAGCAACGAGCCCGAAGAGGAGCAACTCCTACGTCGACTCCTGGGCTTGTACCGGGCCAGGCAAGCCAAGCTGGAGTCCTGAGAGGCTCTGGCTGCCAAGGCCGGTGCTGATCTGGAGAAGCGTGCCGCGGAGCTCCGTGCCGCCAACCAGGCGGCCCTCCTGAACTTAGCGGAGGAGCGCGAAGAGCTTGCCGGAGCACACCAGGCGTTCCTCCTTGAGAAGGCCGAGGTGGAGGAGCAGCAGCGACTGGCCGCCGAGGATCTGTCTCGGCGGGAGGGAGAGCTCAACCAGCGGAAGGTCGACCTCGATAGCCATGAGGACGACCTCACCACTCGCGAGCAGGCCATTGGCGGGGCTCTGCAGGAGGCGAGGGACGCCGCTGCTGCCGCAGAGACCGCCAAGAGGGATCTGGAGGCCAAGGTGGCGCAGTTAGAGACAGGCTTGAAGGCGAGCGAGGACAGGGTTGCCGCGCTCAACGTGGCGCGGGAGAAGGACGCTCACACCAACTCGGAACTGCAAGTCCGTCTCTCCGAGAAGGGCAAAGAGCTCAACGACGCCAAGGACTCCATTGCAGACTTGGAGCTGAAGGTTTCCACCCTCACCGACTCGCTTGACGCCGCCCGGGACCGCGAGACGAAGTTGAAGGACGATCTCCGTGCCGAGAGGGCCTTGCTGGACAGTGCCGCCGTCTCGTAAAACAACTTCCAGCGGATGGTGGAGCAGTGGACCGAGGAGCTCGTCGCCTCCGCCGCCAACATCGACAAGGAGATGGTGGCGCTGAGGGCGGAGCACCTCGTGTACTCCCCCGACGAGAGCCTCCCCCACAGCGCCAAGCTGAGCTCGTTCTTCAGAGGAGTGGCACCGGCCCTCGCGCAGCTACGGGAGAAGATCCCCACGCAGCTGGCTAACGAGGCGCGCCGGCTTTGCATGGGTACTATGGAGCGGGTGTTGTCGAAGATCGTCTACTGCAACCCCGGGATCAACCTCGACAACGTCCTCCGGACCCTGCCGCCCGAAGCTGACCAGGAGGCGTTGAAGGCACGAGTTGCCCACATCGTGGCCAAGGCGGGCAAGATCAAGTGGGTTGACGGAGACCGTGTAGACTAGGCTCCCTTCTTTCTGCTTCCCTTGCCGCTGTCGATTAGGTCATGGGTAGTAGTTGGTTAGAACAGCGGCAAGTTATCTTGTAATATAACTTTATTTTGGATAGTTAATGCAGTGTTATCCCCTTGCTTGGTTCCTTCACTTTGTATGCTTTCCACCCTACGCTTTTAGGGAACTTGCTGGCAAAGGGACCCTTGCCGCGAGCGCTGAGTGCGGGACTCTTAGCAGCCTGCTAGCAATGCCCCTGCCGGCAAGAAACCTTGCCGCAGCTAGTCGCAGCACACTTAGATTGTTGAGCGAACTCGAAAACGAATTAAGGGCGCGACACTTGTCGTAGCTCACTTAAGCCGTTGAGCGTGCTCGAAACAAAGTAAGGGTGCGGCTAGCCACGGGTAGGTTCCTCCGCGCACAGGTTTTCCATAAAAAGTGTGGTTGTTCAAGGAAGACAACTAAGAATTTGAAATTTTGAATGCTCAAACTTTGTCAACTTATCTTATGTGTGCTATTCGCTTCCCGGCGGGGCTTCCCTTTCTTGAACAGCACTTGGTCCATACCACTATCTCCTTCCCCCCCC
>LR738711.1:584189952-584259577 GCA_902687465.1 Secale cereale | reverse complement strand
CCCGGCAAACCTGTGCGCGAGGAACACTTTTTCTGTTTAAGAGAGAAAGGAAAATAGGAGGAAACACAAGTATGGAGCCTTGCGGCTTGTTACTGCTTACCGGGGATGTGTGCTGCACAAAGTGTCAGATGATACATGCAAGTAAAAGGAAAGGCATGAAATGACAAATGGTGCGAAGCACAAAAGTTTTACTGATGCACGGGATCTGCGCCCGGCTTTGTACAAAGGTTTACATGCAACAGCGGCAAGACTTGTACAAAAGGTGGTTGCCGGAGCGGATCACGGCAACCGCGCCTCATGGGTAAAACTTGCGAAGATGCTCAATTTTCCAGGAGTTGCTCACCGGTAAGCCTTCTTAGGTCTCAAGGCAGACAGCGCCGGGCCTTGTGACTTGTCTCACCCGATAAGGGCCTTCCCACTTCGGCGTGAACTTGTTGGAATTCTTGGCGGACTGAACACGCCGAAGAACAAGGTCGCCTTCCTCGAGACTCCTGGCCTTGACCTTGCGGCTATGATAGCGACACAAGGCTTGCTGGTATCGAGCAGCTCATACAGCAGCCTGGAGACGGTCCTCCTCGAGGAGAAGTGCGTCATCTTGCCGCAGTTGCTCTTGCTCGAGCTCGTCGTAAGCGAGCACTCGAGGAGATCCGTATACGAGTTCCGTGGGGAGAACTGCCTCTGCTCCATAGACAAGAACAAAGGGTGTATGTCTGGTGGCTCGATTTGGTGTCGTCCTGATTGACCAAAGAGCCGCCGGAAACTCCTCTATCCAGTTTCTTCCGCACTTGTGCAGCCTGTCGAATGTTCTTGTCTTGAGCCCGCGCAGCACTTCTGCATTGGCGCCAAGGTCTTGGACGTACTGCATGAAGGTGCGACTTGTGAACTGTGTGCCATTGTCGGTGATGATCCTGTTAGGGATTCCGAAACGGCAAACAATTGATCTCAAGAACTTGACTGCTGACTGTGCGGTCACCTTTCTCACTGGTTCCACTTCTGGCCACTTTGTGAACTTGTCGATTGCGACGTACAAGTACTCAAAGCCCCCGGCGGCGCGGGGGAAGGGGCCGAGGATGTCGAGCCCCCAGACCGAGAAGGGCCGGGACAAAGGCATTGTCTGGAGAGCTTGAGCTGGCTGGTGTATTTGCTTGGCATGGAACTGGCACGCTTCACACTTGGTTACTTGTGCAGTTGCATCTTGGAGGGCTTCTGGCCAGAAGAAACCTTGCCGGAGCGCCTTCCCGCAAGTGCTCTTGCGCCAATGTGGTGGCCACATATGCCTCCATGTATTTCTACCAACAGCTTCTGTCCATCTTCCAAGGAAATGCACTTCAATCTGACACCACTGAGTCTTCTTCTGTATAGCTCGTTGCCGACGAACTGATACATACTTGACTGCAGGGTAATCCTCTCTATCTCTTCTGGCTCGTCGGGAAGTTCTCCAGTTTGGAGAAAACGGACGATTTTCTGTGCCCATGCTGGAGCCTGAGGCTCAACAACAAGGACTAAAGGCATCAGTGCTGCTACAGGAACATCAGCTTCCGCGGCAAGAACCTGCGGCTCTGCCGGATCTGAGTGTTCCCCGACAAGCCTGCCGGGGCAAGACTTGTCGGGAACGCCTGCTTCAACTGTACAGACCCTTGGGTCCGCAAGAGCAGACTGTCCCTCAGCATCTTGGTCGTTGATCTTGGGGACCTTGGCGGCGGCTTCAGGAAGGTCCGCCGGCAAGTAGTCACCGGAGACCAACTTCCTCTTCTTGCTTTGCCCAAGTGATGGTGTAACAGATGGTTGAGTTAGCTTGAGCATGAAGGTCCCTGGTTCCACAGGTAACTTCAATGCAGCACACTTTGACAGTCCGTCTGCAATATCATTTTGAGCTCTTGGAACGTGCTCCATCTGCCGGCCTTCAAAGTGTTCTTCAAGCTTCCTCACTTCATCGACATAAGCTTCCATCAAAGGACTTTGGTAGCTCTTGTTTACTTGTCGGACCACCAACTGTGAATCTCCCCGCACAATCAGCTTCTTGATCCCAAGTTCGGCCGCAATTCTGAGGCCGGCAAGCAAACCTTCATACTCAACAGTATTGTTCGTCGCTTGCTCCTTGGGAAAGTGCATTTGGACAACGTACTTGAGGTGCTCCCCGGTGGGTGCAACAAGCAGCACACCAGCACCGGTTCCTTGCAGCGAGAAGGCACCATCGAAGTACATTATCCGTTCTTTGCTTGCTTCTTGGACGGGGATGCTTGTCTCTGGAACTTCTTTTTTTGGTGTTGGTGTCCATTCTGCTATGAACTCTGCCAATGCTCGGCTCTGGATAGTTGAATTACTCTCAAATTTGAGACCAAAGCTTGACAGCTCGAGTGCCCACTCGACGATCCTGCCTGTTGCTTCTGGATTTTGTAATATCCTCTTCAACGGAAAGCGAGTGACCACCGTTATCTTGTGTGCTTGGAAGTAGTGGCGCAGCTTTCTCGAGGCCATGAGGAGACCAAAAAGCAACTTCTGCACCCCAGAGTATCTTGACCTAGCCCCCTGCAAGAGGGAACTTACAAAATAAACTGGGCGCTGCACCATCTTCTTTCGCACTTCTCCTTGTATCTGCGCAGACTCATCCTTGTCGGGGCCAGAGCTTGTCGGGGCAGCCCCCTGCTTGTCGCTGGAAGTGCTTGCCGGGGCTGTGGGCTCTTCCTCTGCCTCCCTTTCCGCTACCAACGCAGCACTAACCACTTGATTGGTTGCTGCTAAGTATAGCAGCAACTTCTCTTGTGGCTTAGGTGCGACAAGTATTGGAGTAGAGGACAGGTATCCTTTCAAGTCTTGTAGCGCTGCCTCCGCTTCCGGAGTCCATTTCATAGGACCTGCCTTTTTTCAAGATTTTGAAGAAAGGAAGGGCGCGTTCTGCAGACTTTGAAATGAACCTGCTGAGGGCATCCACACAACCCGCAAGCCTCCGTACATCCTTGACGCGCTTCGGGGCTTCGATCTGCTCGATGGCTTTTATATTGTTGGGATTGGCTTCAATCCCCCTCTGGGACACAAAGAACCCGAGAAGCTTGCCGGAGGGGACTCCGAAGACGCACTTCTCAGGGTTCAGCTTGAGTTGTATCTTGCGCAGATTCTCAAAGGTTTCTTCTAGGTCTTGAATCAGGGTATCTTTGTCCTTGCTCTTGACCACTATATCATCCATGTAGGCTTCTACATTCCTGTGTATATGTGGCTCAAAAGCAGTGTGGACCACCCTTCCAAATGTTGAGCGCGCATTCTTCAGTCCAAAGGGCATACGTATGAAACAGAAAGTGCCACATGGAGTAAAGAATGCGGTCTTCTCTTCGTCTTCCTCAGCCATGAATATCTGGTGGTATCCGGAGTATGCATCGAGAAATGAAAGCAACTCACATCCAGTCGTGGAGTCAACAATTTGGTCAATGCGCGGCAAGGGGAATGGCTCCTTGTCACAAGCTTTATTCACATCAGTGAAGTCTATACAAAGTCTCCATTACCCATTGGCTTTGCGCACGACAACTGGATTGGCCAGCCACGTGGGATGAAGTACACCTCTAACAAGGCCTGCTGCTTCCAACTTCTTGATCTCTTCAGCTATAAACTCTTGGCGCTCCACCGCTTGCTTCTTGACCTTCTGCTTGACGGGCCACGCGTGAGGACAAACAGCAAGCTTGTGCTCAATTACCTTCCTAGGAACGCCGGGGATGTCAGACGGTTGCCATGCGAACATGTCGACATTCGCCCGCAGGAAGGCAACGAACGCGCTTTCCTATTTGGGGTCGAGCGTAGCACCGATGGTGAAGGTACCACCAGTGCCGTCCTCCTTGGCGGACACCTTCTTGGTTGCCGGTGGAGCTGCCATTCCTTTCTTGCACTTGCCGGTGGAGACTCTCCCTCCTTTGGATGTACTTGCGTAGGGACTCTCCCTCCTTCTGGGCAAGAATGTGGAGATCGCTCTCCTGGCCGTGGGGTTTGTGGCCGCCCGTGAAGGCGCCGACAAACTAGTGGCACAAATCTGCCCAAGAAGAGATGGAGTTCTCCGGCAAGTGCATAAGCCAAGATCTGACGTTCGGCTTAAGCACGAGCGAGAAGTAGTTCGCTAAGATCTTCTCGTCGCGTCCCCCGGCAGCCGGCACCGCAATGGTGTAGATGCTAAGGAACTCCGAGGGGTGTGTCTTGCCGTCGTACTTCTCGGGTACGTCGGGCTTGAAGTTCTTCATGCTGGGCCACTGGACTTGCCGCAGCTCTCGGGTGAACGCAGGGCAACCTGCCGCGTACGGCAAGTCACCTGGTTCACCGGGCGCGTGCATGTCGACAGCGGTCCCAGCGCACTGGTCGGACTGTCGTCGCGCTTCCCTCCGACGCTCGATGCGAGTTCGAGCGTCCTCTTGTCGCCTATCGTCGAGGACTTGGCGCTGATCGCGGCGAGCCCGCGGATCCGATGACGCCGTGGAGTCATCGTCGACGTTGATCCGGCGGGTCGGCGATTTCTGCTTCCGCGGCAGGGAGTGCACAGTTGTCGCACCCCCGGCGGTCTTGTCTCCATCGGCCTTCGCTTGGCTGACTTGCCGCGGCCGTGATGTTGCCGGCTGCTGCGGCGTATCGTTGTTGGCGAAGGCGATGAGGCTTTGGATGGTGGCCCTCCAGTCTTCGGCCTTGTCTGCCGCTGGAGGGAAGTCAAGGAGCAGCTGAGATCTGGCGAGAGCTTCAGCTGGAGTGGAGGGGAGCGGTGGCGAGCGGTGCGAGGAGCGAGATATACTCGGATTTCTAACAACGTTAGAAGGAGCATGTTCTCCCCCCGGCGACCGCGCCTTGCTCGTGCCAGCACGCTGGCCTTGAGCGTCCCGCGACCCGCCAGTTTGGCCTTGTCCCAGCAGGCGGATGGTACCATGGGTACCACGTCGCTGCTGGCCCGGCACCTCCTGAGAGGGACGGGGTGCGTGCACGGACGCTGAGGCTTTGGAGTTCGCCCGGTCGTCCGTCTTGTCCTTGGACTTGGCAGCGCCGTGAGTGTCCTCGCCGGTGTCCACCCTTCCGCCAGCGTCTACCCCACCAACCGTTGGTTCGGGTGGTGGCGGGATCGACGCAGACGGGCCTCCAACCTCCGAAGCCTTCTTCTTCGGAGGCATGCTGATGTAGTCGATGAAGTTGCTGAAGTTGTTGAAGGTTGCGCCCGCGTGAACGCCGGATCAGGTTCGCACAACCTCGACGCCCCCTACCTGGCGCGCCAAAGATGTCGGGGAAACTGGTCGCCCACGAACACCTATGGGACCGGAGCCCCTTCTACGGTACGGCAAGGGAGCGGAGGGAGCCCAAAGAGCGGATCGAGGGGCACACGCGGGCAGTTTACCCAGGATTGGGCCGCGCGGACACGTAAAACCCTACTCCTGCCTTGGTTGTATTGAGTTCTTGAGCTCGGGAGCTTGAAGATCTGCAGTACTAGCTACACCGAGCGTGGGAGTGGTCAAGTTTCTGGAATCGAACCCCCTCTACGTTGTGCATGGGCCTCCTTTTATAGCTCAAAGGGGTCACCGACAGGTGTCAACGTAGATGAGGGTAAAAGCGTAAAATTGGTGGTAGTTGTAACAGTGCATGTACAGTGTATGTACAGTGATCTATACCTAACCCAGACGGTGGGAGACAAAGGCATTGAATGCCCGTCGCTGTCACCCCAAAAGCGTCCGCCCGGGCGTATCCTTTCGCCACGACGATGGCCTCGTCACCGCGGCTTGCCACCGTGTACCCCAGGCTGCACAACCATCTGCCACGTGCCCCTGGAAGGGCCCCAGGGCGACGCGTGGCCAGATGAGCTGGAGCGCAGGTATACAGCGTAAGCCTCCCCCGGCAAGCACCTTGCCGGGGTTGCTATCTTGCCGGGCCCGGAAGCTTGTCGCTCTCCGGGTCCTGCCGGGGCGCGTGATGCGCTACGATATATCTTCTGAGGTGCTGTTCTTTGGCCTTCCTGGCAAGCTCCTCTTGCCAGGGTCTCGTGCTGGAATGATAACCTTGAGCCTGGTGCGGCCTTCCCGGCAAGCTCCTCTTGCCGGGGTCTTGTCTCTTAACTTGAGTACTTTGTTCTTGAATGGCTCCAAAGGAACTAGAGTGGGCCTTGGCGGGCGCGTGGTGAGCCTGACCACGGTACGCTGCTACTGCCCGTGCACAAGTCGGGATACTAAGGTACCCCTACTTTAGTACACCGACACCATATTACACTTGTATCACCATCTCTTCACCGAACTAGTGCACCTATACAATTTACCACTGTACTTGGTGTGTTGGGGACACAAGAGACTTTTTATTATTTGGTTGCAGGGTTGGTTGAGAGAGACCATCTTCATCCTACACCTCCCACGGATTGATAAACTTTAGGTCATCCACTTGAGGGAAATTTGGTACTTTCCTACAAAACTCTACGCTTGGAGGCCTAACACGAGTATATAAGAGCAAGTTGTGTAGTAGACATTGAGCTCTTTTCTGGCGCTGTTGCTGGGGAGGTGAGTGCTTGAAGGTATATCTTTAGATCTTGCAATCAAATCTTTTAGTTTCTTGTTTTATCACTAGTTTGATTTTGTAAAAGAAAACTATAAAAAATGGAATTGAGGTTGCATCATATTATTGATCATCTTTATAATATCTTTGTTGAAAATGATGGATCGGGAAATTGTTCTCACTTGATAGAAGCTTAATTGAATAAAATGTTTTGAATAAATGATGAGCACGATTGCAATGTTGTTAGTATGAATTCTTTGAATATCCATGACGCTAATGATATGCAAAGCGGTAAGCTTGGGGATGCTATGTTTGATGAAGATGATATTTTTGGCCCCCCAATATTTGATGTGGAAATTTGTTATAATGGTAGCATGCCTCCTATTTATGATGATTATATTGATAAATGTGGATTTAGAGAGGTCATGACTTTGTTTAGTGATGAATCCACTACTTTGGAGGATGTTTCAATTGAATATGATAACAAAGTTGCAATCTATGATGATTTGATGACATGTATGATATATTGAATAATTATAACCATGAAACTTGTCATCATAACTTTAAATTTAAATCTCATGATAGTTATTTTGTTGAGTTTGCTCCCACAACTATTCGTGAGAATAAATTTGCTTATGTGGGGAGTAGCAATATTTCTATGCTTTTGTATCATGAAAAGAATGCTTTATGTGATGGCTGTATTGTTGAATTCATTCATGATGCTACTGAAAATTATTATGAGAGAGGGACATATGCTTGTAGGTATTGCAATAATATCAAGTTTCCTCTCCATGTGTTGAAAGTTTTGAAGTTTTGCTTGTTTTTCCTTCCTATGCGAGTTGACTCTTGCTCACATAAATTGTTTGCTCACAAAATCCCTATGCACAGGAAGTGGCTTAGGCTTAAATGTGCTTGCCATGTGATTCATGATGCTCTCTTTCATGTTACAATTCTTATCTTTTATGTGAGAATCATTGAAATCATCTTGCCTAGCTAAAAGGCATTAAAGAAAAGCGCTTGCTGGGAGACAACCCAACACTTATAACTACTATTTTTGTGAGTTAACATGATTATGATACTATAGTAATCATGTTTTATAGCTTTTGTTTCAATAAAGTGCCAAGGAAAGCCTTAGGATCATGTGGGGTGATAGTAGATGTGATCTTGCTGAAAAACAGAAACTTTTGCGCTCACGAAAAAATTCTCATTTTCTACAGAAGAGTGTTTTTTAGTTGATTCTTTTTGTAGAAGATTCGTATACAAATTGCCTACGTTTTCCTATTTTTTAGAATTTTTAGAGTTGAACAAGTATGGTGGTTGTCCAGATCATTACAGAATGTTCTGTTTTTGACAAATTCTGTTTTCAGTGCATAGTTTGCTTGTTTTCTAGTTTCTATGGCTTATATTGATCAATACAAATTGTAGAAATGATACGATACAGTAGGAAATGTGTGAGAACAATTATGAATCTTGTCTTTGACATTACCCAAAGTGAATGATTTGTTTTATCAAACTAACCCATCTCACGAAGTTTTGGTAAGTTTTATGTGATTGAAGTTTTCAAGTATTGGGTGAGATGTCGATATGAGGAGAATAAGGAGTGGCAAGACCCTAAGCTTGGGGATGCCCAAGGCAACCCAAGGTAATATTAAAGGAAGATCCAAGCAACTAAGCTTGGGGATGCCCCGGAAGGCATCCCTCATTCGTCTCCAACATTATCGGTAATCTAACTTGAAGCTATATTTTCATTCGTCACATGATATGTGTTTTGCTTAGAGCATCATTTTCTTTTGTTAGGATTTTCTTGCTGGTATTTCTAATAATGTTTTGTATCTTTTATTTCAATAAAAGTGTCAAGGATAGCCTTTACCATGCTTATTTTGCGAAGTCTATATGTTGCTGTTTGAAAACAGCAAGTTTGTTGCTGTTGTAGAAACTCCCGAGAAAAGTTAGAATGTGATAAAAGGTTGAAACTTTTTGCACAGCAATCTTTGATAAATTTCCTACATCATGTTAATTTTAAAAAAAATTGAGTTAGGGAAGTATGGATCCTCTTGCATTCTTTACAGACTGTACTATTTAGACTGATTGTTGTTATGTTTGCATTGTTTGCATATGGTTGCATGTTTAATGATTGTATTTGAGGATAGGAGTATTAAATATACAGAGGCATTTAGTATGCAATGTTGAATAATAATTTTAGTGATTTGCTACAGTAGAGAATGATAAGTTTTTTGCATTGGTTTATACTAACTTATCTCACGAGTTCTTGTTGAGTTTTCTGTGGATGAAGCTTTTGAGATTTAGGAAAACAATGATATGAGAAGAATTAAGGTGACACAAAAGCTCAAGCTTGGGGATGCCCAAGGAACCCCAAGATAATATTTCAAGAAGTCTCATGCATCTAAGCTTGGGTTGCCCCGATAGGCATCCCACCTTTCTTCATCATTAATTATCGGTTAGTACCAGTTGATCCTAAGTTTTTTGCTTCTTCACATGAGATGTGCTATTCTTGAAATGTGATTTTATTTTTTTTGCTTGTTGTTTTAATAAAATACTTCGATCTGAAAGTTTTTAAATAAAATAGAGCCCTTAAATAGTTGCGAGGGAGGCTATGTAAACAGCATTCACATCTCGTCAACGAAGCTAATTTATGGCACCGTTGCTCTAGTGCTTCACTTAGATTAATTTGAGAGAAATAAATATGATGCTCATGTAATGAATATATATTTTTTAGCGCGGTGTGATTTAGCATTTTTGAAGAAATTCTCTCTTTATTCACTTAGATTAATTTGAGAGAAATAAATATGATGCTCATGTTATTCACATATATTTGGTTGAGCTTATCAAAAGCAACACATGAAAATTAGTCCAAATGTGATAGATATCCAAGAAGGATATAATAAAAAAATTCATGAATATCATTGGACAAAATAAACTTGATTCTTTGTAATAGTTTTGAGACATAATTATATGATATGTGAGTCATGTTAATGAGTGATTATGCTTTAGTAAGAATATTAGTATTAAAGTTTGCGATTCCTTATGCAAGCAAAAAAAAGTCAATAATCATGCAATGAAATGACATCGTACTTGTGGTGCATTATTCGGTGTTATTTATGCTCGATGCTAGCTTATGAGATTATTCGTTTCACGGTTGGTCGCTTCCCAGTCTTTTGCTAGCCTTCATTTTGCACTAAGTATGATCACTACTTGTGCATCCAAAATCCTTTAAAACAGTTTTGCCACATGAGTCCACCATGCCTACCTATATGCGGTATTCCTTTGCGGTTCTAAGCAAATTTGTATGTGCCATCTCTAATTTTCAAAATAAATTTCTCTTTTGTGTGCTTGTACCGCTCGCGAGGCGGTGAGGGGTGGCCAACATTTTTCATGCTAGATGTGTTATTCTGACGATGAGTGTTTATTCACTTGTCATTGCGCGAGAGTAAGGCAAATGTATTAGAGATGCCCAGTCCCGAAATGAAAAACAAATTTACTTTATGTTGTCAAATAATAAATTCCTTGGTAAGTGTTGGTATGGAAGGCAACCATGGATTCAGCTAGCCATGGCTTCTGAAAGTTTGGTGGAAAAGGAATAAACTTTATTTTATGTTTGGGAACCACCTATGACTTATCTAGCATGGAATGTGTTTGGAACCTTAAGTCGTTTTCGTAGGTGGGAAAAGTGTGCCTCCCAAAATAATTTTATCTCTCAATTTAAGCATTGAGCTCTAGCACCTCTACAAATCCCTACTTCCCTCTACGAAGGGCCTTTCTTTTACTTATGCGATTTTTTTTGAATTTGAGTCTCCATCTTCTCTTATAAAGCACCAACTAGGAAACACTATGATCGTACTTGAGCATTGGGTGTAACTAATATGCGAGTGTGTTTCATGAATGGATCAATGGTTGAACATGATGTGCTAGGGATAACTTATTCTAGCATTGATATTTTGGAAGACATTGTTGCTTCTTGATATGCTTGAGTATTTAAATCTCATGTGAAAATGAGACTATTGCTTTGAACCAAAGAAAAGTCCAAATGTCTGTGCTACAAAGAAAACAATATGATATGACATGTTAGGCAGCACTCCATATCAAAAATTATGTGTTTATCATTTACCTACTCGAGGACGAGCAAGAACTAAGCTTGGGGATGCTGATACTTCTCCAATGTATCTTGTAGCGACCAGACCTCAAACAGTCTGATCTCTGTGCATCAGTGTCATCCCTGGATCAGTAATGCTGACACGCACAGTACTTGAAGGATTTATAACAGAGTAGCAATCACACACTTATTACATCGATATTCCAACGATGACCTTATTACAATAAATATGGCTGAAGGCCATCTAACACGATAACAGCGGAAGGCTTGGAAGATAAGTGAGTTCATCAACTCCAACGGCATCACTGAGTATAGAACCACGACCTAAAAGGCACCTTACTCGTCGTCTGAAAAGTCTGCAACATGAAACGTTGCAGCCCGAAAACGGGTCAGCACATGGAATATGCTGGCAAGATAACACAAGCGAATGCAAGTAATAGAATAAAGGCTATACTACATGCATATTTGGCTGGTGGAAAGCTCTATGGTTAAGTTTTTGCGTAAAGCCAATTTTTCCCTACTTCAAAGGAATATATTTAATTTAACTATCATGGTAGTTGAAACATCGTTGAGAAGATAGACATCCTCCCAACCCCAATTAAAAATAATCATTAAACCCAACAAAATTAATTAAAGTAACATGATGAGATTCACATGATAATCCAAGTACTAGATACTCAAGACGTCCGTAACCGGGGACACGGCTAATCATGATCAGTTTGTACACTCTGTAGAGGTTTGTGCACTTTTCCCCACAAGACTCGATCGCCTCCGTTTGGTTTCTCGCACTGCATGGTGTTTGAGAAACGGATGACCGAGACACAGTCTTTCCGAAGAGGCCCCCTTAACCAGATAGGTAGGCCGGTGCACCTACAAACCCTCTACGTCTGCTAGCCCATCATGGAAAGGTTTCCCACAACTTACTCAACTATGCCAGAGCCCATATTGGCATGTGGCTGCACACGGAAGTTTCTAGTATGAAAAATCTCATGATCCCTTTGAGCCTGGGTGGCGGTCCAAAAGAAAAACAGGCAATCAATGGAATACCCAGATGCCTCAATCCACCCAGATGTGTGTTAAAGTTGCCACCTTAAGTTGAACCATTAATTAACAAACTCACATATGTCATGGATACACTCACCCAATCCACGTCTACGAGCATAGCATGTCCTAACAGCAAACGTAGAAGTAACTCCCAAGGGTTTGACTGTAAAGCAGGTAATAGGTACTACCTCAATCTACTTCCCAATCCCACAAGTTAATTGATTCTACTCATGCAATGTGTGAGGGTTGGACTAATGCAATGAAAACTGGGTAATTGGAAAGTATGATCAAAGTGTTACTTGCCTTGCTGATGATCCGCAAAACCTAGAGACTCAATGTAGCAAGCGACGCACTCCGGGTACTCTATTGCAAACAAACAAGCACACAATAAGTACTTAACTAATTCACAGGTAAAACTCAAATAAGAGATCTAACCAGAAAGTTCAACTTAAGAACTCCGGTTTGCAAAAAGAATCCACTCGAAAGAAGCAACGAAACTCAAACTACGAAAGAAATGAGCTCGGGTTTGCTAATTGGTATAAAGTCAAATTTTACAGTAGCCAAAACCTTGTTCAAGTTGGTTAAACGTAAAGAGGGCATCGAGACGAAGATCTGGGATTTTGAATCACCTGATTTCGACCCTCGAGTGAAAAGAAAAACGAAAAACAAGATCAGGGCAGAAATCGCGATCGGAATAATCGCGGATAAATTCCCCGAAAAAGAAAACGGACGAACAGGCTAACGAACGAACGTTCGCTGTCTGCGGCTAAACTGACGAAAACCGTTCGTTAAAATGAACGTACGGACGAACGTCCACTAAATAAGTAAACGACGGAAAACCGAACCGATCTAATAAAAAAACAGATCTACGGTTTTACTAGAACCGATCGGTTCAACAAAAAAACCAATCTCTACCTCAACACGAACTCCGACGAACGGCAGTGGGCGGCGGTCCGGCGGTCCGGCGACGGGCGGCGGGGCGGCGAGGTGGTGCGGCGGGGCGGTGGCGGCGGCGCTAGGCGGCGGCGGCGGCGGCGCGAAGTGGCGACGAGGCGGCGCTAGGGCAGGGGCGCGGGGCGGCTGGGCTGTCGGCGGCTTGGGGGCTGACGGGCCGGCTTATAAAGCCCAGAGTCCTAATCCTATACGATTCTAAGTCGGTTTCCCTTTTTTTTAAATAGAGTCCTGGCGCAGAAAAACTAAGGAAAGAAATACTAAAATGACTCCAAAATTCCCGATATAAATTTTCACCGTCCTCTAATAATATTTAGGACAAAGTGAACATTTTTCCCGGACCTAAATGCAATTTTGAAAAACGCGCATTTTTCCTATGCAAATAAAATCGCAAATAAATCCAGAAAAATACCAAAAGTGATTTTAATATTTTTCCTCCAATATTTCTGTTATTTTGGAGAAGTCATATTATCTCCGCTCATATTTTGTATTTAGAAATATTTTTAGGAGATAAAAATAATTAGAATCACACTGTCCTCGTACTGGTATTCGAGCAAACTCAAATACGAAACGGTAAAATTCCCAACTCTCTCCGTAGGTCCTTGAGTTGCTTAGAATTTCGAGGAACGCCACAACCAGAAATGCAAAAAGCATGAAATGCAAACATGATCTATGTATAACATTCCAAATTGAAAATTTGGGATGTTACATATCTATAATTTTTGATTGTTCCATGTTGTTATATTATCGTTCTTGGATGTTTTACAATCATTTTGTAGTCACTTTATATTATTTTTTGGTACTATCCTACTGACATAGTGCCAAGTGCCAGTTGCTATTTTCTCCATGTTTTAACATCGTAGGAAATCAATATCAAACGAAGTCCAAACACCGCGAAAGTTTTTGGAGATTTTTTATGGGGTAGAAGACACACATTGGGCCAGAGCTGCACCTGAGGGGTGCCCCGAGGGGGGCACAACCCGCTAGTCCGCGCCAGGGCCCCGCTGGCGCGCCCAGGTGGGTTGTGCCCACCTCAGTGGCCTCCCACACCGCGTCTTTACCCTATAAATTCCCAAATATTCCAAAAACCCTCGTGGTAGACCTAGATCAGAGGTTCCTCCGCCGCAAGGCTCCGTAGTCCACGAAATCGAATCTAGAGCCCTTTCCGGTGCTCCATCGGAGGGGGAAATCATCACCAGTGGCCATCTTCATCATCCCAGCGGCCACCATGTTGAGGAGGGAGTAGTCCACCCTCGGGGCTGAAGGTTCGTACCAGTAGGTATGTGTTTAATCTCTCTCTCTCTCTCGTGTTCTTGAGATGCACAATCTTGATGTATCGTGGGCTTTGTTAATATAGTCAGATCATCTGGTGTTTTCCCCTCTCCATCTAGTTGTGATGAATTGAGTTTTCCCTTTGAGATTTCTTTGAATTGAATACGTTTATGGCTTTGAGAACACTTGATATATGTCTTGCAATTTAATACACGTGGTGACAATGGGGTATTGTATTGATTCACTTGATATATGTTTTGGAACTCAGCTCACGGATTACCGAGGCGACATTGGGGTAATCAATGCATAGGGGTTGATGCATGTTCTTGTCTCTGTTTCTTCAGTGGAAATCTTGGGCACTCTTTGAAGTTTTTTGTGTTGGATTGAGTATTATGAATATGAATTTGATTTGGTGTTATTTTAGTACGAACTCTAGGAAAGATCGAACGGAAATAATAGCTTTGTGTTATTTTAGTATGAACTCTTGAATAGATCAGACGGAAAATATAGCTTTGAGGTGGTTTCGTACCCTATAAACAATTTATTCTTATGTTCTCTGCTAGATAGGAACTTTGGAGTGATTCTTCATCGCACTTTGAGGGGTGGTTATATGATCCAGTTATATTAGCACTGTTGAGAGATTGCACTAGCGAAAGTACGGACCCTAGGCCTCATTTCCAAGCATTGCAATACCGTTGTGCTCACTTTTGTTACTTGCTACCTTGCTGTTTTTTATTGTTACTATTACAAAAATCCATATCTACCATCCATATTACACTTGTATCACCATATCATCGCCGAACTAGTGCACCTATACAATTTACCATTGTATTTCTGTGTTGCGGACACAAGAGACATTTTATTATTTGGTTGCAGGGTTGTTTTAGAGAGACCATCTTCATCCTACACCTCCCACTGATTGATAAACCTTAGGTCATCCACTTGAGGGAAATTTGCTATTGTCCTGCAAAACTCAACGCTTGGAGGCCCAACACGAGTCTACAAGAAGAAGTTGTGTAGTAGACATCAGGCGCCACCGTGACCCCGTCCATGTCGCCCCACCGCCCCGCAGCCGTCCCGCCACCCCGCCCACCTCCCATGCGGCCATCCGGCCCCTTCTCAACCGGGCCGACCCCACCGCGCCACAGCAGCCCCATCCACATCGCCCCACTGCCTTGCGGCCGTCCCGCTGCCCGCTCCCCTCCCCTTTGGCTGCCCCGCTCCCCTCCCCTGCGGCTGCCCGGGCCCCGTCCACCGGACCACCCCAACCACATCACTGTCATCGAGTCCACGTCGCCCCGCCAACCCGCGATCGTCTCGCCGCACTGTCCCCCTCCTCCCACGACCGCCCTGCCCCCTCCCCTGCGGTGGCCGTCCCGCCGCCCCTGCAGGCCGCAGCGCCACCCCCCTCCCCAGCGGCGGAGCTACTCCACTGGGCTGCCCCCCTCCTCCACCAGCCTCCCCCTCCCCTACGGTGAGTTCCTCACTCTTTTTTCTATTTTTTAATTTTACTTTTAGGTTCATGTTTTAGTTTAGTGTAGTTTATTTTTGTTTAGTTTTAGTTTAGAAGAAGAAGAAGAGTAGGAGGAGGGAGGAGGAGAAGAAGAATAAGAATAAGAAGAAAGAAGAAGAAGAAGAAGAAGAAGAAGAAGAAGAAGAAGAGAAGAAGAAGAAGAAGAAGAGGAATAAGAAGAAGAAAAGATGGAAGAAGAAGATGCGAAAAAGAAGAAGAAGAAAAGAGGGAGGAATAGAAGTTTATATTAGAGTTTATTTTCTATTTTTTAGGTTTAGTTAGTGTGGTTAGTGTAGTTTAGGTTTAGATTAGTTTTTTCTGTTTTTTAGGTTTAGGTCTATATTTAGTTTAGTTCAGGTCGAGGGTCGAGGGGTCAAGGGTTGCCGCGGGGTCGAGGTGTCGATGATCGCCGAGGATTAAAAGCCACGTGTTGAAACTTGAAACACGTAGCCATACTGACTCATTGTAACCAATCAAAGCATAGAAAGAGAAACCTAAGACAAAACAATACATAGTGAGAGGTTGTGCAACTAGGATGATATTCTGTAACAACTTTTTTAACGAATTTGAAAAGATGATGGTAAAGAACTCGTAAGCCATTGGTGTCTTTCCACTTATTCGCCATCATCGTCTCTAATTCATTAAAAAAACTGGTTCTGAAAAATCATCCTAGTTGCACAACCTCTCACTATGTACTATTTCATGTTTCGTTTCTCTTTCTACACCCAGATTTTTTGTGAGTTTGGTTGTTTGAAGTTCCAAAACTTGGCTTTTAATCCTCATCTCTGAGGGGTCGAGGGGTTAGGGGTCGAGGATTGACGAGGCGTCGAGGGTTGACGAGGGGTTAGCCTCGATGGTCGGGGATCTTCCGGTCCGAGTGCTAATCGACTGGTGTAGTCGCTTAACACGAGGATGTCCCCTAGCTAAAGGTTATAAGAGTGGGTGAACTGCTTCCATCTTTGCGCGAAGAACGGATGGAAGCAGTTCACCCACACTGATGACCTTCAGCACGGGCACGTTTGCATCTTAAGCTACGATAATGGCGGCACCATGCTCACAGTGAAGGTGTTTGACAAGACCTCTGAGGGGTCGGGGGTTGAGGGTCGAGGATTGCCGAGGGTCGAGGGTCGAGGATTGACAAGGTGTCAGGGGTCGAGGGTCGCGGAGGGGTACTAATTCTATTTACTCTTCTGTCATGACAGGTGTGTAAAGATGGTGGGCGTTGGTCCTCACCGTGATGGGAGTGGTACTTCCATTCCACCCATGCCTCTCCGGAGAGCGTTGTACTAGGGTATGGCTTCAGCAGTGGGCGCTTCTACATCAGCGTCGTTGCGCCCAGGAGAAGAGGTCAAGGAGGGAGGAAGAGAGGAGGTTGGGGAGGACGTGGCTGCGGGAGAGGTAGGTAGGCTCCTACGCCTCCTCGCTGCCACCCCCAGCTAAGTCACCTAAACACATGACTACTAGGGGGGCATGTCTGTGGAGAAGGCTACGCGGACTCCGGTCCACGAGCCTCGGGTCGACTGGCCTTTACCCCACGAGACTCCGGTCCATGATCCTAGGGTGGATGGGCCTTCGCCCCATGAGACTTCAGGCCAGGAAGCTTGTGCCAACGTGACTCCGCCCTAGTCTACATCCCAGGAGATATCCAGATGGGGTACCTAGCAGGATCCGCCTGAGGGGTTGAGTGGCCATGCTGATGTTGGCAAGCATCGGATTTTTGATAGCTGCGAGTTTGAGGTGGTTGAGGGGACCACCGTCTACCATCGTGGTACTACACGGCTCCCGTACAGGCCGGCGACTCGCGAGAAGAGGTGGTTGATTTGGGCTGATGGGACGAGTTAAGTGCATTTACTCTTTTTTTACCTTTTCCATCATGTTTTTTCAAAATATCTAATGCATTGGCCTTGTCATACTATAGGGGTTGGGACAACCCTCGGGATGTCCTCTTGCCCAACCAAGTCCTTGGTGTGATTTGCCAGCAGAACTTCCCGGAGTGGATCACGTTGGCCAGTGAGGGTCAGCTTCCAGAGCTAGGACTGACCCGGAGCACTACTTGGCTGCCCTGGCCCCGCCGGAGGAGATCATCGACGGTGTCTTGTGTGACAGAGGGCCAACATGGTGATCACAATGTTTTGGGTACTTTCTCATTTACACAATTAAAAATATTCGAAAAAGCTTAGTTATTGTACTAATCAATGTTGTCTCGGTTGATTGCATACCTTCTACAGGTGTGAGGAGGGATACGAGAAGGCATGTGCACGGGTTATCGATGCCGAGTGCAGGCGCCTACTACAAAACTTACGGCACGAGGCTCGGGTGCAGGCTGTTCAAGACTACTTCGCCTCGATTAGTGTTTGGTAGCCCAAGAATAAGTGACACGGAAATTTCTTAAGAAGGAGCAGTACATGGAAGCAATTGCCTATATTCTTAAAGCCTTGTTCTTACTTTCGTAGATTTGATTCATAGGCGTAGCGTTGAAGTTTCTCTTTACTAACTTAGGTGCCCCCGAGATGGTGTGCGGATAATATGGATTGTTGGGAGGCGTTGGTGGATGAGTGGTGCTCAGATGCCTAGCTAGCCGTCCACAACAGTGCCAAGGACAAGCGTGCCCAAATGCAAGGTGTGCTAGCGCCAACTTATATCAATATGGGCGGAACTGGGTATGTGGTTCGCTTCATGATTCATGCAATTCATTATGTCATGCTAGCCTCAGCCCTTTAATTACTAATACTATATTCCACTATTTTAGGCGGGATACAGTATGGCACTAGTGCCAGAGGTGTTCGACCTCTATGCCATGGCCCATACTGCCCCGTGCAAGAAGTCCAAGGTATTCTTTGCGTCTGACCTCGATCATCAAGAGAACTTCACCAACATCTCCTCCCACAACAAGCTAGTGAAGTACAGAGATCATGGGAAGGAGAGGAAAGGGGACGACTTTAACCCGAGCGAGCCATTTGATCCGGAGCTGGTGATGATATCTGGTGGCGGGAGGCCGCATGGCTGGATAGCCATTGGAGATGGACTTATCCATTGTCCTTGCACTCTCCCGGAATCAAGGCGCGCCAAACGAGTTCACATCCTGAGATAATGCCTCGTCCACGACGAATCGAGCTCACCTTCCAGGTTAGTTATACAGACTCAGATTTCTTTCAAGCATTACATTGTCTGTGCGGCCATCGATGATTACAATGCTAATGAGAAGTGGTGTTGCAGGCTGCTCTTAAAACTAAGAGGGATAGAACAAAGGCACTTCTGGCACAGAGGGAGCTGGAGTTGGAGGAGAAGATGACAAGGTTGACGGAGGAGGAGAGGGCATGGAATGACATGCAAAACCGGGCCATGTATGAGCTCCTCGCGGTAAGTTTCTTCTGCATATTAGCCAAATAATGCACGCAATGTTCGTATCCTTGCTAAATAGTATGACTCACCTGTGAAAACCAAATGTGCAGTCTGTGTGCCAGAAGACCGCTCAAACCCCTCCGCCGATGCCAGAGATTGCTCCGGGGACCACAATGAGTTTAATTTGAATGGTCATTAGTTACTAGTATTAACATTTGAGTGTCGTCATGCTAAAGAGACATTTCAAATGATCTTAGTTGCAGCGTGCCTCTAGACAAGCATCACACGATCCTTCTCCAGGTGGTGGTACCGGCACGAGCCACGGCGGGTGCTTCACCTCCGTGATGATGGTAAGTTTTCTCTAGTGTTTGTCTTACCAAATGCATAAAGACCTAGACTTAGCTTTATTTCCTCCAAAATGCTTACCATAATGACCTAGACTTAGCTTACTTATGTTTGCTCAATAATGACATACACTTAGTTTACATATGTAAAAAATGGCATAATTAGCTTACGTTGGTTTGAAATGGCATAACAACCTCCGTAGCCTCATATATGTCATATAGTTAGATGTTTTTTTTCTCAAAAATGACATAATAAGCTTAATTAGCTCCAAAATGATCAATTTTACCTAAGTTAACTCTAAATGGCTAAATAAGCTCTAATATGCCTAGTTACCTAGGTTAGCTCAATAAAGACCTATATTTAGCTGATTTATATCAAAAATGGCATAATATGCTTAGTTCACTAAAAATGGCACAATTAGCTAGGTTAGCTCCATTTTACCTAAGTATGCTTACTTCTTCTTCATCTTCTTCATTTTCTTCTTCTTCTTCTAGTCTTCTTCTTCTAACTTTCTTGTTCCCCATTTTGCAGATTTCATTCACTTCACGGAATCTTGCATGGATGGAGTGCTTGTTTCCCCTTTCTGCTTTTTGTTTGTATTGATGAACAATGTGGAACTTGTTATATGGACGCATGGAATAATGTGTTGGATGAACATTGTGATACTACTATAATATGTATGAATGGAACTGTGTTTCTTATGTATGTATGTTGTCATGAATGGAACTATGTGTTTGATATGTCATATGTCCGTTGTGCCTGTGAAAAACAATATCATATATTTTGTTGTGAAATTGCTTGAATATAAGAAAAAAACAGAAGACAAAAAGTGGCAGTGCAACCTCTTTGCCGTCAGCCACCGACGGCAAAGCCCTCTTTGTCGTCGGTGGCTGGCAGCAAAGAGTGGACATGGCAGCAACCTGTTCAGTGTGGGAGCTGATCGTTTGGTTACTTTTCCCTCCGCCGGCGGATGGCAAAGGGGAGGGAATGTTTGCCGTCGGCTGGAAAATGGCAAAGGATACCGTTAGCCACCTAACATGGCTAACTTCTATTACTTACCGTCCACGTTCTTTGCCGTCCGCCACGGACGACAAAGAATCTTTGTCATCTGCTATGATGAAGCAGACGACAAAGAACCTCTCTACCATCGCTCTCTTTGCCGGGCACCTTTGCCGTCGGTGGCGGACGGCAAAGAGCTTTGCCGTCCGCTTTTGGTGCCTTTGTCGTCTGCCATGGCAGACGACAAATAAGCTTATTCATGTAGTGATTGTCCATTTCCTCCAAACATGAGAACTTCCGAAGCGCAAGAAGAAGCTGAAAGAGTAGCTCGAAGGTCCGGTATGTATCATTTCATTGACGACACATTGTACATAAGAAGGCCCGATGGTGTGAAATTGAAGTGTGTTTGCTGGGAAGAAGGAAAGGAACTGCTGGCGGAGATACACAAGGGTATGTGCAGCCCCCACACTGGATCGAGGGCTCTCATTGGGAAAGCTTTTCAGCAAGGATTCTATTGGCCCACCACCCTCCAATATGCAATTGAGCTAGTCACCAGATGTGAAGCCTGCCAATTCCATTCCAATAATATTCGTCATCCTTCTCATGCTCTTCAAACGATCCCTTTATCATGGCTGTTTTCAGTCTGGTGGCTCGATATCTTGGGCCCCGTCCCCTGTGCTACCGGGGGCTTTGAAGTCTTGTCCATCGCAATCGAAAAGTTTAGAAAGTGGTAGGAAGTAGAGCCCGTGAGAAAGGTGACCGCTCAATGAGCTATCAAGTTCTTGAAAGGATTGGTGTGCCGCTTCGGAGTCCCTGCGCGGATCATCACTAATGAGACGCGCCTTCAAGCAATACATTGATGCCGTCGGAAGCAAGATTTCATTCGCATCAGTAGCTCAAGCAAGGAGCAATGGAAAAGCTGAGAGGGCGAATGCTGAAGTGTTGCGGGGCCTCAAGACAAGAACATTCGGTAAGCTGCAGAAGTGTGGCAGGCGATGGATCGACGAGTTGCATGTGGTTCTCTGGTCCCTTTGTACGACACCAAATCGAGCCACCGGGCAGACTCCCTTCTCCCTAGTCTATGGGGCGGAATCAGTTATCTCGACATAACTCCTTTTGGGGTCTCCTCGAGTTCTTGCCTACGATGAAGTAGCGCAAGAACAACACCGGTGTGACGACGCTGTCCTACTTGAGGAGAACCATCTCTGGGCTGCTACGGGTGTTGCACGCTACCATCAAGCCATGTGTCGCTATCACAACTACAGGGTTAACACCCAGAGTTTTGAGGAAGGCGACCTTGTCCTTAGGTGTGTTCAGTCCGCCAAGGGTACTAACAAGTTGTCGCCTAAGTGGGAAGGCCCTTACCAGGTAGTACAAGGCACCAGACTTGGCACTGTCCGTTTGGAGATTGGAGATGGTATTTTATTGCAAAAATTATGGAACATTGAGCATCTCCGTATGTTCTACCCGTAAGGCGTGGCTGTCGGGCCCTACACGGCAGCCACCCTTTTGTACAAGCTTTGCCTCAGTTGCATGTGACCCTTTGTACAAAGCCAGGCGCAGACCCTGTGGAACTGAGAAATAAATGAAGCGCTGGGGGGCCCCGAATAAGATTGCATGCATGCATAAGCATATCATGAGCATGGAATGTTCATATAGATAAGATCACATATGGCATTGTTTTCATCTGCATCGAGTTATAGGATTCTTACCGCAAACTTGGTCCCGAAGAGAAAAAATGAAGACAAGCCTACACAGCGATCCTCGACAAGCCAAACAGTAAGACTTGTGCATATGAAAACCTCGTCACCTTTGAAACTTAGGTGCTCCCATCCCTTGGCTTGAACCTTGCTTCGGCCAGGATGGTCGCAGTGGCCTTTGGGGAAAAGGATTGGCGGGCGGCTGGTCCCTCTTTATGGTTTAATGCCCGGTAGGCCTAGCCCCGCAGCAACGAACCGAGGGTACCGGTAGGATAGCCTGCCGGGGAGAAATTGCTTACTTGAACGTATAGAGGCATTCCACCTCTTTATGGGTATCATACATGCACAAGTACCTGGCAAGGCTCTTCTTTTTCATTAATATGCTGATAAGAAAGTACAGATTTTACGTAACACAAATATGGATAAAGGAGATTACATAACTTAGACTAAAGTTTGGCAAGTGCCTACAAATTTTAGAGTAAAAAAAGATGAGCGCCATGTGATGCCTTCGTTCTGTTCTCCTCCACTCAGGGGCCACGGACAAAGATGAAGAAGACGGAAGGAGGACTCGGCTGGGATTTGGCAACTCCCCAAGATTGGAAGGGCGCTACCCCCAGTAATGGGGGGGAAGACGTTGTCGAGGAGAAACTCTATTTGCCACCACTAGGGCGCCAGCACGTCCCCTTCCCCTCGCCATCTAGAAGGGAAGGAGGAGGCGAGTGAAGGGAAACAGATGTGTGCGAGTTAAACCCTCGCCCACCACCCCTCTTTTTATAAGCAGGACGGGCTAGGAGTTGGCTCCTCTCTCCGGAGACCACCGCCCTCCTCCGCTAACCCGGTCCGTCTGTACTACTAATAGCGCACAGAATCAAGACCGCCCATATGCACCAATCTACGGCACCTGGCGTTCCGCGAAGGCGCTCCTTCTCGCGTCCGATGTTTCCGCCACCAAGCATGCGCAATGCACAGCATACGTGGAACAAACGGAAGGGGTGACGTGGGAAAAAAGCGAAGTTACCATCCCATAAGCATCAGATACAGGCGACCAACAAGTCGTGGCCCGAAAATCGCCCCACGATGGCTTATGCGACGAGCGGGAAGAGCGGAAACAGCCCTCATTCAATTACAGGTTAATGAAGAAGCAAGAAAAATATCAGAAACAAGCCAGCACCAAGACCGCTGCTGGTGTACCTATTGGAGCCTACCCCAAGGACGCCCGGCAGCGTGTTCGGGCCAGGCTCGGGGGCTTCTATCGATGCAACAAACCCTGGTGTGTGTTTCCCTAACTGTACATAGGCGCGGAAGGAAGGTTACAGCGACCACGACCGCGCCAAGCAGAAGAAGGTAGCCGTTTGAGGAATCAAGGGGTGAATCAAGAAGACCATGTCAAGATAAAGGAGCAAGAGCTCACTAAGGAAAAACCTCCCTTGTTAGGCAGGCGAGCCCAGCGAGGGTGAGGTACCCCGAAGGCAAGTCCCAGGGCCGTCCCGGCAAGCCTGTCAGGGACACAGAGAGTGGACTAACCCCACCAAGGCTCCACCGCTCCACCTCACAGCAACTCAAGTCACCAATCAGTGCGGTGTCAAGCCCTGAAGTGACAAAGTGGCCGTAATTCAGTACGTGACAGCCACTTCCAAAGGAAATAACCAATTAATGACACTCGTCCAGCGCCGTGTCATGCAGGCAGGAGAGAAGGTGGCGGATCGGCCCGGTAAGGCTTCCCGGGCAACGCCCCGATGTGACCCTAAGCACCGCATTAAATGCGCCTTGTGTCTGCAGAGGTAGGTATGATAGCACTGTTTGCTAACTAATCAGTACACAATGACTGATTTGCCATTGTGGTGACCCCTTGATCAATAAAAGGAGGACTGTGTTGACCATAGAAAGGATTCAGACTATTGTACACTCATACGCGTGTGGTTGCTCTCGCCCTCAGGCTTCCTTGCCAGCCTAGAGTGCCGCATCTCCACTACGGTCCACTCCATCATTCCACCAAAGCAGGAGTAGGGTTTTACGCCTCACGGTGGCCCAAACCTGGGTAAAAACTGCATGTCACATCGCTGTCGCGCTACCTCGCGCCCACCGCTCTTTGTGCAATGTGCTCTTCCCCTTTACTGAACCACAAGGGGGCGATGGCCCCATAGGTGGACGTGTTTTCCCACGACAGTTACCTCTAGGACGAGGGGAGGTAAGGAACTGCCATCTAGCTCTGCACTTGATTCACCTTCTGTTATGAGTAAGTTTGTGACACCACCACCTGCTATTAATCTTGATATGTCGCAAGTAATTGATGATGCTACTTCTTCTATGAATGATACTTATGATGATTCTAGTACTATGCTTGATGATGTGCCACTAGGTGAATTTCTCGATGAACAACTTGCTAGAGTTAGTAATATTGAGAATGTTAAAACTGATGAAACTGTTGAAACTGATGAGGTCTTTGAAACTAAAAATTATGATACACATTTTAGATATAGCACACCAAGATATGAATTGTCTGATATACCTCAAGGTTATGTGATGGAAGGAGACGTAGCTAGAGACTTTCCTGCCTGTAAGAATAGAGATGATGTGAACAAATTGTTATGCAAGTGGAAAGAAAAATCTTTGAATGCTGGTATGAAATATAATCCTGAGTTTTGCTACCTCACCTATTCGTGTTACTAATAAGGACTATGAATTCTCAATTGATCTTGAGATCATTACTATTGTTGAATCTGATCCTGTCAATGATTATGAAACTGAAACTGTTATGGCACATCTTACTAAACTGAATTATATAGACACCCTATTTACTCATGAGGAAAAAAAATTCTCTATTACTATGTCCTTAAGTTGTTTCCTTTCTCACTAAAGGGTGATGCTAAGATATGGTTTAATTCTCTTGCTCTTGGTTGTGTGCGTAGTCCCCAGGATATGATTTACTACTTCTCTGAAAAATATTTTCCTACTCATAAGAAACAAGTTGCCTTATAGGAAATATTTAACTTTGTGCAAATTGAATAAGAGAGTCTCCCACAAGCTTGGGGGAGGCTTCTACAGTTACTTAATGCTTTTCCTGATCATCCTCTCAAGAAAACTGAAATACTTGATATCTTTTATAATGGACTAACCGATGCTTCTAGGGACCACCTAGATAGTTGTGCTGGTTGTGTTTTCAGGGAACGAACTATTGAACAAGCTGAAGAACTACTGAATAATATATTGAGAAATGATAATGAGTGGACTCTTCCTGAACCTCCTAAGCCAACTCCAAAAAAGAGGGGAATTTTATTTCTGATTACCAAAGATATGAAAGAGGCAAAGAAAGCAATGAAGGAAAAAGGTATTAAAGCTAAAGATGTTGAGACCTTACCACCTATTGAAGAAATACATGGTCTCGATAACCCGACACATGTAGTAAAGGTAAATTCTCTTTATAAATTTGATGGAGGTGACATTCCTCAGAATAAACTTGCTAGTCAATGCATGGATGAATTTGATAAATTTATTGTGAAACAAGAAAACTTCAATGCTTATGTGAGTAGAAAGTTGAAATAAAACACTTATATGGTTGAACACTTGAGTGACTATATGTCTAGAATTAAAGATTATCTTAAGCTCGTTGGTAAATATGCTTCCATGATAAGAAACCAAGTAGAACAAGTTCTCATAGCACAAAATGATTTGATTAATGAGATGAACAATAAGAAAAAGGATCATGTTGTTAGAGTTATGACTAGAACAGGTAAAATGACTCAGGAACCCTTGTATCACGATGGTCATCCTAAAATAGTTGAACAACACTCTCAAATGATTAGTGTTGATGCACCTAGATCATCTACGGAGAAAAATGGTAAAACATTGCATGCTTCTAGTGAACCTACTATAGACACACCTGAAAATCCTAATGATATTTCTATTTTTTATGCTGAAACACAATCTGGTAATGAACATGAACCTATTAACAATGATAATGATGATGTTCATGATGATGCTCAACCTAGTAATGATAATGATGTGGATATAAAACCTTATGTTGATCTTGATGACCCACAAGCTAAGAATAAAAGGTATGAGAAAAGAGACTTCATTGCTAGGAAACATGGTAGGGAGAGAGATCCATGGGTTCAAAAACACATGCCCTTTCCTCCTAAATGATCAAAGAAAAAGGATGTTGAGGAATTTGAAAACTTTTGTGAAATGCTTAGACCTGTCTTTTTGCGCTTGAATTTGGATGATATCTTGAAAATGTCTCCCTATGCTAAGTATATGAAAGATATTGTTACTAATGAAAGGAAGATACCGGAAGCTGAAATTTTCACCATGCTTGTAAACTATACTTTTAAGGGTGGAATACCTAAGAAACTAGGAGATCCGGGAAAACCAACAATACCATGCTGCATTAAAAGAAACTATGTAAAACTGCTTTATGTGATTTAGGAGCCAGTGTTAGTGTTATGCCTTTCTCTTTGTATCGAAGACTTGATTTGAATAAGTTGACCCTAAATGAAATCTCTTTGCAAATGGCCAATAAATCAACTGCTTTACCCATCGGCATTTGTGAGGATGTACCTGTCATAGTTGCAAATTTTACTATCTTAACAAACTTTGTTATTCTTGATATACCCGAGGACAACAGTATGTCGATCATCCTTGGTAGACCCTTTTGGAATACTGCAGGGATTGATATTGATTGCAATAAAGGCAATGTCACTTTTCATGTCAATGGTAATCGGCATATGGTACACTTTCCGAATAAACAACCTCAAGTTAGTAGCATCAATTCTATTAGAAACATTTCAACAATTGCTATTGGAGGTTTTGAATTCCCTATTCCTACTATCAAAAAGAAATATGATGTTCTAATTGTTGGGAACATGCATGTCCCCATTGAGGTAACCTAGTGTTATACGAAGATTCTCCGGTTCCATGTCATTTGGAAGAAGTTTGTTAATAAGACTTGATCAACCTTATTAATGGATTCTTATTGATGTGCATGAGATGGACGAATTTAGTAAACACAACTTTCTGTACCCACTTTTTATTCTCTGTTATGTAGAATTAGTAAAGAAAAAATAGTATTGTTTTTCTGTTTTCTGAATTATCCGTGCAATAAAAAATAACCAGAAAATAAAAGTTCTCCAAATGCCCTGAAAATTTAGTATGATTTTTCTTCGGAATATAAAAGAATTTTTGGCACTGAACACACAGCAGGGATAGGCACCAGTGGACCACAATCCCACAGGGTGGGCCTCCGTGGCTTGCGGGTCCCACATGGGGCCACCTCACTTATTCCAGCACACATCCTCCCATCTTCCTCCAGATAAAAATCCACCGTTGCCCAAACCCGTGTTCTTGCTCATCTTGCTGCCATTTTCGATCTCCTTGCTCAAAGCTTCATTTGCAAAACTATTTTGGGGGATTGCTCATTGGTATGTGACTCCTCCATTGGTCTAATTAGTTTTTGTTCTAGTGCTTTATATATTGCAATTTTTTGCAGCTGTGGTGACCATGTTCTTGAGCTTGTCAAATTTATATTGTCCAAAGTAGTTTTGTTGAATGATATATCCTCTAGACACTTGTAGGAGTAGTTGCAATCACATTGGTTGGGTTTTGTTCACTTTTATTCTGAGTCACTAAAAATTTCAGAAAATTTCTGAGAAAAAGGGGAGAAATTATGAAGAGATGGTTAAGGGGTTCTTCAAGCCATAATTCAAATGAAAATGAAAATAAGGAGAAGAAGTAGCCCAAGTATAGTTTTCCGCGTGCGGTGGAAGTTCGTCCATGTGGATGCCAAGGCGATGCATTCTTGAGGGCCACTGAAATTTATGATGATTTTTATTATTTGGCCGAGAATGCAGGCATCACCAACTTCCTCCAAGATAAATGTGAACAATACCTTTTTCTCAATAACACTTTCATGCAAAAAAAAAATTTATCCTAAGAAGGCACCACCACAATAGAGTTTTATTTATAAGATGAGCAAAAAGAGATGATCTTTATGATTTTTGCGATGTTTGCAAAATACGTTATGAGCGTGGTCTCAGTGACCCATGCCCTATGGATGTTGAGGCTTTCCTTGCTGAGACTAGTATGGGGAAAGAGAGAGGGGTGTCGAAAGAGTGAGTGGCTAGCTTACATTTTCTAGTTTCATGCTATTACTCATCATTTGCTGGGAGATGTTTGATTGGTCGTGGGGAGAGTGGAGGCCTTAGTGCCCCTGACGTCGCAATTTTGCGCCATGCTCTACATGTTGATAGAACTTTTTGTTTGGGTGCTATTATTGCTCTGTGATTGAACACGAACCGTTCAAAGGGAGCTATCTTTGGAGGTATTTATGCATCTCGCCTTGCTAGGCACTTTGCCATACCCATTAGGCATGATGGGAAATAAGAGATGTTGCTGCCTGTTAAATATTTGGACTATGCTAGTATGGTGGCACGTGCTTTTATGTGTGACTACCGTCCCAACCAAACATGTGCAACCACTCTACCCCTTATGGGACGGGGCATTATTGATTACTTAGGCCGATTCTAGCATGGTGCCCACATTACTAGTGATGGGAAGACTTGAGGTCTTTCCCGGGACGGGTCGTGCTTAGATAGACGACCATGACTGTTTTCACAGGGCACCGGACACACCGTTGGTCCCTTCGTGTACGCGTGACATTGAAAATAGGGCAAGTCCCATGATCTATTATTTGTACTCGAGGGATGTGCACCAACGAGTGGAACCTATGTTAGTGTCGTCTAGGGAAAGGTAATGACCGGGTGCTTCCCCCGTGTACTTGAGGTACTGTGGGATCGTGGGTGACACGAAAGGTTCCCGGATCTTGTGGGTAAAGTGCGCAACCTCTGCAGAGTGTAAAACTATTCGAATAGCCGTGTCCAGGGTCATGGACAGTTGGGTGGTGCTACTTAAACTATGTCCAGAATTTTACTATATCGGTGAAAGTATGTGTGAGTGATGAGTCAAGGTGGTGACTTGACTCGTTGAGTTGAATCCTATTCATGTTGATATCGGTAACCTGTCTTCGAGGTTACCTAAATTTAGTGATGCATGTACTCGATGGTAGAGTATTTATTCTAGCTTGTAGCTATATTGCTCATTGTTGTACGATTGCATTGTTACCTTGAACCAAATCATGGGTTGTTTGCGAGTACATTCAAAGTACTCATTGGCTTGCCACTGGTTATTTAATTGGCCAGGCATGGAGGAGCAGGAATATGAGGAAGAATTCTATGGAGATGAACATGCGAACTAGGACGCTATCCTAGTCAGAATGCCTGTAGGGTTAAGGCAGATGGCATGGGTTCTACTTATCTTCGAAGACTTCCGCTATTCGAGTTATTTGCTATTCAACCCTTGAGGCTTTATCTATGTAAGACTTGGCCATAATGGTCATAATTTGTGTAAGACGGTATGTATGGATGTAATACTCTTCTTATTCAGCTTCTGTGTGTTCAGTGAGCATTGATCTCTGGGATCACTGTACACGTGCATTCGGTGATCTCGACTCTTAAGTCGGGGTCCCCACATAGGGAAGGCCCGAGCGTCCTCGGAATCCCGGTGCACAAGTTCTTCGAATAAAGGAAAACTAGCCCAAGGAGATCTCCCGGTGAGTTGATACCCGTGTCCAGAGCCGCGCGCTCTCCTTCTACGGACTCATCCATCTATGCGAAGTGGACGATAGCCAGAATATCTCAAGTTGCCCCGAGGCGGCACCACCGACCTCTAGGTAGGTGGGCCAACGCTCAAATCGAGCACTGGCCCGGGGGGTTGAATTAATAAATCCTTGGGTTAATTACTCCCTCGGCAAGTTTTAGTTATTAGGCAAATGGTAAAACCAAAGTTGGATCTCCTCGGGAAAGATTTACTTTAGGCGAAGAAGCAAGGGGTCCCCATATACCCAACCGTGTAAGGAATGCAAAATCAAGGAACGCAACACCATTTTATCGGTTCTTAAGGCGGCATGAGTAGAGCAAAACACCGAGCAAAAGGCCAAGCCTTCCACCCATTGCCAAGTATATAGGTGGATTAATTTAATACTCCCTCCGTCCCAAAATAAGTGACTCAAAAGTGACTCAACTTTGTAATAAGTTAGTACAAAGTTGAGTCACTTTTGAGTCACTTATTTTCGGACGGAGGGAGTATAAGATATATTGTGATATTCCAACAATCCAAGATCCGACATGGAGAAATCTTCATCTTGACCTGCAACTAACAATGCTATAAGAGGAGCTGAGCAAGAGGTAACATAGCCACACAATGGTTTGCTGGGATGGTGTTTCATGGCAACAATGAGAGGCTGACAACAAATATATAGGTAGCGCAACATATAGCGATAGCATCGAGACAACTAGCATGGCAATGATAGTAATGAGATCCAAGGTGACGGTCATCTTGCCTGGAATCCCGCAAGGAAGAAGAACGAGTCCATGAAAAAGACGAAGAAGAAGCCACGAAGGCGAACCAAGCATAGTCGAACTAATCTTCACGATCGCAACGAAACAAGCACTAAAGAGAAGAAGCAAGCAACACGATAAACACACAACACATAATCAAGACAAGATGCTCAACCAAGTATGATGCATAACAAGGCTACATGATGCAAATCATGGCAAGAGATGATGCAAACAAGAACACACAATGAGGCAAGTTTAAGTGAGGCCGGAAACAACATATTACAATTCTGGTAAGTCCTCATATGCAAATTTCGAAATTGGTCCAGATCTGAACAAACCTTAAGTTCAAGTTTATAAACAGCAAGTTAACATGCACCATGATGATCTACTCGAAATTCTAGTCAAGTTATATATAAAGTTCATTTAATTCGAAGGTACGACCTAGAAGATATGAACCAAACAAGTCAAGCATGTCATTGATGCAAAACGCATCCAAACATCAAGAAACACACTCCAAACAGGTATTCAACATGTTATTATGCATCTACATGCAAAAACACGCAAGTTTCATATAGGACACGCCCAAAACGGAGCAACGGTTCAACACATACACATGAAACAAGATATAACAACAAGCTGTCCAAAAACAGCAACTAGGCACTTTGCAATTGTCAAAACAACATGCTACAGGAACATTTCATGGCATCAGAGGGCATGGCAAGCATGTACATGTCAAGCACTACAAGCACGACCTCTAAGCTACTACCAAACACCACTAGAGCATGCTCAGAACATCATGGCAAGATTGCAAAAGATAACAGATTCTCTGACTTAGTGAAATAAACTGAACATGGCAGCAACAACGACAAGTAGGCATGTTTGCAAGCTTTTGCAACTCATCTCAGAGTATATCATGGCATGTGAAGATAACCAACAGTAAGAAGACATGTTTATGAAGCTACTCATGGCAAGAACAAGGTCATAGGATGCATAGAACACTAGCTATTCATATGACAAAACTGAACTTACTATTAACAGGCTGACAGAAACATTTTATAGAAATTTGAGAGCAAGAAATAAACAAGCTAGAGCAACCTATAATTGCAAACAAGGACATGGGTGGATAGAGCATAACATGGACTTCAATACATGGTCATTGGACATCCCAAAACATTCATGGATTTGAGTGGGGCATCAAGAAAACATGGCATCAGGATATAACAGTTTCAGACAGAAGTTTTCAACAAGTCATAGAAATCAGCAACAGCGAGTAGGTCACTTTGCAAGCTTGTTGTACTCATCACAAGGTATATCATGAAAAGTGGATTGCACCATAGCAAAGATGACATGATTATGCTTCTAAAACATATTGACATGTAGCTCAAACAAAAATCACACATAAAGATATGAAAAGGACAAATCAGCATCTTATAACAAGTTTCAGCACTTAACAGCCACATGCACTTTTGCAACAGAGATAATTATGGCATAATGCACTCCAACATGTATGCAAATGCGACCACCATGTAGAGCATCAGTAGATGAACAATTTGACATATCGTACACTCCATTTGGACCAATATGCACAAAGATACAACCTCACAAACATGCTAACATATTGACAGACAACAAGGACTTGCCACTAACATCACATAGCAGTTTTGCAACGAAGATTAAGGCATAAAGATGAATAGTATCATGCATGCAAATACAACTAACATGTAGAGCACTTCGAGATGAACATTTTGATATATCATATGCTTCATTTGGATAGACACGCAAAAGTTACTAGCACCACAACATGCACACATATGTTTGAAAACCTGGGACTTAGCCAAAATGACTAAGTCTGAAACTAGGCGCAGAATAGCTAAGAGACGCATGGGCGACAGATAGAGAAAAGGGGAGTGGGCTGGGATTCATACCATAGTGGGCTTGGTGGGGAGATCGGACGCGGGCCGGATGGGCCTCACGGCCTACGGGCGCTAGAGCAGGGGCTGGCCCAGCGCGGGGTCAAGGCCCATGCGGCAGAGGATGTCGGGCAGGCGGACCTCACCGGGGTAGACGAACAGTGTAGCAGCGGCGAATCGCAAGGGACGGCGGCGCGGGGCTCTGACGAGGACCGAAGACGGTGGGACGGCTAGATCCGGCCACGGTGGAGGTCGGGGAGGTAGCTGGCGGCGATGACGAGCTCAAGGCCGTCTCAAGAAGTTGCGGCGGCGGTCGATCTGACGGATCCGAGCGGATCCTCGCCGGATCAGAGTAGGAGCGGCGGCGAGCAGGGAGGCGCAGGAGGCCTCGGGGTAGGGCACAGGTGGTGGAGCAGACGGGTGGTGGAGGAGCTGCTCACCATGGCGGCGGCGACGCTCGCCGGCACGGCAGCCGGGTGGCGAGGTGGAGGCAGGGTCGGGCGGAGCTGGAGTCGTGGGCGCTGGGGAGCGGGCACGCGGAGGCAGACGGGCGGCGGTTTGCGGGCTTCGGGCCCAGATCCGGCCCATGGCGGGCCGGGGATGGGCTTGGCGTGGTGGATGCGCGGGGACGACACGGAGAAGCCACGTGGAGGCCTCTGGTTGGCAGGAGGCGGCGGCTATGCTGAGGTGGCCGCCGCCGATTGGCCAGGGCGACGCCAAGTGGCGAATCAGGGACGGCTGCGCACGGAAATTGAGGGAGAGGAGGCTAGAGGTTAGGGAAGGCTCGGGTTAGGCCCAAAATGGCATGTGGGGGTGTTTATATATGGTAGGGAGCTAGGTTGGGGGGTTTTAGGGGCTTTCGGAGCCCTCTGATCATTATCCAACGGCTACAGAGCAGATGGGGTTTAGGTGGGTGGTTAGTATGCTGTGTAGAAGGTAGTGGGCTGAGATGAGAGGAGATGAGAGAGGCCCGAGAAAGTGTTTTGGTGACCGAAAACGTCCGACATCAGTCCGGGGATAATGCCGCTATAGTTTAACAGTTGGGCTATCAAACGGCGACGAAATTTGGCAGGCGGACTGTCTATACTATAATAAGACTGCACGTCAAGTGTCAACCAATTCTGAGAACATTTTCCGGCCACTTATAAAATAAATATTGGGAGGTTCCGCAGGCGCGTGCAAGTGTGTCTGGGCTCCGAACGGACAACGGAAAGGAGAGGCGGACTCGGACGGATGCAAGATTGAAAACTATGCAGATGCAATGCACATGATGACATGGCAAAGTGCAACACGCAAGCAGATGACATGGCAATGACAACGAATAACTGGCTGACACCTGGCGCATCGGTCACGGGGTGTCACACATGCCCATGTGGATAATGTTCTGCTTCGTCGAAGTGCTCATACTAATAAGTATGATGGGTTTAAGGTACCTCCTTTGTCTGACAAGAAACTATCGGTGTCCAAAGTTAAACCAAGAAAGGACCCTGTTGTGCAAAGTTCTTCTACTGCTACCATGCTGTGTGCTTCAGACAAGAAAGGCAAGGTACATAGTGAGATCCCTCCTCCCACACCTAAAATGTGTGGCATGTGCCCAAACCAGCTAAGCAAGCAGAAGTTCCTCTCGCCCATGGGGGAACAGGAGCGTGACGGTTCCAAGTCTGAGGCAGCTTAAGGCATGGAAGGTGCTATGCTGGAATGCCTGTGGGATCAATTCTGACCAGAAACTGTTGGCTCTGCGTAATGCTATCGATAGTAGTGGTTGCTCTGTTATTTGTCTACAAGAAACTAGGCGTGCTTCTTTTGATAAGCCTTTTGTAAGAACTTTCTGTCCTAAAAAGTTTGATATCTTTGAGGTGGTACCCTCTCAAGGTGCCTCTGGTGGATTGATTATCGTTTGGGATAGTTCGGTCTTTTCGGGCAATGTTATTTTCTCTGAATCTTTTTCCTTGGGTATTCAGTTCACTTTCTTGCAAACTGCTAAATCTTGGAAATTGTATAATGTGTATGGCTCTTGTGATGGCCCTGCTAGAGCCGCTTTCACCTCCTGGATGTTTGACCTCGATATACCTGATGATGAGGATTGGCTACTATGTGGAGATTTCAACTACATCAGGGCCCTTGATAATTGGAACAAACCAGGAGGGAATGTGAATGATATGCCCACCTTTAATCATTTTATCCACTCGCAAGCCCTGGTTGAACTGCCAATCAAGGGGAGGAGGTATGCATGGAGCAATATGCAATCAGACCCGCTTCTGGAACAACTCGATTGGTTCTTCACATTGCCCAATTGGACCTCTAGTTATCCAAACACGACGGTGTCCCCCCTCCCAAAGCCGGTCTCTGATCATATACATTGCATGATTTCGGTTGAAACAACAGTCCCTGAATCCAAGATCTTCCGTTTTGATAATTTTTGGATCTCACATCCTGGATTCTATGAGGTTGTCCAGTCCGCATGCAACAAGAGATGCTTTGCACACAATTCGGCCTCTATGCTCTGCAAAAAGTTCAAGCACTTGAAGTATGCTCTAAAGAAGTGGAGCAAAAATATCTCCAGACTGAATTTGTGCATTGACAATTCCAATTGGGCTCGGCTTGAGTTGGATGGAATTGAAGACCCGAGGCCTCTCACAACACCAGAGAAAAACTTCCATACAATTCTTAAAGAACACTTGGTCACTCTCCTTTGATATAAACAAGAGTATTGGAAGCAGAGGTACACTATGCGTTGGTTTTAGTGTGGTGGAGACAACACTAAATTCTTCCACTCAGCGGTGAGTGAACGTTTCAGGCGAATTTCCATTGCCTCATTAAAACTCCAAGATGGGTCTGTTGTTTCTGATCATGTAGGGAAAGCGCAGGAACTCTTTCAGACGTACAAAAATAGGCTGGGCAATGTTGAACCGCATGAGATGAAGTTTGATCTTGCACGGATTATCAAAAAGGTTGAAGGGCTTGAGGATTTGACAAAACCCTTGACAAAAGAGGAAATCAACAAGGTGATTCAGGAAATGCCATCTGACCATGCTCCTGGCAGGGATGGCTTTAATGGGTGTTTTCTCAAATCTTGTTGGCACATTATAAAGCAAGACTTCTACAAGCTATGTGAGGATTTTTATGATGGAAAGTTAGACTTGCAGAGTCTCAAGTCAGGGTTTATCACCTTGATCCCGAAAACCTATTCTCCTGAGACTGAAAATGATTACAGGCCCATCACCCTACTTAACTGCTATCTGAAACTGATAACCAAACTGCTTGCTAATCGTCTGCAGATAATGATCCTCAAAATCATTCACAAAAACCAGTATGGATTCCTCAGAGGGAGATCAATTCAAGACTGCTTGGCCTGGGCGTTTCAATACATCCACCAATGTCAAGCCTCTGGACGTGCCTGCTGTTTTCTCAAACTGGACTTTGCCAAGGCGTTTGATACGATTCAACATGAACCTATGATTGAGATCATGAGACACATGGGATTTGATGAGAAATGGATTGGGTGGATTAAATGTATCTTCTCCTCGGGCTCCTCGTCTGTCCTGCTTAATGGAACACCTGGAAAGCAATTCTCCTGTCTATGTGGAAGGAGACAGGGTGACCCGCTGTCGCCCCTCATTTTTGTCCTCACAGCGGATTTGTTGCAAGCGGTGATCAACAAGGCGTGCCGACCTGGCCAGCCGCATCTACCAATCCCTTCACATGATGATAACTACCCGGTTATTCAGTACACAGACGATATGATTGTGATGTTTCCTGCCTGCCCTAGCCAAGCTCAGGTTCTGAAAGGGATTCTTGTGGACTATGCCACATTAGTGGGCCTAAAGATTAACTTCCATAAATCCACTCTTATGCCGATCAACTTGGACCCGGCAACGGCAACGTAGATGGCGGCAATTTTTGGCTATGTTGTTGGACAGATGCCCTTCACATACGTAGGGCTACCCATGGGGACCACTCGCCCCACGGTGACTGATCTGATGCCCATGGTCACGGCAGTGCAGAGAAAAATTCCTGCAGCAGTCTCCTTGCTTGACTACGGCTCCAAGCTGACATTGTTGAACTTCGTTGTGACTTTGCTGGCGATCTACGCAATGTGCTCGGTCAAGTTAAACTCCAAAATCATTGAACATCTTGATAAATTGTGTAGATCTTGCCTGTGGCTAAAGAAAACGAATGATGGCACTAAGGGTAACTCTTTGGCAGCGTGGGACCTGGTGTGCAGGCCAAAAAACAGAGGAGGATTGGGGATAATAAACCTCAAAATTCATAACTAGGGACTCCTCTTGAAACAGCACCACAAATTTTACAATAAACAGGATATCCCCTGGGTTGAGCTTGATTGGCGATCGTACTACGATTGTCAAACCCCACATGCGGTTGACCTTTGTGGCTCATTTTGGTGGAGAGACCTCATGCAACTGTCGGATGTTTACAGGGGGGTTACGAAAGCATCTGTAGTGGCAGGTGATACGATTCTCTTATGTAAAATGAGTGGAAAGATACATTGTTCCAAGAAACATTCCCGCGGGCGTTTTCTTATGCCAAGGAACCGGACGTATCAGGTAGATCATTGTTGTCCTCTGAGAGATTGGGTGATGTGTTCCACCTACCCCTCTCGGTTGAAGCTTGCCTGGAAGTGCTCGACTTGCAGCGGGTCACATCAGATGTTGCGTTGGCTGAAGGAGTGGATACCTGGAAATGTGTTTGGGGTGGGATCGTTTCGAAGCAACCAAATACTATGAACATTGCTTCAGAAACATGCAGGTGGATGAGGCCTTCTGCTGGACGTGGAAATCTAAGTGCACAATGCAGTGGAAGATGTTTGCGTGGCTTCTACTGGCTGATCGACTAAATACCAGAAACATGCTGAGAAGGAGGCACTACAAAATTCATAACAATGACTATGCTTGTCTGCTGTGTCAGAACCCCCGGAAGAAGACGTGGCCCATCTCTTCTTCAACTGCCCTTTCAGTCAGAGTTGCTGGGATGCCGTTGAGATCTAGTGGCCGGCTGGCGACTACAGGTTGACGTTGTTGCATGCTGGCAAGGTCTCTTGGAATAGACCCATGTTCATGGAGGTCTTCACGGTGGCCACTTGGGGTATTTGGAAGGAAAGGAATGATAAACACTTCATAGGGATCCAGCCTACCCTAGGGTCTTGGAAGGCCAGGTTCAAGAAGGACTTTGCTATGCTAGTCCACAGGGCTAAACAGGAGTTTGCCCCGTACATCTTGTCTCTTGTCAGTGCTTTGTAAGAGTTGTACTTTTTCTAACCTCTTCTCCACCCCCCTCTCTATCCTCACAATGAAGACCATGTATGTAGGGCTGACTGGACTATTCTGACACACTAACCGTTTAATATAAAGTTAGTGGGATCCTCTCCCACTGTTATTAGTTCTCAAAAAAGGACGTGAAGGCTGCGAAGAAACGTTGCTGGAACCTGGAGGCCGAGCTGAAGACCCTTCATGACTAGCAAGCCCCCAAGGCCCGCCAGCTCAAGGTGCAGGAGAAGAAGCTGAAGGCCTGGGAGGAAGCGGTCACCGGCCGCGGAACCGGGCTGAAACAGTCGGCTCAGGAGTAGGCCGCTGAGCGCGACCATTTGGAGAAGTTGAATGGGGAGGTAGAGGCGCAGATGGTCCAGCTAGAAGCCAAGGCAAATGTTCTGGCTAAAGACCGCGTGGCCTTCGAATCTCTCAAGCTGAAGTCCTGCAGGGCCTTGCAGGAGCTCTATGGGAAGGGCCTGGAGGAGACGCTGGTGAATGCCGAGGAAGGCCCCGTCAAGCTGCTACCCCAACTCGTCAAGGCTCTTGAGGGAGTCATCAACGGGATTGGTTAAATGGTGGAAGTAGAGGCCCGTTCACTCTCTGCTTCGGCCTTGACGCGCGTCTTCAGCCACCTCCACCTGCGCGACCCAAGCACCAACCTCGGGGCCATGCTCGAGCCTGTGGACGAAGAGCGCTCCGCGGCCGCCGCCGAAGCCGTGAAGGACCTGGTGGACGCCCTGCTAGAGAAGTACCTCGCCATCAACCCAGTGCCCCCTGCTGGTGATGCTGCCGCTCCCGCGGCAGCGGCCGATGGTGGCACCGACGTTGAGGGGGCACTCCTTGCGGGCAACGATAATGCCCAAGGCTGAAGATGGAATTGTGATGGGCTAAGTTGTCGAAATATCTTGTACACTGGGATTCCGAGTGTGATCAGGTAGTCCCTAAGAAAAGGGGGTTTTACCTCTATTGATCGCGAGAGCTTGTGATGGGCTAAGTTGGGACACCCCTGCAGGGTTATGATCTTTCAAAAGCCGTGCCAACGGTTATGTGGAGGATGGGAATTTGTTAATATCCGGATGTAGACAACTTGACACAAACCTTAAACATAATACACTAACGTGTGACTAATCGTGATGGTCTCTTTTTGAGGGAGTTCCGGAAGAGAACACGGCTGGGTTATGGATGACTCATATGTAGACAAGATCATCTAGTGATCGTGATTTAGCTCATGACCAATGGCTTTCACTTCTCTTCTTGCTCTGATGATACGTAAGCTAGCCACCTCATCTACGCTTAGCGCTTGCAGCATCCACTTATACACTTTAACCTTACCCAGGAATGGGATTGCTGAGTCCTTGTGACTCACAGTTTACTACCAACACAGGTGCAGGTACAACCGAGTACGGTTCAGTTGATGGCCAGGAACTCAAGTGGGAGTTCGATGAGAAACGTGGGCGTATGTACGTGACGTTTCCCGATGATCAGTAGTGGTTCCTAGTAGGGCCGATTAGGCATAGTGGGTGGTTATCTTCTTTTCATTTGAACTTGTCCGTAGGCGGACTATGATTGTACTTGGATGAATGTATGACTTAATTATGCATTGTGTGAAGTGGCGATTGTAAGCCAACTATGTATGTTTTTCCTTTGATCTTGTACATGGGAATGTGTGAAGATAACCTTCTTGCGATCATTCCAAAATGCGATTATGCCTCTAAGTCGTGCCTCGACACGTAGGAGATATAGTCGCATCTTGGGTGTTATAGCAAGCAAGTGCGACTTGGGGATGATGCAACCTGAGGGGCGCCCCCAACTGAACAAACTGAAACAAAGTCACCTGGTACCAATGCTGTAGTGGTGTTGATGTAGCTGAAGATGCTTGCCGCAGACGTGGCTCCTCACAAGCCTCCTGGCTCCGGGGCCTCGCGAGGATCCTGGGGTTCCGATGGCTCGCGAAGAACCAACTCCATCTCCGCCAAGATTTCCTGATGTCTGGCCTCGCGAGTCACCAGGACTTCCTGCAGGTGGCGCTAGTGCAGGGCCGCTTGGTTCGGCAAGCTCAACGGCATGCGAACGTAGCTGTGAGGAGGGCCCTCGCACCGGCCCACCTAAGATGGCCAGTAGAGCTCTTGAGACGTGATCCCGTTGAGTCCTAGTACGTTGACACAGACGCGTAGCCCGTTGCCCGAGCCTAGGATGACAGCTGCACTCTGGGGCGCTGGACGGCACTCGCCCCGCATCGCCCTTGGTACCTGCTAGTCTTTGATGGTCTAGTTGATGAACTCCTGAGCACTTGGTGCCTCACGCCTTGTGACCTGCGGAGGGAAGCACGAGGTGAAGCACGCCTCCACATGGTGCCCGAGCGCCTCTGTCGACACATTGGCTAGGTCGGAGGCCCTCCAGAGGAGAGCCCCCGAGCCGAGCTTGAGGGGGGCGCCGGGCGCGCCTTCCTATGCGAGGGAGGTAGGCGCCCCATCCATGGGCGCGGATCCTCAGGCACGACCGCCGGGTGCTACATTTTCGTGAGGTTCCAGGGAGAGCAGTTGCTTCTTCTTCTTCGGAACGACTTTAGGGGGGTAGATAGTGTCTTTGTTGTCGGGGTCTTCGACTGCCGTGGCCTAGTAAGCGCGCTGGAGGGAGCACACTGTGTCCTTTTCTTTGCAAGCGACGGTGATGATGTCCCGGCTCCCTGGCATCTTGAGGACGTTGTAGCCATGGTGAGTCACGGGCATGAACTTGTCTAGGGCTCGATACCCAAGGATGGCGTTGTACGGGAGGCGGATCTGAGCGTCGTCGAATTCGATGAGCTCGGTGTGGTAGTTGTCGCGGGTGCCGAAGGTAACGGGAAGCCGGATCTGTCTGATTGGGGTGGTGGAGCCGTCAGTCACTCGTGAGAAAGGCCTGGTCGGTTGCAGCTAGTAATAAGGTACTTGGAGACAGTCAAATGTGTCGACAGAGGGAACGTTGAGCCCTGCACCGCCATCGATGAGGGTTTTGGTGACTTGGACGTTGCTGATGACGGGTGAGCAGAGCATTGGGAGAGCGCCAGCGGTTGCCGCGCACTTAAGTTGGTCTGCAGAGTAGAAGGTGATGGCCCACTTGGACCACTTGAGCGGCCGTGGGGCTTCTATCCTGGGAAGAGCTGCGTTTATTTCTTCAGTGAACTGCTTGAAGAGGTGCTGAGAGGCTGGAGCCTGTGCACCTCCCATGATGCAAGCAATGGCACGAGGCTCCTAGAAGCCCCCAGCCCCCTCGTCTTGGTCGTCGTTCCTTCTCGATGGTGGCAACAGAGGGAGGCTGGCCTTGCCGTAAGGACAGTCCTCACGAGGCAGATCCCTCCAGACACCCTCGTGAGGCTGTTCGTGCCAGCGGTCCTCACGAGGATGATCACTCCACCCTTAACGGAGGCCACGGTCGTCCCGGCGCCCCTCAGTCCGGCCTCCTCCACGGTCGTAGCCTCGGTAGCTGCGTTCGGGGTGTCGGCCGATGCACCCATCGCGGATGGCCCTGAGCTTTTGGCGATCGTTGGTGTTGTCGATGTGCTCGTTGTGGAAGGCACGGAATGGGCGTCTCCTCTTGGATGACTCCGGGTTGTCGCGGCCATGCTTCATCTCTGGTTCGGCCGCTAGCACAACCACTCACTTGTGCTTCACGTCCTTGGTTTTGGCCTTCTTGTCTTCAGGGTCAGAGGTAGGGAACTCGATGAGGGAAAGGCGCCCCTCCTCACCTCTGGTGCACTTGGTCGCGAGGTTGAACAGCTACGGGATCGTGCATAGATCTTCGTGGATGGCGAGCTCCTCCTTCATCTTGACATCACGGACGCAATCAGATAATGCTGAGATGATCGCCTCATCCGTGACCTTGGGGATCTTGAGGTGGACACTGTTGAAGCGCTAGATGAACTTCTGTAGCATTTCTCCTGGTTGTTGCATGATGCGCCGCAGGTCATCTGCGGCCGGCAGGCGGTTTTGAGTGCCCTAGAAATTAGCGATGAAACGCTCGTGCATCTCACCCCAGGAGGAGATCGATCCCGCGGGCAGGTTCAGGAGCCATGAGCGTGTGCCGTCCTTGAGTGCCAAGGGGAACCAGTTCGCCATGATCTTCTTGTCGTCGTTGGATGCCTCGATGCTCAGCTCGTAGAGCTGCAGGAACTCAGTAGGGTCGGGGGTGCCGTCGTAGCATGGATGTAGGTTGGGCTTCAATTTTCCGGGCCAGTTGACGTTGCGCTACTCAAGAGCGAGGGCCTTGCAGCCTACTATTGACAATGGAGCTTGTCGCAGAGACAGAACTTGGTCTTGGTTTCTGTGTGCCACCATTTCAGGGGGTGCACGGTCTCGACGCGGTGATGGAGGGAGCGCTGACGCTCCTCCTTGAGGACGCTGGATCTCTTGGCAGCTTCCTTCTTCATGCACGGGCGCCCCGCGTAGTGGGTCGCGCCGCGGGGCCGCGTGCCTTGGATCATGGATGACGCCTTGATGTGGAGGTGGTGGAGGCGCTTCATGGGCCACGTCGCCCTCAAGGGGTGGCGGGCGAGGTAGTGAGAGAGACGAGGCAGGAGAGCCCCTAGCGGCGCTTAGAGCTCGGCAATGCGGTCGAGCCAGTCCTCGTAGAGGTTGTCGACGGGGCGGTAGCGCAGGAGCTTGCGCCCCACGAGCAGCGCAGCCTGCACGTCAGCGGGTCCGCGACAGCCGTGGGATGATGAGCCAGCGGGGGTTAGCGACGGGGTTCTGGTGCATCCATCCCGCTGCACCAAGGGATGCAGCGACGAGGCCTACTGCTCGTGCTGCACTGGGCCGGTGGCGGCGTTGGCGGCGGGCGATGGAGAACGGCAAGGAGGTCCACCGGCGGGAGCTGTCTAAGCGACGCGGGCGGTGAGGGCGGCCAGTTGCTCACCACGAGTACGTCGAGCGTCAGCCATGGAAGCGATGGAGCAATGACGTGCTGACCGGCTGAAGAGAGGCTTTGGCACACCCCTACCTAGCGCGCCAGATTTCGGATTACGGGTTCCGCAAACCCTTGAGAGGTTCGAACTCTGGGGTGTGCACAAAGAACACTCTCTCCCCAGCGCGCTCACCCTACGATTTCACGGCCTAGCTCGAGGAACTCAAAGAACAAGGGAGACAGAGGTTTATACTAGTTCGGGCCATGATACGTCTCGAACGTATCTATAATTTTTTTATTGTCCATTATGAAGTCTTGGATGTTTAATGGGCTTTATCTTACACTTTTATATCATATTTGGGACTAACCTACTAACCCAAAGGCCCAGTCCAGATTGTTGTTTTTTCCCTGTTTCAGGGTTTTGCAGAAAAAGAATATCAAACGGAGTCCAAACGGAATGAAACCTTTGCGAGAGATATTTTTGGAGAAAATCATGCACACGTGACTTGAGAACCACGTCAGGGGAGCCTCGGGGTGTCCACGAGGGTGGGAACGTGACCCCCTTCCCAGGGCGTGCCCCCTGCCTTGTGGGCCCCTCGAGCACCCCACCAATGTCCTCCTTCCTCCTATATAAGTCTACGTACCCCGAAACCATCGACAACAGAGAGAAAACCCTAATTCCACAGTCGTAACCTTCTGTTCCCGTGAGATCCCATCTTGGAGCCTATTCCGAACCTCCACCGGAGAGGGATCTATCATGGAGTTCTTCATCATCATCATCATCGCCCTAGCCATGAGTTGTGAGTAGTTTACCACAGACCTTCGGGTCCATAGCTAGTATCTAGATGGCTTCTTCTCTCTCTCTGGATGTCAATACAAAGTTCTCCTCGGTCTTCGAGGAGATCTATTCGATGTAATCTCTTTTTGCGGTGTGTTTGTCGAGATCCGATGAATTGTGGGTTTATGATCAAGATTATCTATGAGAAATATTTGGTTCTTCTCTGAACTTTTTATGTGTGCTCATAATATCCTTGCAAGTCTCTTCGAATTATTGGTTTGGTTTGGCGTACAAGATCTATAGTTCTTGTAATGGGAGAAGTGCTTGGTTTTGGGTTCAATCTTGCGGTGTCCTTTCCCAGTGACAGTAGGAGCAGCAAGGCACATATTGTATTGTTGCCATCGAGGATAAAAAGATGGGGTTTATATCATATTGCTTGAGTTTATCCCTCTACATCATGTCATCTTGCTTAAGGCCTTACTCTGTTCTTGTGAACTCAATACACTAGATGCATGCTCGATAGCGGTCGATGTGTGCAGTAATAGTAGTAGATGCAGAATCATTTCAGTCTACTTGTCTCGGACGTGATGCCTATATACAATGATCATGCCTAGATAGTCTCATAATTATTCGCTTTTCTATCAATTACTCGATAGTAATTCGTATACCCGCCGTAGAATATCGCTATCATCAGAGAAGCCACTAGACAACACTATGGCCCCCAGGTCTATTCTCAACATATCAATCTACATCTACTTTACTTCTATCGCTTTTTATTTTCTGTTCTTATAAACAAAAATACCAAAAATATAAACTATCATCTCTATTAGATCTCACTTTCATAACTGACCGTAAAGGGATTGACAACCCCTTATCGCGCTGGCTGCAAAGTTCTTATTTGTTTGTGCAGGTGCGAGGGACTCGCGCGTGGTCTCCTACCGGATTGATACCTTGGTTCTCAAAAACTGAGGGAAATTCTTACGCTACTGTGCTGCATCTCCCTTTCCTCTTCGAGGGAATAAAACGCAAGCTCGAGAAGTAGCAAGAAGAATTTCTAGCGTCGTTGCCGGGGAGGCTTACACAAAAGTCATATACCAAGTACATATCACAAACCCTTATCCTTCGCATTACTTTTTTTGCCTCACGTTTTCCTCTCCACCACATCACCCTTGCCGTTTTATTTGCCCTTCTTCTGCTTTGTGTTTACCGTTCGCTTGCCTCTCTTTTGCCTGTGTGCTATGTGCCTTCTATGTGCTTGCATCTTTGCTTGCTAAAAATCTATTGTTATGGATCACCTTAAAGTGTTCTAATTGGATCATCTTCGATCCCTTTGCTCTCACGCTGAAACCCCAACTATAGTTTATGGGAAATCTTTAGATGAGCATGATCATTTTGTGCGTCACCGTTTGTCTGAAAAAGGGAGACTCTTATGAGATCAAATAAACAGATTGCTGTGTTATGCTTGGAATCTTTGTGAAATTTGTGATTTTACTTGTTGCTCTAAGAACCGTAAAAAACACCTACCCTACCTATGTGAGTTTAATGATAATGAAATTTTATCTTCTTATGCAAAGGGTGTTTATAGTTACTACGATATCGAACAAATTGAAGAATTTGTTGCTTTTAAGGGTGCTTATGAAGTTGCTTCTTTGATTGGAAAGTATGATATTACTCTCTAGAAATTTGAAAATTTTGACGTACTTAAATATTACTTTGAAAACTATGCTCATAATGCCTATGTCAAACAATTTATTGAAAGAATGACCGCTGCTTTGAAAGAAAATAATGATATGCATGAATCTATAGATAATTTTGATTCCGATGATTTGATTGAAATATCCCTTGATGAACATGATGGTTGCTATCCTTGTGGCCACAATGCCAATATTTATGAAGATGAGTTTGCTATAGTTCCTTATGTTAAACATGATATCGTTGCAATTGCACCCATACTTGATAGTTCCTTCGATGAAAAGCATGATTGAAATGATGTTATTATGAATTCTATTAATGTCAATTGTGCTAATGATATGCAAAACCCTAAGCTTGGGGATGTAAGTTTTGCTATGACTACTATTTGTTGAAATGATCATGATTGGGGTGATTCTACTTATGATCTTGAAAATCTATTTAATCCCCATGATGAATGTAAGATTGATAATAATGTTTGCAATAATATTGAAAGTGGGTTTGGAAGAGTCTCAACTTTAGATCCCACATATTTGGAGTATGATCAGTCTTATGATTTTTTTTAATAAAAGTGGGTTTGGAGAGGTCATGACTTTAGTTAATATTGCTCCCACCATTTTGGAAGAGTGTTAACTTCGTATGCATGTGGATAGTGTTGAGAATATGTTTTGTGATAGATATATTATTGACTTTTCTTATGATACTACATGCAATTATTATGAGAGAGAAAAATATGGTTGTAGAAATTTTCCTGTTACTAAATTACCTCTCGTTATGTTGAGATTGCTATTTTTCTTTCTTCTTCCTTGCATAGGCTAGATCTTGCTTTTCTTGCTAATTTGTTTTCCCATAAAATGCCTATGCATAGGAAGCATGTTAGACTTATATGTGATTTTCACATGCTATATGATGCTCTCTTTGCGCTTCAATTCTTATCTCTCATGTGAGCGTCATTGAAATCTCTAGCCGATTTTAATGGCTATAAAGCAAGAGCTTGTTGGAAGGCAACCCTATTTTATTTTATTTTTTGTTTTTTTGCTATTAGGGAATAAATATTGCATCTAGATTCTGTTTAGATGTGTTTTCATGTTTTGTTTAGTGTTTGTGCCAAGTAGAACCTTTGGGAAGACTTGTGTGAAGTTTATATGATCTTGCAGTAAAAACAGAATCGTTGGCGCTCACTAGAATGGTCGTCAGATTTTACTGGAGCGTGATATTTAGTTGATTCCTTTTGCAGATGATTAATAGATAAATGCCTCAAATTTACCAATTTAGTTTGATTTTTTTGGAGTCACAGAAGTATGTGAAACCTGCAGATTACTACAGACTGTTCTGTTTTTGACAGATTCTATTTTTCGTGCGTGGTTTGCTTATTTCAATGCATCTATGAGTAATATTTGGAGATATGAACCATAGAGAAGTTGGAATACAGTAGGTTTAACACCAATATAAACAAAGAATGAATTCATGGCAGTACCTTTAAGTAGTGGTTTGTTTTCTTATAGTAACGGAGCTCACGAGAATTTTTGTCTAAGTTTTGTGTTGTGAAGTTTTCAAGTTTTGAGTATTGCTTTGATGGACTATGGAAAAAATAGTAGCAAAGGCCTAAGCTTGGGGATGCCCATGGCACCCCAAGTAAAATTCAACGATAATCAAAAGCCTAAGCTTGGGGATGCCCCAGGAAGGCATCCCCTCTTTCGTCTTCATCCATCGGTAGCTATACTTGAAGCTATATTTTTATTCACCACATGATATGTGTTTTGCTTGGAGCGTCTTGTTTAACTTAAGTATTTGCTTGTTAGTTTGTCACACTCATCCTTTCTGGACACACCTATTTGAGAGAGTTAAATATGGCCTAGGAATTATTAGAACACTCTATGTGCTTCACTTATATCTTTTGAGTTGAATAGTTTTTGCTCTAGTGCTTCACTTATATCTTTTAGAGCACGGTGGTGGTTATATTTTCTAGAAATTGTTGAACTCTCATGCTTCACTTATATCTATTTGAGAGTCTATTAAAACATAATGGTAATGTGTTTAGGCTAAAAAAACTAGTCTTCACATTATAGACATCCAATGTCAAGTAGTAAAAAAATCACACTAAGTGCATTGCATAGAATGAGATGTTGGATGCTTGATAATTGTTTTGAGATATGAGGATAGTGATATTAGAGTCATGCTAGTGGAGTTATTATGAAATTGAGAAATACTTGTGTTAAGGTTAGTGATTCCCATAGCATGCACGTATTGTGAACCGCTATGTGACGAAGTTAGAGGATGAGGTATTTTAAAGTGTTAACCTTTGTGTGGAGGTCGGGGGCGCGCGATGGTTAAATCCTACCAACCTCCCCCCTAGGAGCATGCATTGATTTCTTTGTTTTGATGACTCATATATTTTTGCAATAAGTATATGATTCTTATGACTAATGTTGAGTCCATGGAATATACGCACTCTCACCCTTCCACCATTGCTAGCCTCTCTTGTACCGCACAACTTTCGCCGGTACCATAAACCCACTATATATCCTTCCTCAAAATAGCCACCATATTATTCCTCAAAACATCCACCATACCTACCTATCATGGCATTTCCATAGCCATTCCGAGATATATTGCCATGCAACTTTCCACCGTTTCGTTCATATGACACGCATCATATTGTCATATTGCCATGCACGATCATGTAGTTGACATCATATTTATGGCAAGCCCACCATGCATAACTTTTCATACGTGTCACTCTTGTTTCATTGCACATACCGGTACACCGTCGGAGGCATTCATATAGAGTCATACTTTGTTGTAGTATCGAGTTGTAATATCGAGTTGTAATGAAAGTGTGATGATCATCATTATTAGAGCATTGTCCCATGGGAGGAAAGGCTAAATCTATAAAGCCCCTCCGAAAAAAAAGAAAAAAAAGAAAGGCCAAAGAAAGAAGAAAGGCCCAAAAAAAGGTGACAATTGCTACTATTTTTTTCCACACTTGTGCTTCAAAGTAGCACCATGTTCTTCATTGTAGAGAGTCTCATGCTTAGTCACTTTATATACTAGTGAGAATTTTTCGTTATAGAACTTGGCTTGTATATTCCAACGATGGGCTTCCTTAAATGCCCTAGGTCTTCGTGAGCAAGCAAGTTGGATGCACACCCACTAGTTTCTTTTGTTGAGCTTTCATTCATATTTAGCTCTAGTGCATCCGTTGCATGGCAATCCTTACTCACTCACATTAATATCTATTGATGGGCATCTCCATAGCCCGTTGATACGCCTAGTTGATATGAGACTATCTCCCTCCTTTTTTTCTTCTCCACAACCACCTCTACTCCACCCATAGTGCTATGTCCATGGCTCACGCTCATGTATTGCGTGATAGTTGAAAGGTTTGAAAGAATAGAGTATGAAAACAAGTGCTTGGCTAAAATCAGGGTTGAGCATGATATGAATATTTTGTGTGATTAAGAGGGAGCATAGCTAGACTATATGATTTTGTAGGGATAACTTTCTTTAGCCATAGTATTTTGAGAAGACATGATTGCTTTGTTAGTATGCTTGAATTATTGTTATTTCTTATGTCATTATAGAATTTTATCTTGAATCATTCAGATCTGAACATTCATGCCACGATTAAGAGAATTACATTGAAAAACTATATTGGTTTGCACTCCACATGAAAAATTCTTTCTTTATCATTTACCTACTCGAGGACGAGCAGGAATTAAGCTTGGGGATGCTTGATACGTCTCCAACGTATCTATAATTTTTTATTGTTCCACGCTATTATTTATGAAGTCTTGGATGTTTAATGGGCTTTATCTTACACTGTTATATCATTTTTGGGACTAACCTACTAACCCAAAGGCCAAGTCCAGATTACTGCTTTTTGCCTGTTTCAAGGTTTTGCAGAAAAAGAATATCAAATGGAGTCCAAACGGAATGAAACCTTTGTCAGAGATATTTTTGGAGCAAATCACGCACGGGGGACATGAGAACCATGTCAGTGGAGCCTCAGGGTGTCCACGAGTGTGGGGGGCGCGCCCCTTCCCAGGGCGCGCTCCCCTGCCTCGTGGGCCCCTCGAGCACCCCTAGTGTCCTCCTTCCTCCTATATAAGTCTTCTTACCCCGAAACCATCGACAAAGAGAGAAAACCCTAATTCCACTGCAGTAACCTTCTGTTCCAGTGAGATCGCATCTTGGAGCCTGTTCCGGAGCTCCACCGGAGGGGGATCCATCATAGAGTTCTTCATCATCATCATCATCGCCCTCGCCATGAGTTGTGAGTAGTTTACCACAGACCTTCGGGTCCATAGCTAGTATCTAGATGGCTTACTCTCTCTCTCTCTCTGGATCTCAATACAAAGTTCTCCTCGGTCTTGCAGGAGATCTGTTTGATGTAATCTCTTTTTGCGGTGTGTTTGTCGAGATCCGATGAATTGTGGGTTAATGATCAAGATTATCTATGAGAAATATTTGGTTCTTCTCTGAACTTTTTATGTGTGCTCATAATATCCTTGCAAGTCTCTTCGAATTATTGGTTTGGTTTGGCCTACTAGATCTATAGTTCTTGCAATGGGAGAAGTGCTTGGCTTTGGGTTCAATCTTGCGGTGTCCTTTCCTAGTGACAGTAGGGGCAGGAAGGCACGTATTGTATTATTGCCATCGAGGATAAAAAGATGGGGTTTATATCATATTGCTTGAGTTTATCCCTCTACATCAAGTCATCTTGCTTAAGGCGTTACTCTGTTCTTATGAACTCAATACACTAGATGCATGCTGGATAGCGGTCGATGTGTGGAGTAATAGTAGTAGATGCAGAATCGTTTCGGTCTACTTGTCTCGGACGTGATGCCTATATAAAATGATCATGCCTAGAATATCGCTATCATGAGAGAAGCCACTAGAGAACACTATGGCCCCCGGGTCTATTCTCAACATATCAATCTACATCTACTTTACTTTTATCGCTTTTTATTTTCTATTCATATAAACAAAAATACCAAAAATATAAACTATCATCTCTATCAGATCTCACTTTCGTAAGTGATCGTAAAGGGATTGGCAACCACTTATCGCGTTGGCTGTGAAGTTCTGATTTGTTTGTGCAGGTGCGAGGGACTCGCGCGTGGTCTCCTACTGGATTGATACCTTGGTTCTCAAAAACCGAGGGAAATACTTATACTACTGTGCTGCATCTCCCTTTCCTCTTTGAGAGAATACAATGCAAGCTCGAGAAGTAGCAGGCCACCTTGTGGTGTAATACCCTACTCCTGTGTGTGTTGTGGATTGCCTTCTATGGCTGAGGATGAACTAGTACAAGGGATAAACAGCCTCCGGAGGAGAGGTGTGGGATGGAGTGGATCCAATCCCTTTCAAGGTTGGATCAACTCAGATCAGATGAGATCCCTCGTCTATGGTGGTGGCTCGGTCCTATTTATAGTGGCCTTGGTCCTCTTTTCAAATATCGGCGGGAAGGGATCCCACAGCGGCCAAATTTGAAGGGGAACAGCTAGTACAAGTTATCAAGACAAAAGTAGTCTTCGCCCGCCAAAGGCTCTCGTGGTGACGCCACGCTAGGCTCCACGATGACCTCCGTTCTACAGCCCTGGTGGACCTTGGTTTTGTTGCACCAATATGGAAACCTTTGCCTGATCCCTCGGGACTCCGCGCCTGCGCTTGCCCTCTTAACACCAAAGAGGAAACAGGTACACTGCGCCCGTTGGCGGCCGCCTAGCCTTGGTCGTCATGGCTCACATCACGTGAACCTCGCAAGGTGCACCTTGCATAGATATCTCCGTTCCTCGGGAGCCAGCCTAAAGAGACTGCCCCCAGGGAGGTCTTGCTGTCGCCTGCCTCTCGAGGCTTGGCCCCTCGCGTGGGCCTTGAGTTGTAGTTGCTGAAGTTGGGCTGTACCAGGCCGCTGCTGGAGCCATGTCACGGGCCGCAAGCAAGCAAGTCTGGGAACCCCCATTCCCACGACACCGACAAGTATCTTCCATGCTAGGTGGGTTATTCTCACGATGAGTTGACTCCGCTTGTCATTCACAGGAAAATGGCTGGTAATCGGGTGCCCAGTCCCATGCTCAAATTCAAATTCAAATATAATTAAACAAAACTCCCCCTGGACAGTTGTTGGTATGGATAGTACCCCATGGATTTATATGGCTGTGGAGTGTGATTGTTGGTGAAGGGGGGGGGGTAATACTTTAGCATTCTGTTTGGGAACCACCTATAATGTGCGTAGCATGGAAGATATTAAGAACTCTTGATCATTGCGTTGACAATGAAAGCATACCGCTCAAAATTATATTCATCTCTGTTTTAAAAGCTTCGACCTCTGGCACCTCTACAAATCCCTGCTTCCCTCTGCAAAGGGCCTACCTATTTACTTTTATTGTTGCGTCATCATCCTCTTATAAAAAGCACCAGCTGGAGAGTACCGTTATTCTTTATATGATATGTTTTAACTGATGTTGAGTATGAGTGTGACCGGATCTCTTTTACCATGAATTACAATGTCTAGTCAGTCCTTGATATTCTCAGGTGCTCCGCATTTTTTGGATTCAGGGCTCCGCAAAACACCACTAGGTTCGAACTCTGTGGTGCGTGCGAAGATCTCAACCTCGCCTATCTATCTACTGGCAGTCTCACCAACTAGCATGATGAACTGGAATGTAAAAGAGACACGAGGCAGTTTATCCTAGTTCAGGCCACCAGGTGGTGAATGGCCCTACTCCAGCAGTATGGAGGATTAACCTCGAGATGGGCTATCGACGAACTAGAAAAATGGGTGAACAACCTCCAGAGGAGAGGTGTTCTTGGGCTTGGATGAGCTAGTGAGCTTGTCAGGGTGGAATGGATCTGTACCCTTGTTTGGTGGTGGCTATCCTACTTATATAGTAGCCTTGGTCCTCTTCCCCGAAATGTTGGCGGGAAGGGATCCCACAACAGCCAATTTTGAAAGGGGACAACTAGTATTCGCCTGCAAAGCTTTTGATCCTGACGCCATGGTTGGCTCGGTAATGACCTCCGTCCTGTCGTCCTGGCGGTCTTGGACTTGTTGCACTAGAATGGAAACCTTTGGCAGATTCCTCGGGACTCTGTGTCTGAGCCCTCTTCCTTAGCACCAAAGAGGAAACTTTTGTACTACGCCCGTTGGCGCCCGCCTGGCCTAGGTCTTCATGGCTTGTGTCATGCAAACCTCGCAAGGTGAGGGGTTTCATAGAGTTCTCCGCTCCTCAGAGCCAGCCAGCCGAGGCTGCCCCTTCCGGAGATCTTAGTGTCGTCTGCCCCGCGAGGATTGGTCCCTCGAGAGGGTCTTGAGTTTCGTTGCCGAAGATGGGCCATACCAGGCCTGAAGGAGCCATGTCATGGGCCGCAAGAAGGCATGTCTTGGTACCCTGGTTCCCAGAACGCCAACAGTAGCCCCCGGGCCCAAGGCGTGCTCGGACTTGGCTTCGAGGTGAAGCCAAAGGGCAAGGGCGAAGCGCTGCGGGCCCCAGTCGCCTGCAGGCCTGGTTGACACATGGCGCCTGGATTGGACGTGGGCGTCTCCACTTCCCCATGTTGCCTGGGCAATCTTTCGACTTGACTGGAGCATGCTGCATGCAGAAAACAGTCATCATTACATGTGATCATGGGGGCTAACGGTTTACCTTCCCCTTGTTATAAATGATGAGCGGTAGGATCCCCTCCGCTCATCTTCATCTTCCCGCTGCTTGCTTCTCCTTGTTTCGTCTCCTTTTACGCTGTGTTCATGGCTCCGATTCAGAGGTTCTCCGTGACAGAGAAAGGCAAAGCCCCTACGGAGGGGCCCAGGCCACTTCCGCCGAAGAAGAGGCCCGGTCACTCCAGGGATGCTTCCGAAGGGCTTGAAGTGACGCGGCCTTGGATGGAACGGCCGCCGCCTGGCTTCTCGACCCCCTTGTATGCGCAAGGCCAAGGGCGAGAAGGTAGTGCCCGGCTTCGCCTCGGAGTCGATCACAGAGGACCAGCCGTGGCTGTGCGGCTGGTTAGCGATGGTGTCCATGCCGAGGGCACCTCTCCGTAGTGCATGGTATGGATGGCGATGTCACCGCCTTCTTGGATCCGGCTCCCGAGGTTCTTTGCAGAGTTGATGCCAGCGAGGGGTCCTGCTGAGCTGTGGTTGCAGCACGCTGGGTGCTGCAGCCAGGCTTCTGAGGCGAAGATCGGGGTCGTCCCCTAGTCGGTGTCTTCATGACTCGAGGATGGGGCAAAATCGCCTACGCGTGCCGTCCTGAAGGAGCCTCCGTCATTCACTTTGAGTTCAACGGAGCCTCCACGCTCTTCTTCAAGATCTTCGGTAAAGACGGCCAACGCCTGGAGTGCTGTCCCGGGAGGAGGGGCCCGCGGGATGCGGCCGCAAGCACTGAACATGCCCTTGGCCTTGCCAGCAGCTCTTCCTCCAGCAGCAAATCGCCAGAGCCTAGCGATGATCCTGAGACCAGCAGCGATGATAGCTACGAGCTCTCGAGCTCTCGCCGAGCCCATAGCGGGGCCCGAGCGTCCGTCCGGCGCCACGGGTGAAGTTTCTGGTCATGCTCCCCTTAGGTTCCCTCTTTTATTCCCTACGAGGAATCACGTCGAGCCCCGTGGGGCGTGTAAAAATCAAAATATCTTGCCTTTCATGTATTTACTCCTCCGTTTAATGTTGCCATCGTGTATTCTGCTTGGGCACCGCCCCCTTTTTTGTTTTTGGGGTAGCTTGATGCTCTACGCTGATAGGACCCAGTCCCCAGGCAGGCTTCAGCCGTTGCTTGTATGCCAGGTCGCGCAACCATGGTCAAGGCTAGGAGGTGAGCGGCCCGAGGTCCGGTAAGAGCCCCCAAGGTGCGATGCTCGAGAGGTCCCCTTTAGTGCACAAGCACCTCCCTAGAGGCCAAAAAAAGAGGAAGATGATGTTTCCCAAGCGGGGCCACGAGAGGAAAGGAGAGAGGCATCTGGTCGTGAGATATTAGGCAATGCGCTAGGGTGACTTATCTTGCTGTGGATCCTCGTGGTGGGGATTGTTTGCGTCCTTGCTATAGCATTCCCAGGCGAGGCCCACATCGGTCTCTCTCCCTTTGGCTCACATGGGTGCTCTACACCCTCGGGTCTCGGCCCTCGAGCGAGGCTCAGCCGCCGCTGGTATGCCAGGTAGCGATGTCGTTGTCAAGGCCAGGGGTGAGGGCTCGAGAGCCCGTAGGAGCTCCTGAGACGCGATGCTTAGGTGCCCCCGCCCCTTTAGCGTGCAAGCTGGTTGCGTCGGGGGGGAGTGGCATGCGGGGCCACTCCTAGTTCGGCCCTGGGTCCCTGCGAATCAATCTAGACAAGAGGTCATAGCATACTGCGGCGCTTGCCCTACTGTCATTGTTCTTTCCGTGGGAACGCAAAGGCACCGAGGACCTGGTGAGGTGAAATGTGCGATGCTGGTCGCGAGCCAGAGCTCAGCCTTACGGATTTTTCGGTGCTGCAGGGACGAACCCGAGAACAGGCACCGTGCTGATGGTTTCTCAGAATGAGCACTGGCATGTCAGCAGCGAGCGGGGTCCGCGAGGGGTGCCAGGGCACTGGAGGTAATCACAAGATAACTCAAGCTAGTGTAAGGAAAGTTCTGATAAATGTTGTTGGATTCAGGGCTCCGCAAAACCCGTTAAGTTCGAACACAGGGGCGTGAACGAAGAACTCTCCCACTCACGTCTACCTAGAACCTCGCTCTCGTCTCGGTGCAAGGATTCAAGGAAACAACGAACAAGCACACAAGAGTTTATCCTGGTTCGGGCCACCTCGAGGTGTAAGACCCTACTTCCTGCTTTGGTGGATTGGCTCCGGGCGAGCTAGAATATGAACTGGTACAAGGGTTCTTGAGCTCAGGAGGCGAGCTCAGTAGGGTCAGGAGGCTAGTGTTCTTGCTCCTTGTGCGGTGGTTAAATGTGTGAGCCTATCCCCTTTCTCAGTGGGAATCCTAGCTACTTATATAGGCGACTACGGTCCTCTTCCCCCGAAATGTTTAGGCGGGAAGGGATGCCACAACGGCCATTTTTGAGCGGGAACACAAGGACATTTCTACCCTGACAAAAGCAGTCTTCGCCTGCAAAAGGATCAGGCGGTGACGCGGTGGTGGGCTTGACGGTGACATCCTCCTTATCGTCCTTGTGGTCTTCGGTCTTGTTGCACCAAAGAGGAAACATTTGCCCTGCTCCTTGGGAACCAACGGCTGCGCTGTCTCCTTTGCACCGAAATGGCAACTCTGTCGCTGGCGGACGCTGGCACTTGCTATAGCAGTGCGTCACTACTGACATCACTACCTCCTCCTAAGGCAGGCTTGGCCTTGGATTCTCCGCCCCTCCGGAACGCCTTGCCGAGGCCGCTCCCGAGGGGGTCTTGGCGTTGTTCTCCTCGCGAGGCTTGGCCCCTCGCGAGGGTCTTGAGCAGCTGGTCGATCAGCTGGGCCATGCCAGGCCGCTTTTAGGAGCGTGTCGCGGCCCGCAGATAGGCAAGTCTGGGTACCTAGGTTCCCAGGACGCCGACAGTAGCCCCCTGGCCCAAGGCGCGCACGGAGTTGTCTTCGGGGCGAAGCCTTAGGCGAGAACGAAGCGCCGTGGGCCCTAAAAGGTTGCGGGCCAGGCCGGCGCGCGATTTGTTGGATGGGACGTGGCGGCTCCACTTCCCACGCAACCTTGGCGATCGTGCGACTTGACAACTCCTTCGCACGGGTGACGAGGGAGTAATGGCTGCGACACCATTGGCTGGCTGTTGGGCTCCTCAGCCCTATGAATGGGGCTAGGGGGGAAGCCCCAACGCCATTTTCAAGCCAACATCGTTTTCTCCTTGCTTGTCCTTCGCTCTCCCTCCCCGTCGCAAGATCTTCATGGCGCTGTCCGTGGGGAGCCATCCGCCACGGAGAAGGGGAAGACCCCGAAGAATCCAGTCCGGCTGCCGCCGAAGAGGGGTCGCGGTCGGCCCCGCAAGCATGCCACTGCGTCCGCAGCGTCTTCTCGGAGAGGCGGGCGCGGCCCTTTGAGTTCTGCTGTGGCCACCGGTGGGCAGCACCGGGCATCCTCCCGTGGCGAAGGTGGTCGCGGTCGTGGAGGAAGAGGGGGCGCACAAAGGTGCCTGCTGGTCGCGCGCCCTCCGCGCCCATAGTTCCATTCCTTCGATGTCTTGTCGGAGTTCATGGTGTGGGCGGAGAGGCCCGGTGGCTTGTGGCTCGGGCTTCCCCGCTCATTTGGCGACGTGCTCCCAGCCGGAGGCCTTGGGGGCATATGGCTGCAGGCCGACGGTTGTTGCAGCGGCACATCCTGGGTGGAGGTCGAGGTGGCTCCTTTGGGCGATGTGTTCTTGGAGCATGGCTGGCAGTCGTTTGCCCGCGCGCGCCGGCTGCAGGGGAGGTGTGCGCTCCACTTCAGGTACGATGGCGTCTCCACGCTGTTCGTCAGGGTCTTCTCAGAGCAAGGGAGGCGCCTTGGGTACTGTCCCGAGGCTGACGACGAGGAGGGCGGAGACGTCCAAAGGAGCAGTTCCTCCTCCGAAGACGGCCTCAGTCCTAGGCATCGTGAGGCCCCCCTCCGTGGCAGCAGCAACTCCTCCAGCAGTGGCGGCCGCGACGAACCACCACGATGCCGAGCTCGGTACGACATGGGGAGGGGATCGCCGTGCCGCTGCGGCTCGGTGAAGCCGAAGGAGCCAGAGGATTCCGACTGAGCGGGAGCGGCTTCTGCTTCTTCTCCCTTCTTTTGCTTCATGTTTTTTTTCTACATCAAAGTTTTAAGTTGCCTTGAGGAGGCGTGTAATGGGGTGTGACGTATGTAAGAAGCGGGAACTCGTTTTCATGCTTTTGTTGCTTTGAATGAAGTCACTTAGCTTTTATGTATCCTACCATCCTGAGGCGGAGTCCTCCTGACTCTGGCGTCATGAGCCCCTTCGGGTCGTGAGGAGGTGGCCGGGTCCGACTCGTACTGCCCCCGAGCGGGGGTCAATCGCTGAAATCTGCTGAGAGTGCCGAGCGCGTGTTAGAGCACCAGAGCCTGAGCGACTCGGTAGGTCACGCGGGCTGAGCAGCCCTGTGCTAGAGCCTGAGCAGGCTTGGGTAGGCAAGGTCACGGGGCCACGACGGACGAGGTTCGATAACCGACGGTGCCCCAGCCCCCACGCGCGAGGCGCGTGACGGAGAGAGAGGGGCATAACTGAGCTTAAAGCTGGCGAGAAAGATCCAAACACAAAAACTCTCAATGAAATGCAAGAAGCGCTGGAAACACGAGAACTTCATAGCATGCGGTAGAGGAAGGGCTGATAGCCAAGGAAGTAGAAAAGGCTGACAGCCAAACACCAAGCAAAAAAGGAAAAAGGTCGCGTCCGACCCCTACACTACGTCTTCTTCCCATCGCGGAGCAAAGGACTGCCACTCGGGCGTGGGTGGGAGCCTCGTCTGAGGGCCCGTAGGAAACGCACAGGAGACTCAGAGGTGTGTACAGCCCCAACTCATTATTACGTGCGAGTGTCACGGGCGGAGACCTTCACGGGCACGGAGCCTTGATTATGGATAGAACCTCTTGAGGTGTTCGATGTTCCAGGAATTCTGGATAGGTATCCCATCCGGTGTCTCTAGGCACACAGCACCAGGCCTAGAGACACGGGCGATTCTGAACGGGCCTTCCCACATGGGTGAGAGCTTGTGCAGCCCTTCACGAGAGAGGACCCGCCTCAGGACCAAGTCACCAACTTCAAGTGTTCTTGTGCGGACGCTGCAGTAGTGGTACCACCGCAGTGCCTGCTGGTAACGCGCCGCCCTGAGGGCAGCCCAGCGGCTGCCCTCCTCGCCGAGCACGAGGTCCATCCGCCCGGCGGCGTCCTGGCATTCCTCATCGAAGACCAAGACCCGTGGGGAGCGATGCTTGACCTCTTGAGGGAGGACCGCCTCTGCCCCATAGACGAGAAAGAAGGGAGTCTCCCCCATAGGTTTGGTCGCAGTGGTTCAGATTGACCACAGCACAGACTGGAGCTCGTCGATCTAGCCCCTGCCTCAGGCCTCGAGTTTCTTCTTGAAGCTGCACGTCTTGAGGCCACGCAAGACTTCTGCGTTGGCACGCTCAGCCTGGTCGTTGCTCCTGGGGTGGGCCACCGAAGCGTAGCAGATCTGTGTTCTAAGGTTAGCACAATATGACCTGAAGAGATTGCTTGTGAACTGTGAACCGTTATCCGTGATGATGCGGTTGGGGACTCCGAATCGCCTCACGAGGCCTTGGATGAACTTGATAGCTGACCTGGCAGGGATTGTGCGAACAGGCTCCACTTGTGCCCACTTTGTGAATTTGTCGATGGCGACGTACAGGAAGCGGTAGCCCACTACGGCCCGAGGGAAGGGACCTAGGATGTCCAATCCCCATACTGTGAAGGGCCAGGAGAGCGGAATCGTCTCGAAGCCTTGCGCCGGCTGGTGGATCTGCTTGGCGTGAAACTGGCACGCCTCGCAAGCCTGCACGAGCTCCGTGGAGTCGTTGAGTGCCGTGGGCCATTAGAAGCCGCTGCGGAAGGCCTTGCCCACGAGGGTGCGTGACGATGAGTGATGACCATAGTCCGCACCGTGGAAGTTAGCTAGCACATCGCGCCCTCTCTTCCTCGAGATGCACCTTAGCGAGACGTCATTGGGGCGCCTCCTGTAGAGTTCGCCGTCTTGGATGCAGTAGGCATAGGCCTGTCGGACCACGCGTTCTGTGTCTTCTTCCTTGTCTGGTAGGGCATCGTGTTGTAGGTACATCTTGAATTCTAGGGTCCAGCACCCCTCCTCGGGCTCCGCAGCAAGCAACAGGCAGGCTCCGGACGGTGGTCCACAGAGCGGCGTGCCGTCTGGGGACGATGTTGGTAACTCCTGCCGAGGGGAGGCCGGCTCGGGTACTGATGGTGCTGCTGATGGCTTGAGTAGTCGCTCCTCGAAGACGCCTGGCCTTTGGGGCTCCCGCCTGGAGGCTCGCTTAGCGATGTCGTCCTCTTCTTTGTTGGTGCCTCGCGGCATGTGCTGCACTTCCAGCCCTTGGAACTGTTTCTCCATCCTGCGCACTTCCTCCAGGTATGCTCCCATGTGCTCATCCTTGGGCTTGTATTTCTTGTTGGAGAAATCAATGAGGAGTTGCGAATCGCCCCTAATGGTGAGACGCTTGACCACTAGCGCAGCGGCGGCCTTGAGCCCGGCAATCAGGCCCTCGTACTCGGCAATGTTGTTGGAGACCTTCTCGCCCTGCTGGAAACTGAGCTGCACAGTGTAGTACAACTTATCCTGAGTGGGGGATACCAGCACGGCGCCAGCCACCGCGCTGAGGCGTGAGAAGGCACCGTCAAAGTACACCACCCATCCATCTGGGGCTTCATCGCCGGGGGCAAGCGAACGGTCTTCGTTGGCCCCTCGCTCTGGCGCATCAGTCCATTCTGCCATGAAATCTACCAGAGCTGCTCCTTTGATTACCCGCGTGGTGCTGAATGCTAGCTGGAACACTTAAAGCTCGATGTTCCACTCGGCGACCCTCCCGACGACATTAGGGCCCCGTAGCACTTTCTCGAGGTGGTACGATGAGACGACCTTGATGGGGTGACCTTGGATGTAGTGGTGCAGCTTCCTGGAGGCGACGAGGAGCGCTAGAAGCAGCTTCTGGGGCATCGGGTAGCGTGAACGCTCGTCGCACAGTACTGTGCTAATGAAGTATACCGGGTGCTCCACGAGGGTCGGCACAGCAGGGTCCGTTGGCGCCCCCGGAGCCTCAGGAGCCTCTTGCTGAGCGGCGAGGCCGTCGGTGCCCTTGGTCGAGTCTGCCTTTGAGGCCATGTCAGGGGGCGGCGCCGGCCCTGAGGGTGCGGAGCCGCCTGGTGGCCTTGGGATCCGGAGCTTTTCCTTTGGCTCCACGACCAGCGCTACGGTGGTGGAATGAGGCGTTGCGGCGAGGTAGAGCGTCATGGGCTCTAGGGGTCGTGGTGCTACCATGACCGGCGAGCTGGTGAGGTACTTCTTGAGGTCCTGGAAAGCGGCGTCGGCTTCCGGAGTCCACTCAAAGGGCCCCTTCTTCTTCATGAGCTTGAAGAACGGGAGGGCGCGTTCCCCGAGCTTAGAGATGAAGCGCTCCAGGGATGTCACACACCCGGCGAGCTTCTGCATTTCCTTCAGATTTGTGGGCGGCCTCATCTTCTCGATGGCCTTGATCTTCTCCGGGTTGGCCTCAATGCCTTGGTGCGAAACCAGGAACCCTAGCAACTTGCCGGAGGGTACGCCGAACACGCCCTTCTCCGGGTTGCGCAGGTTGGCGAATGTTTCTTCTAAGTCCTGGATGAGGGTCGTGGCCTCTTTGGTCTTTACCACTATGTCGTCAACGTAGGCCTTTGCATTCCTCCCGAGCCGAGGGCCGAGGGTGATGTGCATCAAGCGCTGGAAGGTACTGCCCGCGTTCCTCAGCCCTATAGCCATGCAGGTGTAGCAGTAGACCCCGCATGGGGTCAGGAACGCCGTCTTCTCCATGTCTTCCACCGCCATCTTGATTTGGTGGTAGCCCGAGAATGCATCAAGGAAGCGGTCGAATCCACGATTTGGTCGATGCGCGGAAGAGGGAAGGGGTCTTGAGGGCAGAACTTATTGAGGCTCGTGAAGTTGACGCATATGCGTTCTTTGCCTTCTTTCTTAGGGACGATGACGGGGTTGGCCATCCACTCCGGGTGCCGTACCTCCCGTACGACACCAGCCTCTTCCAGCTTCCTAACCTCCTGATGAAGGCCTGCTTCTCCGGGGCTTATCTACATGCCTTCTGCTTGATGGGGCGCGCATTGGGGCACACCGTGAGGTGATGCTCAATGACATGCCTTGGCACCCCGACCAAATCTGCGGCCTTCCAGGCGAACACGTCCTTGTTGGCTCTGAGGAAGCCAACCAGCGCCGCCTCTTGTTCTGGATCCATGCCCGTCCCGATGGTGAAGGTGGCTCCTGAGCCTTCTTCGTCGGCAGGCACTTGCTTCGTCTCGCCGGGATCCTGAGAAAAGAGTTGCTTCTTCTTGGTAGGCGCGGCCTCCGGAGGCTCCGGAGCCCCCTTCGCCGTTGGTTGAGCTGCGGCAGCGGCAGCCTTGTACGCGCACCCGAGACCTGAAGGGCGGCCCTGGGGTCCCCTTTGACGGTGATGACGCCGCTGCTCCCGGGCATCTTGATGGCGTTGTAGCCCGGATGTGTTGCCGCCATGAACTTTGCTAGGGCAGGGAAGCCGAGGACGGCGTTGTACGGTCGGAGGATAGGCGCGACATCAAAATTGATGAGCTTAGTCCGATAGTTAGCCGGTGTACCGAAGGTGACCGGGAGGCGGATCTGGCCGACCGGGACGGCCGAGCCCGCAGCCCCCGAGAAGGGCTTGGTGGGAAGGAGCTGCTTCTAGGACAGAGGCAGGTGACTGAAGGCTTCGGGAGAGAGGATGTTAAGGCCGGCGCCGCCGTCGATGTTGGATCTTGTCACGGCCACCCCGCAGATGGTAGGCGTGCATACCATGGGGAGAGCGCCAGCACCGGCCGCTCCGGGGGCGAGGTCGCCGGGGCCAAAGGTGATGGCGAGCCCCGGCCCGTCCAGCGCCCGCAAGGCCTCTCGCGGCTGGGCAGAGGCTAGTGTTCTTGCTCCTTGTGCGGTGGTTAAGTGTGTGAGTCGATCCCCTTTCTCAGTGGGAATCCTAGCCACTTATATAGGCGGCCACGGTCCTCTTCCCCCAAAATGTTTAGGCGGGAAGGGATTCCACAACGGCCATTTTTAACGGGAACACAAGGACGTTCCTACCCTGTCAAAAGCAGTCTTCGCCTACAAAAGGATCAGGCGGTGACGCGATGGTGGGCTCGACGGTGACATCCTCCTTATCGTCCTTGCGGTCTTCGGTCTTGTTGCAATAAAGAGGAAACCTTTGCCCCGCTCCTTGGGAACCAACAGCTGCTCTGTCTCCTTTGCACCGAAATGGCAACTGTGCCGCTGGCGGACGCTGGCACTCGCTGGCGCGGTGCGTCACTGCTGACATCACTACCTCCTCCTGAGGCAGGCTTGGCCTTGGATTCTCCGCCCCTCCGGAACGCCTTGCCGAGGCCGCTCCCAAGGAAGTCTTGGAGTTGTTCTCCTCACGAGGCTTGGCCCCTCGCGAGGGTCTTGAGCAGCTGGTCGATCAGCTGGGCCGTGCCAGGCCGCTTGTAGGAGCGCGTTGCGGCCCGCAGACATGCAAGTCTGGGTACCCTGGTTCCCAGGACGCCGACAAATACGTAAACGATACATACCGTAGGGACGGACCCACAAGGTCTGGGATGATGCGGCTCGAGGGGCACCCCCAACTAAATTCAAACGAAAAGACGAGACATGCTGCAGGGACGGACCCATGCAACTTGTGAATGATGCAGCCCAAGGGGCGCCCCAGATGGAACAAAACAGGAAATGTCACCTGGCACCATTAGTGGAGAAGTGTTGGTGTAGACGAAGGCGCTCGCTGCAGATGTTGCTCCTCATGAGTCGCTTGGCCCTGGGACCTCGCGGAGCTCCTGAGGTTCCGGGAGCTTGCGAGGGACCAATGTTCCTTCCGCTAGGATCTCCTGATGCCTGGCCCCGCAAGCCGCCAGGATACCCCGCATGTAGCACTGGTGCAGAGTAGCTTCGTTCGGAAGGCTAAAAGGCATGCAAACGTAGCTGTGGGGAGGGCCCTCACACCGGCCCACCTGAGACGGCCAGTAGAGCTCATGAGATGTAACTCTGTTGAGTCCTGGGATGATGACGCAGACGCGCAGCCTCCCACCCGAGCCTGGGATGACAGCTGCACTTGGTAGTGTGGGGCGACGCTTGCCTCACATTGCTCTTGGTACCTGCAAGTCTTTGATGATCTGGTCAATGAACTCCTGAGCACTAGGCGCTTCGCGCCTTGTGCCCTCCTCACGGAAACATGCGCTGAAGCACACCTCCAGATGGTGCCCGCGCGCCTCCCTCGTGGCACTGGCCAGGTCTGAGGCCCTCCAAAGGGGAGCCCCCGAGCCTAGCCGGAGAGGGGCGTCGGTCGCGCCTTCCTATGCGAGGTCGGAAGGCGCCCCGTTCACGGGCATGGATCCTGAGGCGCGACCATTGGGTGTCGTTTCCTTGTGAGGCTCCAGGGCGAGAAGCTGCTTCTTCTTCTTTGGGACGGTCTCAGGAGGGTAGGCAAAGCCCTCGGCGTCGGGGTTCTCCACTACCGCCGCTTGGTAGGCGTGCTCGAGAGCGCACACCGCGTCCTTCTCATCACAGGTAACCACGATGACACCGCTGCTTCCCGGCATCTTGAGGATGTTGTAGCCGTGGTGGGTCGCTGCCATGAACTTGGCTAAAGCTGGGTAGCCAAGGTTGGCATTGTATGGGAGCCGGATGTGGGCAACGTCGAAGTCGATGAGCTTTGTGCGGTAGTTCTTGCGGTCGGCGAAGGTGGCAGGGAGGCGGATCTATCCTATTGGTGTTGTCCAGCTGTTGGTCACTCCAGAGAAAGGCCTGGTGGGTTGGAGCTGGTCGTACGGCACTTGGAGCATGTCGAAGGTCTCAACGGAGAGGACGTTGAGTCCTGCACCGCCGTCGATGAGGGTCTTGGTGACGAGCATGTTGCTGATGGTAGGTGAGCAGAGCAGAGGGAGGGCGCCGGCCACGGCCGTGCACTTAAGCTGGACAGCGGAGTTGAAGGTGATTGCGCACTTGGACCATCTGAGAGGTCACGTTATCTCAAGCTTGGGGAGGACTGCATTCACTTCTCGGGCTAATTTCTTGAAGAAACGATGGGATGCAGGGCCCTGAGCGCCTCCCAGGATGCATGCCACTATGCGCGGCTCCTGAAAGCCCCCAGCCCCTTCATCTTGATGGTGGTAGTCGTTCCTTCTCAATAGTGGTGTCAGTGGAGGAAGGGCTGCATTGTCTCGGGGGTGATCTTCATGCTGCTCGTCCCTCCAATGATCCTCGCGAGGCTGGTCTCTCCTTGCGCCCTCACGAGGTTGGGCCTGCCAGTGATCCTCTCAAGGCCGCTCATGCCAGCCTTGGCGAGAGTCTCGGTTCTCCCAGCATCCTCCTCCACGACCACCTCCGCGGCCGTAGCCTTGTTCGCCGCTCTTGGGGCAGCGTCCGAACCATCCGTCAAGGATGGCCCTAAGTTCCTGGCTGTCGTTGGTGTTGTGGCTGTGCACGTGGTGGAAGGCGTAGAACGGGCAGCTGCCCTTAGAAGAACCGGCATAATCGCACCCGTGTTTCATCTCAAGCTCAGCCGCGAGTACTGTCGGTCCTTTGCACTTGGCCTTCTTGTCTTCTGGGTCCTCCTCAGGAAGCTCGATGAGCAAGAGGTGACCCTCTTCTGCCTTTGCGCAATTGATCGCAAGGTTGAACATCTCCAGAGCTGAGCACAGATCCTCCTGAATGGCGAGTTCCTCCTTCATCCTGACGTCCCGGACGCCATCAATGAACGCCAAGATGGTGGCTTCATCGGATATCTTGGGAATCTTGATGCGGACGTTGGTGAAATGCTGCATGTACTTGCACAGGGTCTCTCCAGGCTGGTGCCTGATGCGCCGCAGGTCACCTAACACCGGGGCATGGTCACGGGTCCCTTTGAAGTTGGAAACAAAGCATTCGCGCAGCTCACCCCAGGAGGAGATCAATTCCTTCAGGAGGTTTAGGAGCCACGAATGGGCGCCATCTTTTAGAGCCATGGGAAAACAGTTGGCCATGACCTCCTCGTCGCCATTAGCCGCTTCAATGCTCAGCTCGTAGAGCTGCAAGAACTCTGCTGGGTCAGGTGTTCTATCATAACGCGGGGGTAGATCTGGCTTGAACTTGCCGGGACAAAAGACACGAGGGAGATCCAGGTTGAACGCTTTGTAGCCCGCCGTGCTGACTGGTGCTTGCTGCTGAGGTGGAGCCTGGTCTAGATGTTTGTGCGCCACTGGGCGGGGAGGCGCATGACCCTGACGAGGCAGAGCATGAAGCGCGTGCGCCTCACCTTGCGGCCGCTGCACCACTTGACAACTTTCTTCATCTTTTGCGGCCATCCTGTGTGGTTGGTCACGCTAGGGGGCCTCACGCCTTGGCTCGTCGCCTGCTTGAGGTTGTGGAAGAAGCAGCAAACACCATGATGCTGGAGATTCTCCAGTGGCACTGACGAGCTCGACGATGCGGTCCAGCCATTCGTCGTAGAGGTCGTCGGTCGGGCGGTAGCACAGGAGGTCACGTGCCATGAGCAGCGCAGCCTGCGAGTTTGCCAAGCCGCGACGGGCATGGGAGGACGAAGCAGCCGCCGGAGAAGTGACTGGGTTGTGGAGCGACCATCACGCTGCGTGGAGAGCGGGAATGACGAATCCTGCTACTCGTGGGCAGCGGGGCCAGTGGCAGCATTTTCCGACAGTGATGGAGAGCGACGGGGAATGCCGTCGCCTGGTGATTCGTCTCCAACGTATCTATAATTTTTATTGTTCCATGCTATTATTTATGAAGTCTTAGATGTTTAATGGGCTTTATCATTCACCTTTATATCATTTTTGGGACTAACCTACTAACCCAAAGGCCGAGTCCAGATTGCTGTTTTTTGCCTATTTTACGGTTTTGCAGAAAAGGAATATCAAACGGAGTCCAAACGGAATGAAACCTTCGCAGGAGATATTTTTGGAGGAAATCATGCGAGATAAACTTCGGGGCCAAGCCAGAGGACAGGGGGCCCACCCACGAGGGTGGTGGGCGTGCCCCCTTCCCAGGGCGCGCCCCCCTGCCTCGAGGGTAGGCCCGGTGGCCCCTGGTGCCCCTCTTCCTCGTATATATGTCTATGTACCCCAGAAACTCCATACGCAGAGAGAAAACCCTAATTCCACCGTCGTAGCTGCTGTTCCCGTGGAGATCTCATCTTGGAGCCTGTACCGGGAGGGGGGTCCATCACGGAGGCCTTCATCATCATCATCATCGCCCTCACCATGAGTTGTGAGTAGTTTACCACAGACCTTCGGGTCCATAGCTAGTATCTAGATGGCTTCTTCTCTCTCTCCGGATCTCAATACAAAGTTCTCGTCGGTCTTCGAGGAGATCTATTCGATGTAATCTCTTTTTGCGGTGTGTTTGTCGAGATCCGATGAATTGTGAGTTTATGATCATGGTTATCTATGAAAGATATTTGGTTTTTCTCTGAACTTTTTATGTGTGCTCATAATATCCTTGCAAGTCTCTTCGAATTATTGGTTTGGTTTGGCCTACTAGATCAATAGTTCTTGCAATGGGAGAAGTGCTTGGCTTTGGGTTCAATCTTGCGGTGTCCTTTCCCAGTGATAGTAGGGGCAGCAAGGCACGTATTGTATTGTTGCCATCGAGGATAAATAGATGGGGTTTATCATATTGCTTGAGTTTATCCCTCTACATCATGTCATCTTGCTTAAGGCGTTACTCTGTTCGTATGAACTCAATACACTAGATGCATGCTGGATAGCGGTCGATGTGTGGAGTAATAGTAGTAGATGCAGGCAGGAGTCGGTCTACTTGTCTCAGACGTGATGCCTATATACAATGATCATGCCTAGATAGTCTCACAATTATTCGCTTTTCTATCAATTGCTCGATAGTAATTTGTTTACCCGCCGTAGAATACCTCTATCATGAGAGAAGCCACTAGAGAAAACTATGGCCCCCAGGTCTATCTTTATCATATTACTTTCCCAGCCAATTTCTGTCGCCATTGTTTATTTGCTTTCTTTACATTTTGTTTCTATATCAAAAATACCAAAAATTTTATCTTATAATCTCTATCAGATCTCACTATCGTAAGTGACCGTAAAGGGATTGACAACCCCTTATCGCATTGGCTGCGAAGTTCTTATTTGTTTGTGCAGGTGCGAGGGACTGGCGCGTGGTCTCCTACTGGATTGATACCTTGGTCCTGAAAAACTGAGGTAAATACTTACGCTACTGTGCTGCATCTCCCTTTCCTCTTCGAGGGAATACAACGCAAGCTCAAGAGGTAGCAAGAAGTATTTCTGGCGCCGTTGCCGGGGAGGCTTACGCAAAAGTCATATACCAAGTACCTATCACAAACCCTTATCCTTCGCATTTCATTTATTTGCCTCTCGTTTTCCTCTCCCCCACTTCACCTTTGCCCTTTTATTCGCCCTTCTTCCGCCATGTGTTTCTCGTTCGCTTGCTTCTTGTTTGCTTGTGTGTTTTGGATTGCTTGCTTGTCGTTATGGCTAGCCCCTTATCCGCTCATTTGTCTCCCGAGTTTGAAGTACTTCACTTCAAGTAATGGCAAGGAGAAAACTAAAAAGATGCTTGGTTTAGGATGATGGAATCTTATCGTAAGTACACCTTAGAAGTGAATTTTAGAATCTTGCTTCGCAATTTTTATGTTGGATTGAATATGTCTCATAGACAACTCTTGGATTGCATTGCCAAGGGAAATTTTATCGTAGTTGATCCTAGTTCCGCGCATGAAATCATAGAGGGAATAGTGGGAACACTACCTCCCCAACAGGAGTCAAACTCAACCCCAGAAGGGACGCAAGTTTTTGAGAAAATTTGCGAAGTGACAAAAATATTACAAAAATCTCTTGAACCTCTTATGAGTGTTAGTGGGAATCTCCACCGCATGAATATGTTGATTACTCTTTGCAATAAGCGGCTGGATGCTTTAGATCTTAAGATTTCTGAATATGAAGGGAAATGCAAAGAACCTCCCGGATTCGAGCTTGACACCATTAAAAGAGCGAAGATCAAAGATGGCAATACCTATATCTATCTTGTATCATGCCTAGCTAGGGGCGTAAAACGATAGCACTTGTTGGGAGGCAACCCAATTTTATGTTCTTTATTTTTGTTGATGTTAGGGAATAAACATTGCATCTAGCCTCTGATTAGATGTGTTTTCAAGTTTTGTTTAGTGTTTGTGCCAAGTAGAACCTTTGGTAAGACTTGTGTGAAGTTTATATGATCTTGCTGTGAAAAATAGAATCATTAGCGCTGGCTAAAGTAGTCTTCAAATTTTACTAGAGCGTTCTTTTTAGTTGATTATTTTTTATGCTGATTGCTAGACAAATTGCGCAAATGTAAAATTTTAGTTTGAATTTTTTGGAGTTCCAGAAGTAGGCGAACCTAGCAGATTACTACAGACTGTTCTGTTTTTGACATATTCTGTTTTTCATGTGTTGTTTGCTTATTCCGATGCATCTATGAGTAATATTGGAGAATATGAACCATAAAGAACTTGGAGTACAGTAGGTTTAACACCAATATAAACAATGAATGAATTCCTTGCTATACTTTTGAGTGGTGCTTTGCTTTCTCTTACTAACGGAGCTGACGAAAATTTTTGTCTAAGTTTTGTGTTCTGAAGTTTTCAAGTTTTGAGTATTGCTTTGATGGACTATGGAACAAGGAGTAGAACAGGCCTAAGCTTGGGGGTGCCCATGTCACCCAAAGTAAATTCAAGATAATCAAAATCCTAAGCTTGGTGATGCCCCAGGAAGGCATCCCCTCTTTCGTCTTCATCCATCGGTAACTATACTTGGAGCTATATTTTTATTCGCAAGATGTTATGTGTTTTGCTTGGAGCGTCTTGTATAATTTGACTCTTTGCTTGTTAGTTGGCCACAATCATCCTTGCTGAACACACCTATTTGACAGAGTTAAATATGCCCTAGATATTGTTAGAACACTCTATATGCTTCACTTATATCTTTTGAGTTGAATAGTTTTTGCTCTAGTGCTTCACTTATATCTTTTAGAGCACGGTGGTGGTAATATTTTGTAGAAATTGTTGAACTCTCATGCTTCACTTAGATCTATTTGAGAGTCTATTAAAACAGCATGGTAAGGTGTTTAGGCAAAAGAAACTAGTCTTCACATGATAAACGTCCAATGTCAATGTAGTAAAAAAATTCAGACCAAGTGCATTGAGTAGAAAGAGATGTTGGATGCTTGATAATTGTTTTGAGACATGAGGATAGTGATATTAGAGTCATGCTAGTGGAGTAATTTTGAAATTGAGAAATATTTGTGTTAAGGTTGGTGATTCCCGTAGCATGCACGTATGGTGAACCGTTGTGTGACTAAGTTAAAGCATGAGATATTTGTAGAGTGTCAACCTTTGTGTGGAGGTCGGGGGCGCTCGATGGTTAACTCCTACCGACCTCCCCCCAAGGGGCATGCATTGAGTTATTTGTTTTGATGACTCGTAAATTTTTGCAATAAGTATATGAGTTCTTATGACTAATGTTGAGTCCATGGATTATACGCACTCTCACCCTTCCACCATTGTTAGCCTCTCTTGTACTGCGCAACTTTCGCCGGTGCCATAAACCCACTATATATCCTTCCTCAAAACAACCACCATATTGGTCCTCAAAACAGTCACCATACCTGTGACGCGCGAAGACTGATGTCCCAGAAGATTCCAGAAGATTCCAGATGTTCTGGGTTTCCCGTGTGTTTCTTTTGTGCTTGCTTTATTTATTTTTGCATTGCATCGTGTCATCATGCCATCATGTCATATTTCTTTTGCATCTCAACTTAAATAAATTGTGTGGACCTTCGGTCCATTTAAATCGAGGGAAGTGTGACTTCTCTTTATAACATATCCTCCCAATATTTTGGGAGCTATATTATAGATATTCCATTTGTTTGGAATTAACCCAACACACTTGCATATTTTCCCCATGCCTTCTCTTTCTCTTTCCTTGCCTCAAACCTTGTCTATAATTATTTTCCCGTTGATCGAGGTTCCTCCAAAAACCTCAACATTTTTGGAGACTTCAAAAGTCAAGTCTTAGTTCAAACCCATTTGAATTAAATTCAAATAAGTTTGAATTATATCTCGATCATGCCTTTTCTATTTTCCTCGGACCGTGCTCATTTTATGATGCCCGAGAAAAATAACCTTATGTGCAACTTTTTCCCTAACCCCCCCCCCCTCTTTCTTTCTTCCTTCTCTTTTATGTTT
>LR738711.1:584119070-584181833 GCA_902687465.1 Secale cereale | reverse complement strand
AAGCCGATCCCTCCTCTCCAGCGCCGCACGCCCGCGCCTCGTCCTCCAGCTCGCCCTGCGCGACACCGCGCCTGACCCGCCGCGTCGCCCCGCGGGCCGGCCAGGAGCTGGAGCCGACCCAAGCTCTCCGCGCCGCAGCCGTCCTTTGCCCCTGCTTCGTCTGTCCTCGCCCCCGCGAGCCTCTTCCCGACAGCGCCCCGCGCCGCCCCGAGCAGCCTCCGCCCTCCTCCGTGGCTCTGCTCCGGCCACCGGCGCCGCCTAGTCCTGCTGCTGTCGTGGTTCCGTCTACATCAACCGTCGTTCTCGAGTCGCCATAGTTCTGCTGCAGGGGCACCATTCCACCTGGATGCAGAACGCCAAGACCCCAAGTTCGACTACAGAAAAGGGAGCAGCACCAAGTTCCACCGTTGCAGATTTTTTCGTCAAGTACCTCTACGCATATGTGTACATCTACGTAACGTGAACGTCTACCGTCGACAAGACCGAGACCGCCAAGTACCTCGACGCTCGATACGTGTGGTACCACTACCGTCGCAAGAACCGAGACCGGCAAGTGCGAAGACCCTCAAGTACCTCTACGGAACGTGTACGACGACCGTCGCCGAAGAACCGTGTACCACTACCGTCGCCCCGAAGACGTCCGATGCCGCGACAAGTACCTCTTCGGAAACGTGAACGACCTCGTGAACAACTACTTCCTCTACGACCCGTGTACCACTACTTCCACTACTTCCTCTACGACCTCGAACCGCCCCGAAACGAATATTTCGAAGGTATAACCCCGAGACGATGACCCGTGTGATGCATGTGTTGTATCAGATGTTTCCCTTGTGTGCACCGTGCCATTTCGTCTTTTGTCATGCTCCTCGGTTGCCTCGTCGCCGACTCGTGGGAACCCGGAAGCCGGGAGCACCCCATCATCTTGTTCGACTCGCTCACGCCACCTTTTCTTTTGCACCGGTCTCTCAACGGGTTACCGGAACCGAGATGTTGCGTTGCATCATTTTCGGATCATTGCCGTGGCATCTTTTCCTTCCACCACGGTGACAAAAACTCCTTATCATCGTCATGTCAACTTTTAATAAAAATTGCATAAAACTTGATCATGTCATCCGCATCATGTTAACAACACTAAAATGTTTAATTATTGTTGCTTAAATAATTGCTAAATTGCACATGGGGATTTTCCGGAATTGTTGTTGTTATTTTCCGGTCTCATTTAAATTGCCTAGATAGGTAGTTTACTTTTGATTCACCTCTTGCTATGTTAAATACATTTAATCTTGTCTTGTAAATAAACGAGAGTCAACTAAATAAATAAAATGTCGTGTTTCTTCAATATGCAACTCGTTGCATATTGAGCTCCACTTAACTTGTAGTACTTGTTTGTGCACTTTGCCATGCCATGCATAATTAAACCGGACATGCATCATACTTGGATGTGCATCGTATGCCATGTTTATGCTTGTGTGTTTACAGTGTTGTTTGCTTCTTTCCGGTTGCTTCTCTTGTCAGCTTCGGTTTCGTTCCGGAGTTGTGAGGATTCGCTCGACTATGTTGCTCCGTCTACTTCATGGACTTGTTCTTCTCCGTCGCGGAATCCCAGGCAAGATGACCATACCCTTGGATATATTTACTATCATTGCCATGCTAAGTGTCTCGATGCTATCGTTACATGTCGCGCTACCCATCTTTTATGTCAGCCTCTCCTTGTTGCCATGAAACCTCTAACCTTTGACACCTTCCTAGCAAAACCACTGTTTGGCTATGTTACCCGCTTGCTCAGCCCCTCTTATAGCGTTGTTAGTTGCAGGTGAAGATGAAGATCGTTCCAGGAGGGAACTTGTTGTTGGAATATCACAATATGTTATAATATATTAACACACCTATATACTGGGCATGGGTGGAAGGCTTGGCCTTTTGCTCGGTGTTTTGTTCCACTCATGCCACCTTAGGCGCCGATAAACCGGCATTATGTTCCTTGATTTTGCGTTCCTTACACGATGGGTGGATGGGGACCCGTTGACAATTCGTCTTTGTATAAAACTCCTCCAGCAAGGCCCAACATTGGTTTTAATTTGCCTCATAATAACAACTTATTTAATTAATTAAATTTGCATAGGGGGTCGCGTCCCCGGGTTCTTAATTCTACATAGCAGGGGGGCCAGTGTTGATGGTGTTGGTCCCAAACGGGGAGCCTGCGAGGCCACCACGGGGAAACTCGAGGTTTGCTTTTACTCGTAGCTTCGCCCATCCGGTCGTGGCCAGAGACGAGATACGCACGGCTACTATCAGGGTGTCGACACACCGGGAGGTCTTGCTGGACTTGTTTTACCATTGTCGAAATGTCTTGTGCACCGGGATGCCGAGCCTGATCGGATTTCCCTAAGATAAGGGGTGGTGATATTATATTTATCACTTCAGCTAATCGTGAGAGCTTGTGATGGGCTAAGTTGGGACACCCCTGCAGGGTTATGATCTTTCGAAAGCCGTGCCCGCGGTTATGTGGCAGATTGGAATTTGTTAATGTCCAGTGGTAGAAAACTTGACCGAGGATCCGAAGTAAAACACGCAACTGTGTGAGTAACCATGACTGTCTCTTTTCACTTTGAGAAGAGAACACGGCGGGGTTATGTTTGATTCGTATGTAGTTCAGGATCTTTAGCGATCACTACTAGTTGCGACCGTTTGCGTAGATGCTCATCTTATTCTTGTACTCGTAAGCTAGCCACCATATTATGCTTAGCCGCTGCTGCAACCTCACCACTTTACCTCTTCCTACCCTCAAAGCTTTGCTAGTCTTGATACCCATGGTTATGGGATTGCTGAGTACTCGTGGCTCACAGATACTACAACACCAGATGCAGGTTCAGCCGAGAATGAAGCAGGAGCTGGTTCAAGTACATCACCGGGAGCTCGATGAAGAGAGTGGCCGTATGTGTGTGACGTGGTTCGACGATCAGTAATGGTTTCGACTAGGGGAGATTCGGACATGTGGCTTTATGTTTTGGTATCTTTCTTTTGGATCTTCGCCCGTAGTCGGGTTGTGATGTTTTGGATGATGATTTGCTTATGTAATGTGTTGTGTGAAGTGGCGAGTGTAAGCCAACTATCTCCTTTTGTAATTTCATCCCTATTTTTTACATGAGTCGTGCAAAGATACCAAATTTGAGATCATTCCAGAATGGGCTTATACCTTTAAGTCGTGCCTCGACACGTAGGAGGTATAGTCCCATCCGTGGCATTACAATACCTACCTATCATGGCATTTCCATAGCCATTCCGAGATATATTGCCATGCAACTTTCCACCGTTCCGTTTATATGACATGCATCATGTTGTCATATTGCCATTGCATGATAATGTAGTTGACATTGTATTTGTGGCAAGGCCACCATGCATAATTTTTATACATGTCACTCTTGTTTCATTGCACATACCGGTACACCGCCGGAGGCATTCATATAGAGTCATACTTTGTTGTTGTAGTATTGAGTTGTAATCTTGTGTCATAATGAAAGTGTGATGATCATCATTTATAGAGCATTGTCCCATGGGAGGAAAGGCTGAGTCTATAAAGCCCCTCCGCAAAAAAAAAAGAAAAAAAAAGAAGAAAGGCCAAAGAAAAAAAGAAATGCCCAAAAAAAGAAAAAAGGGACAATTGCTACTATCTTTTTCCACACTTGTGCTTCAAAGTAGCACCATGTTCTTCATTGTAGAGAGTCTCATGCTTAGTCACTTTAATATACTAGTGGGAATTCTCGTTATAGAACTTGGCTTGTATATTCCAACAATGGGCTTCCTCAAATGCCCTAAGTCTTCATGAGCAAGCAAGTTGGATGCACACCCACTAGTTTCTTTTGTTGAGCTTTCATTCATATTTAGCTCGAGTGCATCCGTTGCATGGCAATCCCTACTCACTCATATTGATATCTATTGATGGGCATCTCCATAGCCCTTTGATACGCCTAGTCGATGTGAGACTATCACCCTCCATTTCTCTTCTCCACAACCACCTCTATTCCACCCATAGTGCTATGTCCATGGCTCACGCTAATGTATTGCGTGAAAGTTGAAAGGTTTGAAAAGATAGAGCATGAAAACAAATGCTTGGCTGAAATCGGGGTTGTGCATGATATGAATATTTTGTGTGATAGCAAGGGAGCATAGCCAACACTATATGATTTTGTAGGGATAACTTTCTTTAGCCATTGCATTTTGAGAAGACGTGATTGCTTTGTTAGTATTGCTTGAAGTATTGTTATTTCTTATGTCAATATAGACTTTTATCTTGAATCTTTCAGATCTGAACATTCATGACACAATTAAGAGAATTACATTGAAAACCTATATTGGTTAGCATTCCACATCAAAAATTCTTTATCATTTACCTACTCGAGGACGAGCAGGAATTAAGCTTGGGGATGCTTGATACATCTCCAACGTATCTATAATTTTTTATTGTTCCATGCTATTATTTATGAAATCTTAGATGTTTAATGGGCTTTATCATTCACTTTTATATCATTTTTGGGACTAACCTACTAACCCAAAGGCCCAGTCCAGATTGCTGTTTTTTTGCCTATTTTAGGGTTTTGCAGAAAAGGAATATCAAACGGTGTCCAAACGGAATGAAACCTTCGCATGTGATATTTTTGGAGGAAATCACGCAAGATAAACTTTGGGGCCAAGCCAGAGGACAAGGGGCCCACCCTCGAGGGTGGGGGGCGCGTCCCCCTTCTCGGGGCGCGCTCCCCTGCCTCGAGGGCAGGCCCGGTGGCCCCTGGTGCCCCTCTTCCTCTTATATATGTCTACTTACCCCAGAAACTCCATACGCAGAGAGAATACCCTAATTCCACCGTTGTAGCTACTGTTCACGTGGAGATCCCATCTTGGAGCCTGTTCCGGGAGGGGGATCCATCACGGAGGCCTTCATCATCATCATCATCGCCCCCGCCCTGAGTTGTGAGTAGTTTACCACTGACCTTCGGGTCCATAGGTAGTATCTAGATGGCTTCTTCTCTCTCTCCGGATCTCAATACAAAGTTCTCCTCGGTCTTCGAGGAGATCTATTCGATGTAATCTCTTTTTGCGGTGTGTTTGTCGAGATCCGATGAATTTGAGTTTATGATCATGGTTATCTATGAAAGATATTTGGTTCTTCTTTGAACTTTTTATGTGTGCTCATCATATCCTTGCAAGTCTCTTCGAGTTATTGGTTTGGTTTGGCCTACTAGATCTATAGTTCTTGCAAGGGGAGAAGTGCTTTGCTTTGGGTTCAATCTTGCGGTGTCCTTTCCCAGTAACAGTAGGAGCAGCAAGGCCCGTATTGTATTATTACCATCGAGGATAAAAAGATGGGGTTTCATCATATTTCTTGAGTTTATCCCTCTACATCATGTCATCTTGCTTAAGGCGTTACTCTGTTCATATGAACTCAATACACTAGATGCATGCTGGATAGCGGTCAATGTGTGGAGTAATAGTAGTAGATGCAGGCAGGAGTCGGTCTACTTGTCTCGGACGTGATGCCTATATACAATGATCATGCCTAGATAGTCTCATAATTATTCGCTTTCTATCAATTGCTCGACAGTAATTTGTTTACCCACCGTAGAATACCGCTATCATGAGAGAAGCCACTAGAGAAAACTACGGCCCCCGGGTCTATCTTTATCATATTACTTTCCCGTTAACTAGCCAATTTATGTCGCCGTTGTTTATTTGCTTTCTTTACTTTTTGTTTCTATAGAAAAAATACCAAAAATATGATCTTATCATCTCTATCAGATCTCACTATCGTAAGTGACCGTAAAGGGATTGACAACCCTTATCGCGTTGGCTGCGAAGTTCTTATTTGTTTGTGCAGGTGCGAGGGACTGGCGTGTGGTCTCCTACTGGATTGATACATTGGTTCTCAAAAACTGAGGGAAATACTTACGCTATTGTGCTGCATCTCCCTTTCCTCTTCGAGGGAATACAACGCAAGCTCTAGAGGTAGCACCGGGGGTTGCCGTGTGGGCCACGCGAGCGGCGACAGCGGCCCGTCGGTCGGCATGGACGCGGCGGGCGTCAGCCAGTGGGCGGTGAAACGATGATGAACCGAATGGACGAAGAGGAGCTTCGACGCACCCCTACCTGGCGCACCAAATGTCGGATTCAGGGCTCCGCAAAACCGCACTAGGTTCGAACTCTAGGGTGCGTGCGAAGTTCTCAACCTCGCCTATCTATCTACTCGCCGTCCCACCTACTAGCACGATGAACTAGAATGTAAAAGAGACATGAGGCAGTTTATCCTAGTTCAGACCATCTAGCGGTGAGTGGCCCTACTCCAGCAGTATGGTGGATTAGCCTCGAGATGGGATGTGGATGAACTAGTACAATGGGTGAATAACCTCTGGAGGAGAGGTCTTCTTGGGCTTGGATGAGCTAGTGAGCTTGTCAGGGTGGAATGGATCTGTCCCCTTGTTTGGTGGTGGCTATCCTACTTATATAATGGCCTTGGTCCTCTTCCCCAAAATGTTTGGCAGGAAGGGATCCCACAACGGACAATTTTGAAGAGGGACAACTAGTACATCTTATCCTGACTAAAGGTGGTCTTCCCCTACAATGCCTCCGATCCTGACGCCATGGTGGGCTCGGTGATGACCTCTGTCCTGTCGTCCTGGCGGTCTTGGTCTTGTTGCACTGGAATGGAAACCTTTGGAATATTCCTCGAGAATATGCGTTTGAGCCCGCTTCCTTAGCACCAAAGAGGAAACTGCTGCACTGCGCCCACTGGCCCACCTGTCCTTGGTCGTCATGGCTTGCATCATGCAAACCTCGCAAGATGGGGTGTTGCATAGAGTTCTCCACTCCTGGGGAGCCAGCCAGGTGAGGCCGCCCCTTCCGGAGATCTTGGTGTCGTCTGCCCCGCGAAGTTTTGTCCCTCGCGATGGTCTTGAGTGTCGTCGGCGTAGATGGGCCGTACCTAGCCTGAAGGAGACACGTCATATGCTGCATGCAGGCAAGTCTCGGTACCCTGGTTCCCAAAACACCGACAACATTTATGTTTTGTTGTCTTAGAAAGGGCTAGCGAGATACCATTATATCATATTGTATCATGATTGTTTCGGAAAGTGTTGTCATACGAGTTATCTTATTATTGCTCGCTAGTTGGTTATGTTATTGATATGAATAAATGTGATACCTAAATGTTATTGTAAACATGGTTAGTTTACAGTCTTTGCTGAAAACTTGAACCTTGGCTAGACATATTTGCATCAAGATCAAACAGGGTTTGTAGAAGTTTACTTTATCACTTTCAGTTTATCAACTGAATTGCTTGAGGACAAGCAATGGGTTAAGCTTGGGGGAGTTGATACGTCTCCGTCGTATCTACTTTTCCAAACTCTTATGCCCTTGTTTTGGACTCTAATTTGCATGATTTGAATCAAACAAACACGGACTGACGTTGTTTCCAACAGAATTGCCATGGTATTATTTTTGTGCAAAAATAAATGTTCTCGGAATGACCTGAAAATTTATGGAGAATATTGATGGAATATATAAAAATACTAGCGAAAGGATTATCCAGAGGGGGCCACCTAGAGGCCACAAGCCCAGGGGGCGCCCTGTTGGCGTCCTGGAAACGGGGGTCCCTAGACTTTCCTGCCTGCGGCCCGTGATGTGGCTCCAGCAATGGCCAGGTACGGCCCAACTTCAACAATGACAACTCAAGACCATCGCGAGGGGCCAAGCCTCGCGAGGCGGGAGACAACAAGATCTCCCTGGGGCAGTCTCTCTAGGCTGGCTCCCGAGGAGCGGAGATATCTACGCAAGGTGCACCTCGCGAGGTTCACGTGATGTAAGCCATGATGACCAAGGCCAGGCGGGCGCCAGCGGGCGCAGTGTACCAGTTTCCTCTTTGGTGCTAAGAGGGCAAGCGCAGGAGAGGAATCCCGAGGGATCAGGCAAAGGTTTGCACATCGGTGCAACAAGACCAAGGACCGTCAAGGCTGCAGAATGGAGGTCATCATGGAGCCTGGCGTGGCGTAACCACTAGAGCCTTTGGCAGGCGAAGACTAATTTTGTCAGGATAATTTGTACTAGATGTTCCCCTTCAAATTTGGCCGTTGTGGGATCCCTTCTAGCCGATATTTGGGAAGAGGACCAAGGCCACTATAAATAGAGCCTAGCCACCACCATAGAGGGGCATTTGGTTTTGGATCGGATCATTTCCACCCGACAGACACCACAAGCTCATCCGTGCCCAAGAACACCTCTCCTCCGGAGGCTGTTTGCCCCTTGTACTAGTTCATCCACAGCCATACAAGGCAATCCACCACACACACTCGAGTAGGGTATTACACCGCAGAGTGGCCCGAACCAGTATAATCCTCTGTGTCCCTTGTTCTTTGAGTTCGTCGAGATAGGCCATGGAATCGGTGGGTGAGCGTGCTGGGGAGAGAGTGTTCTTCATGCACACCCCAGAGTTCGAACCTCTCAAGGGTTTGCGGAACCCGAAATCCAACATTTGGCACGCCAGGTAGGGGAGCGTCGAAGTTTAGCCTCTCCGTCCACCTCGCTCTCCATCCGCCATTGTAACATCCCTAGATCAACCCCTATTGTCTTTGCTTAAGCATCCATGCATCATGGTCCAAATTTTCACACTTGAATTGGGGATGTTCAAACCCTAGCACTAAATTAATTCAAATAGGGTCAAAATAAAATCTAATACAATGAACTCAAAATGCCCTTTAAAAAGGTTCATCATTTCTGGATTAAGGTGGAAGCATCGACCAAAATGGTTTACATTTTTGCAGGACACATTTGGGCTTTGAATTAAATCAATAAGTATTAGAGTTGGGGCTATAAAATTCTATAAATATTTATACAGCTCCAATATTTCTGAAAATTCTGTAGGGTGTGTGGACTAGTCCATTATGCACCCACTATTTTTATAGGAATTTACCAAAATGACTTAGTGGCTAAACTAAATCAAAACAGAGGTAAACGAAATAGAAAAATAGAAAACAAAAAGGAGAGAGAGAGAGGCCCACCTAAACTTACCTGGTGGCCCAGCCCACCACCGCTGCCAGTCACCACCTACCTCCCGCCAGGAGGACAGCGCACGCATGGCCGTTGTGCGCGAGCACGCGCCCCGCCACATCCTGCTTCCCGCCGCTACCCGGGCGCGCCTAGGCGGTGCCACGCACCCCCTGGACCCCCTCCCACTCTCCCTCGGCCTCATCCCCTCCTCTATCCCACCCTCCTAGCCATGGCCGAAGCCATCGTGGCCGCAACAATAAGCACCACCGTGGCCACAGCCACTCCTTCACTCCCTCTCCGCGTCCCAGAGCTCTGTCTCGTCGCCAGATTCTTCCTTGCTGAGGAAAGCACCGCCGGAAGCCTCGAAGCGCCATCGCCAACGTCTTCTTCCTCCTTTGGTCGCCGAGATCGCCGGTGACCTTGCACCCTCTCCGATGCCTCCCCGAGCTCACCGAGACCAGCTCTGCGACTGCTGTGAACTCCTGCTTCTAACCCCCGTCTTTCACGCCTCGCTTGCGACCTGTAGCCACTGTTTCCTTAACGCCCGAAGCACACCGCCGCACGAGCTGGTCATCGATGATGCTCCAGCAACCAATTGGTCCTGTGCAGGTGCACGTTGACTTCATGAGCGCACGTTGAACCCGTAGGTACTAACCGTTGTTACTCCCGTACATCGTGTCATCGTTTTCATCGGCGCCCGAGCTCCGGCCGCCGCCGTTGAGGTCGCTGTCGTTGCCTCCGGCCACCACAGGCCCGGCCGCCACCACCCTTCGATGCGCGCCAACGAGGACTTTTGAACGGGACCAACCGCAGCTCAAACCGCGGTCTGTGGACGAAACCCAACGCTCACCGCCGCGTCTGGCCTCGCCGGCTTCAAGCCGCCGGCGAGTTTGACTCGTCTGACTAGGGCTTTGACCTCCACTGGGCTCACTGACATGCGGGCCTAGCTCCCATAAGTAGCCTAGGTTATTTAAGTTAACTGCAAATTAACCCAGTTAGTTAGGTTAGTGACTGACCTATGGGCCCGGCCTCTAGGTTAATTAAGTTAGTTAGCTATTTAGCAGTAACAGTGTTTGTTAACTGCCTGTGCCATTGACATGTGGGTCCCAGCCGTCAGGTTTTACCCGAGCTGGCGCCTTTGACTTGCTGACGTAGTGATGATGTCACTCTGACATCATAAAGCCTTTCTCGAATTGAAAATAAATCAGAAATGATTTATTTATTTCATAAAATAGTTAAAACTTCTAATAATTGTAACTACAAATGAAACAATTTATATATGAAAAATTATCAAAAAAATATGAGGAATTTGTTTATGGAATTTTCATGCTTGTTTGAACAACTTACAGCCACTATATATGACAATTTGAATAAATGGCATTTTAAATGTCTCATATGGAGTTTGAATTTGAACCTTGAGTTCAAACCAACTTTATTTAACTCGTCATTAGTTGTATTAGCTCAATCAACAACATATTGCCATGTCATGATCATGCATCATATTGTTGCACTACATTGATTGTGTTATTTCTCTGTTGCCGGTGTTGTTCCCTCTCAGTGGACGTTGTTTCGGCGTTGTCATTGTTGACACTGATGAAGAGCTATTACTATCTTCAGAAGTGGGAGCCAAGCAAAACCCCCTTGTTCATTCCGACACAGTCCCATTCTCTCGCTCTTGCTCTCTTTTACGACATTAGGACAACAACGATTCAACTGTTACATGCTACAGTACTTCAACCCCTTTCCTTTGCATGACCTGTCATTGCCACAGTAAATAGATGAAACCCACTAGCATGAATAGGAGTTGTTTGAGCCCTGATGTGCCTACTCATTCATGCTTGTTTGTCATTCCTGATATTGCTTAGAGTTGTGTCAGGTCTGATTCATCGGGGGTGAATTGGAAAGTTGTGAACATGTCCTACTGTTGAGAGCTAAGGTGTGAATATGATTTGGTAAAGTTAGCGGTGAGAGGCCATGTAGGAGTACATGGTGGGTTGTCTCATTGAAACCGTCCTCAGGAACTGAGTTATGTGTTTGTGATCCATGAACAACTACTACCACACATTGGGATCCTTAATTGACTCTCTCGACTTATTAACCGCCCATGTCCTTTGTCCAAGAGTTGCAACTAGTTTCTGGTGTTTGTAGGTTGTCTTCGTAGTCTACCAAGTGGCACCCGGTATAGGTGGGCTTGGGACAGACTAGGCACCATGGCACGATGTACCAAGCGTAGATCCATCCTGCGAGGTGGGCTTGGGAACCTTGTACACATCGTTTGGGGCCGTGAGAGACACCCCGGCCGGATTTCCTTGCGGATGGAACCTGAATAGGCGATAAACCTGGACTAGAGACTTGCATGGTTAGTCAGGTCGTGGCCGACTCCCTCGCCGGGCTTCTGCTTGAAGGTTGCCGAGATACACGACGTGTACATGGTGGTAAGTGGCGAGAGCGTGTGTGAAGAAGTACACCCCTGCAGGGTTAACGTCATCTATTCGAATAGCTACGTCTGCGGTAAAGGACTTTTGGGTTGCCTGTACAGTTCATAGACAGGTGAAAGTGGATACTCTAAAATGTGCAAGATAAGCGTGAGTGTTATGGATGGCCTTCTCGTAGGGAGACGGGAGCGAATCCATAGTGGTGTATTGATCTGGTGAATATGTGGACTCGTGTGTGCCACCTCAAAAGAGTTACCAGCAGTCGTAGTACAGGATAGCCACTAAGTCAAAGCTGGCTTGCTGCAGTTAAACTCCACCACCCCTTTGTGATAGTGATGCATATGTAGCTAGTTCTGATGTAAGTCGTGCTGAGTACATTTGTACTCACATTTGCTTACTTTATGTTTTTGCAGAGAGACTTCAGTCTCACTAGTTGTTCTGCGTGGACTTCGATGTTTAGCTTGTTACCTCAGCTACGATCTTGTACCCTTGGGAAGGTCTTGTAGATAGTCAGGCTTCTCAGCCTTTTTCATTTGTAGTTGTCTGTACTCAGACATGTTATGCTTTCGTTGCTTGTATGCTTTGTATGTTGGGTCATGAGATCCATGTTTGTAATATTTGGCTCCTCGGAGCCTAATGAATAAATACTTTGATCCATAGAGTTTTGTTCTGATGCCTCATTGTATTTGCACATATCAAGCATATTGTGTGTATGTTATTGAAATGCTTGCTACGTATGGGATCCGACACCTAGTTGTTTACCCTTGGTAGCCTATCTTATGGGGAAATGCCTCCTAGTGCTTCCACTAAGCCTTGGTAGCTTGCTACTACTCCGGAACACATGGATTGATCGGCTTGTGTCCTTCCTTGCTCCTGTGTCTGTCCCCTATGGGGAAATGTCACACGGTGTATACTAGATTCCTGTTAGCTTGCTACAGCTCGACAACACTCGTTGCTGACCGACACATGCATTGTTGGGTTATGTATGCATGTCCCTGTAATTTAGCGCCACTTTTGATTTATAACTAGTCATGTCGGCCCGTGTTCTTTGTCATATGGATGCTAGCGACACTATCATATACGTGAGCCAAAATGCGCAAATGGTCCCGGGCCAGGTAAGGTGGCACCCGTGGGGATACCATGCGTGAGGCCGCAAAGTGATATGATGTGTTACATGCTAGACCAGTTTGACTTAGGATTGGGGCCCCGACAGCTTTGGTATCAGAGCCTGACTACCTGTAGGATTACCAAGCCAAACTGGTCGAAGTCGTGTCTAGAAATTCTTTATTTATATAAGAGAATTGATTGTGGAAGGGAACGTAAGGCGCTTTTTACTCCTTTACCTTATGACCTTCTTATCTGAGTCACCTTCTTCTTTTCTATGGGGATTAAGAACTAGGCTTGTCTTCAAACTATCAGGATCACGTTAATGGTGGATTCATCCCTCAGTTCAGTTCCTATTACTTCTGTCTGCTAAGTTGTTGGTCTTAGAACCTAGACAATATGGTGTTGAGCGGTTATGCTACCTTTTTGCATGAACCTCGAAATATTTTTGAGCATTTACAGCCGTTATGCTGTCCGAGTCATCCCAGGTTTCGAAATATTCTGATGCATTTGCAAATCCCTTCTTCACGTTCCCGTTGCTCCTTTGGGCTAGGTTAACCACACTAATCGCCGAGTTGAGGTACTCTTCGCCTCGGCATATATGTTGGAGCTATTATTATGACCCTAGGCGTCTTAGAGAATCACCTAGTAATCTAGCAATGCTTAATATTCCCAGTGTGATGATTCTGGCCATCATTGTTGAAATCGTCCCGTGATGCCATTTGGTTAGTAGGCATTCTACTCATGGGTTCTTGAACCCAAGATCCACCCTACTTACCTCGTGTTGATAGTGTTTGCTCGTTCCTTTAGTATAGTAGTAATCTTGTGATAGTCCTCGAGGTCTGTTGTTATCGTTCTTCCAATACCATGGCAGAAGTTCTTTTGAACCCTACTTACTTCATGAGCGCATCATGGCAGAAGTTCTTTTGAACCAAAAGATCACAGCCAGAGTGCTCTCGATGAGTTCTCCTTTCCACATTGTGACTCTGCCAATACTACCTTTCTGCATGGGTTATCCGGAAGAAATATGTTGAAAGTTCGACATGCTAATCTATGCATCCACAACTCAGAAAGTTATATGTTCCTTTGAGTTGTCCCTTTTAGTTGTATTATGACCCCCGTCTATCAGTTGATAGTCACGAGTAGTTGTGCATTCGTTTTCATCGATGACTTTTACTCTTGTGGGCCGTCAAGCCATTCTATTTTAGAATGACTACGAGAAACAAACTCCTGTACCTTATCCATATCCAGGATTGGGTCAAAGTTGTTGTATTCCGTAGATAAGAATGCCAATCCATGCTTCTAATCTGTTCTACCTTGGAGTGTTCCCCTCTTGCATGTCAAGTGTGTCATGGGAATTGCACAACCTCCTATGGACTCTGGATATAGTGATACTTCTCGCCATCATCGTTCATTCCACGGTCTCCATGTTATTGTAACTGGAATACTGACATGTGAATCATGATGTGTGAAATCAATACTCCTAGCAACTCTGTTGCTTGGTAGTTAATGGACGATAATCTCATTCTTAGCATGCTGGTTATTCAATCATCATTCTAAGAATGATCGTGCTACCTAGTCCATTTTTCTGGTGCAGTCTTTGATCAATGAGTTAGGATTGCCTCAATCCTTGCTCATTTGATCATATTGTCTTGCCCTGAAAAGCAAGATTGTTCTCGAGCTTCATAACATATTGGTGGTTCGTGATTTTCTAAAAATCTTCTCGGAAGTATTACCAGATTGTTCCCTGACCGCTATGTTGAGTTTGTGATCAATTTGGTTTCTCCCTAAAACACCCCTTCTCCAAGAATCTATGTTGAATACCCTAAGCTAATTGGTTAAGCTAAACAACAACTTGGAGAGTTACAAGATGAAAGATTGTCCCACTTAGTTTATTCCGGAAGGGATATCCTTGTGTTGTGTGTTTGTTGAAGAAAGATGGTATCTTCATCGATTGATCCTTGTGATCAATTGTCGGTGTTATTATCTTATCCAATCTTTGATTTGAGTGTGGGCTACCCTCAAATCAAAGCAGAACCGACGATGTTCATAATGTTGTCTTACTCATGGTTGATCCCTCGAGCATACACCATTACATCCTTTGGTCTGACCAATGCTATCACCATGTTAACTTAATTGTCAAATTCCATCTATATGGTAGCCTGGATGGTTTTTTTTTGAGCCCATGGACAACATTTTCATCTTGTCCACGATTCATGTTGAACATCTAAGTTAGTGTTGGAAACTTTTGAAAGCATTTTTTTGTGCTAGCTCATGAAGTTTATGTTTTGATGGAAGAAGTGACTTCCTCTAATTCACGTGTATATGATGCAAGTTGTCGCCGTGAATTTAAGAAAGTTTGTTTCGCTTCCTCTGGAATCATCCCAAGTCAGTCACGCATGTGCGAAGTATTCTATGGTTTGATAGGCTCGGTACCTCCATTCTATATGAATCCCTAGCACACCAAGCCATTGATTGATTTGTTCAAGGAAAATAAGTTCTTAAGTGCTAATCCTTAAGGACCCAAAGGTACATGCATAGGACTTCGCTCTCCTCAGTGATGGTTCCCAATCAGAACTTGGTAGTGTTTCATTGTAAGACCACTATGTGGTCATGCTTGTCTTGGACAACGTGTTCACATGTATGTAGCAGAACCAGCTCATGTTTTGGAGCTTGCTATCGTAGTTCACTCCCCGAGAATCTTGCAATGCCATCTCATCGATTTGTGTTGCAAACTTTCATTCTCCTTTCTAGACTTGATGAGTCTGGAATATCCTGACACCAACCAGATCTGAATCTCAGGCAGATATGATGGTTGAAGAATACCCAACATTTGCATTTTGTTCCTAGCTTGCATTGCTATTGTGCAAATTTTCCATTGGTTGCCCTCTCAGTAATTGTTGTTCAGTATCATCTTCAAAAGTGGTCCTACCATGGGTCCCATCCATTTCCGATGATAAGCAAAAATCATCCATTGCGTTGTCTTCAGGTAGTCCACATCATCCATTCTATCCTAAGTATGCCATTCTTTCGAACTCCTTCAAACGATCCATTCTAATTTTCCTTAGGCTGGTTTAGAAAGTTTCAATGATATTTGTATCAAAAGTAATTCCTTTTGGCACTTAAGGGAATAACTCTACGAGTCACCTCCCCAAGGTGTCCCGTTATGGAATCATGGCAATTAAATCCTCGCTTCTTCGAAACCCATCCACCATCTTCTAAGCGTGAAATTGGTGCCTACCAAATTGAACCTTCATCATCTATTTAATCCCTCTCATTGTGTGTTTTGTGTCTCAAATCAAGAGGTGTCCTTACATCTAACTTCATGAGTTGATCAACAGTTGCTCGATCTTCGAGAAGATTGATTCCTCTAGAGTTTCCTTATGTCATCCTTGTGTTATATGAAGTTCTCGAAAGAAAGACGTCAAGATCAAGATGCAAGGAATCAACATCTTCGGGAAGGGAAATTGGATCATGAAGATTGTGCTAGCTTTGTGTCCCCTCTGTCCCCTTACATCATGTCTTGAATCTCGGGACGAGATTCTTGTTTAGTGGGGGTGAGTTGTCACAGCCCTAGATCAACCCATGTTGTCTTTGCTTAACCATCCATGCATCATGGTTAAATTTTTGAAACTTGAATTGGGAATGTTCAAACCCTAGCAATAAATTAATTCAAATAGGGTCAAAATAAAATCCTTTTCAATAAACTTGAAATTCCATTTAAAAATGTTCATCATTTCTGGATTAAGGTGGAAGCATGTACCAAAAATGGTTTACATTTTTGCAGGACATATTTGGGCTTTGAATTAAATCAATAAGTATTTGAGTTGGGGCTATGAAATTCTATAAATATTTACTTATTCCACTTGCATTGCTCTAGCTGCATGTGGGCTTTTTCCGCTTCTGCACTCGAATCTTGGTGTAGGATCAAACAGGAAAGTAGTGGGGAAAGTTGTATGCCATGAATCTAGGACGTGGTTCAAAGAGGAAAGGGATGGGGGAAAGTAGTGGGAAAAGTTGTATAGCATGAATCTAGGACTTGGTTCAAAAAGGAAAGGAAGGGGGAAAGTAGTGGGGAAAGTTGTATCGCATTAATCTAAGACGTGGTTCAAAGATGACAAGAATGGGGGAAAGTAGTGGGGAAAGTTATATAGCATAAATCTAGGACGTGGTTCACGGAGGAAACGAAGTGGGGAAAGTACTAGTACAGATTGGCTATCCAACACCTACGTTGGTCAAAAAGGGAAAACAATGACAAACGTAGTACGCACATCTATAACGAACTGATCTTTTGATTTGGGGGACAAGGCTGTAGATTTTGAGCATGACTAGATTTGCTTCGCTCACATAGGGAAAGGTGTCTAAAGATAGCAAAACTAGGACCAACACAAATGCTCCTTTGTTGTTTGTTCTTTGTTGCAATAGACTGTGCATCACCCCAGTACATCGGTAGCTGAACATCGTGCTGGTGCGTCCAATGTCCCGTGCAACTCTTTAGCTATTGTTAATCTAAGGCCTTATTTGGTTAAAAACTCCCTAGTCCCTACTTGCTTGGTTCCAGGGGCTAAACATGGACTAGAGGTTATTAAATGACATGCTAAAAGACCATGTTACCCCTAGTAATTAACTAATAAAGAGAAGGTGCCATGCGTGGCACGGGCTACTATTGGAAAAAGTCCCAAAAAGACTCTCCCTCGGGGTGTTCTTACTTTAGTCCCAAATGCCCACTTTTAGTCCTTAAAAGTCCCTCCTGTTTGGTTTAGATGGGACTCACACGGAGTTCTTTTAGTCCCTCCACTAAAATGTCCCTGTAAACAAGCACCCTTTAATAATGCCGCTGGAAAATTGATGCAATCCCACAGTTAAAAGCAAATTATGTGTTTAACGAATTTTATTGTTAATATAATATCTGTTAATATTAATCAATGCCACCGTTTGAGAAATGCTACTGTCTTGCTTTCTTTCCCATCTAGATAAGGTAGATGCTTCTTTTTGTTGGCTTCTCTGTCATCCACCGTTATTGACCACTAGTTGTTTCCTTTGCACCTCTGTGTAAACAGGGTTATCTACTTCACCTCGTTGCCATTGTGACCTTTTGTTGCACTGCACAAAACACTTTCGTTTTAAGAGTGTTTTGTGCAGTTCAACAAAAATGTCACACTGACAACGTTGCTTGATTGCTTGATCTTAGTGGAACTGCACAAGTGTAGGTCATACTTCCTATCCGTGTTGGCAAATTTGGTTCAGATCTTCTTCTTGTGAGTTGTTTGAATTCCGCGTCACGAGAGGTCAGTACTAGCCTTCTTTCACATTGAAGGCGAAGCTTGTCTGTTACTGAACCAAGTGATGAAGGGGAAGAACAAGCGGAAGAAAAACAAAAATCAACTCCTGGTGCTGTAAAGAAGCACTGGAACCGTGATGTCACAAGTAATTATATAGTTTTGCATCTTAATTTATTGCTATGGCTGGAACGAGCAATTGTTTTGCCAGTGATTTGATGCCACTCTTAATGTAATACGTAATTATCTCTACTTGTGCAAACAGGGATCTTCTTTGAAGATACCATATATTTTAGTGGAACCGCACAAGAAGATGTTGGAAACATTAATCTAATCGAGGAGTATATAGTAAGCATGGCCACCACTGTAGATAGCAACAGATGGTTCCGGAGAAGTGCATCATCTATATGCTCTACACAATAAGCCTCCTGACAAAGGTTGGTACTCGCCCACTGATTTCATTCATATGATTGAGCTTTGTCATCTGTATTGGTGTTGTGCTACGGTTTAGATACTGTCATCAAAAAGTGGTATTGTCCTTGAGAAGTGCATCATCTGTGTTGTTTTAAATATTTCCTTTCCTTTTTTGAGAAACAGGGATGCTAGCATTTAATTATCCTCTTGTCTTTGCACAACAGGATCATCCTCCTCCGAGGCCTTGTTTGGTTGAGGTGGTTTTTGAAGGAGGATTAGATCCCCTACAAGCCAAAATCCTGTCCAATCCACTCCAATCCCCTTGGGAGGAGGATTAAACGAACAAGGCCTGAAGAAGAATATGGAGTACGTGAAGTGAGTAGTTCCGATTATGCCAGGATGAAGAAGCCATGTCTATCTTCTCATCAGAAGGAGCAGTTGAAGGATGGTTACATTACCCCCCACAAGACAAAACTAACTTCAGCTCAGAAGGACTGACAAATCTCATTTTCTTGCTGTGATGCACGACTACAATGTTGTTCTAGGATTCTTTCTGGTGAGTTCCATTTTTCTAAAAGTGTGCTCTACATCGACCATGTAGGTGCCTGTTTAAACTGTCAATTCATAGTACAGTTTGCTTTATACTAATCACTTTTTTTGTATTTGTGGAAACAGGGGTGCTCAGCTTGATTCCACCACTAGAAAGGAGGTACCGATAAGTTCAAGGCATTGCAACATATAAGGGCGAAATCATACAAGCTACATGCGAATTTGGTTTATTGTGGTAGAGCTGCACAAAAAGAACAGCTGATCAGCTGGTTTATTTAGCACGAGGTGCCATGTCAATGTCTGAACTGACGGCAAACCCTTCCCATTCCACAATCGTAGGCATTTGATATTTTGGAATGGGAAAACCTTGTCAAATTATGCTCATTGATTTTAGCAAGAAGACATGCGTTTGGTATTTTCGAATGGGACGCCCTTTGCTGTCAGCAGCATCGATCCATTTTTTCTTTATTCTTTAGTTGTGAAGTAAATATTGGCACTGACATGTGAATCGCTGAGATGCATAATCATCGATTGTTTTGAATGTTCTCTATGAATTGCCAGGCCTGTGTGTTTGACTGCAATGTACAGGAATGCTAAAAAGCTGCTCAAACTCTTGGTACTCCTTCTATTCCTTTTTACTTTGCACATTGTGAAAGTGCATACTTTTTTCTATAAGATTGGTCAAAGTAGTGATACTTTGACTGCAGACAAAACTTGTATGTAGACTAGAAACGACCGGAGGGAGTACATGTGAAACTGCTGCAAACGAGTTGATCACCCTGGCAGTACATGTGAAACTTGTACGTATTGTTTTGCATGTTCATCCAATGCCAGTGATACAAGAATTCGAACTAATCGAAATAAATTCATTCATACACGCTCGGATTTCATATAAACATGCCGGATTTCATTACATTTCATATATTCTTAACTAAAAAGGGGTGCGCTGGAGGTATAATTAATTAACCGAAGCTACGCACCTGTGTCCGGATGAGCCGAACAGAAGCTTCAGTGACTTAACTGCACGTGCAGTTGCGTAACTGACATGTGGCCTAGATGCCTGTTGGGCCCACGTATCAGTTTGCCAACTGCACCAGCAGTTAACTAGAAGCAGCGTCCTTCTCCAACATAGCTCTCCGACTCCACGTCGCCACCAAGAAGCTAACCGGCCGTCAGTGGTCAACCCGCCTAGCTTATCATAGCAATTAGGGCAGCGGTGGCCTTACTTGGACCTGAGCGGCGGCGACCTACCGTGTTCTACTCTTCCTCGTTTTCTGTGTGGCGCGGCCTCGTTGGCAGCAGGGCGGGGCCTCGACGGATCCGGTGATGTCCTATGTCTAGTTGCCGGTGGGCGGTGGCTCGGCGGAGCGGGGGAAATCCTCCCCCTCGTTGCCGACAAGGTGGGGCCTCGGCGGAGATGGCGGTGTCCTCTACCTCGTTGTTGGCGCTGCGGGGCCTCGGCGGAGCAGGGCCTCGTCGACTCCAGCGGAGCGGGGACTCGTCGGAGCCGGCATTGTCCTCTGCCTCGTCCTCGGTCTCGCCAAATAGGGCCTCCCCCGCTTCATCGCCCACTTTGTAGGTGGCCGCAGCCTCCGCCACCCGCATGCGGTACCGCCAGCGCTCGAGGCAGCCCTCGCGGGCAGAGCGGTACGAGTCGAGCAGCGCCTCCTGCTCCGCCCGCTCCGCGACGATCTGTTCCTCCGCCTGCAGGTGCTCCTAGAGGAGATGGTGGTTGTAGGCAGCGTCGGCCCGCGCCTCCCAGAACTGCTCCTCACGCTTCTGCCTCACTGTGTCCATATATTGGGCACGGGCCTCGCCGATGGTCATGTTGCAATGCACCAGCGAGGATGGCGCGGAAGAGGGGGTTGGCACCGGATCATCGACTACCATGTTCTCCATTGGGACATCGTCGTCCTCTGACTACCTGCCGGCTAGCCAGTCGGCAGCAATGGCTGCCGTCTCCTTGTGGTCCGTCGTCTGCCTGTCCCGAAGAGCGCTGGAGCGCGAGGAAGCCATGGTGGGCAGTAGTGGTGTGGACAGGAGAATAGGAACAGATGCGGATGACTGCGGCTATGCCCGGCGCAGCAGTTTATATAGCAATGGTGGGCGGCGGAGGGACAGACGTGTGGTGCTGGAGTAGCCGCCTTGGCAACCGCGTATCCTTAATGTGGGCGAGAGAAGGACGGACGAACGACACTTTTGTCGTTTGAAGGTGGAGCAATCGCATGCACCGGGAAGTGGGGCGGGCGGCGCTGACCGTTTCGGGCGGAAAGCGCGCGCGGGCGAGGGAGGCGGTCTGGGTGGGCCAGGGCAGTCAGACTCGTGCTTGGCAGCGGGTCGGTCCAGCAGCTGGACATGCTGGCTCACCAGCTACCTCGCCGAGCTGAGCGACGACAATCAGACGATGGACGTAGCTTCCGACCAGGAGCCAGCGCCACTGTCCAAGCTGGTTCATGCCGTGTTCACCATAGAGCAGGTGCGGCCGCACTTCGACCCTAATGGCGGAAGAGCTACCAGCGCAGGAGGACTTGTGCTGCAACCTCCGTCTCCTCAACGAGCACCGGTGAACAACAAGCGAACGACAATGCCGTCACGGACATGTGGCCCTATGATACTTGCTTCCCAAATGAGCAGCGGGCGCTGTATCCCTCGAGGACCTCTCTGTCGTCCTTCGAGTTGTTGCGCTTGCGATGGCGCCGCCGTCTCGCGTTCTCAACATGGTCGAGGATGAGGAGATGACTTTACTTGGAGAGGATAACAATGGCGACCCACCAGGGCCATAGCCGCACGTATGCAAGTGCCTCCTTATTAGTATATAAAATATATATTTTTTTGCTTCCTCCTGGTTTCCAGACATCACGGTCCCACACCATTGTCTACCTATGTAGTCAATAAATGAGAGAATTGCACAAGAAGTGGCCGACAGCTAGGACAAAGCAGCTCGAGCAGTATTTCTGTTTTTTAGGTGTGAGCACTGCAGAGTTTTTCCTGAGCGATGTTTAGCCCAGATATTAATTTTCCTTCTCTGAACAACAATGAAAACATAGCTGCAATTATTAACTGGGCAGGCTGTGGCCCGTCTAGCCCAGGCCAGATATCCAACCCAGATATTATTATTTTTCAAGCGGAAAATGGCTAGCCCAGCTATAATTTTTTTAGGAATACCCAGGCAAGGCCAAGTTGTTATTCTCCACCCCGCTGGGCAGCAAATCTTTTCTAGGAGGGATGCATTAGGCTTAACAAGAAAATGGGCCTTAAGAAATAATAAATGGGATGTAATTATAAAAACTGGGCAGTGACTATAAAAATGCACCAAACATGTCATTTCTATATAATATATTATTTTTGGATATTGAAAATTTTAATTTCATTAATTGTTGCGAGCACAATGTTTCGTTGGATTTTTACGTAATATAAATTTATATTGAAATTGTGTTTAATCTGACTAGAAATTTCGGGATAGAAATATTTCGGATCCCATCAAAATGTGGGAAATTTTATTGAATTATGTTTCGAATGGTTGGTTGAAATGGGCTGTACTTTTAACAAACTGTAAATGAGCTGTAGTAAATTCCATTAGAATTAGAAATTTGCTGCACATTCTTACAAATCTCAACTGGGCTATAAGTTCCCTGCCACACACGTGTGGCCTTACTAAGTTGATGCGTCCCCTAAAAAAGAGTTTTGACCTGTACGGAAGGCTTTGTCGACTTATAGTCAACACACGGTTCTAGCAGCAGTGGTCGTTGGATGTCCATCCAACGGATGCCATGCTTCTTCTTCAATCTCGGATATTCTAGCTTCACCCGCCCAAAAAATGATTCCTCCCCCTGACATCTCGGATATTCTAGCTTCACACGGTTCTAGCAGCAGTGACCGTACAATGTCCATCCAACGGCCGTCGTGCTTCTTCAACCTCTGGCTTCTTTCTCCAGTCGCCCAAAGCAGCGCCGGTCGTGCTGCCTGCTCCTGCCTCCCGTGGCTAGCTGTACTACCGCGAAGGCTTCACCGCCCCCTACTACTCCCACCGCTTGCCAGGCCATCCCTCTACTTACCCACACCCCCTGTTATTCCGCGGCGACGACAACCTCACACCGCAGTCGAACCAGTGAACCCTCGTACTCCTCTCCGCTCGGGCTTCCACTGCCGCGTCTTCCCCGGCTCCACATCATCCCCTTCCTAGGCCTCACCGTCGTCCACCGCCCTGGTGCTCTCGGCGCGGCGTGGTCAACGTGGTCAAGGAACAGCTTCCATCGGACGTGGACTGTACATGGAGAGGCTGACAGCTGGGTCCACGATGCCAGCAAGGAAGTGCCTCCTTATTACATGGAAAATAATGATTCCTCCACCTGACAGCAGGGACCCACCGGACAGGCCACCGTATTTCGCGAAAAAAATGTTTCCCCCTGACTGCTGGGACCCACCGGACGGGCCACCGTATTGCGCGAAAAAAATGTTCCCCCCGCTGTCATCTCGGACCCACCAGAAGTGCCTCCTTATTACGCACAAAAAATGAATACTCCCCCAGTTGGTTGGGACCATCCTTTGTGGGAGGCTGACTTGTGGGCCTACTAAGTTGACGGGGATGGTGTGCTTTCTCAACTTAGTCAATATGAACGATTCTAGCTCCAGTGATCGTACAATGTCCATCCAACGGCCATAGTGCTTCTTCAACCTCTAGTCTTGTTGCTCCAGCCGCCCAATGCAGCGCCGGTCGTGCCGCATGCTCCTGCCTGCCTTGGCCGGTTGTGCTGCCGCGGGGCCTCACCGCTCCCTACTATTTCCACCACTGGCCAGGCCATCCCTCTACTCACCCACACCCCCAGTTATTCTACGGCAATGGCAGCCTCACACCGCAGCGAACCAATGAACCCTCGTACTCCTCTATGCGTGCGCATCCAGTGCCGCGTCGTCCCCTTCCTAGGCCTCGCCGTTGTCCACCGTCCTGGTGCTCTCGGCGCGGCATGGTCAACGTGGGCCAGGAACGACTTCCATCGGAAGAGTACTATACGTGGAGAGGCTGACAGCTGGGTCCACGGCCGCAGCAAGGAAGTGCCTCCTTATTACGCGCAAAATAATTATTCCTCCACCTGACAGTGGGGACCCACCGGACGGGCCACCGTTTTTCATGAAAAAAATGTTTCCCCCTGACTGCTGGGACCCATCAGCTACATCTTCGCACGCAAGGAAGTGCGTCCGGGCAAAAAAATGATTCGCCCCCCTGACTGCTGGGACCCACCAGCTACATCTTCGCATGCAAGGATTTGCATCCAGGCAAAAAAAACAATGATTCGCCCCCCTTGACTGCTGGGACCCACCATCTACATCTTCGCACACAAGGAAGTGTGTCCGGGCAAAAAAACGATTCGCCCCCCTGACTGCTAGGACCCACCATCTACATCTTCGTAGGCAAGGAAGTGCCTGATTGTCGGGACCCACCTGGTCGAAGCGTACGTAGCATTGTCATTCTGGTCGCAAACGTGTATGTACATACTGGTCGATGTACAGGCGCGCACGTGTTGTAGTAGAGGCGCGCACGTAGCATGTACACATACGTACAACGACAAGTGTGCATGAAAGAAAATACCACCACGTACGTACATACGGGCAGGGACTTGAACGCCTACTCGCGCATACGTACGGCCAGGGCTCGTGTACATGGCTGGGTCGGAACAGTGAAACAACGTCATCGTCGTGTTCATGGGGAGCCAACCGGCTGTGTCGGAACGGATTGCGTTGTCGTGTTCATCGGGAGGGCTTGGATAGAACAGCCGATGGAAACAAGGCCTGGCATACCGCAGAACGGAGGAAACAACCTTGTGTTCGAGCGGCCACATTCGAAACGAGATCATGTTCATCGGGAGGGGTCTGGCGTACCGCAACACAGAGGAAACTAACCTCCTACGGTCGAAACGGGGGTCTTGTTGATCGGGAGGGTGTGGCGTAACGTAAAATGAAGCAAATGGACTTGTGTTGGAGCTCTACGATCGAAATGGGGGTCTTGTTGATCGGGAGGGGTGTGGCATACCGCAAAACGAAGGAAACAGACTTGTGTTGGAGCGCTACAGTTGAGACGGGGGTCCTGTTCATCGGGAGGGGTGCCACGTACTGCAAAACGGGACTCCACGGGATACTATTCATCACCACCGTCGACACCCTCCAGCCTCCACGGGCTACTGTTCATCCACTGTCGACCTCCTCTAGCGTCCACCTTCAACTGTTCAGCCTCCACCGTGCGCTACTCCACCGGCTACTGTTCAACCAGCCCTCTCCACGGGCTCCTGTTCAACCACCCCACCACAGGCTCCTGTTCATCCAGCCCTCCATCGTCTACTGTTCATGCAGCCCTCCACGGGGTGGTCCTATTCATGCAGCCCTCCACGGGGTCCTGTTCATGCAGCCCCAACCGGCTTGATCGAGCGGGGTCCTGTTCAGGCAGAGGCATCACCATGGGGTCCTATTCAGCCACCCCCACCGGGAACTGTTCATACACCCCCCAGCAACACTCACTGTTCATGCAGAGGCAGCATCGATCGCCTTCTGTTAGCAGCAGTAGCGAAGGAATCGCTCGATTGGGTTCAGTTAACAGCCATCGATCAATCGCTCGGGAACAGTAACGCGTAGCCTGCACTGCAATCTCTCGGGTTCAGTTAGAGCCCAACGCCTCGCTCGGGTTCAGTTAGAGCCCAACGCCTCGCACCCACGCGCGTGCGTGTACGATAGAAACTCGCATCGCTCGGCCCCGACCACCCACCATAACCGGGAACACTCCGATATTTTCCTCGCCCTCGCTTCTACCACGGTTTTTTCTGTCATGGACGGCCCAAAGAATGTCATGCAGCTGCGTCTCCGACCTGCCCAGGATGAAAAGCCCATTCTCTGTCATGAGTTTTTGTCATAGAAGTAGGACCCCACCACATCTATGATGATGCCATGTTTTCTCACAATTATTGTCATAGAAGTGTCATAATTATGAAAAAAAAAGTTTCGTTCGGCCCAAAATGTCACGGATGTGTCTTTTTTTGTAGTGAAAGAAAAAGAACTCTGTATCACTCCCCACTGTTGAAGCTGAATATGTTGCTGCTAGATCGTGTTGTCAGCGTTCTGGGAACTAGGGTACCCAGACTTTCCTGCCTGCGGCCCACGACGTGGCTCCTTTCCAGGCCCGGTACGGCCGATCCTCACCAACTAGGCTCAAGGCCCCGCGAGGGAGCGAGCCTCGCGAGGCAGACAACACCAAGTCCTCCGAAAGGGGCAGCCTCGTCTGGCTGGCTCCCGAGGAGCGGAGAACTCTATGCAACCCCCCACCTCGCGAGGTTTGCATGACGCAAGCCATGACGACCAAGGCCAGGCGGGCGCCAGCGGGCGCAGTACAATAGTTTCCTCTTTGGTGCTAAGGAAGCGGGCTTAGGCAAGGAGTCCTGAGGAATCTTCCAAAGGTTTCCATTCCGGTGCAACAAAACCAAGACCGGCAGGGCGGAGGTCATCACCGAGCCCACCGTGGCATCGCGGTCAGAGGCTTTGCAGGCAAAGACCACCTTTAGTCTGGATAAGATGTGATGTCCCCCTTCAAAATTGGCCGTGTGCTGTCCCCCTTCAAAGTTGGCCGTTGTGGGATCCCTTCCCGCCAAACATTTCGCGGGAAGACGACCAATGCCACTATATAAGTTGGGGAGCCATGCGCGTGGTTCCTAAGCTTGCCGGAGGCCTCGGTGGCTTCCTGGGAGGAGTTGTACGGCCTATTCATCACGGGATACGCGGCGCACGAGCCCAGCGTGGTCACGGTGCTTCTCGGAGGTTCGCGGTTGCCGGCATCAGATCGACACATAAAGTAGTTCATATGACAAGCGGGGGTCGCATGCTCACCCCTAGGCTAGGTGGCCCCCAGGTCCCACCTCACCTTTGACTCGAGCGACTATCCAGAGTCCACGATGGGGGTGGGCATGCTCCCCATGCTCTGCACGCCCACCATATGCAACGTGGCCGTCACCAAGACCCTCATCGATTGTAGAGCCGACCTAAATGTCCCCTCTGTGGAGACGTTCAACCTCCTCCATGTACCCTGCGAACGACTCCTCCCCACCAAGCCTTTCCCTGGGATCGTCTATGGTTACATCAACCCCATCGGGCAGATCTGCCTCCTGATTACCTTCGGCACACGCCACAACTACCACACCAAGCTCATCGACTTCGACATCGCCCGCATCAATTTGCCGAACAATGCAATCCTCGGCTACCAAGTGCTGGCCAAGTTCATGGTAGGCAACCCACCCCGCGTACAATCTCATGAAGATGCCGGAAAGCAGTTGCGTCCTCACCGTGCCAGGAGACACCAAGGACACGCTTCAAGCGCTCAAGCTGGCCTATGGGTTCGTGGTGGCCACGCGTGCACATGACGGAGGGGCGACAAAGGCCTCGGGGGCTGTCCCAGCAAAAAAGAAGCAGTTATTTTCTCAAGATCGGACAGAAACAAAGCAGGTGTCGGTGGATGAAAACAAGAAATCGGGCTCCACCTTCACCATAAGGGCTAGCCTCCCCGCAGACCAGGAAGAGGCTTTGATTCATTTCCTATGCGCGAATAAGGACGTGTTCGCATGGGAGGCGGCGGACCTGGTCGGAGTCCCGTGCGAGGTGATCGAGCACCACCTGACGGTGTGCCCGAATGTGCACCCCGTGAAGCAGAAGGCGCGGCGACAAGCTCAGGAGAAGTAGACGTTCATCACTCAAGGTCCCCAAGATACTCGAAGCAGGCGTCATGTGAGAAGTATGCCATCAAGAATGGCTCCCGAACCCGGTTATCGTCCACAAGAAAGGCGGAAAGGAGCGTATGTGCATCGACTTCACCAACCTTGATACGTCTCCAACGTATCTATAATTTTTTATTGTTCCATGCTATTATATTATCTGTTTTGGATGTTTAATGGGCTTTATTATACACTTATATATTATTTTTGGGACTAACCTACTAACCAAAGGCCCAGTGCAAATTGATGTTTTTTGCATATTTCAGTGTTTCGCAGAAAAGGAATATCAAACGGAGTCCAAACGAAATGAAACCTTCGGGAGAGTCTCTTTTGGAACAAATACAACACATAAGACTTGGAGTACATGCCAGGGAAGAAATGAGGCGGCCACGAGGGGGGAGGGCGCGCCCAGTGGGGTAGGCGCACCCCCACCCTCGTGGGCCCCCTGTTGCTCCCTTGACGTGCCTCTTCCGACTATATATACCCATATACCCTGAAAACAACAGGGAGCACCACGAAACCCAAGTTCCACCACCACAACCTTTTGTACCCGTGAGATCCCATCTTGGGGCTTGTTTCGGAGCTGCGCCGGAGGGGCCATCGATCACGGAGGGCTTCTACATCAACACCATAGTCTCTCCGATGAGTTGTGAGTAGTTTACCACAGACCTTCGGGTCCGTAGTTATTAGCTAGATGGCTTCTTCTCTCTCTTTGGATCTCAATACAAAGTTCTCCTCGATCTTCTTGGAGATATATTCAATGTAATTTTTTTTGCGGTGTGTTTGTCAAGATCCGATGAATTGTGGGTTTATGTTCAAGATTATCTATGAACAATATTTGATTCCTCTCTAAAATATTTTATGCATGATTTAAATATCTTTGCAAGTCTCTTCGAATTATCAGTTTGGTGTGGCCTACTAGACTGATCGTTCTTGCAATGGGAGAAGTGCTTAGCTTTGGGTTCCATCTTGCGGTGTCCTTTCCCAGTGACAGCAGGGGCAGCAAGGCACGTATTGTATTGTTGCCATCGAGGATAAAAATATGGGCTTTACATCATATTGCATGATTTTATCCCTCTACATCATGTCATCTTGCTTAGGGCGTTACTCTGTTCTTATGAACTTAATACTCTAGATGCATGTTGGATAGTGGTCGATGTGTGGAGTAATAGTAGTAGATGCAGAATCGTGTTGGTCTACTTGTCACAGACGTGATGCCTATATACACTAATCATGCCTAGATATTATCATAACTAAGCGCTTTTCTGTCAATTGCTCGATAGTAATTTGTTAACCCACCGTAGGGATCTGCTATCATGATAGAAGCCACTAGTGAAACCTATGGCCCCCGGGTCTATCTTCCATCAAATCAATCTTCCATCAACTATTTACCTTTACTTTACTTTTACGTTGCAATCTTTACTTTCAATCTATAACAAAAATACCAAAAATATTATCTTATTATCTCTATCAGATCTCACTTTTGCAAGTGGTCGAGGAGGGATTGACAACCCCTTTATTGCATTGGTTGCAAGGTTCCTATTTGTTTGTGTAGGTGCGAGGGACTCACGCGTGGTCTCCTACTGGATTGATACATTGGTTCTCAAAAACTAAGGGAAATACTTACGCTACTGTGATGCATCACCCTTTCCTCTTCAATGGAAAACAACGCAAGCTCAAGAGGTAGCAAGAAGGGTTTCTGGCGCCGTTGCTGAGGAGATCTACGCATAAGTCATATACCAAGTACCCATCACAAACTCTTATCCCTCGCATTACATTATTTGCCCTTTTTTCGTTCACCTTTTTATTTGCTTGTGTTGCCATGTGCCCTCTATCAGCTTCCATCCTTGCTTGCTATATTATGGATCCTCATCCACTTGCTAATTATTTAAGAGATCCAACTATGATGAACCAATTGCTAGTGAGTTTAGTGCACTAGATTATCTTTATGAGGTTTTGCTGGAAATTCGTGAATCTAAAATATGTGATGAAGTGTTGAAAGAAGAAATTTATGAAGTGATTCACGGTAGCTCTTTGAATGGAAAACATGATTGCAATGCTGTTATTATAAATTCTTTTGATGTCAAATGTGTTAATGATATGCAAAACCCTAAGCTTGGGGATTCTAGTATTGCTATGTCCACTACTTGTTGCAATGATCATGATTGGGGTGATTCTTTTTATGATCTTGAAAATTTATTTAATCCCCATGATGAATATAAGATTGATAATAGTGTTTGCAATAGTATTGGAAGTGGGTTTGGAAGAGTGTCAACTTTACCACATATTTGGAGAACTTTCAATCTTATGAAATTTTTGATAAAAGTTGGTTTGGAGAGGTCATGACTTCAGTTAATGTTGATCCCACTATTTTGGAAGAATGTGAACTTCGTATGCATGTGGATCGTGTTGAGAATATGTGTTGTGATAGCTATATTGTTGAATTTGCTTATGATCCTACATGCAATTACTATGAGAGAGGAAAATATGGTTGTAGAAATCTTCATGTTACTAAACTACCTCTCTTAATGTTGAGATTGATCTTGTTTCTTTCTTCTTCCTTGCATATGTTTGATCTTGCTTGTCTTGCTAATTTGTTTTCCAATAAAATGCCAATGCATAGGAAGTATGTTAGACTTAGATTTGATTTTCACATGCTATATGATGCTCTTTTTGTGCTTCAAATCTTGTTTTTCATGTGAGCATCATTGAATTCTCAAGCCAATCTTAATGGCTATAAAGAAAGACCTTGTTGGGAGGCAACCCAATTTTATTTTCTTTGCTTTTTTGTTTCTGTCTAGTAATAAATAATTCATCTAGCTTCTGGTTAGATGTGTTTTTGTGTTTTAATTAATGTTTGTGCCAAGTAGAACCTCTTGGAAGACTTGGGTGAAGTCTTTGCGATCTTGCTGTAAAAACCAGAACCTTTTGCGCTCACGAGATTAGCTAACATTTTTACTGGAGAGTGATTTTTAGTTGATTCTTTTTTAAAATCATTAATATAAAATTCCTCACGTCCACCAATTTATTTTAGAATTTTTAGAGTCACAGAAGTATTCGAAAGTTACAGATTGCTACAAATTGTTCTGTTTTTGACAGAGTCTGTTTTTCGTGTGTTGTTTGCTTGTTTTGATGAATCTATGTGTAGTATCGGGGGTATGAATCATAGAGAAGTTGGAATTCAGTATTTTTAACACCAATATAAATAAAGAATGAGTTCATTACAATACCTTAAAGTGGTGGTTTGTTTTCTTATACTAACGGAGCTCACGAGATTTTGTGTTAAGTTTTGTGATGTGAAGTTTTGAAGTTTTTGGGTAAGGATTTGATGGACTATGGAAGTAAGAGTAGAAAGAGCCTAAGCTTGGGGATGCCCAAGGCACCCCAAGGTAAAATTCAAGGACTACCAAAAGCCTAAGCTTGGGGATGCCCCGGGAAGGCATCCCCTCTTTCGTCTTCATCTATCGGTAACTTTACTTGAGACTATATTTTTATTCACCATATGATATATGCTTTGCTTGGAGCATCAAATATGATTTGAGTCTTTCCTTTTTAGTTTACCACAACCATCCTTGCTGTACACACCTTTTGAGAGAGACACACATGAATCGGAATTTATTAGAATACTCTATGTGCTTCACTTATATCTTTTGAGCTAGATAGTTTTGCTCTAGTGCTTCACTTATATCGTTTTAGAGCATGGCGGTGGTTTTATTCTATAGAAATTACTGATCTCTCATGCTTCACTTATATTATTTTGAGAGTCGTTTAGAACAGCATGGTAATTTGCTTTGGTTATAAAATTAGTCCTGATATGATGGACATCCAAGATGGGTATAATAAGAACTTTCATATAAAGTGCATTGAATACTATGAGAAGTTTGATACTTGATGATTGCTTTGAGATACGAGGATGGTGATATTAGACTCATGCTAGTGGAGTAATTGTGAATTCAAGGAACACTTGTGTTAAAGTTAGTGATTCCCGTAGCATGCACGAATGGTGAACTGTTATGTGATGAAGTTGGAGCATGATTTATTTATTGATTGTCATCCTTTGTGTGGAGGTCGGGATTGCGCGATGGTTAACTCCTACCAACCCTTCCCCTAGGAGCATGTGTTGAATACTTTGTATTGATGACTTGTCGATTTTTGCAATAAGTATATGAGTTCTTTATGACTATTGTTGAGTCCATGTATTATACGCACTCTCACACTTCCACCATTGCTAGCCACTCTAGTACCACGCAACTTTCGCCGGTACCATACACCCACCGTATACCTTCCTGAAACAGCCACCGTACCTTCCAATTATGGTATTTCGATAGCCATTCCGAGATATATTGCCATGCAACTTTCCACCGTTCTGTTTATTATGGCACGCTTCATCATTGTCATATTGCCATGCATGATCATGTAGTTGACATCGTATTTCTAGCAAGTCCACCATGCACAACTTTTCATACATGTCACTCTTGATTCATTGCATATCCCAGTACACCGCCGGAGGCATTCATATAGAGTCATTGTTCTAGCTTCAAGTTGTAATCTTTGAGTTGTAAGTAAATAAAAGTGTCATGATCTTCATTACTAGAGCATTGTCCCACTGAGGAAAGGATGATGGAGACTATGATTCCCCCACAAGTCGGGATGAGACTCCGGATGAAAAAAAATAAAATATAAAAGAGAAAGAAAAAAAAGAGTCCATAAAAAAGAGAGAATGCCCAAAAGAAAAAAATGAGAAAAAATGAGAGAAAAAGAGAGAAGGGGCAATGCTACTATCCTTTTTTCACACTTGTGCTTCAAAGTAGCACCATGATCTTCATGTTAGAGAGTCTCTTGTTTTGTTACTTTCATATACTAGTGGGAAGTTTCATTATAGAACTTGGCTTGTATATTCCAATGACGGGCTTCATCAAAATGCCTTAGGTCTTTGTGAGAAAGCAAGTTGGATGCACAACCACTTAGTTTCCTTTGTTCAGCTTTCATACACTTATGGCTCTAGTGCATCTGTTGCATGGCAATCCCTACTCACTCACCTTGATATCTATTGATGGGCATCTCCATAGCCCATTAATACCCCTAGTTGATGTGAGACTATCTTCCTATTTTGTCTTCTCCACAACCACCACTCCATTCCACCCATAGTGTTATATCCATGGCTCATGCTCATGTATTGCGTGAAAGTTGAAAGGTTTAAAAAATAGAAGTGTGAAACCATTGCTTGGCTGAAACCGGGATTGTGCATGATTTCAATATTTTGTGTGATGAAGATTGAGCATAGCCAGACTATATGATTTTGTAGGGATAACTTTCTTTGGCCACGTTATTTTGAGAAGACATGATTTCTTTGTTAGTATGCTTGAAGTATTATTATTCCTATGTCAATATTAAACTTTTGTCTTGAATCTTTCGGATGTGAACATTCATGCCATAATAAAGAAAATTACACAGAGAATTATGTAGGGTAGCATTCCACATAAAAATTTCAGGTTTTATCATTTACCTACTCGAGGACGAACAAGAATTAAGATTGCGGATGCTTGATACGTCTCCAACGTATCTATAATTTTTGATTGTTCAATGCTATTAAATTATCTATTTTGGATGTTTAATGGGCTTTATTATACACTTTTATATTATTTTTGGGACTAACCTACTAACCCAAGGCCCAGTGCAAATTGTTGTTTTTTTGCCTATTTCAGTGTTTCGCGGAAAAGGATTATCAAACGGAGTCCAAATGGAATGAAACCTTCGGCAGAGTCGTTTTTGGAACAAATACAACACGGAAGACTTGGAGTACACGCCAGGGAAGAAACGAGGCGGCCATGAGGGGGGAGGGCGCGCACAGGGGGGTAGGCATGCCCTCGACCCTCGTGGGCCCCCTGTTACTCCCCTAACGTGCCTCTTCCTCCTATATATACCCATATACCCTGAAAACATCGGGGAGCACCACGAAACCCAAGTCCCACCGCCGCAACCTTCTGTTCCCGTGAGATCCCATCTTGGGGCTTGTCTCGAAGCTCCATCGGAGGGCGCATCGATAACGGAGGGCTTCTACATCTACACCGTAGCCTCTCCAATGAGTTGTGAGTAGTTTACCATGGACCTTAGGGTCCATAGTTATTAGCTCGATGGCTTCTTCTCTCTCTTTGGATCTCAATACAAAGTTCTCATCGATCTTCTTGGAGATCTATTCGATGTAATTCTTTTTGCGGTGTGTTTGACGAGATCCGATGAATTGTGGGTTTATAATCAAGATTATCTATGAACAATATTTGATTCCACTCTGAAACATTTTATGCATGATGTAAATATCTTTGCAAGTCTCTTCGGATTATCAGTTTGATGTGGCCTACTAGATTGATCGTTCTTGTAATGGGAGAAGTGCTTAGCTTTGGGTTCAATCTTGCGGTGTCCTTTCCCAGTGACAGCAGGGGCAGCAAGGCACGTATTGGATTGTTGCCATTGAGGATAAAAATGTGGGGTTTATATCATATTGGATGAGTTTATCCCTCTACATCATGTCATCTTGCTTAAGGCGTTACACTATTCTTATGAACTTAATACTCTAGATGCATGCTGGATAGTGGTCGATGTGTGGAGTAATAGTAGATGCTGCAGAATCATTTCGGTCTATTTGTCATGGACGTGATGCCGATATACAATGATCATGCCAAGATATTCTCATAACTATGCGCTTTTTTGTCAATTGCTCGACAATAATTTGTTCACCTACCATAGAAATCTGCTATCATGAGAGAAGCCACTAGTGCAATCTATCGCCCCCGGGTCTATCTTCCATCATATCAATCTTCCATAAACTATTTACCTTTCCTTTACTTTTACTTTGGAATCTTTATTTTCAATCTATAACAAAAATACCAAAAATATTATCTTATTATCTCTATCAGATCTCACTTTTGCAAGTGGCCGAGAAGGGATTGACAACCCCTTTATCGCACTGATTGCAAGGTTCTTATTTGTTTGTGTAGGTACGAGGGACTCGTGCATGGTCTCCTACTGGATTGATACCTTGGTTCTCAAAAACCGAGGGAAATACTTACGCTACTGTTCTGCATCACCCTTTTATCTTAAAGGGGAAAACAACGCAAGCTCAAGAGGTGGCAAACCTTAACAAGGCTTGCCCTCAGGACCATTTCTCTCTCCCGCACATTGATCAGATCGTCAACACTACCTCCGAGTGCGACCTGCTGTGCTTCCTGGACGCCTTCTCGGGCTATCATCAACACAAGATGGCGGTGCAAGATGTCGAGAAGACGGCCTTCCTGACCTCCTACGGGGTGCATTGCTACACCTGTATGCCATTCAGGTTGCGCAACGCAGGAGCAACTTTCCAGCGACTGATGCACATCGCCCTGGGGGAGCAGCTCGGGAGGAACGCAGAAGCATACGTCGATGACATAGTAGTGAAGTCTCAGGAGGCCAAAACCCTCATCGGCGACTTGGAAGAAACCTTCGCCAGCCTGCGCAAGCTGGATTTGCGGCTCAACCCCGAAAAATGCGTGTTTGGCTCCTGTCGGGAAAGCTCCTGGGTTTCTTGGTGTCACACAGAGGGATAGGGGCTAACCCCGAGATGGTCAAGGGTCTAGATAAGATGAGCCCACTGAAGACCCTCAAGGAGATGCAGAAGCTAGCAGCATGCATGATGTCTCTTGGCTGATTCATATCCAAGCTAGAGGAACACGCCCTCCCTTTGTTCAAGCTGATGAAGAGGAAAGCCCGTTCGAATGGACTCCTGAGACTGACGCAACTTTCGAGGACCTCAAGAGATATCTCACCAGCCCCCCTGTGATGGTGGCACAGTGCCTCCGCGAGCCCTTGGTACTCTATCTGGCCGCCACGCCACATTCAGCCAGCGCCACACTAGTGGCGATCCGGGAGGAGAGCCAAATTGATAACCCGAAGAAATAGAGCGGCTCGGTCTCAGCTAGGGCAGTGCGAGCTCATCAAGGAGCCAAGGTGTGACGCCTAGAGACCGATGCGCTAGGTGTTAGCCAGTTATTCGTCACCGTTGCCATGTCATTTGCTAGCGCGCTGCATTTTGCCATGACATCATGTGCATTTCATCAGCATGTTTTCGAAACTTGCATTCGTTCGGGCTCCCGAGTTCTCTCCGTTGTCCATTCTGAGTCCAGACACACTCGCACGCGCCCGCAGCACCTCCGAATATTTATTTTATAAGTGGCGGGAAAATGTTCTCGGAATGAGTTGAAACTTGACATGTGGTCTTATTATAGTGTAGACAAACCGGCTGTCAAATTTCATCGCATTCGGAGTTCGTTTGATAGTCCAACCGATAAACATATAGCGGCATTATAGCTGGATAAACGTCGGACGTTAGGGTGTTCCGAAACTGCCGCCGGGCCTCTCTCTCTCTTCTCTCGTCTCCGCCCGATGCCTTTTTATAGCCCACTTTTACCCCATCACGCGCATCCGAAACCTGTCCGAACCCGATCCACTATGTCGTTACCGATGGGTCCGGATCATCCCCAAACATCCCTAAAACATCTCCGTTTTCTTTTCGGTCTCCTCTAGCCTATTTTTTTCTCGGACCGTCCGATTACGATCGTAGGTCCAAATAGCCCCAGCTTCGACCACCTACCGTATATATACACCGAGCAACCCTAGTTTCTCGTCATACTGTCCCATCCTCGCCGTTGCCGCCGCCACCCACTGCCCTCGCACCACGGGATCCATCCCGATCTACCAAGCCCCTTTCCTCGTTTTCCAAATCTAGCCAACTAGAGCACCTGCCCCCTCCTCCCTCCTTGAGCCTGAGGCCATGCCTCATCTGCTCGATATCCTCCGTAGCCGAGGTGCCCTTCGACCAGCGCACCTGAGCTCTTCCCGAACCAGAGAAGCCCACGGCCAGGGCTTGAGCCTCCTCGCTCTGCTCGTCGACCAGGGAAAGAAGTTCCTCCCGTCCTGGACTCCTCAGCCGCGCCGGTGAGCAGGCGCCACCTCCAGCAGGCCGTCCCGCTCCCCTGCTTGCTCCATTTCTTCTCTTCGTCTATCAAATCCCTCCCTCTCTCTCTTTCTCTCTACAGGACCGCCATGGACGCCGCTCTGGAGGAGCTTCGTCTGCTCACCGCGCCACTGTCCATCGCCCGAGGCCTCCTCCTCGAGCTCCCATAGGCCACAGACCTCGGCATGGCCTCAAGGTCGCCGCTGCTGCCTGGAACCAGCCGGATCCAACGAACCTGGCCGGGATCCGCCTCCCCTCGTCCAGATCGATCGGTCCCCGCCATCCTCGACCTCCACAGCCTCGCTTGATGCCGTTCTCTGTCGCCGTGGGACACCGCCGCTTCCCTGAGATCTCCCTCGAGGTTCCTTCGCCTCGCACCTCCTCTGCCCCGCCAAGTCCTGTGCCCTCCGTCCTTCGCCTCCGCGCCGGAGATCCCCATCGCCAGGACAACTGTTGTCGACTTCTGCTTCGAGCAGCCAGCAGTTCAGACAAAGGAAGACGCCTCTGCTTCGTCTGGTTCGAGCGAATGACTACGTCGACTGCCGCCCCGCGTTGACTTGGTCCAGCGCCAGCGGCCAAGTCGACGAGCGCTACCTCCAGTGCCTCCTGGCCGCATCCCCGCGAGACCGAACCTCCCTTGCGCTTTCCTGGGCCTCCTCCACCGACAAACCGCGGCCCAGCTCCTACCTGCCATATCTGCTCCATCGACCGGGCCGAGGCCCATGGTGAGCGCCCAGCCACCCACTGTTTCAGCCCAATGCTGTTTTTTTTTCTTCCTGCGATTTGCTATTTAATCCAGAGAGCAGCAATTTTACAGAAAAGCCGTGAAACTTCATGCATATAATAACTTCACAACTGTGCATCACATGTAAAAACTTTATATATGAAAAATGCTTAGAATTTTGTGTAGATTAATAATATGCCACTTTCACCCCTGTTTAATATGTTTAAAATGTTGTTTGTTTAATTTTGCTCAAATGTCATGTTAAAATGGTTTAATTCATAACTAAATAACCGTAGCTCCAAATTTAATAAACTTAATATGTAAATGGGGTGGAAAAATGCATAGAATAACATGGTGCTTTTACTTTTGTTGTTTAATAACTTTAAAATATGTTTTAGGTAGAACAATACCAAATTCAAATTATGCACATGGTGGTTTCCGGAATTGTTGTTCGTTGTTCCGGCCTCATTTAAACTTGTCTAAATAGTTAGCTTAATTTTGCTCCATCCTTTGACATGTAAACAAACATCTAATCTTGTCTTGTAAATAAATGAGAGTCAATTAAATAAATAAAATGTGGTGTTTCGTCAATATGCAACTTGTTGCATATTGAGCTCCACTTAACTTGTAGTATTGTTTGTGCACCTTGCCATGCCATGCATATTTAAACCGGACATGAATCATACTTGGATGTGCATCGTATGCCATGTTTATGCTTGTGTGTTTACTGTGTTGCTTGTTTCTTTCCGGTTTGCTTCCCTCGTTAGCTCCGGGTTCGTTCTAGAGTTGTGAGGATTGTTTGACTACTTCCTGGACTCGTCCTTCTTCCTTTGGGATCCCAGGCAAGATGACCATCCCCTTGGATACCTTTACTATCATTGCCATGCTAGCTGTCTCGATGCTATCGTTATATGTCGCGCTACCCATCATTTATTGTCAGCCCCTCTCCTTGTTGCCATGTAACCTCTAACCTTTGACACCTTCCCAGCAAAACCGTTGTTTGGCTATGTTACCCGCTTGCTCAGCCCCTCTTATAGCGTTGTTAGTTGCAGGTGAAGATGAAGATTGTTCCATGTTGGAACTTGATGTTTTGGGAATATCACAATATATCTTATATATCTTAACACACCTACTTGGCAATGGGTGGAAGGCTTGGCCTTTTGCTCGGTGTTTTGTTCCACTCATGCCACCTTAGGTAGTGATAAACCGGCGTTATGCTCCTTGATTTTGTGTTCCTTACACGGTTGGGTATATGGGGACCCCTTGACAGTTTGTCTTTGAATAAAACTCCTCCAGCAAGGCCCAACATTGGTTTTAATTTGCCTCATAATAACAACTTAATTAATTAATTAAATTGCATAGGGGGTCATGTCCCCGAGGATTCTTCTACATAACAGGGGGGCAGTGCTGATGGTGTTGGTCCAAACTAGAGCCACTTGCGGTGCCACCCAGTTATCTGGGGTCTTCGTTTGCTGTATGTATTGCTCATCCGGACGTGGCCTGAGACGAGATACGCGCGGCTACTATCAGGGTGTCGGCACGTCTGGAGGTCTTGCAGGACTTGTTTTACCATTGTCGAAATGTCTTGTGCACCGGGATTCCGACTCTGATCGGGCTGTCCCTAAGATAAGGGGTGATATTATTATTACTTCTGCTGATCGTGAGAGCTTGTGATGGGTTAAGTTGAGACACCCCTGCAGGGTTATGATCTTTCAAAAGCCATGCCCGCGGTTATGTGGCAGATTGGAATTTGTTAATGTCTGGTTGTAGATAACTTGACAGAGGATCCGAAGTAAAACACACAACCGTGTGAGTAACCGTGACTGTCTCTTTTCACTTTGAGAAGAGAACACGGTGGGGTTATGTTTGACTCGTAGGTAGTTCAGGATCTTTAGCGATCATTACTAGTTTGCGACCGTTTGCGTAGATGCTCATCTTATTCTTGTACTCGTAAGTTAGCCACCATACTTTGGCTTAGCCGCTGCAACCTCACCACTTAACCTCTCCTTACCCATAAAGCTTTGCTAGTGTTGATACCCATGATTATGGGATTGCTGAGTCCTCGTGGCTCACAGTTACTACAACACCAGATGCAGGTACAGCTGAGTATGGCGCAGGAGATAGATCAGAACTTCCCTGGGAGTTCGATGAAGAGTGTGGACATATGTATGTGTCGTTTTTCGACGATCAGTAGTGGTTCCTACTAGGGGCGATCGGACCTTGTGTTTATGGTATCTTTCTCATTTGGTCTTCGTCCGTAGTCGGATCATGTGTTTTGGATGAATGTATGTTATTGTATTTATTGTGTGACATGGCGAGTGTAAGCCAACTATTTTACAATTTCATCCCTCTTTTACATGAGTTGTGCAAAGATACTATACTTGAGATCATCCTAGTATGAGATTATACCTTTAAGTCGTGCCTCGACACGTGGGAGGTATAATCTCATACCGGGCATTACTAGTTGGTAATCAGAGCCTTCTCCGACCTAGGAGCCCCCACTGATTGATCGAATCGTTGACGGTTGAATCTAGGCACACACATGAAAATGTTTTGAGTCCTATATATATATCGGAGAGTAGGATTTCTTTTTACTTCTCATCTCTTTATAACTCTGGTGAGGACTCCTGACGATGTTCTATCTCTTCTACTCTAAAAAATTCACTAATTTTTTTTAGGATCACACGAGTATTGTTTGGATTGTTCCGATATCTTTGTGACGACAACATTGTTCTCGATGCCTTCTATCATTTAGGGGTTGTGGTAGTGTCCCGGGGAGTTGAGCTCCGAGGTGTTGTCATCACAAACGTATCGCAGCGGTTCTAGAATACTTAAGATGGCCGACATCGAAAACTCTTCTATGCGGTTGGTGGCAAGATAACCCCGACATCACCCAGTACTGGGGAGGTAGTTCGGGAGTATTGCCATAGCTTCTATAGCAGATGCGTTTCGAAAGTCCGAGGTAAACGGTTTCCGGAAGTAACTGGTTATGTGTTAAAGGATGGATACAACTGGATGTAGGACTAGAGTTGAGTGTGCGGTGCTTCCCCTGTATCTCCAACACCCGATTGCATAACCGGAAACTTTCGGAAATTAATAGGTGGGTTCTTCTAGTAGTTCGTAGGCATTCTTCCAACGAATGCATGATATGAAGTTCGGGGTTCTACATTGAGTGAAGTGGTTTTATGGGCGTTGTTCCTATCGGGAGTTGCATCTTAAAGGGTCCTTGGCTATGTTGATCCGAGGATTGCAAAACCCTTCTGTAACACGTTCCATGAGCTTTCAGAACGAACATGTGGAACGAAGCTTCTATCTTGTATTTGTTCTATCTGCTCCTTGTTGTTTTTATTTACCTTTTGTTCTCCCAAAGTGCCTTCTCGAGAAGATTGTTGTACCATTAAACTGTGGAATTCATTCGTTCAATTCTCTGTTCGAATGATATTGTGAAGATTATGTTGCATCATATCTATCCTTTGTTTTTGTTTTGATTCTGGTATTCGAGTTGCTTCGATGTGAAGTGTTGATTCCATAACTTTCCTAATCAGTGATCTCATATTTCTATGGGAGTGCTCATATTTCTTGGTCATCAAGATTGTCATGATTAAATTATTTTTAACCGGCGTGCTTCTCTTCAAGTTAACCTGATCCTTTTAATATGTACAAGACCAATTCTTGTTTCTTTTAATCAATGGTGTCTGTTTCATTCATCCCAAGTTGTCTTTGTTTTTCCCCACCCTCCCACCCTTCTTCTTCTCGGAGCCAGAAATTCTTAAATGAAATATCCATTTTATTAATGTGATGTTTCTTCATTTGTTTCGTTCAATTTCATTATCCGGTGATTCTCAGGAAGATGCTCAGGAAACTTCAATTTCATCATTCTTTTGTTCTCAAATTCTGCCGGTGGATGTAATTCAAGCTTGGTGTTGATCATATCTGTTCCTCTTGTTTCACATGTTTTTCGTGTTGGAATTTCTTATCCAAGGCTCTCTTATTTCTTCACATCTCTTTATTAATATGCGGAGTGTTCAAGATATCTCAAAAGATTCGCGTTTCCACTCTTAATTCGTTCAAGCTATTTTGAGGATTGTCTTCTTATTCAAGCCATTTAATTCAACCGATGCAATATCTCTTAAGCAATCTTTTTCAACGGTGATTTCTTTGGTGGGCCCTAACCCGCAGGTCTTTTTCCAAGATCTTACTTGAGTCTTCCAATTTTTTTCCGGAGTTATACTCAAATTCTTTTCAAAGTGTGACGTAAGAATGATTTCCATCAGTAACATGCCTTTTCCAAGATCGTTTTCAAATTCTTTTCATGTTTGGTTAAACCTTCCATCTTTTTATTCTTCCGGAGTATCTCGCAATTCTTCAAGGTGTTTTTCCTTGTCATTCTCATTATTTGAAGATCGGAGAAGAGTTTCTCTTAAATCTTGGCCCGTTCTCTTGATGAGTTGTGGTTCTAGCTTCATGCCATCCTCATTATTGTTCCGATTGTGAGGAATTCTTTTCATACCCATCCGAAGCATTTCATGAATTCTTTCCATTGTGATCCTCCGAAGGCCATCATTTCAGAAGATTTCCTTGTTCTCAGTTTTCAACTTCGTCCTCCAAATATTCTTCATCGATGCCTCTCCGTTCGTCTCCATATTCTTCCAGTGCATCATTCAAGTATTCTCTACTCTTCTCGTGGTCCATTCGTTCTTTTGTATCTAAGGTTGCTGCATGTATCTTCGGTCATTTTCTAATTCCTCATGGTGGTTTGTTTTCTATCATCACTCGGTTTCGATTTTTTTACGGTGGTTCGTTCAACATTCATTTCCCTTTGTCATCATATCAATTAATTCGTTCTTTCTGAAATCATACCGGTGATTCGTTGAATACTTTCTCAAGCTTGTGCAAGATCTCTCTTTAATTCTTTCCAACGAGAATAAGTAGTATGCCAAATCCTTTGGTTGTCATCAATTTAAATTGGTGAAGGATAAGCATGACATAATTCTTATTCTTATTCCTTCAAGGTGATTTAATTCCTTTGTTTGGAGTTTGTTCATGATGAATAAATTCTAATCCCAAGTCCTTTCATCTTTTCTTCTCCGGAGTTCAAAGTTTCTCGGCCATCTCATCGGAACCTCCATCTAAATCATTGCAAGGCTTCAATCTTATTATTTTCATCTTTCGCTTCTCATGCTTTCATGTTACCGGAGTTCTCATGGTGGTTCATCATGATTTAATTCATCATCGAAGTCTTCATCAAGATTCTTGTTGGAGCTCAAGCATTCTTCATCATGCTTTCCGATTGCAATCCTTTCTACCTTATCTTGTGAGATGATGTTATGTCATTCTTGACAATTTCCTTCATGTTCCATGATTCACAAGTTATCAAGAATGAGATATTTAATCCCGTCAATTTCTTCGTTGGAGTTTGGGTTGTGTCTCACCTAAAAGCTTTCCCCTAAGGATTGTTGCTATTGTGGTGTTTATCAATGATCCAAGTTATCCATATCATCTTGGTGGAAGAAAAAAAATTCATCCCTTTGCAGCTCTCAATCAAATCAATTGTTTAAGTTAGTGGCAGAATTTCACCTCAAGTTTTGAGATGTTTTCCATAAGCCCACATCAAGCTTATTCTTTTTTGTTGTTGAATTTCCAACAACTCCGTTTAACCCTTCTTCGTAAGGATGATTTTCAAATTTGGTTGTGGGATAAGTTATAATTTTCTTCTCCGTTCTTTTCTTTCCAACGACCTATCATATATTCTTTCATTCCGGAGGCATTGTGATATTGCCCTCTTCATCCCATAATCTCGTTTTGTCAAGATCATGTTCTTTTCCTTGTTTATCTATTTAACTGGAGTGTTGTCCCCGACGTTTGAGTTCTCTCATCTTATCAAAGTTTTGACTCTCTGTTTACTGTAGCGTTGTCTGAAGCTTTTCTTACCCCTTGTGCCAATTATTCAATTCTTTCAGATGCAGTGTGTTGTTGATTTCATCAAGTATCATCCCATCTCCTCAAGTTTATGTTAATTCCTTTCATTTACAGTCGGAATGCTATCCAAATTATTTCGTTCTTATTCCTTCTCAATCTTGGTTAACCAGAGTGGTTTTGATATTCTTTCGTCATCCGTGAGCACTTGTTTAATATCTTTCAACCTACAAGGTTCTCGTATTGTTCCTTGTTCCTCATTTTACCGGAGTGTTCTTAACTTCGTTCATCTCCGTTGTATTCTTTCTTTCAAGATTGTTCAACCTCTCAAGGTTCGTGGTTTCACTCGTTTCTCGAAGAAGCAACTTTGTTTTACCTCTTCCTTTTCCGTTTTATCCGGTGCCATCTCCAGGATCTTAGGTCGAGATCCTTTGTTAGTGTGGGAGAGTTGTGACGCCCCGAGACCGATGCGCCAGGTGTCAGCCAGTTATTCGTCACCATTGCCATGTCATTTGCTAGCGTGTTGCATTTTGCCATGACATCATGTGCATTTCATCAGCATGTTTTCAAAACTTGCATTCGTTCGGGCTCCCCAGTTCTCTCCGTTGTCCATTCTGAGTCCAGACACACCCGCACGCGCCCGCGGCACCTCCAAATATTTATTTTATAAGTGGCGGAAAAATGTTCTCGGAATGAGTTGAAACTTGACGTGTGGTCTTATTATAGTGTATACAGACCGCGTGTCAAGTTTCGTCACATTCGGAGTTCGTTTGATAGCCCAACCGATAAACATATAGCGGCACTATAGCCGGATAATCGTCGGACGTTTCGGTGTTCCGAAACTGCCGTCGGGCCTCTCTCTCTCTTCTCTCGTCTCCGCCCGATGCCTTCTACACAGCCCACTTTTACCCCATCACGCGCGTCCGAAGCCTGCCCGAACCCGATCCAGTCTGTCGTTACCGATGGGTCCGGATCATCCCCAAACATCCCTAAAACATCTCCCTTTTCTTTTTGGTCTGCTCTAGCCTATTTTTTTCTCGGACCATCCGATTACGATCGTAGGGACCAAATAGCCCCAGCTTCGACGACCTACCGTATATATACACCGGGCAACCCTAGTTTCTCGTCCTACTGTCCCATCCTCCTCGTTGCCGCCGCCACCCACTGCCCTCGCACCTCGGGATCCATCCCGATCTACCGAGCCCCTTCCTCGTTTTCCAAATCTAGCCAACCAGAGCACCTGCCCCCTCATCCCTCCTTGAGCCTGAGGCCATGCCTCCTCTGCTCGATATCCTCCGTAGCCGAGGTGCCCTTCGACCAGGGCACCTGAGCTCTTCCCGAACCGGAGAAGCCCACGGCCAGGGCTTGAGCCTCCTCGCTCTACTCGTCGTCCAGGGAGAGAAGTTCCTCCCGTCCTGGACTCCTCCGCCGCGCCGGCGAGCAGGCGCCACCTCCAGCAGGCCGTCCCGCTCCCATGCCTGCTCCGTTTCTTCTCTTCGTCTCTCATATCCCTCCATCTCTCTCGTTCTCTCTACAGGACCACCATGGACGCCGCTCTGGAGGAGCTTCGTCTGCTCACCGCGCCACTGTCCATCGCCCGAGGCCTCCTCATCGAGCTTCCACAGGCCACAGACCCCGCCATGGACTCAAGGTCGCCGCTGCTGCCTGGAACCAGCTGGATCCGACGAACCTGGCCGTGATCCGCCTCCCCTCGTCCAGATCGACCGGTCTCCGCCATCCCCGACCTCCACAGCCTCGCCTGATGCCGTTCTCCGTCGCCGTGGGACACCGTCGCTTCCCTGAGCTCTCCCTCGAGGTTCCTTCGCCTCGCACCTCCTCTGCCCCGCCAAGTCCTGCACCCTCCGTCCTTTGCCTCCGCGCCGGAGATCCCCATCACCCGGACCACTGCCGTCGACTTCTGTTTGGAGAAGCCAGCAGTTCAGACAGAGGAAGACACTTCTGCTTCGTCCGATTCGGTTGAACGACTACGTCGACCGCCGCCCCGCGTTGACTTGGTCCAGCGCCAGCGGACAAGTCAATGAACGCTACCTCCAGCGCCTCCTGGGTCGCATCCCCGTGAGGCCCAACCTCCCTTGTGCCTTCTTGGGCCTCCTCCACCGACAAACCGCGACCCAGCTCCTACCTGCCAGATCTGCTCCATCGACCGGGCCGAGGCCCATGGTGAGCGCCCAGCCACCCACTATTTCAGCCCAATTCTGGTTTTTTTCTCTTCCTGCGATTTGCTATTTTATCCAGAGAGCAGCAGTTTTACAGTAAAGCCCTAAAACTTCATGCATATAATAACTTCACAACTGTGCATCACATGTCAAAACTTTATATATGAAAAATGCTTAGAATTTTGTGTAGATTAATAATATGCCACTTTCACCCTTGTTTAATATGTTTAAAATGTTGTTTGTTTAATTTTGCTCAAATGTCATGTCAAAAAGGTTTAATTCATAACTAAATAACCATAGCTTCAAATTTAATAAACTTTATATGTAAATAGGGTGGAAGAATGCATATAATAAAATGGTGCATTTACTTTTGTTGTTTAATAGCTTTAAAATATGTTTTAGGCAGAACAATTCCAAATTCAAATTATGCACATGGGGGTTTTCCGGAATTGTTGTTTGTTGGTCCGGCCTCATTTAAACTTGTCTAAATAGTTAGCTTAATTTTGATCCACCCCTTGACATGTAAAAAACATCTAATCTTGTCTTGTAAATAAACGAGAGTCAATTAAATAAATAAAATGTGGTGTTTCATCAATATGCAACTCGTTGCTTATTGAGCTCCACTTAACTTGTAGTATTGTTTGTGCACCTTGCCATGCCATGCATATTTAAACCGGACATGCATCATACTTGGATGTGCATCGTATGCCATGTTTATGCTTGTGTGTTTACCGTGTTGCTTGTTTCTTTCTGGTTTGCTTCCCTCGTTAGGTTCGGGTTCGTTCCGGAGTTGTGAGGATTGTTCGACTACTTCTTGGACTCGTCCTTCTTCCTTCGGGATCCCAGGCAAGATGACCATACCCTTGGATACCTTTACTATCATTGCCATGCTAGCTGTCTCGATGCTATTGTTATATGTCGCGCTACCCATCATTTATTGTCAGCCCCTCTCCTTGTTGCCATGTAACCTCTAACCTTTGACACCTTAACAGCAAAACCGTTGTTTGGCTATGTTACCCGCTTGCTCAGCCCCTCTTATAGCGTTGTTAGTTGCTGGTGAAGATGAAGATTGTTCCAAGTTGGAACTTGATGTTTTGGGAATATCACAATATATCTTATATATCTTAAAACACCTATATACTTGGAAATGGGTGGAAGGCTTGGCATTTTGCTCGGTGTTATGTTCCACTCATGCCACCTTAGGAGCCGATAAACCGGCGTTATGTTCCTTGATTTTGCATTCCTTACACGGTTTGGTATATGGGGACCCCTTGACAGTTCTTCTTTGAATAAAACTACTCCAGCAAGGCCCAACATTGGTTTTAATTTGCCTCATAATAACAACTTAATTAATTAATTAAATTGCATAGGGGGTCATGTCGGGGGGGCCAGTGCTGATGGTGTTGGTCCCAAACTAGAGCCATTTGTGATGCCACCCAGTTATCTGGGGTCTTTGGTTGCTGTATGTATTGCTCATCTGTACGTGGCCTGAGACGAGATACGCGCGGCTACTATCAGGGTGTCGGCACGCATGGAGGTCTTGCCGGACTTGTTTTACCATTGTCGAAATGTCTTGTGCACCGGGATTCCGAGTTTGGTCGGGCTGTCCCTAAGATATGTGGTAATATTATTATTACTTCGGCTGATCGTGAGAGCTTGTGATGGGCTAAGTTGAGACACCCCTGCAGGGTTATGATCTTTCGAAAGTCGTGCCTGCGGTTATGTGGCAGATTGGAATTTGTTAATGTCCGGTTGTAGAAAACTTGACAGAGGATCCGAAGTAAAACACACAACCGTGTGAGTAACCGTGACTGTCTCTTTTCACTTTGAGAAGAGAACACGGTGGGGTTATGTTTGACTCGTAGGTAGTTCAGGATCTTTAGCGATCATTACTAGTTTGCGACCGTTTGCGTAGATGCTCATCTTATTCTTGTACTCGTAAGTTAGCCACCATACTTTGGCTTAGCCGCAGCAACCTCACCACTTAACCTCTCCTCACCCATAAAGCTTTGCTAGTCTTGATACCCATGGTTATGGGATTGTTGAGTCCTCGTGGCTCACAGTTTCTACAACACCAAATGTAGGTACAAGTGAGTACGACGCAGGAGATGGATCAGAACTTCCCTGGGAGTTCGATGAAGAGAGTGGACGTATGTATGTGTCGTTTTTCGATGATCAGTAGTGGTTCCTACTAGGGCGATCGGACCTTGTGTTTATGGTATCTTCCTCATTTGGTTTTCGTCCGTAGTTGGACCCTGTGTTTTGGATGAATGTATGTTATTGTATTTATTGTGTGACGTGGCGAGTGTAAGCCAACTATTTTACAATTTCATCCCTCTTTTACATGAGATGTGAAAAGATACCATACTAGAGATCATTCTAGTATGAGATTATGCCTTTAAGTCGTGCCTTGACACGTGGGAGGTATAATCTCATACTGGGCATTACACAAGGAGACCACGGCGGACCATCAAGATGGTAAGGCTCCTGAGGGCGGTACACTTGGGCCCCGGAAGCCTGAATGGGCGGTGAGTGTCCCGAAGACCCTCCGGCTCGGGAACCTTTGGATGCTACAGGCACATCCACCCTCGTCGAGCACCAGGTGTACTTCGTCAACACCATACTCCGTGACGTGGGAGCCCATTACCCTATGCCGCAGAAGCTCCTGCTAATGCTCCTTGTGGCCTCATGGAAGCTGCGTCACTACATCCAAGGTCACCCCATCAAGGCCGTCTCAGCTTACCCCCTGGAATGGGTAGTCCGGAGGCCCAATGCAGCAGGAAGAGTCGTTGAGTGGAACATTGAACTGCAGTCGTTTGAGCTAGAATTCAGCATGACTCAGATCATCAAAGGAGCGGCCCTCGCTGATTTCGTGGCGGAATGGACAGACAAACCAGGTCAGGAGGTGAGCGAGGACTGCTCCCTCACCCCTAGAGACAAGCCCCAGATGGATTGGTCATGTACTTTGACGGAGCCTTCGCGTGGCTGGGCGCGGGGGCCGAGGCTGTGCTCATTTCGTCCATCAAGGACAAGCTCTACTATGCCATGCAGCTATGCTTCCAGAATGGCGAGGAGGTCTCCAACAACATCACAGAATATGAGGACCTGATCGCTAGCCTCAGGGCCGCTGCGGTGCTGGGTGTAAAGCGCCTCACCATCAAAGGTGACTCCCAGCTCCTTGTCAACTTCTCCAATAAGGCATACACACTGAAGGACGAGCACATGGAGGCATACCTTGAGGAAGTGCAGAAGATTGAGTAGCGGTTCCTGGGGTTGGAATTGCAACACGTACCGTGTGGCACGAACAAGTAGGCAGACGACATTGCCAAAAGGGCATCCCGGCGCGCACAGGGCCTCCAAGCCATCCCGATGTCCAGGCTGTTTGCAGTACGGGGGCTGGATATCCTGGGCCCGTTCCCCAGGGCACCTGGTGGCTACCTCTACCTCTACGTCGCCATCAACAAGTTCAACAAGTGGGCAGAGGTAGAAGCCATCTGTACCAACCTAGCCGGCTAGGCAGTCAAGTTTATCAAGGTCCACGTGAGCCGCTCTGGGTCCCAAATCGCATCAATCACCGAAAATAGCTCGCAGTTCACTAGCAACCTTTTCAAAACATACTGTGCTAACCTTGGAACGAAGATATGCTACGCCTCAGTGGCACATCCCACGAGCAACCGCCAGGCCGAGTGCGCAAATGCAGTGGTCCTGAGGGGCCTCAAGGCGAGAACCTTCAAGAAGAAGCTCGAGGCCCGCGGCAGGGGCTGGCTGGATGAGCTCTAGTCTGTGCTGTGCTCCATCTGCACCACCCCGATCAAGCCAACTGACGAAACTCCTTTCTTCCTCATCTATGGAGCCGAAGCGGTTCTCCCACACGAGGTCAAGCATCACTTTGCATGGGTCTTGGCATTTGACGAAGCACGCTAGGACGCCACCTGGGGGGTTGACCTCATGCTGGGGGAGGAACACCGCCGTCAAGCCTGGCTCCGGGCGGCAAGGTACCAGCAGGCGCTGTGGCGGTACCACTACCACAACATCCGCTCCAGGACGCTCGAGGTAGGCGACCTTGTCCTCAGGTGGGTGCTCTCCATGGAAGGGCAGCATAAGCTCTTGCCCATGTGGGATGGCCCGTTCAGACTCGCTTGCGTCTCCAGGCCTGGCGCCATACGCTTGGAGATGCAAGATGGAGTCCCCATCTAGAACACCTGCAATATCCAACACCTCCGGAAGTTCTACCCTTGAAGCAAGGCCCTATGCCTGTGAAGATCTCCGCCCGTGACACTCTCAGGTAATAATGAGTGGCACACCGGAGACTCTGGGCAAACTTCTTCTAGCCGTGGGTCAAGGACGCGCCGGCCTCTGTAGCAACCTCGACCCCCACCCACGAGGCATTGCTGCAGCACCCATCAGCTTGTAGCCATAGACCATCGAGCCTCCTCGGCGGCGACCTCATGAAAAAGTGCGGGAGCAGAAGCCAGGTGCCGGCGGGCCTCTCCGACCACCCGACAAACTCCGGGGAGGCGTCTACCAAGCAGAAGCACGGCCGTGAAGGTCGAACGACCGTGGCACGCTCCACCTCGCCGCAGGGACCACCCCGTCCGCCGCAGCCCGCATCGCGTGAAGAAGCGTCATCGTGGCTCCGGTAGGCAATGGCTAGAAGCGGAGAAGCACTCCCACGCCCCCGAAAGGCCATGGCTGGGGACGCAGCATACTTACGGGGACGCTCGCGGCCCCTTTTGATCGGAGGAACGTCCGACCCCTCGTTGGGGGCCTTGCCTTTCTCCGTGATGGAGAACTTCCTTGGTGACGCCATGGATGCCTGAGGCGAGAAGAAGCAAGCAGCAAGGAGATGGAGATGAGCAGAGGGGATCTTGCCACTCCTCATTTATATCAAGGGGGAGGCAAATCGTCAGCCCCCACGATCACAGGTAATGATGACAGTTTTCTGCATGCAGTAGGCTCCAGTCAAGTCGAACGGTCATCGAGGTGACATGGGGAAATGACAAACACATCGCCAGGACCGCAGGTGATTGGGGCCCGCGGCACTTCGCCCTTTCCCTTTGACTTCGCCTCGAAGCCCAGTCCGAGCGCACCTTGGGCTCAGGGGCTATTGTTGGTGTTCTGGGAACCTGGGTACCCAGACTTGCCTACCTGTGGCCCACGACGTGGCTCCTTTCCAGGCCTAGTATGGCCCATCCTCAGCATCGGGGCTCAAGACCCCCGCGAGGGACCAAGCCTCACAGGGCAGATGACAGCAAGACCTCTGGAAGGGGTAGCCTTGTCTGGCTGTTGTAACACTCCAAAAATTCTGGATTTGTTTTCATCAAATTCTTTGGTCTCTTGGAAGGAGGTTGTTTAAATCTTTCTTAAAACCCCTCCTTCTCAAATATCTTATGACAAAAGATTTTTGTGTCCTTCTCAACCTTGATCTCTGGTCTTGAGAGTTTTCACCTTGTGTTGGCTCAACACATATTTTTTTTCAAAAGATTTTGACAATTTCTTTTTATGAAAAGCCTTCCTATAAAACCTTGGGCTTATCCTCTCTCATTCAAACAATTCCTTTGCCATGTCACCTAATGAAGTTCTTTCTTCCAAGACCTTCATCCCCACCTAGGACAAGTCTAACATCAATTCCAGTAGGTTTCAACTTCCTTTAGATTTTTCTTCTAATTATTTTACCCCAAAAACATTTTCTGTCTTTTAATTTGAGCCTTGGTGATTTGCAAAGGAACTACTAGTTTCCCTTTGAGTTTTGTTTCCAAACAAACTCCCCTGACTAGTACTTAGTACCCTCAACCTAGATCCATCAAGATCTGTTGGTCCATAGTTCAAAATTTTCAAATTTTGCTTGCAGCAAGTTTGGACCAGATTTGCCATTTTTTGTGAAATTCATATTTTCTCGCTTCCTAAAAATCTGTGGAAATTCAAGCAGCCTCTAGATGCATCAAGAGACCACCTCACCAAAGACCAGCTCAAGAAAAATTCTGCAAGTGCGTGAATCATTTCATCAAACAGTTGGTGTGCACTATTTCTGTCAAAATTCAGAAAAGTTCAGTGAGGATTCAGTCGACAGTGCCGTTCCCGTCAGACCGCCGCGTCAATCTCGCCAACGTCTGCATTGGCGCCTTGCTCACTGATCCTCTCCCTTATCCAGAGCGCCGCACGCTTGCTTGGCCCGTTGCGAGCGTCGGTGGCATCGTGGCCTGGCTGCGCCGGCGTCTTCCGCGGCGGCAGAGCCACCCGTGGCGGCCAACAGGGGCCACCTTGCAAAATGGCGCCGTTCGGCACCGCCCAAACACCCAGAGAGCTCCGCGTGGCCGTCCCCTCCCCTGTGCACGCTGCAGCACCGTCGCCGTGGCCGAGCCGTTCCGTTGAGAGAGTGCAGTAAACGCCCAAGTCTTGCCAAGCTCAGCATCAGGATGGAACTAGTGGACCATCACGTCGATGCCCAGGCACTTAAGCCACCTGTTCGGCCAGGGCCTCGCCATAATCACGCGCCGGGCTTATCCCATTTGCTGCAACCGCCTCGGGCCAGCTATAAATAGCGGCCCCGTGCTCGCATTCGACCCTGCACCTCTCCACCATCTCACCAGACCTCGCCCAGCCACTGGATGGACTTCGAGGAGTCCTTGTTCCCCAACTCCGGCCGCCCCGATACGGTTTGGGCTCGGGCAACTCTCTCTCTGGTGAGAGTGCCTCCACCTCCATAGTCGTGCCACTAGCCTCCTAACGCACCTAGACGCCTAACCCACACTTCAATTTGACCTCTGCAGCTCTCCCCGGCGAGATCCACCACCGCCCGAGCCACCGTCCGCCGGAGAGAAGGCCGCCGTCGATGTGGTGCTCGCCGACGTCCAACTCCACCACCCACAGACGCAGAAGAGCACCTTGAGTCCGTAGGTACCTTTCCCTCCCCCTAACCCGCCGTGGATCGGCGCCGGCGACCACCGCGGCTCTCGGGCGCCGGCGCACTCTGTTTTTCCGTTCGAATATTTGAACATGACGGGTGGCAAACGAATTCAGGCAAAATACGCTTTCCATTTTCAGCTGGCGTATTACTTACTGAAACGTTTTCTGTTTTTATAATCAAGCCCCTGGAAACTTTTTGTTTCATTACAGACAGGTCCCTGGACAAAAACCTTAATAATTTTTAAACAAAAGATAATTTTGAGTTGATACTTTTTCTGTCCTCTTTATTTTTCTGTCTAGTTTTTTTCATATTTATTTGAAAAACATTTGGGCCAAGTTTTATGCATGCACGGTATTTATGTTAGTATCCGATTTATTTTTTCCGTAGATACCGAAGGAGGTGACGGAGCCACGAACTTCACCGAGCTAGACTCCGACTATTCCGAACAAGGCATGCATGTTTGAACCTTTGATACGACGATTGCTTTGCATGTTTGCTTGAGTAGTTTTCTCATGGCATGGTTATATAAGCATTCTGTGGATGTTATATTTCATGCAAGGCAAGCTTCGTGTGAGCTTCGGAAGTTAATGGTGAGCCAACCTAATCATATGGTGACATGATAGGTTGTAAGCTGGTATTGTTGAAGCATGCCAGCCAACCGTTTAGTTTCGGTGTTAACGTGGATCAGGTCATGATCCCGTTCGTCTCCCTTTTGGTACTTTCACATGCCTTCTGCAAAGAATACGGTTTAGTCAGTTGCAAACCTCTTTCCTTGTACACACCAAATAGAGGGGCCGGGATGAGGGTTCCATGGCCCTGGATTAATGCCCGTCATCCGGTCAGGGGGCATGGTTGTTTCCGGTTGGGACCAAGAGGGGGGCACCCCTTTTAACGCGCGGTATAAATTTGATCCCATGCTATTCGAGGTTGTAGCCTCCCCATCTTAAATTTTTTCGTGAACGTTGCCTAGGGTGATTCCGGGCAGCGGGATGTGGAATGGGTGTGTACTGGTTAGTTGTGTTTCTGCTAAAATACCGTAAACGGAACTAGTTCTTTGTGACTACTGAAATCCGTTGGCTGTGGTTAAAGAGTACAAACTCTGCAGAGTTAAAACCCTCCGAGTAACCATGTCTATGGTCAAGCGTCCATCTCCGTGTCAATCTCCGTGATAGTCTCTAGTGATTTAATATAGCTCTAATGGTAGACCGGCCGAATGTTAATCTGGTAAATGAACTAACCTGTTTATTCTGTACTAAATGTTTCCTTGAGATGATTTACCTTCAAGATAATACTTGGGTTCGAATGATCATATAAGCCCTTTATGTGATGTCGCTCAGACATCGGACTGTGGCATTCTCGTCATTTATTTCTTATATAAGCCCTTTATGTGATGTTGCTCACACGTCCGACTATGGCATTCTCGCCATTGACATTTGATATAAGCCCTTTATGTGATGTCGCTCAGACGTCCGACTGTGGCATTCTTGTTATTTACTTTTGATATAAGCCCTTTATGTGATGTCGCTCGGACGTCCGACTGTGGCATCGTTGTTATTTACTTTTGATATAAGCCCTTTATGAGATGTCGCTCAGCCGTCCGACTGTGGCATTCTCGTTATTTATGTTTGATATAAGCCCTTTATGTGATGTCAATCAGACGTCCGATTGTGGCATGTTTATTCATTTTTCCTTTCGAGGCGTCGCTTTAGACACTCGATCGGTACTCTTTTATTTCCTTGGGATTTCGGGTGGACTACCGCCTGACTTCCTTTTTAATTAACATGCAGCGCAAATTTATTCTCTGAGTACGTATTGCTAGTCTGCTCATATGCATCATGTTTGCATTTGTTATATCTTATGTCCGAACTGTCTTGCGAGTACATTCAAAGTACTCACCTGGCTTGTTGATTTGGCCAGATGTTTACGAAGGCAATCTCATGGATGAAGAGTTCGATAGGGAGTCGGACGCCTAGAGGAGTCCCAGTCAGTCTCTTGCGATCCTGGAGTTGATCACTGTATTATAAACGCTTCCGCTAACCAAATAAATCCATCGAGTCTCACTCCGACACTCGATGAGCTGTAAGATATTGGAGTCGTGTCACCCACTACACTATGACATATCCAGCACCACTTTTATTACGAGTCCGTAGTTATGCCACCCTACCCTTGTGTCATATCCGCCTTTATGTATAATATCGGCGTGCTTGTAATAAATTGTTGAGCAGCCTTAGCTCAACCTTGTATAATATTCAGTACTCTGGAATTCTGTATCAAGGATTTGTCTACCAGTAAGAAGGATTCTTCTACACTGGTCCGATAAAAAGGTCGGTTTCTCAGTAAATATTTTATTGGAAAACCGTTCCTGACAATCTTGGTAGCAGAGCCAGGCTGACTGTAGGAAGCCACTAGGTGCGATTGCTAATCGGTTTATTAGTGTATTCAGTGCTAGTTCAGCATTTTACATTTGTAGCAATTTTCTGTTAGTCATCATAAATTTATGATTTGACTATTCGGAATTTTTTTCTACTTTTGTAGATGGCCAGCAGCGACTGTGAGTCACCGGTATTCGCCAATATACCTGAGGGGTTTATCAAGCTCCTCGTCTCCATCACCAAGGTCGCGATCGGGCCATCGACTCGTCCAGAGTTCACACTCTACCAGCACAAGATCAGCGACAGCGTTTCGATGCACCATGCCGCGGTGCAATTCAAGGGAGGGTGTTCTGAGTCACGTCGCTTCCGATTTGTGTGCAGGGCCAAGCCTACGGAGAGGCATGACATGCAGATGGCTGCCCGTGAGGCAATAGCTCATCTCCGGGATGCTCTTCCTTTAATGAAGACTCGTCGCTACCGCTAGCTCCCATGCCACGTGCCTTACACATGTCATTATGCGTTCGCTTGCGGAAGGGGAGAGCGTGATGAGGCTATCGAATCGTTGGTTGAGTACCACAAGGCTCTTGAGGCAGCTTTTGATAACCTCGTGGACGACTTGGTGGCTGCTCATATGGACTTAGTTCAGAGCGGTTCCGCCAATAGGAGGGAGCTTCTTCACACATCACCACCTCTGACATATGTCTCGTCCTCAGCATCCTACGCACCTGCCGTCTTAGCCACCGCTCGCCGCCTACCTACCACTGAGGAGTTTGACCAAGTCATTGCTCCTACTCCAATCAGAGCTGCACCACCTGCCACGCCCGCACCAACTCCTCGATTTGGTAATCCACGCTTGGAGCCTATTAGTGAGGAGGAGGTTGAGTCTCCATCACCACTGGGTCTTACCCTCGGCAGGCCGAAGGAAGTCTTCACCATCTCCGACTATGTACGCCTGACCGCCGCGCGATGTGTCCGCTTGTATGATATGTTTATATGTAAAATAGGTTGGTGAGGAGTAGTTTGTGTGCCCATCATGTACGGACTCGGAGAAGTGCACTAGCTTAAATAACATGTCAGGAGTGTGTATGCGCATCCTGAGTGATGTATTGTATAATTATGACTCGCGTGTAAGATATGTACCGAGCGGTCCTTCTCCATGCGCAATCAAGTATTTTATTGCAAAATCTTTGGAGTTCGTATATTTTCTGCATTTGCAAAACTATTTGTTTATTTTTGCCACTCAGTTTTTCTCATGAGTTCTGCAATACTACCCCAGAGTGGAAAATGACCCGTCCCTGGACTCGTTCCATGCCAAGTCCGCGGAGGAAAATTATGGTACCCAGACAAGTAAGAATTTCACGCAGGGGCAGTCAAGTCAGCAGGGCAGTGAAACAGCATTTTCTCAAGTATGCCGCCTTTATGAGCAAAGCCAGCAGCAACACCAAGAAATGACGAACCATGTTATCAATATGGGAAATCACTGTGAACCACATCTGCAACATTCAAAATTGTTTGAACTACAGAAGACACGTCCGCCAACATTTTCTCACACTGACAGACCACTTGAGGCCGATGATTGGCTTCGAGACATTGAAAGGAAATTAATTATTGCACAATGCTCGGACCGTGAAAAGGTGCTTTATGCACCGCACTACCTCACTAGAGCAGCTGTATCATGGTGGGAAAATTTTCTACACATGCATGCCAATGAAAATAATATCACATGGGAAGATTTTAAAGAGGGTTTTCGTGGGGCGCACATTCCTAGAAGCATTATGAAGATCAAGAAAAGGGAGTTTGATGACCTCAAGCAAAGAGGCATGTCAGTGACTGAATACAATAGTCAGTTTACTCAATTATCTCGGTATGCCAACGAGGAGCGTATGACTGAAAATAAGAAGATGGAAAAATTCCTGGATGGTCTGGCACCAGCACTTAAATGCCAGATGGTCGTACACATCTTTCCGGATTTCAAGACACTTGTGGACAAAGCTATTACCTTGGAAAATGAGCGCCGCAGTTTGGAAGATATATGCAAGCGCAAAAGGGATAAGACTACACATACTCGCAACAACCGGAACAGGACTAATTTTTAGAAAAATGGGGCGAACAAATCCATAACCAATGACCCACGCCCAAACAAAAAATTTCATGCAAGGGACAAGGATTTTTCGTATCGCCCAGGCGTTACTTGCTACGCTTGTGGACAAGAGGGACACTATGCCAAACAGTGCCCAAAACCAAGGAACTCGGCCGCAAAGCCGAACAGCAGTGGAAACAATTCAGCACCGAAGCGTAACAACTTCAACCCCAATAACAACCACACAAAAGGTCACCTGAACCATGTGACCAAGGAGCAAGCACAGGATGCCCCGGATATCGTACTCGGGACGTTCTCTGTCAACACAATACCTGCCACGGTTTTGTTTGATTCTAGAGCTTCTCATTCGTTCATTTCAAAGAACTTTGCTTTGCAACATGATTTTTTGATGTTTCCCTTGGGAAAATCAACGACCATCAAATCCCCCGGGAGTAAGAAAATCACTCAAAGTTACTACCAAGGTGTGATTATTGAGATTGAAGGACTAAAGTTTCAGGCAAACCTCATGGTATTGGCAAATAAGGGACTGGATGTCATCCTAGGAATGGACTAGTTAACCACCAACAAAGGATTTATCGACTGCTACAATCGAACTGTAATTCTTGCTCATCCTCACGGAAAGGCGATAAGAGTCGCAGCTCAAGAAAGACCAGTATCACAACAACCAAAATTGAACAAGGTAGACACTTCAGAGTTAAGCAAAGTTCCAGTAGTATGTGAGTTCCCGGACGTATTTCCTGAATAATTGCCAGGCATGCCACCAGACCGAGAAATTGAGTTCATTATTGAGCTAGCACCTGGAACCACCCCCATTTACAAGAAACCATACAGAATGGCACCTTCCGAATTGGTTGAACTAAAGAAGCAAATAAAAGAATTACTCGACAAAGGATTTATACGGGCCAGCTCCTCACCTTGGGGTTCACCAGTATTATTTGCCAAGAAAAAGGATGGGACACTAAGATTGTGTATAGACTATCGAGCACTCAACATGGTCACCATCAAAAACAAATATCCGATGCCACAGATAAATGATTTATTTGACCAGCTCGCACAAGCCAAGGTTTTCTCAAAAATTGACTTAAGGTCGGGATACCATCAATTAAAAGTATGGACAGAAGATATCCCTAAGACAACATTCACCTCTAGATACGGATTATATGAATTTACAGTAATGCCGTTTGGACTGACAAACGCCTCCGCATATTTTGTCCACCTCATGAACAAAGTGTTTATGAAATTCATGGACAAATTTGTTGTGGTGTTTATTGATGATATCCTGGTATACTCTAAGACACCAGAAGAACACGCTGAACATCTCCGAATTGTAGTGGGAGAATTAAGGAAACATCAACTTTATTCCAAATTCAGCAAATGTGAATTTTGGTTAAGACAGGTTGGTTTTCTAGGCCACGTATTGACCCAAGAAGGTGTTGCCGTGGACCCAGAAAAATCCAAGGCCGTACTTGGTTGGAAACCACCGGCCAACGTAACAGATGTACGAAGTTTACTCGAAATGGCTGGATATTACCGAAGGTTTATTGAGGGATTTTCCACCATAGCAAAACCAATGACGTAGTTACTCAAGAAGGATAAGAAATTTGTGTGGACTGAAGCTTGTGAGAAAAGCTTCTAGGAACTCAAAAGGAAATTAACAACAGCCCCAGTATTGGTTGTACCGGACATACACAAAAGTTTTGAAGTATAATGCGATGCAACTCGAAAGGGCCTCGTATGCGTACCGATGCAAGAAGGCAAGGTAGTAGCATACGCTTTCATGAAACTACGTAAGCATGAGGAAAATTATCCTACTCACGACTTAGAATTGGCCGCAGGCATTCATGCACTCAAGGAGTGGAGGCACTTTTTGCTTGGAAACTCTTGTGAAATATCTACGGACCATAAAAGCCTCAAATATATTTTCACGCAACCAGAACTCAATTTACGACAACGTCGATGGTTGGAATTAGTGAAAGATTATGATGTTGGCAGTCACTATCATCCAGGAAAGGAGAATGTAGTGGCAGATGCTCTCAGTCGTAACCCCAGCTCGGACAACGACAGTCTACAAAACTTGAGACCTAAGTTTCAACAGGAGTTCACCAAACTCAACTTGATGATGGTCACCAAAGGCGATGTGTCAAATTTGGAAATACAGCCTACCCTAATGGAATAGATTAAGAAGGCTCAGCATGGACACCCCAGCATCAAAGACATAAAAAGAAAAGTGAGTCTGGGCAAGGCCTCGGAATTCGTCATAGACGATAAGGGAATATTATGGTTCAGAGACAGGCTCTGCGTACCCAATATAAAAGACCTCAAAAAGCAAATTCTGGTAGAAGGCCACACTGCTCGATATTCAGTTCACCCTGGAGGGACCAAAATGTACAAGGACATTCAGGAAAAATTCTGGTGGCACGGTATGAAGAGGGACATAGCCACATTCATTGCATGTTGTGATTCATGTCAACGCATTAAAGCCGAGCACCAAAAACCAGCAGGACTATTACAGCCAAACAAGATACTTGAGTGGAAATGGGATGATACCTGTTGAACTGAATATCGAGCCGTTCCGTTGAGAGAGTGCAGTAAACGCCCAAGTCTTGCCAAGCTCAGCATCAGGATGGAACCAGCGGACCATCACGTCGATGCCCAGGCACTTAAGCCACCTGTTCGGCCACGGCCTCGTCGTAATCACTCGCCGGACTTATCCCGTTTGCGGCAACCGCCTCGGGCCAGCTATAAATAGCGGCCCCGAGCTCGCATTCGACCCTGCACTTCTCCACCATCTCACCAGACCTCGCCCAGCCACTGGAAGGACCTCGAGGAGTCCTTCTTCCCCAACTCCGGCCGCCCCGATCCATTTCGGGCTCCGGCAACTCTCTCTCTGGTGAGAGCGCCTCCACCTCCCTAGTCGTGCCAGTAGCCTCCTGACGCACCTAGACGCCTAACCCACACTTCAATTTGACCGCCGCAGGTCTCCCCGGCGAGATCCACCACCGCCCGAGCCACCGTCCGCCGGAGAGAAGGCCGCCGTTGATGTGGTCCAACTCCACCACCCACAGACGCAGAAGAGCAATGTGAGTCCGTAGGTACCTTTCCCTTCCCATACCTCGTCGTGGATCGGCGCCGGCGACCACCGCGGCTCTCGGGCGCAGGCGCACTCTGTTTTTCCGTTCGAATATTTGAACCTGACGGGTGGGACCCCTCGTCAGCCTCTCTGTTCTAATCGAACCGTTTTTCTCGAAAACGACTTTGGGCAAAAATACGCTTTCCCTTTTCAGCTGGCCTATTACTTACTGAAACGTTTTCTGTTTTTATAATCAAGCCTCTGGAAACTTTCCGTTTCATTACAGATATGTCCCTGGACAAAAACCTTAATAAATTTTAAACAAAAGATGATTTTGAGTTGATTCTTTTTCTGTCCTCTTTATTTTTTTGTCTAGTTTTTTTCATATTTATTTGAAAAATATTTGGGACAACTTTTATGCACGCACGGTATTTATGTTAGTATTCGATTTATTTTTTCCGTAGATATCAAAGGAGGTGACGGAGCCGCGAACTTCACCAAGCTAGACTCCGACTATTCCGAACCAGGCAAGCATGTTTGAACCTTTGATATGACGATTGCTTTGCATGTTTGCTTGAGTAGTTTTCTCATGGCATGGTTATATAAGCATTTTGTGGATGCTATATTTCATGCAAGGCAAGCTTCGTGTGAGCTTCGGAAGTTAATGCTGAGCCAACCTGATCATATGGTGACATGATAGGTTGTAAGCTGGTTTTCTTGTAGCATGTCAGTCAACCGGGTAGTTTCGATGTTAATGTGAATCAGGTCATGATCCTGTTCGTCTCCCTTTTGGTACTTTCACATGCCTTCTGCAAAGAATACGGTTTAGTCAGTTGCATACCTCTTTCCTTGTACACACCAAATAGAGGGGCCGGGATGAGGGTTCCATGGCCCTGGATTAAAGCCCATCATCCGGTCAGGGGGCATGGGTGTTTCCGGTTGGGACCGAGAGGGGGGCACCCCTTAGAGCGCGCCGTATAAATTTGATCCCATGCTATCTCTTCGGGTGGACTACCGCCTGACTTCCTTTTTAATTAACATGCAGCGCAAATTTATTCTCTGAGTACGTTGCTAGTCTGCTCATATGCATCATGTTTGCATTTGTTATATCTTATGTCCGAACTGTCTTGCGAGTACATTCAAAGTACTCACCTGGCTTGTTGATTTGGCCAGATGTTTACGAAGGCAATCTCATGGATGGATAATTCGATAGGGAGTCGGACGCCTAGAGGAGTCCCAGTCAGTCTCTTGCGATCCTGGAGTTGATCACTGTATTATAAACGCTTCTGCTCCCCAAATAAATCCATCGAGTCTCACTCCGACACTCGACGAGCTGTAAGATATTGGATTTGTGTCACCAACTACACTATGACATATCCACTACCACTTTTATTACGAGTCAGTAGTTATGCCACCCTACCCTTGTGTCCTATCCGCCTTTATGTATAATATCGGCGTGCTTGTAGTAAATTGTTGAGCAGCCACAGCTCAACCTTGTATAATATTTAGTACTCTGGAATTCTGTATGCAACCCCCCACCTCACGAGGATTCTTCTACACTGGTCCAATAAAAAGGTCGGTTTCTCAGTAAATATTTTATTCGAAAACCGGTCCTGACAGCTGCTCCCGAGGAGCGGAGAACTCTATGCAACCCCCCACCTCACGAGGTTTGCATGACGCAAGCGATGACGACCAAGGCCAGGCAGGCACTAGGGTTGCAGTACAGCAGTTTCCTCTTTGGTGCTAAGGTAGCGGGCTTAGGCGTGGAGTCCCAAGAAATCTGCCAAAGGTTTCCATTCCAGCGCAACAAGACCAAGACCGCCAGGACGGCAGGGTGGAGGTCATCACCGAGCCCATTGTGGCATCGGGATCAGAGGCTTTGCATGCGAAGACCACCTTTAGTCAGGATAAGATGTACTAGCTGCCCCCCTTCAAAATTGACTGTTGTGGGATCCCTTCCCGCCAAACATTTCTGGGGAAGAGGACCAAGGCCACTATATAAGTAGGATATCCACCACCCAATAGGAGGACGGATGATTCAGGCCCTCTCCTCCACAACCAAGCAAGAACGCCTCACCTCCGGAGGTCATTCACCCATTGTACTAGTTCATCCATAGCCCATTTCGATGCAAATCCACCACACTGCTGGAGTAGGGCCACTCACTGCTAGGTGTCCTGAACTAGGATAAACTGCCTCGTGTCTATTTTACATTCCTGTTCATCATGCTAGTTTGTGATACAGCGAGTAGATAGATAGGCGAGGTTGAGATCTTCGCACGCAACCTAGAGTTCGAACCTAGTAGGATTTTGCAGAGCCCTAAATCCGACACGTGTTGCGCTCAGCTTCTTTGGAGGAAGCAAACTCTCAAGGACAATGACATCAACATGATGAAGGTGCCTCTCTATTGTTACAATGAAAGCGCCATCAAGATTTCCCACAATCCAGCCCAGCACTTGAAGACAAAGTACATTCAGATCCGTCATCACATTCTCAGAGATCACGTGATCAAGAAAGACAATGATATAATTCACGTCAACACTAAAGAGCAGTTGGCATGTATCTTCAGAAAGCCCTTGGATGAGAAAAGGTTTTGCAAGCTGCTGTGTGAGCTAAATATCTTAGAATCCTCAAATGTCCTGTGAATGGACATACATCCTAACGCTTATGCATGTTGATGACTTAGATGTGCAACACACGAAGTACCGTATATTTTCAATTCATGTAGACTTACCATCTAAGTGTGAATACATCAATGTGGAACTTGCCTTCGGCGCGCCACGATAATTGTGCGACATATTTGTGTGTAATACTTCCTATACGGTGGGTAACGCCACCACCAAACTTTCTCGAAGATTTTCATTTGGCGTCATGATTAGATTGTCTTCATATTTTGTTTGTCTTCAACAATGATTTGACTCCAAAGCTTATCTTCGCAATGTTGATTTGGTCTT
>LR738711.1:584081547-584118984 GCA_902687465.1 Secale cereale | reverse complement strand
TGTGTGTGTGTGTGTGTGTGTGTGTGTGTTCTGTCCTCTATATCATTCACTTATAGCTATGTCTTCAAACTTGCCTTTTTCTGAACTAAGTGAATGTGATCGGACCCTAACCCCTTCTGTGCTTCTTCCTCAAATTCTTTCTGTCTCTTCATATGCATTATGTTGGCACGTGTCGAATGTCTTCACTGTGTCCTTGTCAGCTGAAGATACACAGGCACACATTTAAAACTGTTTTTAATGCCTTATCTCTTTGGCCTGAAAACTAGAGAAGCCGGAACGACCACCCGACAAACCAGGCGCGCGTGGGATCGTGGCTCAACCCTTAATAAGTTGCATGCTTTCCACGTGTCCATCAGATGTGAACCGCCAGGGGCACCTGCGTAATTGCACTGCGCTGCCCCTTCTCCTTATAAATACATCCAGCTCGCGGTCAATATCTCTTCTTCGACCTCGCCATCTCGCTCAAACCATAGCGCCACCGCTAGCATCTGTTGATGCCGGAGACGAAGCACTTCACTACCGCAACCTCTTCGATGTCGTCTTCACGCCGGGAGCAGACTTTGTCTTCTCCACTGCCGTTGTAGGTGTCTTCCCCCGCCAAGTTAGGGCACGGAAGATTGGACTGCTCAGCCTCCCCACTTCTCATCTAGCAGTTCGTCGTGCAGTAAATAAGAACTCACTTTTTACCATTTATTTGATCCATTGAACCTATCTCAATCTTCCAAAAGTTATTTCTACACTTCCAAATCTGAAACTTTCTATTTCTGCATATCATAACTTGCAAGTATGTTCACTTATGTATCACAACTAGTTAGATTCCTCACCTGCACTTATTCATAGATTTGTACAAATCTGGAACCAACTCACATCGATAAGTGAATGCCTTCGCACTATGAGGTCATTGTCTCCAAACTGAATTATCTTCAAAATCTTCTTAGAATGCATCTGACCTCTTCCCCTTCCCTCGCATCTCTAATGCCGTCACAGGTACCTATCCGTGGGAGCATCCCTTGGTTCTCATAGTATGCATCCATTTGCAGAATTCTTACAGCACCATATTGAATCACCTGAAGCCAAACACAGTTGTGAAGCCTATCTGTCTGAATCCAATGGTGTCTGATAAATCTTCAAAGAAGGGTGGAAGACAGAGACGCACTTATACTTCTAAGGATCTTCCTCTAGATTTGTTCGAGTAGTACAAATCTGATCCTGAAGAAACATATGGTGAGCGCAAGTCCCGAATCCAATGGATTCAAAGATACTGGGCAGAGCAATGGTTTCTGTATCGCTTTGTGACTCCGGAATATGCTACCAAGAATGTTGTATGATCGCCACGGGGCGATATCCTCTAGAAGAAGCTGCAACCCAAGAACAAGGCTGAAGCAATCACCAAAGGCTTCTTCCCATGTATGGTTAAAGGACTTTTGTTAGCAAATGCCAACCCATCCAGTCTCACATGGTGTCATGAAGGTGATCTCTTTGAAGAAAACAATAAGCTTGCCAAGAATTTTGCTACTCTGAACAAGAAGGAGTTCGGACTTGATTTCAACCAACGTCCAGCCAGTTCTCGACTAGACGCCAGTCGTGAAGCCAATGAGAATATCATTGGCCCCTTCAATTGCCTCGATGGGCTACTCTCTCACATTGCTGCACGAAGGGCTGCTGATGAACATGCTCCTGCAGATGAGGAACCTGAAGATGTTCCAGAGCTCTTGAAGCTAAAGAAAAAGCCAAAGGCTTCAAAACACTCTGATTGTTGGCGTTCTGGGACCGGGGGTACCCAGACTTGCCTGCATGTGGCCTAGGGCGTGGCTGACTATGTGGCCTGGTACGACCCAGCAACTTCAGTGACCACTCAAGACCCTCGTGAGGCGCAAAGCCTCGCAAGGTGGATGACACAAGGCATTCCCTGGGGCGGCCTCATCAGGCTGGCTTGTGAGGATTGGAGATATCGAGGCAGGGGACTCCTCGCGAGGCCCTCATGACGTGAGCAGTGACGACCAAGTCCAGGCGGGCACCAGTGGGCACCAGCGGGCACAGAGTGCCAATTTCCCCTTTGGTGCTAAAGGAGCAGGTGCAGACAAAGAGTCCCGAGGTGTGAGGACGGTGCAATGAGACCAAGACCAGCAGGGCGGAAGGATGGAGGTCATCGCGAAGCCCACGGCGGCGTCACCACCAGAGCCTTTGGCAGGCGAAGACCACCTTTTGTCACGATAGCTTGTACTAGCTTTCCCCCTTCAAATTTGGCCGTTGTGGGATTCCTTCCCGCTCAATATTTGGGAAGAGGACCCGATCCACTATAAATAGGAGTAGCCACCACCTTAGAAAGGCATCAGATCGTTGAGATCACCCACACAAACCCACAAGCTCGCCCGACCTCAAGAACACCTCTCCTCAGGAGGCAGTTCATCCATGTACTAGTTCTTCCTCAGCCACCAAGGCAATCAACCACACCACACTGTATTAGGGTGTTACATCACAACGGTGGCCCAAACCAGTATAAACCTTGTGTCACTTGTTCTTCGGATCTGACCAGCTAGGCCTAGGGTTGTTGAGTAGATGATCTAGGGCGGAAGGAGAGATCTTCGTGCGCACCCCAGAGTTCGAACCTTAAGGGTTTTGCCGGAACCCTAGATCCGACATTTGGCGCGCCAGGTAGGGGTGCGCCGGATCTGTTCTTCCGTCGTCTGCACCTTCACCGCCCCACGATTCCGATGATCGACGATTAGGGGGCTCATGCCGATAGCTGGGCGACATGGCCTGCATGGGCGGCATCGCCCAACCACGGAGACCTCAACCCCGTGCTCCAAGCTGCTATAGCACCACCCGGCGCCGCCGGCCGTGGGCGGTGCGGGCCGGCAGCCACCGCCTCGGCGTCCTGACGCGTGCGCTCCACGGCGCGCTCTGCAAACCGCGCTGCAGCGACATCACCTTACACCCGACGGGAGCAGGCGAACACGAGGGCTGCGCTCATCGTGGCGCGGGAACTGTTACGATGCAGGCTAGCCGAGTGCGGCCACGACGTGCTACTGGAGTGCGTCACTGAACTACTTGGCTGTGCTTCTGGAGGCGCGCCGCTGTTCCGCTCCTCACCCCCACCCCAGGTCACAGGTGGGGCGCTGGTGATGTCCTGACCGGTGCTGGCGTCCTCTGGAGTGATTAGAAGACCTGGTGACACCAGCAGGCGCGCTGGTGCCATCCTTACAACTGCAGCAACTTCGTCACCAACAAGAACGAACACTGGTGGTCTCTCGCGAGGGTACGTCGGGGTTCAACCCAATGGACGCCAGGGCCAGATGCTGGAGTCGGGGGCTCAAGGTGTGGGGCATGCAGGCAGTGCCCTTGGCGGGGCTCCCGATGAAGCCTATGTGCCCCGCATGGTGGACCAGGCGTATGTGTTCGGGGAGGGCCCCAATGCTTTCCACGGGTCGGGATGGAACGGCGAAGCTCACGAGGAAGAAGATTACCACGAGTCACCCGGGGACACCGTGAACCCCTTCAGCGACGACGACAGAGCATAGCAGGTATCACAGCAGCAGGCATATGCTAACAATGGACTGCATGTGAATCAAACCATGGCGATGGTCGAAGACCCAAGAGCGATCGCTCCGCCCTCAACCAGAGTGGAACGCTGGGGGCTGCGCGTAGAAGGCCTAGAGCCGCGGCCTCCCCAACGATGCAAGGAGCAGGGAAGTATGAGAAAGTAGGTGCTCCATCGGGGCGAGCCTCGCCAAGCTCCCCCCCCCCCTCGGCAGAGGGACCATGGTCGCCGAGGGCATCGCTGGCGTCGCCTTTCTGCCTCCTTGGTCCTGTCCTGGTTTCCGATCGCCCCAACGGAGGTCGAGGGTGGCGCAAGGCAGGGCCCTCGTCTAGCGAGATGAAGTAAGGCTCGCTCCTGTGAAAATCTCTGCCCGTGACACTCTCACGTAATAATGAGTGGGGCTGTACATGCCCCGGAGTCTCCGGAGTGCCGCCCTCGGAACTCGGGGGCTCCCTCCCACGTCCTAGTGGCAGCACTTAGCTCCGCTGGTGAGAAGAGTAAAGAATAGATAGGATCCGGACGCGGATATTTTCTTTCCTCGCCTTCCATTTTGTAATTGGATTTGCCATGTCTTTCGAATTTAATTTGAAGTATTGTTCGTTGCCAAAATGGGGGGAAGTTTTCTATGATTTCTGCTGGATTTAGCCGCCTCTGGCTGTCTCGAAGATCTTCCCCCGGGCCCTCGAGCTTGGGGGCTGGAAGGCCAATCCCACTTGGCGTACCATCGTAACCTCGGCAGGACCCTCTCGGGGTAATAGCATACGCACCACAACTCTGCCGCGTGGGCATCCTGACGCGGCTAGCGGAACGCCACTAGCCCTATTCCCCGGAGCAGGGCCACACATCTCTCAGGAGGCTCATGGCGCGGACCGCCAGCAATCCACCCAGGAGGGAGGCAAGCTCACGGCCTCATGACCCTCACGAAGACAGGTAAGATCTGGGTGAGGCACTACCACAACTAAGCTCAAAAGGCTTGAGGATGCACGCCCCAGGTTTGGATTTGATCGCCAAAGAAAAGGAAGAAAGTGGAACACCAATTTACACACATAGTGGGCTCCCCCCATCAAAACGCTCTCACACCCTATGGGGCCCTAGAGTCTACGTGTGCAGGGTCAGGACAAAAGAACACAAGCTCAACCAGACACATCGCTCGCCGCACCGTCCAAGTCGCTCTGGTATGCGCTGCTGGCGCTGCTGCTGGACACGTCTCTATCGTTTTCAACTGCGCCGCCTTCGTCCGCCACAACCACGGCCTCATCATCATTGGCGGCAAAGGCCTGGACCAGGGCGTCCACGTGGTAATCCACCCAGTGCGCCAGGTTGTCTCGCATGGCCCCAGGCACGAGGGCGATGGCAACGTTGAAGTCAAAGTCAAGACCAATGCTCTGAAGGTAGCTGAAGATCCGAGAGAACGCGCGGCCCAGGAGGCGACGGCTTTTCTCCTCGACGAGGCGGCGGGCCTTCATGGACTGGTTTTCCAGGCGCGTCACAACCTCGGTGAAGAAGACAAGGTGACCGGCGTAATCCTCCAGATGGGGGTTGGTGGCATTCTACTCGCAGATGGCCCCCAACGCCCGGTTGGCCTTCGCCCGAAGTGTCCGCAGCATCGGAACATGCTCATGCTGCAACAGTAGTCGATGGCCGGCCTTGTCCTCTCTCTGGTGCGCCAGGACTGCAACGTCATCAACTCGTCGCTAGAGCAAGGCCAATTTTGCCTGCGCGGAGACCAGCTCAGCCTGGGCGGAAGCTTGGGCTGCCGAGGCGGCCCTCTCGCGCAGCTCTCCGTCTCTTAGCCTCGTCGTGAGGGCAGCAGTCCTCCCGTCGGCCTCCGTCCACTGGAACTCCAACTTCAAGTTATACCCCTCGGCGAGGTCCGCGCGGGCCTCCGCCACCCTCCGGTCGATTTCCTTGTGGACCCTGGCCTCGCGAGCGGAGACGGCGTCCTCGGCCAGGGTCACGTGGCATTTCCTCGCCTCCAGCCGCTCAAGCTCGAGGCTGCGCTCCGCGGCCTCTAGCATCAGTGCCTCCTCGCGCCTCAAGACCTCCGCCTCCTCGAGGGGCATCCCTCGCATCGACACCAGGGTGGCCCTGCGCACCTCTGCGAGCTCCTCCAACTCGACATTCAAGACCTGAAGCTCCAGGAGGTGCCTCTTTGCTGCCTCACGACGGGCATCGCCTTCTCGGGCCTCCTCCATGGCTTGGGCACAGGCCTCTCGTGAGGCTGCGAGGGACGCATCTGCCTTCGCATTAGCGCTCTCATGCTGGAGGCGCCCGAGATTGATGGCCACCCTTAGCCGGCACCACTCGTCCAGTAGTTGAAGACCCTCAGCCTCAAGACAAGCGTCGGTCCCATCAAGCTCTTTCCCAAGCCGGCCCAACGCGTTCATCGCCTCCCGGAGAAGCTCGCGGCGGGCAGCCCCGCGCCTGCGTACTGACTCGAGCAGGAAGCCAGGGCCCTCTTCGGTGCCAAAAGCAGTTGAAGAAGCCTGAGGAGACTCGTCTACCCTCGGGGGCGAGATCGGGGTCTCCTCTGTCCTAGTCGTCGCTCGGGCCTCGGCCGGGACCTGGAGGGGCCGAAGTCCACCACGTGAAGAAGACGCAGGGGCCAAGGCGGCCCCACCATGTTCGACGACCATGGAGGGAGCCCTTGGCACGCCCCTCGGTCCCCAGGAGGAGCCGTGAGGGAGGAACAACAGGAATGCGGGATCAAGGCGCCAGGCCGGCACATCCGACCTTGTGTATGGCCTCACGGCCAAGGTGGCGCATCGACTGAAGGCGCTCCGGGATGAAGAAGAGCTCGGGGCCACAAGGGCCATCTTCTTAGTAGGTGTCGTCGTCCCAGCAGGATGGACCCTGAGGAATCATGGTCAAGGCGGAAAGTAACACACAAGAAGTTACAAGGGCAAGCTACTCACTCGTCTATGGCAATGAACTTCCTCATCTTCAGCGGTCGGGAGGCGGTGTCATCACCACCGGGAGCCCTCCTCCTCTTGCGAAGTTTGGCCGGAGCCGGCCGAAGCCCCAGAAACGATTGGCATCATTAGGCGCAACCAGGGAATCTCCAGACGAGGCACCCTCGGAGGCGCCAGCTCCCTTCTCACGATGATGCGAAGAGGACGCGGGGGCTTTGACCTCAGGGGCATCCGGCGGCACTTGCACTCCAGCCTCCCCTTCCGGGTGACTCTCTTGAGCTCCGGAGGGCGGCACTTCATGAACTTTAGGAGGTGCCAATACAGAGGCGGCAGTACCACCAGCACTCGGTAGCAGTCGTCCCCCAGCACCCACTTCTGGAATGACCACCTTAGCAGCAGCGCGAAAGGAAGCCACACAGACAGGGTTTTCGTGAGACCCGGCGAGGCCGAACGGACGGAGCCCCCACTCATCAAAGGAGGGCATCTGCCTCACTAACTCCACCTTGTTGAGCAGCAGTACAGGAGGCTACCCTTGTCTGGCAAGCGAGCTGGTGCCGGATCACCCGTCAGGACCTTGAGCACCATGCACCGTACCTTGCGAGGGAGGACCGACGCTTGGAGCCTCATTTGGTCCCCATGACTAGAGAAGGCCCACATCGGCTGAGAGTGGCGCTGAAGCGGAGCAATGCAGCCTTGGACAAACTCCCTCGCCAATATGGGCGCCGTCACACCGAGCCTCTGCAGCCTGGCGAACCGGAGCCAAACAGGAGCCAGCTTCCGATCGACAGGCCTCATGTGGCTCCAGCCGGAGTTTGGAGCGGCCGGAGTCCATGGTGGAAGCAGCAGGGCACTGCGCACCCCGACATCGACGAACACCCATCGCTTTCTGAAGCCACGAGCAATCGTCGCAATATCGAAGTCAATGCCCGCGCCGGCCGTAGCCGCGATGGCCTGGAAGGACACGCATCCGGAACATTCGAGCGCATCCATGAGATGCAACGAGAAGAAGTGGTGGAACAAGGCCACGGAGGGAGCAATGCCCACCATGGTCTCGCAGACAAAGGCAAAAAAAAGCAAGGAGGACGATGGACTGGGGGTGAAGATGCAGCGCGCTGATTTGATAATGCGAAAGAACCGCATTAAATAAATCGGAGAAGGGAGGGATCAGGCCAGCCCAAAGGGCTTGAAGGTGGAGGGGGGCCTCGGTGGCAGACCTATCAATCGCGGCGCGAGAAGCAGGCCAAACTACCGTCGCCCCACCCCCCCCACACTCGTTGGAGACGGCTGCGAGCATCGGGCGCACCTTATCCATTATCTCTTCGTTGATTACCTCCGATCGCTCGATGGCGGGCCCGAAGACCGGTGGCAGGGGAGCCGAAGCACAGGGCTCCGCCCCTCCTCCCGTCTTTGACTGGAGGCCATGTTGATGGTGGAAGTTGGTGCTGAATCAATCTGGAGGAGGAGATTCAGAGGACAAGGAAACCGACGGTCACGCCGCTGGCAAATAAGGCGGAGCTGAGTGAGTAACAGTGGCCTTCCGGCCGGGCGAAAATCGAAGCTATATGGGGAAGTGGAGACGCCCACATCCCGTCAACCGCCACGCGTCAGTAAGGATCGCAGGCTTTGGGGCTTGCGGCTCTCCGCACTTGGCCCTTGGCTTCGCCACGAAGCCAAGCCCGAGCGCACCTTGGGCCCGGGAGCTATTGTCGGCGTTCTGGGACTGGGGGTACCCAGACTTGCCTGCCTACGGCCCATGGCGTGGCTCACTAGGTGGCCTGGTATGGCCAGCATCTTCAACGACCACTCAAGACCCTCGTGAGGGGCCAAGCCTCGCGAGGTGGATGACACAAGGCATCCCCTGGGGCGGCCTCATGAGGCCGGCTCGTGAGGATTGGAGATATCGAGGCGGGGCACTCCTCGCGAGGCCCTCGTGACGTGAGCAGTGACGACCAAGGACAGGCGGGCGCCAGCGGGCGCAGAGTGCCAATTTCCCCTTTTGTGCTAAAGGGGCAGGTGCAGAAGAAGAGTCCCGAGGCGTTAGGCAAAGGTTTCCATATCGGTGCAACGAGACCAAGACCAGCAGGACGGCAAGACGGAGATCATCGCGGAGCCCACGGTGGTGTCACAACTAGAGCCTTTGGCAGGCGAAGACCACCTTTTGTCATGATAGCTTGTACTAGCTGTCCCCCTTCAAATTTGGTCGTTGTGGGATTCCTTCCCGCTCAATATTTGGTAAGAGGACCTGAGCCACTATAAATAGGACTAGCCACCACCTTAGAAAGGGATCTAATCGTTGAGATCACCCACACACCCACAAGCTCGCCCGAGCTCAAGAACACCTCTCCTCAGGAGGCAGTTCATCCATGTCGTAGTTCTTCCTCAGCCACCAAGGCAATCCACCACACCACACTGGATTAGGGTGTTACACCACAACAGTGGCCCGAACCAGTATAAACCTTATGTCACTTTCTCTTCAGATCTGATGAGCTAGGCCTAGGGTTGTTGAGTAGACGAGCTAGGGCGGAAGGAGAGATCTTTGTGTGCATCCCAGAGTTCGAACCTTATGGGTTTTGCCGGAACCCTAGATCCAACACTGCTGCACCCAAAGCTTCAAGTGTGAAGTCATTGAAATCTACACCTCCTGAATCTAGTGTGCAGTCTGAGGACCAATCTTGCATATCCAAGTAGTCCAAGGAGCTCAAGAAGACATCAAGACAAAGTCTCACACCTGGAAGCATCTTGCGCAATGATGAAGACATTATTGATCTTTCCAGTGATGATGACCTTGCCGATGATGCACTCGAGATGTTGATCAAGATCAAACAGTAGGCTGAAATCTTTAATGATATGCCTCTGTTTGACGCTGATATTATCAATAACTTCAATTACGAGTGGTTTGAAGATGCCTCTCTTAACCTCAATGATCTACAGCTTCCAATTGATATCAGCGTGACCTTTCAGGGCTACATTGCCTAAGAGCTGACCATTGCACAAAAGGTCAATGAGTAGAAGAACAAGATTGAACATGAAAAGGTTGTCTTTAAGAAGCATATGGCCAAACTCAGTGCTGAAGAGGTTCAAAACTTGAAGACTATGATGGAAGATCTAAAGGTTGAATTTGTTAAGCACCGTGGTGAAGCTAAGGGCTCAAGAGAGCGTCTCAAGCACTATGCTAAGAAATGCATTCAGGCTCATAATGAAGCCTTGAAGCGAAAAGCACTTTGTAGTCCACGCATTGACCCCAAGATGGATGCCAAGAAGAAGAAGAAGTCTGCTGCAGTTGAAACTGAAGCTCCACGGCAGGAAAGACCAAGCATTTTCTTCCCTGCCGGCATGACTTTATCGAAGCCAAAGGTCCCTTCAGCGGATTCTGAACAAAAGAAAATCAAGCAGGCTAAAGCTGAAGCCAAGAAGGGGAAGCATCGTGATGCTTCTGATGCTGCTCCCCCCCCCAAAAAAAAAGAAGCTGAAGACAAAGTCTTCAAAGTCTTCTCACAACAAACGTGCTGCTCCCCAAGAACCACTGGTTGTTGAACCAACTTTTGGTGCACCACGTCGTCTTGTTATCCATGAGACTGTTCCCACATAGGCTCCAGAGACTGAAGAGGTTCCAGCTCTTGAAGATGATGAAGTCCTTCCTCAGCTCGAGCCCCAACTGATATCATCGCCTGCTCCCACGAGCAGTGAACTCATAAGCATTGGCGGTCCCACAATGCCAATTACTCAAGATGAATTTTGGGAAGAGCAACACCCCAACACCCCCCTGCATGAAGTAATTCCCCGTACTCCACTAGCTTAAGTCACCACTCCGGTGCTTGATGAAGACATGGAGCAGACTATTCCCTCACCAAAGGCGTCGCTCGCATTTTGAAGTCTTCGCAGAGGCCCCAGGCCCCAGGTCTCCATGTTGAGCATGCCTAAAGAGGATGTGCCACCCACAAACTTAGTAGCACGTATAGTGTTCCCTGAAGCCATCCCTGCAAAGTCCGCTCATGTGTATGAAGCCCAAGCGGCTGAAGACATTCCGGCTGCATCAGTCGATGAAGAGAAAGAAGATGAAAGAGAAGTTATTCCCCCTGCAAGTGATCCAGTTGTGCGAGAATAAAATGTGATTGTGCTAGACCCTCCTATCCTTGATGCCATGGATGTTGAAGAAAATGAGGCTGCCACCACTATCACCACTGAATCCAATAACAATGTCATGGCTGAAGACAATGTGGAGCCCGAGTCAATGCTGCCCCTGAAGATACTATGCCGCCTACCACTTCTGATGTAACCTCTCCTCCACCAGTGCCTCACACTATGTAATGTGCTTACAATCGTGGTGGTGGGCTAGTTATTGAAGATGGCCCATTCTGGTTCCACCCACTACTCCTGGTCCAATATGATTATCATGTGGAGCAAAGGCCTCAAACACAGAAGTCGAAGCCCAGATTTCCAAGGTTTCGAGTGCTACAACTACCCAAGGCTCCTTCAGTGTGCTAAGCTTCAGAGAGCACAACACCTTCCTCGACAGCGCCAAGAACCCCTACAAGAAGCCAAAGATCACCTCAGACAGGTTCTAGATCACCTCAGACAGGTTCTAGAGCCATCAGCAACGAAGCTAGTACTCCTGCATTCTATGCAACCAAGGAATATTTTTCCTCATAAGCATCTGGATTGTGATGCCATTGTTGGGATGCTATGTCTTGAAAAGGCTCTTGACTGCTTCAGAGATGTTGGGCTGCTCTGGTTTGTGATTGATAAGGAGCATTGGAATGAAGAGCTTTTGTTGTGCCACGCTTCACATCAGAGGCTACAACAGGGTTCCGAAGACTTGGATCCTTGAGTGGATGACAGGTGATGTACATCATGAAGCCAAATTTCAGGACATCATCGAGCTTACTTCCCTACCCACTCCTGGTGAGTTGTTTGAACCAGGCTGTAAGCTTCATCAGAATGAACTGCAGAGTATTTTTCAATGGCAAGAGCTAGATGCTAAGTATGATGAAGCCTTTGCCCCATGACGTTGAATAACCACAACATTTCTTTGTTAAGGACCTCGAGTACCTGCCCCGCACTGTATATCATATTCTAAGGCGTACTCTGTGGCCTATCAAAGGCAACTCTCCTGATGACAAACTCGAAGGCGCCATGAAGACATTGGTCTTCTACATCATCAATGTCATCAGGTTCAATACCCAAGATTTCTTCATCCGTCAGCTTGCAGCCTTTGGAATTGATCTGTTTTGGTCTCAAATTCTATGGTCCATGGATTATGTGTTTGATCAAGCTTCACTCAACAATCAACTATCAACCTTCAGCACGCAATCATGTTGTATTATTGCCTGATGTTGATATGTCCTATGAAGCCATCTACCCTAAACCTACCAAGTAGCCACTCCACTTGCAAAATGTTGAACATTAAAGCTTCACTCAACCAATTGAAGGTATTCATGTGCCAAATTCGGCTGCTCCTTATTATCCTCTTGCTGGTAATTTGCGTTTGCCTCATCGTGCCAACATCGATGCCACAGCCAATACTATTTCTCAAAGGCCTCAGAAGCGTCCATGTGTCCTCAACGACTGAGAGCTTCTTGTCTCACTACATCAGAAGCAGGATATGCATAATGACTCACTGAAGCGCCAAATGCAGAGTCTTCTATTTGATGTCAATCACATTCGCAATTTGTCCACAAAGAATTCATTCGTTGTGCATGAAGCCTGTCGGTGATCTTGGAAGAGCCTCACACTGCTCTGTTCTGAATATGATCTTAGCGAAGATGGCTTCATAGAGAAATACAAGTTTGACTCTAGGCCACCACAATCTGCGAGTTGGCGTAACACTCCCTCCATTGAAGATTCTAAGTATTCATCTTCAGCTGCAACTGTTGTTGCGAGAGTCATAGATGAAGTGGACGATGCCATCTCTCCAACGATGGCTTGAATGCACCACGACTCTGCACCAGTCCGGTCTGCATCGCCCAACACCAACGCTGACCCTGCTGCTCCAACATCTTCTCCAACTAGGAGCGATTAGACACTCTATTTGTTCAAACCTTTTTGATCCTTACTGACAAAAGGTGGAGAAGCATAAGAGTTGATAGTCTTCAAGCGGGTCCATATGGGTGGTTGCCTATTTTTGCTAAGTTCTTACAACTCTCCTTTTGAAACTATTTGGCTCTTGAGTGTAACACTTAAACTTGATGGTCGTCTGCTACTTTTCCTGCCACTTTGTCATGCGATGATAAATTCTGCATGAAGTCATTCTGCAGACGCCCTTTCTCATTATGCATTTCATTATCTTCCTTATACTTATGTATGCATGACGACAAAGTAAAACCTGCCATGTGCATTTGCATTCAAAAGCAAACCACTTATATGCACAACTTCAGGGGGAGCCTTTTTACAACCAATGAAGACAATGCCTATCATCTGTAACTTTCACATACTTTTATTCCCATTGAAAACTTCAACAAGTTTGTCATCAATCACCAAAAAGGGGGGAGATTGTAAGTGCATCTAGCGCCACCCCTAGTTGGTTTTGGAGTACTGACGACAAACGTGGTTGAGGAAGTAATGTGTTTGTGAGAATTGTAGGATAACACAGGTAGTAGTCCCTCACTAATTCGGTTTACCTACCAGAGATGACCCCTAAAAATGTGTGAAGACATTAAAGACAATGGTGGTTCGTGAAGACATTCACTTTGTCAAAACCCTAGTTCTGGTATGCACTAGGCTAGTCTTGATGTTTGCATCATGTCTAAAATTATTTTTGAAAGTTGAATTGAGGTTTGTTGAAACCCTCAGAAAGCAGTTAAAAATAATAAAAATGGTTAACTTTAAAAATCTTCTCAAAGAAGCCCAAGAAAATGTTCCTGTTAAACCTTGGAAAATATTGGCAAGAATAAAATTCAAACCAATATTTTTGGAGGCTTTAAAATATTTATTTTGGGCCTTTGAATTAAATCAATAACATATTTGAGTTGAATTTATTTCTGTTATATAAGAAATAAAGTTCAAGAATTTTTGTAAGTTTGCATGTGACCTTGGACTAGTTCCCTGAGATCACATAAAAATTTACAGAAAGTTTTAAAATGATTTGGTTTGTAAGTCAAATCAAAACAAAGAAAGAAAAATAGAAAACAGAAACAAATAGAAAAAAAAGAGGAAGCAGACTTACTTGAGGCCTAGGCTAACTTACCTGGCCGGCCCAGCCCAACTAGCCGTGCCAGTCGTCGCCTACCTCTGCCAGTAGGCAGAGGAGGGACACCGCACACACGAGCGAGGCGCCACGCCTCCTGCCTACTCGTCTGCGTCGCCTGGACAGTGCGGCGACACCTCGAAGCATCTCCTCGGTGCCGTCCTGAATGCCCTGGACCTTCTCCCTCTTCCTCTGCTCATTTTTTCCCCTCTCTCTCCCTCGCACGCAGCCACCGAGCGGAGCTCGTCGCCGCCGCCCTGAATCACCGCGGCCACCGCCTCCCTCTCGCTTCCCCGACGTGCCCCAAGGATATGCCTCATCGCCTTCGTCCTCCTCGTCGAGTCACGCAACGCCGGGTGCCCTGGAATGCCGCCATTGCCATCGTCCTCATCCTCTGCCCCGACGATTGCCGCCGTCGCAGAAGCTTCCCCGAGCCGCTGAGCTTCTCCCCTGATCCCTTGTGAGCTTCTGCACCTTCCCCTATGATCATCCGCTCCGTTTGTCTCTGCTACCCTCGATCCCCGCCGTGCCCGTGCTCCCCGCCGCCGGCCATGTCACCGCCGTGGCTAGAGCCACCGCAGCTCACGGCCGAGCGCGTCACCGCCTTCGCCGCATCGCGTAGAAGCCGTAGGTGCCAGCGCCGCCCCGCCTAGGCCACTACAGCCACCTGCTCAGGCTCACCGACCATCGGCCGCCGTCGGCCTCGTCGCCGGCGCCACTCCGGCCACTCCCCTTCCGCGCCACCACCACGGTTGGATGCGGACGAGCGTCCGCATCCCGTAGCTGTACTCGGCACGCCAAATTACACCCTGTAGGCGAATCCCGCAGATCACCTCCATGTTCGGCCTCGCCGGTGGCTAAACGCCGGCGGGTTTGACCCGCTGACCGGTGTGGGTTGACCCCCCACGGTCCAGTTGACTCTCCCTCTCTCTCACTGACATGTGGGCCCTGCCAAGCTAATTAGTTGTTAGGATTAGTGTTAGTGTTCATTAACTAAGTTAGGTTAGACCTACAGTCACTGACTAGTGGGCCCTGCCCAGTTAGTTAGGGCTAACTAACTTAATTAGTTTGCTGAAGCCACTGACGTGTGGACCCCACACGTGAGGTTTGACCTGAGTCAGCGCTGCTGACTTGCTGACGCAAGCATGACACAGTGCTGACGCAATAAACAATTTTCTGGAATTGTTTTGTTTAGGAAAATCCAGAAAATTGTTTAAATTTCAAAAAATCACAGAAATTCAACCGTAGCTCGGAATGAAATAATTTATATATGAAAAATGATCAGAAAAATATGAAGAATCTGTTTATGGCATTTTCATGCATGTTAAACCAACTTATACTTGCTGTATAGGTGAAAACACATAAATGGCACTTTTAAATGTTAATTTTGGAATTGCATTTGAACCCTTGGTTCAAATGGACTTCTTCCAAATAGAATGCTAGTTGCATTAGCTATAATTACATCACATCTTCATGCCATGTTCATGCATCATATGGTTGCATATGCTTGTGTATTATTGTCGGCACCGTTCTTCTCGATAGGTCCAGCTCCGGAGACCGTTCCAGAGTACCTGTCAGAGGAGCAGTCTCTGCACGTTGTTTTACCAGGCAAGCAAACCCCCTTGTTCATCCCGATACAATCCCTCTCTCGCTCCCGCTCTCTGTTATTGCATTAGGACAACAACGACTTCAACTGCTACTTTATGCTGCGGTAGTTGAACCCATTCCTGTGCACGACCTGTCATGGCCACAGTAAATAGTTGAAACCCACTAGCATGTGTAGGAGTTGATTTCAGCCATGATGTGATCTTACCATGCCTTCCTTGCTATTGCTTAGAGTGTGTCAGGTCTGATTTATTGGGAATGAATTGGAGTGCAGTGATAGGTTCTGATGCTGAGAGTCAAGTGTGTGAACACGTTTTGGTAAAGGTAGCGGTGAGAGGCCATGTAGGAGTACATGGTGGGTTGTCTCACTGGAACCGTCCCTAAGAACTGAGTTCTCTGAATATTGTCCAATGACTAGCTACTACCACGCATTGGAATGCTTAAGTGCCCATCTCGACTTATTAACCGACTTCGTCTCTGTCCAGGAGTTGCAACTAGTTTCTGGTGTTTGTAGGTAGTGTTAGTAGTCTACCAATTGGCACTCGACCAGGTGGGCTTGGGACAGACTAGGCACCGTGGCACGGTGTACCAAGCGTAGATCCACACGACGAGGTGGGTCTGGGAACCCTATGCACATCATTTGGGGCCGTGAGCGACACCCCGGCCGGATCTCCTTACGGATGGAACCCGAATAGGCGATAAACCTGGACTAGAGTCTTGTGTGGTTAGTCAGGTCGTGGCCGACACCCTCGCCAGGCTTCCGCTTGAAGGTTGCCGAGATACACGATGTGTACATGGCGGTAAGTGGCGAGAGCGTGTGCGAAGAAGTACACCCCTGCAGGGTTAACATGATCTATTCGAATAGCCGGGTCCACGATTATGGACTTCTTGGATGCTTACGTGGTACATAGACAACTTGAAGTGGATACTCTAAAATACTCAAGACAAGTGTGAGTGCTCTGGATGGCCTTCTCGTAGGGAGACGGGGATAAATCCGTAGTGGTGTATTGTGTGGTGCTTAGTGGACTCGTGTGCGCCACCTCAAAAGAGTTACCAGCAGTCGTAGAATAGGATAGCCATTGAGTCAAAGCTGGCTTGCTGCAACTAAACCCCACTTGCCTTCTTGATACAAATGCATGTATGATAGGGTCTGATGTAAGTCTTGCTGAGTACCTTTGTACTCATCTTTGCTTAATTTATGTTTTGTAGATGAGACTGTTGTCTCACTAGTAGATCCGCTTGGACTTCGACAAGTAGCTTGTTACCTCAGCTATGATCTTGGACGAGTGTTGTAGATAGTCAGGCTCTTCAGCCTTTTTCATTTGTAGATGTCTGTACTCAGATATGTTGTGCTTCCGCTTGTTGCTTGTATGCTCTGAATGTTGGGTCATGCGACCCATGTTTGTAATATCTGGCTCCTCGGAGCCTAATGAATAAATACTTTGTTCTTAGAGTCTTGTTGTGATGCCATGTTGTATTTGCACATATCGAGCATATTGTGTGCATGTTATTGAAATGCTTGGTATGTGTGGGATCCGACAACTAGTTGTTTACCCTTGGTAGCCTATCTTACAGGGAAATGTCTCCTAGTGCTTCCACTGAGCCTTGGTAGCTTGTTACTACTCCGGAACATTTAGGCTGACCGGCATGTGTCCTTCTTCGTTCCTGTGTCTGTCCCTTAGGGGAAATGTCACGCGTTGTTCCTTTAAGTCCTTGTAGCTTGCTACGACTTGGGTTCATACGTTGATGACCAACACGTTCGTTGCTGGGTCATGTATGCCTGTCTCTGTAACTTAGTGCCACTTTTGGTTTATAACTGGTCATGTCGGCCCGGGTTCTCTGTCATATGGATGCTAGCGACACTATCATATACGCGAGACAAAATGCGCAAACGGTCCTGGGCCAGGTAAGGTGGCACCCGTGGGGATACCGTGCGTGAGGCCGCAAAGTGATATGGTGTGTTACATGCTAGACCGGTGTGACTTAGAATCGGGGTCCCGACAACTTTGGTATCAGAGCCTCACTACCTGTAGGATTACCAAGCCAAACTAGTCGAAGTTGAGTCTAGAAATTCTTTAGTTATATAAGGGAATTGATTGTGGAAGGGAATGTAAGGCTCTTTTTACTCCTTATACCTCTTGTCTTCTGATCTGAGTCATCCTACCTTTCCTACGGGGTTAAGGACCTAGGCTTTCTCTTCCGTCTATCAGGATCACGAGTTACTACTCCGTAGTCCCTTAGGATTGGTTGATCAGAGTCCTACTCTTGTTTTCAAGTTCTTCCGGTGTAGTTTGTTTAGTACTATCAGAGAACCTTGAGTGATGATGTTGAGTTGTTATACTACCCCTTTTGTTAGCAGGATGTCTCATTCTGAGCATTTTACTGCCGTTATGCTGCCGGAATTATCCTAGTAGTTCGAGAGATACTAATTTCTTGTTCTACCTTACGAATCCTAATTATTGATGTTTCCGTTCTCGGTTTCACTTCTCAGGATGTCCTCCCGACCAGCCTTCGATGGCAGAGTTAATGTTAGAGATGGAGAAAAACAAGCGTGAGTCTCACCGCTTGTTGGCACGTATTGAGGAGAACACTGCACATCAGTGCAAGGAATCAGCAACCATCCATGACTTCATTCGTCTGAAACCGCCCACCGTCCATCATCCCATTGAGCCACTCGATGCAGATGACTGGCTCCGTAGTATCACTCACAAACTGCGTTATGCGAACATAGCTGAAGGAGACAAGGTCATCTATGCCACTTATCACCTGGAAGGTCCTGCTAGTCTTTGGTGGCAGAACTATGAGGCCATGATTCCAGCTGGCCAGATTCCTACCTAGAGAGATTTCACCGAGGCTTTTCGTGAGCATCATATCCCTCAAGCTCTCATCAATCGCAAGAGAGAAGAGTTCTATAGTCTTACACATGCTAAGATGGCTGTTGATGCTTATAGTAGAGAGTTTGAGAACCTCGCCCGCTATGCAACAGAAGAAGTGTCCACGGACACCAAGAAGCAGGCTAGGTTCCGAAAGGGTCTCAACCCCAAACTGCGTCATGATCTCCACTTGCATTATTGCAACATATTCCAGGCTCTTGTGAACAAGGCCATCAATGCAGAGACAGCTCAGCTCACTTACGAGGAGTCTCGTAATCACACTCTTGATTTGGGATCTTCCTTCGGTTCTAGTTCTCAGAAGCGCTGGATTTGGGTTCCGAACTCTGTTCTTCCACCCAGTTGTACACCGAGGCCATCTTATGTGGTACCTCTTCCAGTTCAGCAGTATGCTCCACCCAGGCCAATTGGTGGACCGTCTACCAACGCGGGTTCACATCCTACCTCCAGGATTTGTTACAAGTTCGGAGAGCCGGGCCACATTGCCCATATTTGCACTCAGACCCGTGTTGCTCCACCCCAGTCCGAGAAATCTGTTGGCCATGGTAAGCCATCACGCAAGATGATTAGTGTCAAGTCAGCTCCCATCGAACATGGACGTGTGCATCACGTCTCAGCCAAAAACGCTCATGATGATCCAGATGTCGTTCTTGGTACACTCCTTGTCAATTGTCATCCGGCATCGGTTCTATTCGATACTGGAGCATCTCATTCTTTCATTTCCGAAAGTCATGCCCGCTTGCACAACATGTCATTTTGTGATATGCCCTCCCCACTACTCATTCAAACTCCTAGATCCAAATGGCAAACTTCTAGTATAAGCCATGGTAATGAAATTCTTGTTGATAGACTTGTGTTCCTTGCATCACTTGTAGCCCTCAAGTCTTCATATATTAATATCATCTTGGGTATGGATTGGATGATAGCCCATTATGCCAAGATTGATTGTTTCACTAGGTCTGTTCTGCTTACACACCCATCTGGCAAGATAGTCACTGTCACCACTAGAGTTGCAAAGCGTCAACTCTATTCTCTTAATGCCAGCCCTCATCCAGACCTTGAAGATGTTCCGGTAGTCCATGACTTTACGGATGTCTTTCCAGAGGAACTGCCAGGTGTTCCACCTGACCGAGATGTAGAGTTTGTTACAGAGCTTATCCCAGGAACCGCTCCAATATCTAGGAGACCTTACAAGATGGCATCCTTAGAACTAACTGAGCTTAAGAAACAACTTGATGAGTCCTTGCAAAAGGGTTTCATCCGTCCTAGTTCTTCTCCTTGGGCTTGCCCCGTCCTCTTCGTCAAGAAGAAGGATGGTACGGATCGGATGGTTGTAGATTATCGTCCCGTTAATTTGGTCACAGTAAAGAACAAGTATCCGCTTCCCAGGATCAACGACCTGTATGACCAGCTCGCTGGATCCTCAGTCTTCTCCAAGATGGGTTTGAGGTTAGGATACCATCAAATCAAGATTAGGAATGGGGACATCCCCAAGACGACTTTTGTCACTTGTTATGGTGAGTACGAGTACACCGTCATCATGATAAGGGGTAAATCGGCCAGTTTATCAGCATATCGGCCGATTTATCGCTATATCGGCTGATTTATCGGCCGATTTATCTTATCGGCCAGACAACGGTAAGCGATAAATCGGCCGATTTATCGGCATATCGGAAGATATCTTGAACAGTGCCGTCATGTCCTTCGGTCTAACAAATACTCCAGCCACTTTCTCCCGCTTGATGAACTCGATCTTCATGGAGTACTTAGATAAGTTCGTCCTGGTTTACCTCGATGATATTCTTATTTACTCGAAGAACGAGGAAGAGCATGCCGAACATCTTAGACTTGTTCTAGAAAAACTTAGAGAGCACCGCCTTTATGCCAAGTTCTCCATGTGCGAATTTTGGTTTCCAGAACTGACCTATCTCAGCCATGTAATCTCTGGTAAGGGCATTGCTGTCTATCCGGAGAGAGTTTAGGCCGTCCTTGATTGGACCCCACCTGAAACAGTTAAACAAGTTAGGAGTTTCCTTGGTCTAGCCAGTTGTTGTCGCCGCTTTGTTGAGAATTTCTCTAAAGTGGCCAAACCTCTCACGGAACTTCTCAAGAAAGATAAAAAGTTTGAGTGGTCCCCACAGTGTGAGCACAGTTTTCAGGAACTGAAAAGACGCCTGACTTCTGCTCCTATACTTGTGCCACCGGATTTCACTAAGGACTTTGTTATCTACTGTGATGCCTCACGACAGGGACTAGGTTGCATTCTTATGCAGGATCGTCATGTGATTGCCTATGCATCTCGACAGTTGCATCCACATGAGGAGAATTATCCTACACATGATCTATAGCTTGCAGCCGTAGTCTACGCACTTAAGACCTGGCGACATTACCTTCTTGGTAACCGTTGCGAGATCTACACCGATCACCAGAGCCTCAAGTATATCTTCACCCAACCAGATTTGAACCTTAGGCAAAGACGTTGCTTGGAGTTGATCTCAGATTACGACTTAGGGATTACCTACACCCCAGGCAAGGGAAATGTCAGGGCTGATGCGTTAAGTCATAAGTCCTGTTGCAACAATCTCATGTTGCAGCAGGGACAACCACTTCTCCATGAGGAATTATGTAAGCTTAACCTTCACATTGCTCCTCACGGATTCCTTTCTACCTTGGTGGCGAAACCTACCCTTGAGGATCAGATCATTTCTGACCAGAAGTTTGATAGGGGTGTTATCTGCATCAAGAGAAACATTAAGAAGGGAGTTGGTGGATGTTTCTCTATGGATGATCGAGGTGTTGTTTTCTTTGAGAATCGCTTGGTGGTTCCCAAGAATCGACATCTGCGACAGTTGATCCTTACGGAGGCTCATGAATCTCCTCTCACGATCCATCCCGGTAGTACTAAGATGTATCAGGAACTACGCCAGAGGTTCTGGTGGACTAGGATGAAGAAAGAAATCGCTCAGTTCATTGCTAACTGTGACGTTTGACGTCGCGTTAAAGCAGAGCATCAAAGACCTGCTGGCACCCTTCAGGCTCTAGCTATTCCTGAGTGGAAATGGGATAAAGTTGGTATGGACTTCATCACCAGCTTTCCCAGGACCAAGAGAGGGAATAATGCTATCTTTGTAGTCATTGATCGTCTCTCCAAAGTGGCTCACTTCCTACCTGTTCGAGAGAGTATCACTGCTAGTCAGCTTGCTAACTTGTATATTTCTCGAATAGTGTCACTTCATGGTGTTCCACTAGAGATCAATTCAGACCGTGGTACTCTTTTCACTTCTCATTTCTGGGAGAGTTTCCAGACTGCCATGGGCACCCATCTTTCGTTCAGTACCGCTTTCCACCCTCAGTCAAGTGGTCAGGTGGAACGGGTTAACCAAATTCTTGAAGACATGCTTAGAGCTTGCGTTATCTCATTTGGTATGGATTGGGAGAAATGACTTCCTTTCGCCGAGTTTGCTTATAACAATAGCTATCAATCCAGTCTCAAGAAAGCTCCTTTTGAGATTCTCTATGGACGAAGATGTCGAACACCTTTGAACTGGTCAGAAACAGGTGAAAGAAAATTCTTTGGACCGGACATTATCCAGGAAGCAGAAGAGCAAGTTCGCATCATTCGTGAGAATTTGAAAACAGCCCAGTCTCGTCAAAAGAGCCAGTATGATCGTCATCATAAGGAAGTGGCTTATGAAGTTGGCGACAAAGCTTACCTCCGGGTTACTCCTTTGAAGGGTACCCATCGTTTCGAAATCAATGGCAAATTGGCTCCTCGTTACATTGGTCCTTTTCGCATTCTCGCTAAACAAGGAGAGGTTGCCTACCAGTTGGGACTACCCCCACATCTTTCTCGAGTTCATGATGTCTTCCACGTCTCTCAACTCAGGCGTTGCTGCTCGGATCCAATCCCCGGAGTGGACCACGAAACGCTTGATCCCCAAGATAACCTCACATATCGAGAGTATCCCGTTGGCATTCTGGATCAAGCAGAACGTGTCACTCGACGTCATAACATCAAGTTTCTGAAGGTTCAGTGGTCTCATCATTCCAAGAGAGAAGCTACTTGGGAGCGAGAAGATCGTCTCCGACTGGAGTACCCCACCTTCTTTCCGCCTACTCCTGAATCTCGGGACGAGATTCTTTCGAGTGGGGGCGAGTTGTCACAACCCTAGTTCTGGTATGCACTAGGCTAGTCTTGATGTTTGCATCATGTCTAAAATTATTTTTGAAAGTTGAATTGAGGTTTGTTGAAACCCTCAGAAAGCAGTTAAAAATAATAATAATGGTTAACTTTAAATATCTTCTCAAAGAAGCCCAAGAAAATGTTCTTGTTAAACCTTGGAAAATATTGGCAAGAATAAAATTCAAGCCAATATTTTTGGAGGCTTTAAAATATTTATTTTGGGCCTTTAAATTAAATCAATAACATATTTGAGTTGAATTTATTTCTGTTATATAAGAAATAATGTTCAAGAATTTTTGTAAGTTTGCATGTGACCTTGGACTAGTTCCCTGAGATCACATAAAAATTTACAGAATGTTTTAAAATGATTTGGTTTGTAAGTCAAATCAAAACAAAGAAAGAAAAATAGAAAACAGAAACAAATAGAAAAAAAAAGAGGAAGCAGACTTACCTGAGGCCCAGGCTAACTTACCTGGCCGGCCCAGCCTAACTGGCCGTGCCAGTCATCGCGTACCTCTGCCAGTAGGCAGAGGAGGGACACCGCACGCGCGCGCGAGGCGCCACGCCTCCTGCCTGCTCGTCTGCGTCGCCTGGACAGCGCGGCGACACCTCGAAGCATCTCCTCGGTGCCGTCCTGAACGCCCTGGATCTTCTCCCTCTTCCTCTGCTCATTTTTTCCCCTCTCTCTCCCTCGCACGCAGCCATCGAGCGGAGCTCGTCGCCGCCGCCCTGAATCACCGCGGCCACCGCCTCCCTCTCGCTTCCCCGACGTGCCCCAAGGATCTGCCTCATCGCCCTCATCCTCCTCGCCGAGTCATGCAACGCCGGGTGCCCTGGAACGCCACCATTGCCATCGTCCTAATCCTCTGCCCCGACAATTGCCGCCGTCGATTGGCAGTCGCAGAAGCTTCCCCGAGCCGCTGAGCTTCTCCCCCGACCCCTTGTGAGCTTCTGCACCTTCCCCTATGCTCATCCCCTCCGTTTGTCTCTGCTAGCCTCGATCCCCGCCGTGCCCGAGCTCCCCGCTGCCGGCCATGTCGCCGCCGTGGCCGGAGCCACCGCAGCTCAGGGACGAGCGCGTCACCGCCTTCGCCGCATCGCGTAGAAGCCGTAGGTGCCAGCGCCGCCCCGCCAAGGACTGTACAGCCACCTGCTCGAGCTCACCGAGCTTGGGCCGCCGTCGAGCTCGTCGCCGGCGCCACACCGGCCACTCCCCGGCCGAGCCACCACCACGGTTGGATGCGGACGAGCGTCCGCATCCCGTAGCTGTACTCCGCACGCCAAATTACACCCTATAGGCGAATCCCGCAGATCACCGCCGTGTTCGGCCTCGCCGGCGGCTAAATGCAGGCGGGTTTGACCCGCTGACCGGCGTGGGTTGACCCCCCACGGTCCAGTTGACTCTCCCTCTCTCTCTCACTGACATGTGGGCCCTGCCCAGCTAATTGGTTGTTAGGATTAGTGTTAGTGCTAATTAACTTAGTTAGGTTAGTCCTACAGTCACTAACTAGTGGGCCCTGCCCATTTAGTTAGGGCTAACTAACTTAATTAGTTTGCTGAATCCACTGACGTGTGGACCCCACACGTCAGGTTTGACCTGAGTAAGCGCTGGTGACTTGCTGACGAAAGCATGACGCAGTGCTGATGCAATAAACAATTTTCTGGAATTGTTTTGTTTAGGAAAATCCAGAAAATTGTTGAAACTTCAAAAAATCACAGAAATTCAACCGTAGCTCAGAATGAAATAATTTATATATGAAAAATGATCAGAAAAATATGAAGAATCTGTTTATGTAATTTTCATGCATGTTAAACCAACTTATACTTTCTGTATAGGTGAAAACACATAAATGGCACTTTTAAATGTTAATTTTGGAATTGCTTTTGAACCATTGGTTCAAATGGACTTCTTCCAAATAGAATGCTAGTTGCATTAGCTCAAATTACATCACATCTTCATGCCATGTTCATGCATCATATTGTTGCATATGTTTGTGTTTGATTGTCGGCACCGTTCTTCTCGATAGGTCCAGCTCCGGAGGCCGTTCCTGAGTACCTGTCAGAGGAGCAGTGCTCTGCACGTAGTTTTACCAGGCAAGCAAACCCCCTTGTTCATTCTGATACAACCCCTCTCTCGGTCCTGCTCTCTGTTATTGCATTAGGACAACAACAACTTCAACTGCTACTTTATGCTATGGTAGTTGAACCCATTCCTCTGCATGACCGTTCATTGCCACAGTAAATAGTTGAAACCCACTAGCATGTGTAGGAGTTTATTGAAGCCATGGTGTGATCTTACCATGCCTTGCTTGCTATTGCTTAGAGTGTGTCAGGTCTGATTCATTGGGAATGAATTGGAGTGCAGTGATATGATCAGATGCTGAGAGTCAAGTGTGTGAACACGTTTTGGTAAAGGTAGCGGTGAGAGGCCATGTTGGAGTACATGGTGGGTTGTCTCACTGGAACTGTCCCTAAGAACTGAGTTCTGTGTATATTGTCCAATGACCAGCTACTACCATGCATTGGAATGCTTAAGTGCCCCTCTCGACTTATTAACCAACTTGGTCTCTGTCCAGGAGTTGCAACTAGTTTATGGTATTTGTAGGTAGTGTTAGTAGTCTACCAAGTGGCACTCGGCCAGGTGGGCTTGGGACAGACTAGGCACCGTGGCACTGTGTACCAAGCGTATATCCACTCGGCGAGGTGGGCTTGGGAACCATGCGCACATCATTTGGGGCCGTGAGCGACACCCCGGCCGGATCTCCTTACGAATGGAACCCGAATAGGCAATAAACCTGGACTAGAGTCTTGTGTGGTTAGTCAGGTCGTGGCCGACACCCTCGCCAGGCTTCCACTTGATGGTTGCCGAGATACACGACGTGTACATGGCGGAAAGTGGCGAGAGCGTGTGTGAAGAAGTACACCCCTGCAGGGTTAACATGATCTATTCAAATAGCCGGGTCCACGGTTATGGACTTCTTGGATGCTTATGTGGTACATAGACAACTGGAAGTGGATACTCTGAAATACTCAAGACAAGTGTGAGTGCTATGGATGGCCTTCTCGTAGGGAGACGGGGATAAATCCATAGTGGTGTATTGTGTGGTGCTTAGTGGACTCGTGTGTGCCACCTCAAAAGAGTTACCAGCAGTCTTAGAATAGGATAGCCACTGAGTCAAAGCTGGCTTGCTGCGACTAAACCCCACTTGCCTTCTTGATACAAATGCATGTATGATAGGGTCTGATGTAAGTCTTGCTGAGTACCTTTGTACTCATGTTTGCTTAATTTATGTTTTGCAGATGAGACTGCTGTCTCACTAGTAGATCCGCTTGGACTTCGACAAGTAGCTTGTTACCTCAGCTACGATCTTGGACGAGTGTTGTAGATAGTCAGGCTCTTCAGCCTTTTTCATTTGTAGATGTCTGTACTCAGACATGTTGTGCTTCCGCTTGTTGCTTGAATGCTCTGAATGTTGGGTCATGCGACCCATGTTTGTAATATCTGGCTCCTCGGAGCCTAATGAATAAATACTTTGTTCTTAGAGTCTTGTTGTGATGCCATGTTATATTTGCACATATCGAGCATATTGTGTGCATGTTATTGAAATGCTTGGTATGTGTGGGATCCGTCACCTAGTTGTTTACCCTTGGTAGCCTATCTTACAGGGAAATGCCTCCTAGTGCTTCCACTGAGCCTTGGTAGCTTGCTACTGCTCCGAAACACTTAGGCTGACCGGCATGTGTCCTTCTTTGTTCATGTGTCTGTCCCTTAGGGGAAATGTCACGCGTTGTTCCTTTAAGTACTTGTAGCTTGCTACGACTTGGGTTCATATGTTGATGACCGACACGTTCGTTGCTGGGTCATGTATGCCTGTCTCTGTAATTTAGTGCCACTTTTGGTTTATAACTGGTCATGTCGGCCTGGGTTCTCTGTCATATGGATGCTAGCGACACTATCATATACGTGAGCCAAAATGCGCAAACGGTCCCGGGCCAGGTAAGGTGGCACCCGTGGGGATACCGTGCGTGAGGCCGCAAAGTGATATGGTGTGTTACATGCTAGAGCGATGTGACTTAGAATCGGGGTCCTGACACACTTGAAGATAATGACCTGTGAAGACATTCACTTGAAGACTATGGAGTGCAAAGACATTGATTCTTTCGTAGGTCCTTTTCTTCTTTCTTGAGTCATAGGATCCACCGTACTGTTAAGTGGGGTCCAAGTGAACAAAGTTAGATGACTGAAGTGATGCTCAACCAAAATCCTATGTCTTCGAGCGAAGACAATGAGAGCAAACCTTATCCAGAGTTGGATGAGTCAGCTTTGCTTGTAGCCTAAGCCAAGCTGCCGCGTGTGTTTGAAATCCGACCGTTGGACATGTGTCAGATCCTTAGTGACCTGGGGTCATTTCATATATATCATGTCGGGTTGCCTCTAGGCTATAAATAGCCCACCCCCTACACCATAATTTGGTGGCTGTGCAGTGTTAGTGCACGACTTTAGTCGTTTGAGAGCAACCCACCTCCGAAGCCTTTGAGAGAGAGATCTTTTCGGGGACAAAGCCCAAAACACCCAGATCCAAAGAGTGTTAGGCATCACCAAAGTATTTCTATCTGCCAGAACTGAAGACTTGTTACACTTGAGGATTGTGCATCCTCCAGCCGATTAGGTGTCGCGTTCTGAGCATCCAAGAGTCATTGTGGATTGCTGGTGAACAAAGTATGTGAAGGTTTGGAAGTCTACCTTGAAGATTAGCAGAGTGATTGTGCGAGGACTGTGTGTCCTTAGCTCAATGTTCTAAGTTCAATCTCAGCCTCCCTAACCAGACGTATATTTGTCACAGCAACTGGAACCGGTCTACCAAATCCTTGTCTTCATCCAGCAACTAGTTCTACCCCCTACTTCCATTAGGTTTCAGTTTGCCTTCGTGAAGTCATTTCTTGCTTGCTTGATCTCATAGACTTCACTTTGTGAAGACTGTTACTTATATGGCTTCATTCTATCTTCCATTCTGATCCATACTTCCTAGCTGTTGATAGTCCTCGTCCTTTCACAATACTGCTTTCTTGACTATGGCTTGTCTAGTGTAGTCTATCTTCTGCTGCATATCAATAGGTTCATTTCATCTTTTTCTCTTCCAAGACCTCGTGTTTTGAAGACTTTCATAAAAATCGCCAATTCACCCCCCTATAGTCGATAACTAGCACTTTCACACTCATTGAGATGGCTCGGACGATCCTTGATGAATACAAAACTCGAAGAAAGTTCTGGCCTAAATCTATTGATATTGTGTGTCATATCATCAACAGTGTTTATCTTCACAAATTCTTCAAGAAGACATCCTATGAAGTACTCACTGATAAGAAGCCTAACGTAAGTTACTTCGAAGTCTTTAGTGCTAGGTGCTGGATCAAGGATCCACATCACACTTTCAAATTTGCACCGAAAGCACATGAAGGTTTTATGCTTGGTTACGGAAAGGACTCGCACACCTACAGAGTCTTCAACTTCTTTCACTATAATGTGGTTGAAACAGTACATGTGCAGTTTGATGAGATTAACGGCTTGCAAAAAGAGCACCTACCAAATGTGCTAGATGGAGCTTCTCTTAGTGAATCTATCAATATCATGGGTACTGGAGAGATCATACCCACTAAGGATCGGGCTGAAGAAGAAATTGTGATTCAAGCTCCTCCACATCGCGAAGACAATGCTGAGCCCGAAGACAATGCTGAAGATGAAGAAAATAATCAATAAGAAAAAAATCTTCGCCCTGGTCATCCTCTGGTCGCTAATGAAGTACAAGTTGAGAAGATCATTGATAGCATCAAAGCACCTAGTCCGCTTACACGATCAACAGCTTCACAACTAGCAAACTTCTCTGGCCATCTTGCATTTGTTTCAATAACTGAACCTAAGAAAGTTGATGAAGCTTTCGTGGAACCTGAATGGATTCAAGCTATACAAGAAGAGCTTCAACAATTCGAGCTCAACAACGTCTAGGAGCCAGTCAAATGTCTTGATCTACGCAAGCATAATATCGTAGGCAACAAATGGATCTATCACAACAAACAAGATGTACATGGTCAAGTTGTCAAAAACAAAGCTCGTCTTGTTGCTCAAGGGTACACACAAGTTGAGGGAATTGACTTTGGTAAGACATTTGCTCCGGTGGCTAGGCTTGAAGCTATTTGCATACTACTAGCCTATGCTAACTACAACAACATCCTTTTGTATCAAATGGATGTGAAAAGTGCCTTTCTCAACGGAAAAATTGAAGAAGAAGTGTATGTTGCCCAACCGCCTGGTTTTGAAGATCCCAAGCATCCTGATATGGACTACAAGCTCAACAAAGCATTGTATAGCCTCAAATAAGCTCCTCGCGCTTGGTATGCCACTCTCAAAGACTTCCTAAAGAGTAAAGGCTTCAAACCTGGTTCACTAGACCCTAACTATTTGTATGCCAAATCTATGTGGATGACATTATCTTCAGCTGCACTTACAAAATATACATGGATGAGTTTGGGCATATGATGCAAGAGCAATATCAGATGTCCATGATGGGAGAGCTGATATTTTTCCTTGGTATTCAAGTACGACAACAGAGAAATGGCATCTTCATATCTCAATGACAATACCTCAAAGATTGCCCGAAGAAGTTTGGAATGCAATACTGCAAAGGATACATAATGCCAATGCCAACCCAAAGTCATCTGTGCTCCGACAACAATGGTAAAGAGTTCGATCAAAAGGTATATCGCTCCATGATTGGCTCTTTATTATACCTATGTGCATCTAGGCAAAATATAATGCTTAGCATTTAGATGTGTGCTAGATTCCAAGCGGCACCAAAGGAGTCACATCACCTTGCGGTGAAGCGAATTCTTTGATATTTGGCTCACACCCCAATGCTAGGATTATGGTATCCAAAGGGCTCAGTGTTTGATCTAGTTGGATTTTCAGATACTGATTATGCTGTTGACAATGTTGATCACAAATCCACATCAGGCACATGTCATTTTCTTAGACGGTCTTTTGTCTGTTGGTCTTCAAAGAAGCAAAACAGTGTATCACTTTCTACTGCTGAAGTTGAATATATTGTGGTTGGATCTTCCTGCACTCAACTTATCTCGATGAAGCAAACTATCGAGGACTATGGCATCAACATGATGAAGGTGCCTCTCTACTGTGACAATGAAAGTGCCATCAAGATTGCTCACAATCCTGGTCAGCACTCGAAGACAAAGCACATTCAGATCTGTCATCACTTTCTCACAGATCATGTGATCAGGAAAGACATTGATATCATTCACGTCAACACTGAAGAGCAATTGGTAGATATCTTCAGAAAGCCCTTGGATGAGAAGAGATTTTGTAAGCTGCGGTGTGAGCTAAATATCTTAGAATCCTCAAAGGTCCTGTGAATGGACACACATCCTAGCGCTTATGCATATTGATGACTAAGGTGTGCAACACACAAAGTAACGTATGTATTCAATTCATGAAGATATGCCCTCTGAGTGTGAATACATTAATGCGGAATTTCACTTCAGAGTGCCATGATAATTGTGCGCCATGTCTGGGTCTGATACTTCCTATATGGTGGGTCACGCCACCAACAAAACTATTCTGAAGTTTTTCAATTGGCGTCACAAATGCATTATCCTCAAATTGGATTGTCTTCAACTTTGAATTTGTCTTCAAATATTTTTGTTGAACTGATCTGATTTCCAACGCATATAAATATGAATATGTTTGTCTTCAAATATGTTTGAATTTATCTTCAAATATATATATACATATATTTGTGTTCTGTCATCTACAACATTCACTTATAGCTATGTCTTCAAGTTGCTATTTTCTGTGCTAAGTGAATGCGATCGCACCCCTACCTCCTCTATGCTCATCTCACCTCGTCTCTCTATATCTTCATATGCATTCTATTTGACACATATTGATTGTCTTCACTGTTTCCTTGTCAGTTTAAGATATTGAGACCATCATTTAAAACGTTTTAACGTTCTTATCCTCTCCGCCGAAATTCGGAGAAGCCGGAACGAAAACCCCTCTTACCAGGTGTACGTGGGGTCATGGATCAGTTTCCAATCTGATGCATGCATGCCACATGTCATTCGGATGCATATCAACAAGTATAACTGAGTAAATTTATTGTGTCGTACCTCTTCTTATGAATACCCAGCCCCCGCAACCATTAAAACTTCTCCTCTCACTGTCTAGCTCAAACCCTAGCTCTGTTGCTAGCTTCGGTCGTTGCCGGAGACGAAGCGCTTAGCTGCCACGACTTCTCCGACGCCATTGTCATGCCAGCCGTAGACATCCTTCCCTCCACCACCGCCATAGGCATATTCCTCCGCCAAGTTAGGGCGCGGAATATTGAGCTTCTAGGGCTCCTTCTCGCTTCGTATTTCAGTTCTTCATCTGTACTTGAGCGGTAACTAAAACTTCCACTTTTTACCGTTTATTTGATCCATCCAATATCCAAGGAAGTTGTTTTACCACTTCAAAATCTAGATCTCACTTTTACTCTCATCTCATAACATGCAAACACTTTCACTTATGCTTCGCAATCAGTTAGATTCCTCACTTCTACTTATTCGTGGATTCGTACAAATCTGGAGCCAACTTATCTCTGTAAGTGAATGTCTTCGCAATATGAGGTCAATGTCTTCACACTAATTTATCTTCAAAATCTTCAGAGAATGCATATGACCTCTTCCCCTTCCCTCGCATCTCTAATTCTTTCACAGGTACATGTCCATGGCCGGGTCCCTCAGTTCTCACAGTCTGATTTCATTTGCAGACTTCTTACAGTGTTATCTTGAATCTCCTGAAGCTAATTCATGTCTGACTAATAGAGTGAAGCCAGTCACCTGTGTGAAGCCAATCACTTTTGCTGACCCAGTGGTGGGTGACAAACCTACAAGAAAGGGTGGCAGACAGAGATGCATAGATATTGCAATGGATCTTCCTCCAGATCTTTTCGAGTAGTACACGTCTGATCCTGAAGAAACATATAGGAAGCGCAAATCCCGTTTTCAATGGATTCGCATGTACTGATCTGAGCAATGGTTCAAATACAAATTCTTCACCCCAGAGTATGCTTCAAAGAATGCAGTAAGACATCCTTGGGCTGACATAACATACAAGAAGCTTCACCCAAGGAACAGGGTTGAAGACATCCAACAAAGATTCTTCCCCTGTATGGTCAGAGGACATATGCCAGCCAGTGCCGACCCATCCAGTCCTAGATGGTGTTGTCAAGATGATCTCTTTGAAGAAAATTACAAGTTTGCCAAGAATTGTGCTGCTCAAAACAAAAAGGACTTTGGGATTGTTTTCAACACAAGTCCAGCCAAACCTCGGACTGACGGCAGTCGTGGGGCTGAACCAAATCACATTGCCCCCTTCAATAACTTTGATGGAAGTCTCACACATATTGCTAAGCAAAGGGCCAATGTTGAAGAAACATCCCAAGACAAGCCGGAGTCTGATGACTCTAAACCCCCGAAGCTTGTGAAGAAGGTAAAGTTTCAAAACCTAAGGTGAGAAAATCTCCAAAGAAGCCTCTGCACCAAAAGCTTTCAAGCTGAAGCCTTTGAAAATTGCACCTCCTGAGTCAAGTGTGCAGTCTGAAGACTTCTATCGCACTTTCCCAAGAACTATTGATATCATTGGTCGAGCTCCTCCTCCTTCCAGCATCTTGCAAGATGATGGTGATATTATTGTTCTTTCAAGTGATGAAGATCTTCATGATGATGCTCTAGAGCTCTTGATCAAGAGCGAGCAAGAAGAAGCTGGTATCTTCAAGGATCTACCACTCTTTGATGCTGACATCCTGAACAACTTCATTGATGAATGGTTTGATGACCCATCCATCTCCCTTGATGATCTTCAGGTACCAGTTGACATAAGTGTCACGTTTCAAGGCTTCGTCAGCAATGAGCTCATAGTTGCTCAGAAAGTAATGGAGAAAAAGCACAAAATTGATCATGAGAAGCGTCGCGGGAATACCAAGGCCACCTATGGGACATGAGTCCCTTTTTGGTTCGGCAGGGGGTTTGGCAAGTTGCACAAAGAGCGGAAAGCGTGGCGCAACACGGCAGAGATCACACAGACAGTTTTTACGCAGGTTCAGGCCGCCGCGAGGCGTAAAAACCTACTCCTGCTTTGGTGGATTGATGGTGGAATGGTGAAAATGAGCACGACGCTCTTACCCGGCAAGGTTGCCTTGGGGCGAGAGCGGTCGCGCGTGTATGAGTGTGTGTGGGTTCGGATGGCCGAATCCTTTCTACGTTTACCATGGGCCTCCTTTTATAGATTAAGTGGTCACCACAGTGGCAAATCAGTCTCTTTAGGCTGATTAGATAGCAAACAGTGCTATCGTACCTAACTCTTCAGGCTGACATAGCACATTAAATGAGCCGCTTAGTGTCACATCACAGCCCGCCCGACAGGCCTTGCCAGGTTGTTTTGCCAGCTTCATGCCTGCTTGCTTGACACGTCGCATGACGGGTGTCATTTGTTGGCTCTTTCTGTAGGAAGTGGCTACCATGCGGCAGGAGACTACCACCGAGCCACTTAGGAGCTGGACACCGCACTGATCGATGATGGGCGTCGTTGTGAGGTGGTGGTTTGCCTCCATGAGCCCCCGGTAGGCCTGCCGTGGCGATGTTGGAAGCTTGCTTCCGGGGTGACCCCACCCCGCCAGGCTCGCATGCCCGACAAGGAGGGCCATTCTTCCGGTGATGTCTTGCCTTGTCAGATGGTCTTGGTTGTCTTGACCTCTTCAACCAGCTCTCTGCCTCCTCACATGGCTGATCCCTTCGAGTCCTAATCTGATGCAGGCGTAATAATCTTGCCCTTGGGCCTGTTGGCTCGTCGTCCGGGCACTAGTCAGGGGAAAACATACAACCTGTTTGTGTACCCTGACATAAGCCCCAGGGCCTAAGCCATACGTGCCACTGGGCACGTGGGGTTAGGCCCGAACAATGCACGGACATGTGGTAGGGAGGGAGGCCGCGCACACATCGGTTTGTCATGATGACTAGTCCACTCAACGTCCACTTCGGATAATTATCACGAGTCATGGGGGCGTGGGACTGTAGCAGTTAATGTAAAAATGGTAACTTTTCCGAAGGGCTGCACCGCTCCCCCATCACATCCCATAAGAGGGGAAACGCGGAACGGCGCTGCACATTCATCGCCTTCCTTGCATCCGCATCGTCATCCGCGGCAAGACAAGCAACCGCCCACTTATTTTCTTCCCACATCCACCGCCAGTCCCCTTTTCGATCCCCTCCCGCATCCCTTCCTGCGACTTGGGGGTGTGGGGAAGAAGACTACGTCCAAGGGGAAGTCGGCGATCGCTGCAAAGGAGGCGGCCGCTGAGGGAAGCAAGAGGGCAATGAAGCTAGACAAGAAGCAGAGAGGCGACGTCGTCTTCTTCCTGTCAAATCTCGACAGCAACATCCTGCAGGTGAGGTATGGGTACTTGTGGGGGATGGGAGTCCCAGAGGGGCATGGTGCTGCCAAGGTTCTGGCTGAGGGGAGAGAAGATCCGCCAGACTCACACAAATTTTTCTGCGCGTATTTCATCTATGAAGATCCGTGATTTTCTCCCATTTGTGCGAGAACTTTCTTGGGGTAGCCCCCAACGTTGATTTGTTCCGGCACTATTTTGTTCCGCGGGTGGAGAACAAAAGCCACCGCTCGGGCAACATAAGTTGGATGCCGCGGGTGATAACAAGGGAGAATTGGGATTACATCTCTGGTAATCAGCACAGTAGATGGGAGGAATAGAGGGGAGATTGGTGATGGATTCAGGACGAGGAGGCCCCTGAATTCTGCCAGTCAAGGACAGAATGCCTTGAGCGTGACAACGTCTAGAGGGAATTCGGTCTTACCAAGGATAGTCTGCGCCCAGCAATAAACAAGATCACCCGTTTGAAGGCTGTCGGGCTGACCGCTGAACATGTAGGGGCAGATTTTCTCCTTCGCTGCATCACCCCTCTGCAAAAGGGGGATAGATTCGCCTAGGAGTACGGCGATGCTGGAGACTACATGATATTGCACTCGGGCCTGGCTAATAACTTAGCACTGTATGGCCATGCCTTGTTATGTGATTAGTTGTTTGGCCGCTTTGGGCTATTTCCGTTGCCGGCAAACATAATCCTGCTCAACATCAATTATGCCAGGAATCAGATTCTACAGCGGTTGCCACAGTGTAATGCTGACGGCGTCTCGGGCGATTGGAAGTTACCCATTCTTAATGAAGAGTTGGCATGGTCTTCCACCTTAGTAGAGATGGTTACTAAGGTGGAGACTAGGATGTACAAACGCACCTCCGAGGTGGAGGTGGCGTATATCAAGAAATGGCTTGACAAAACAAGGTGGACCGAGCTGCGGCAGCAGCGAAAGCTGCGATGGAGGCGAAGGGAAGGGGAAAGGCTGGAGACAATGGTTCGTCCCACGGCAAGGGTGGGATGTTAGCCCCAGATGAGACTGACGGGGAAGAGCCTGTCGGGGACGGGATTTCCGGAATCGAGGCTCTGTATACGGTGGCAACGGAGTTCTTGGAGGAAGGAGTTGGGGAAAGGCTGGAGACAAAGGGGTTGGGGAAGTGGAGTTACCTGGAGAGGCATGGCTCACAGAGAGCCCCCAAGCCCTGAGTCAATCTCGGACCCGCGCCCTCGCAAGAGGATAGACAATCGAGGGGCGGCAGCCCCCGAACCTGTGCCAGCAGCGAGGAGGACGATGGAGATCGCCTCCAAGGTGAGTGTTTCGGGAGGACGCGCGCCGGCATTCTCCCCGGCTCTCTGGGGCTGGGGCTCCCCTCACCAAGCAATTGGTAATCTTGGAGGGAGACTCCGGCACCCAGTCAAGTTCAAGCTCTTCGTAGAGCTCGTCTTCATAGGAGTCTCCAGTGCATTGGCAAGGCTCAAAGTTTCCGGGCAGCTCTGTTCCCCCGCTCCAGAAGAGGATTCGGTCCTCCATGCCACCCATGGAGTTTGCGTTGAACACCATGCTCATCGATGAAGAGTAAGAACAAACTACTTTCTCCACTTCTTCCCTTCTTGTGCCTTCTTGAGTATGCTTGCCTTTGTTTACTGACTGATTTGGTTTGCTGGTCGCTGCCAAGGAGGTGGAGGAGGAGGAGGAAACTCTCATCCACCGGTCCAAACAACTTAGGTACGCGGAGCCATCTACAAGGGTGGAGGAGAGGCACCTGACAGGGAGCAACACGAGCACCCGAATGCCAAGCCCCCAGCACAGCCCCCGGCCCGCAAGCGTGGAAGTGATCCACCTGCTGGTGATGGAGGTGAAATGCTCCCTCTCGCAGGGGAGAGGGGGCTACCCAAGGTGAGTCCCTCCAAGAGGGGCACGTCCTGCCGGCTGCTAGAGTTGATGAACCCCCGCCAAGAGCCCGCACAGAAGGGCCCTCTTGGGGTGATACCATGGTTCCCCGAGGAGGGGACAACAATTTCGGCCTGGCAGCTGATGTTGCCGGGGAAACTGAGCCCTCCGCCCGGCAGCCCTCTCCAGGTAACTCATTAGCCTTTCTTCTCAAGCATTTTCTGATTGGTTTGCTTTGTGTCTCTGACTCTAGGTCCTTGCCATTGACAGCTGAATTTTCTTGCAGCCCCTTCGAGCGAAGAGCCAGATCTGTTGGAGGTGGTGGCTGACATAGGGAAGGAGGCCGCCGAAGAGGCTGCCAAGATTGCCACCACCGAGGAGCGGGAGCGAGCTACCAGGAGCGCCCTGGGTCCTCTGAAGGAGCCCGGGGAAATCCCCAGCATTGTATCTGGGTTAGGAGTTGTGGTTGAGGAGAAAATACCCTTCCAAACCATGGGTCCCTCCGCCTTGTTTGCGCCTCAGCGGGAGCCCTGCCATCATCCTCAAATAACATGGCATTGGTGTTGGCGCAGCCCAGACTTGGAGCCCCGGGCTCGTCAATGGCGACGAGCAAGGAGTTTGATGAAGAGCTTCAGTGCATACTAACGTCGCTGCACGAGGGAGTTGGAGAGGTCGATGACTCTACCATCGTAGTCCTGGACATGTCTTTCATGGAATCTGTGGCCATGGGCCTCCAAGAGATGCAGGAGTGGCACAACTGGAAGGTAGACCAGAAGCTAAAGGATAAAGGAGCAGAGCTGCACGACTGGCACGGCATGGAGTTCCAGTCTATCTTGAGGCAGCACGAGAAGATCTTGATGGCGAAGGAGGATGTCATCGCTCGGGAGGTGCGCATGGAAGACCGCAAAGCACTCCTGGACACCAGGGAGCGGGAAATTTCCCTCCGGGAAGAGAAGCTCGCGGCCACTCTTCGTGCGAAGGATGATGATCTAGAGGCCCTTGTGCAGCAGCGCACAAAGGAGCCGAAGGACGAGCACAAAGCTGCCTTGGATGCCCTTGCTGTTGACTCTGCTGCCCAACTAAGGAAGTTTGCTGATGATCTCTGTGCTGCATGCACTGCCAATTCTGCCCTTGATGAACAAATAGCCAAGCTGACTGAAGAGCTCGCTTAGTGTGCCAAAAAGGTTGAGACCTTCAAGGTGGAGGCGCGAAAAGCAGAGAGCCTCCTAGAAGACATGCGCTCGCAGCTCTCCTCCAAGGGTCAAGACCTTCGAGGTCGTTGCCGGTGTCAAAACCGGCGGATCTCGGGTAGGGGGTCCCGAACTATGCGTTTGAGGATCAACGATAACAGGAGGTAGGGGACACGATGTTTACCCAGGTTCAGGCCCTCTCGATCGAGGTAAAACCCTACTTCCTGCTATATTAGTATGAGTGAATATGTGTACAAGAGTCGATCTACCTCGAGATCGTAATGGCTAAACCCTAGGTCTAGCCTATGAGGATATTATGATTCTTCTCTGGCCTCTATGGACTAAACCCTCCTGTTTATATACACACCGGAGAGGCCTAGGGTTTGTACATATCATCTTGCAGAGGAAGGAAAATCTTCAGCCAAGCCTAAAACTTGCCTTTACAAGAATCCAGGAGTCCTATCCAGATACGAGAGATGATCTTCTATAATAATCTTCACGGCCCACCAGTCCGGCCCACCAGGAGTTTGTCCGGCCACATGAGGACCCCCTCCCCC
>LR738711.1:584022852-584081433 GCA_902687465.1 Secale cereale | reverse complement strand
CCCTCCCCCCCCCCCCGATCCAGGAATCCATCGGTAGCCCCTGAACCTGTCTTCGATGACGATGAGTTTGGCTTCCGTATTGTCTTCGGCATTACAAGGCGGGTTCCTCCTCCCGAATATATCTTCTGTAAATAGATGGATTGTGTTCGGCTCTGCAAGATTAGTACAACCCTTAGCCTCGAAGGCAAGGCTCTTAAAGAAAATGAATAATGTGTCTCTACTGACAACTTTTTGCTGAAGCGTGGCGTCCAACCCACTAACATATCGAACCATTTTATTTGGTCCTAGTTTCGCGTTTCGACGTATAACCTCATTGGCATGTCCCATCAGAATTGAGATCGTGCCCGCTTATTGTGGGATTCTTTATCAGTGTGACGTGAGCACCCACGCCGCGCATTACGCATGTTCTCTTTGGGAACCAGAGAGTTTTATGCCTAAAGTGGGGGGACACTCTGTATTCGCAGTGTTATAAAAGGACATCAATCCATTTAACCAGCCCCATGCCTTCCTCAAGCTCGAGCTCTCCAATCTCCCTTGCCCCTGTATTCTCATCTCATGCGCCCACAACCCCTTGTTCCTCAACCACTACTCCTCTTCCCAGCCATGGCTGGATCCGGTGCCAGAGGCAAGTGGGAGGCTTCCACGGTCACCGAAAAGACCATGGAGAATCTACGGAGCGCAGGGTATCTCGCCGGCAACATCGCACACCGAGTCCCTCCTAAGGGCCAGGTGATTCCCGCTCCTAAGGTGGGCGAGAGGGTAGTTTTCACCTCTCATTTTGTAAGGGGGCTATGGTTTTGACTCCACCCGTTTGTTCCGGGCCTTTTGTTCTTCTACGGGCTAGATTTCCATGATCTAGCTTCGAACTCAATTCTTCACATATCTGCTTTCATAGTGATGTGTGAAGCCTTTCTCCGCATCCCCTCACACTTCGGCCCGTGGCTTAAGACCTTGAACGCGAAGCCAAAGGTGGTTGACGGAGAACATACAGAGTGCGGGGCGCCATGATCAGCAAGCTCCCGAATGCTACTTGGCCCAAGGGCTCGTTCGTGGAGACGAACAAGGTCTGGAAGCAGGAATGGTTCTACATCACCAAACCCCGCGACACCAAGTGGGCGGCGGATCCTGCTTTTAGATCCGGACCCCCAATGAGGTTGACCTCCTAGACTAAAAATGGTCTGGACTGGGGGTCGCATACTGAGGTAACGACTCTAGTGGGTCGTGTCTCCGGCGTGATCTCCAAGGGGCACCCGCTCTCCTCCGTGATCCAGGTGATGCTGACCCGGCTTGTTCTCCCTTCCCAAAGTCGGGATTCCTCCCTATGGGAGTTCGATCCGGCAGGAGACAAGCCGCTGAAGCATCACTTCGGCTCTACCCACAAAGAGATCTGGAAGCACCTCTTCAAGAGCTAGAAGGAATGGCCAAAAGAGGCCGAGGATGCAGGCTTCAACACCGAAGTTTCCGCCACAGAGGTAATAATAATCCATGCCAAACACTTACCCTTTCCCTTATTTAATGATAATAGGATTTGGAATTTTTACGTGATATACAGGGCTGGATGAAGAAGGCATCCCGGATTAAGTGTCCGACACCTTTGCCCGAAGAGCCAGCGCTGCCTCTACGGACGGCGATGCTGGTTCCGACACCGTACAAGGCGTCGACCAAGAAGCCCAAGAAGACAAGGGCAAGGGAGCCGGAGACAGCCCCCGTCCTGCGGGCAAGAAGCCCGAGGACCTCCACATCCTCTCCTCTGATGAGGCAGAGGAAGATGATGAGGAGGAAGACAAAGAGGAAGACATGCCCCCTGCGCAAGGTAGGGGAGAAAGAGGGGGCCGTCGCTGACACGGGTACGGCCGCGCCCCGAAAGAAACTAAACCTTGGAGCTAGTTTGAGTTCATCCGAACATAGCTATGTGATGAAGCCTAGGGAAAAACCCTTGCCTGAGACGTAAGTCAGTCTGGACTCAGGTGCTCCACCTCTGTTTATTCAGCTTTTCAGGTATTTTACTTAATATTTTTCTGCTGCTGACCTACAGCCCTCCCGGTATAAACCCCGATGTTACATCATCAGAGGAGAACTCTCTGGAGCCGAGGGAGACAGAGAATGACCCACTAGTCTGGGCTCCATCGCCTGTAATCAGCAGGGACACCGAAGTGTTGCCCCAGTGGGTTCTCTCCGCCCAAGGAGATGAGGGCGGGGCAGGAGACAGGGCGGCCGAGGGTAATACCTCGGCGGCCACTGACCATGGGGTGACGGCCCCCATGGAGACGGAAGACGTGGGGCCCAAACAGTCCGGGGCCCCATCGAACACCATCCGGGAGCCTAGCGCGGCTCTGGGGTCCGAAAACCCGGCTCCTCAAGCGTAGGACGATACGGCGGCACCCAGAGTTAATCTGAAGGTGCCGGAGTCTATGGAGGGAGCACTGTAAAGTGCTCTCATCATTGAAGAACACCGCACCGTTATGGGTGCGGTGATGAAGAAGATTCAGTCTATCAAGGGCGAACTGAATGAAGCCTGCAACGGCCTTTTAACGGGCTTTGAGGTAAGCAATGTAATGTTGTTTTAAGAAATTTTATTTGTTTTAAATATACCTATATAACGAGTAGCACCTGATGCTTTGTGTCATTCTGAAAAGAATCGGACGAAGTATCCATAGAACAGCATAATTACGAAGTATCCTTAGTTACGGCGACTGCGCGAGACGCGGAGGTGGACGAACTGAATCGGAAGCTCGAGGTGGCGAACGCGGACCTCGACCGCATCAACCGACATTTTAATGAAATGCAAGGTATGCAGATTTTTTTTAAATGTCAATAAGACCTAATTGATTGAGTATGTTTACAAACCCTAGTATTCTATTACGTATTATACAGTTGGCGCCGCTGAGCTTGAGGCCGTTAAGGGCGAGGTTGCCAAGGCCAAGAAGGAGGTCGAGGCGAACAAAGCGACCGCTGATAAAGCGACTGCTGATTTGGAGGCCGAAAAGGCGGAGTGCGAGAAGCACAAATCTCGGGTGTCCGAAGTCGAGGTCGAGCTCCAAGATGCCATCCGTAAGTATGAGGCATCCGAGAAGAAGGCTTCGGAGCAAGCGACAGAGCTGTCTCCGGCAGTAAAGTCTGCCCAGGACGTGCGAGGTGAGGCGTGTAGCGCCTGTGAGGAAATCAAACAAGCGCGCCAGATAGCATTTGGTAAGATATTTCTCTTATAGAGCATCTTCGGAGGGCGGAAGTATATTGGACTGACACGATTGTGGAGTTCTCCAGGCATGTTTGCTGATCTTCCGAGGAGCAGCGCAGATGCCGCTCAATACTTTCGAGCCTAGGAGGGGAACGACACGGAGAAATTGTTCTGGTCACAGTTTTATGCGCCTCAACATCCAGTTCCCCTTAACGACCAGATGAAGCAGCTGGTCGAGCTGCACAACATGGCGGGTTCGGCATGAAGGACTTAATAGTCTGGCTATGGCCCGCAGAGCCAATCCCATGTAGCTACTTTGAATTGGTGAAGCGGCTCGTCGAGGCGAGTCCGCGGGTCAACGCACTAACGCGTTCGGCCTACATAGAAGGTGCTCGGATGGCCTTCGCTCATGTCAAAGTGCACTGGGCGAAGATGAACGCAGTGCATATAGCTACTGTTGGCCCACCTGCAGGCAAGGAGCACCGCAAGCCGGAGAAGTACTTCGAGGATGTCATCGACGGCGCCCGCCTTGTTGAAGGCGAGTGTTTGAAGGATGTTGCCTTCGAATAATTATATCCGGATGTAAAGACTATGCTTATGAAACCAATGTGTATAACTTTTGCGCTATTATAATATTAGCGTCTTTTTCCTGCTGTGTGACTGTTTATTTTAAATCAAAAAGTTTCCAATCGTCGGCTTCAGCCCCCAGGTACATAGTACCTATGGTGTTCGGTCATATGCAAATACACGCTTTATCCAACGTCTTCGTCCGTATAGGAGGTGTATGCGCAGCGAACCAGGCAATCAGACTATGCGGTGTTATTTCTTTCACTTAGTCGTAGGAGTTTGACAAGTGGGGCTAGGTACTAGCCCCTGGTGCGGATGAAGTATCCAATTGCACCTGGCTTGGCGAAAAACCAACCCTTCGTATTACACGGGGTAGATCTCTATCGGTCATAGTATAAAATTAAGTCCCCAAATTGCAGACCAGGTTCTCGCTTATCATGACAGTCAGTTTTCGGCTTTCTCTACTCATGTACTTGACTGGTCTTACCGGAAGTACTATCGCAATAGTTCTCCCTTTACACCCTAGCCGAATAATCGGGAACGTAGGGGTAAGCACTGGAGCCGGGCAACCCAACTATTGACCCAAGACATGAATCGGAACTGATGCATATAATGCAAATATCCAAGATGCCGAACACTCCCTATAGGTGTTCGGTCTTTTTGGTATGTACCAAGGCTGACAATAGCCCCTGGTGATAAACACTTATTGACAAGGCACATATGGCAATTTGAGGCGGGAAAAGAACATTTCATGGCGAGTGAATAAAACTCTGGACATAATATGAATATAATTGTTATATTAATATCCCTCTATAGTATGGCAAGCCGCAAACTTTACAGATAATGCCGATGACCTTTTTTGGACATTTTACATGCCAAGACAGTATATAACAAGAAAGAAAAAAAAAGGTTTACACAGCGTCTTAATCTTGAAAAGAAACCTTAGTGCGTGTCCCTGCCGCACGTCTACGTCGTTTCCTCATCTGTAATGTGTCCTTGAAGGCGTGAGTATGATGGCTGTCTGTAGAAAGGAAAAAAGTAAACCTGGAAAAGAATAAATCGATCCGGTGTGGCCATAACAAGTCTAGTTCGTTTAATGAACCTAAAGAAGGTAAGTTTAAAGTCCGAATTGGGTCTAGCCGAACTATGGACTATATGCAGGTACCCCCGGTCGTTACCCAAGGAATTTTGGAGGCATAATTATGTACTCCAGGCACATATGCTGTCACTTCATGGGGCAGTCGACGGGGGCGTAGCTGTCAATCTTGCTCAGATTCATCTGAGCTGCCGCACTGAAGCGTGTGCCGGACACGTTTAGCTGTGTCCGCTGTTGATAGATTGTCCGGCTTGAGTAGGCCGCATTGGACTTCGGTTGCTAAGGCCACAATGTCCTCCTCCATACGAAGAGACCACTCCATATTTCCATTGACCGTGATAACGCCACGTGGTCCAGGCATCTTGAGCTTTAAATAGGCATAATGCGGGACTACATTAAAGAGGGCGAAGGCCGTTCTTCCGAGTAGAGCGTGATAGCCACTTTGGAACGGAGTTATGTCGAAGAGTAGGTCTTCGCTTCAAAAGTTGTCGGGAGAACCAAATACAACCTCCAACGTTAAAGAGCCTGTGCAGCGAGCTTCAACGCCCGATATCACTCCTTTAAAGGTCGTGCTGCTTGGCTTGATTCTTGATGGGTTGATCCCCATCTTGCGGACAGTGTCTGGATATATAAGATGGAGACTACTGCCGCCGTCCATAAGGACTCGTGTTAGATGGTATCCATATATTATTGGGTCGAGCTCTAAGGCAGCAGGACCCCCATGCCGAATACAGGTTGGATGATCCCTGCGATCGGAAGTGACCGGACAGGCTGACCATGGGTTGAATTTTGGGGCGACAAGCTCAACGACATAGACATCTCGGAGTGCGCGCTTGCGCTCCCGTTTTGGGATATGAGTGGCAGATATCATGTTCACTGTTTTGACGTCCGGTGGAAATTTCTTCTGTCCCCCTATATTCGGCTGGTGAGGTTCATCCTTGTCTTTGCTATGAGGCTCCTTCCCCTTGTGTTCGGCATTTAGCTTGCCGGCCTGCTTGAAAACCCAACAGTTACGGTTGGTGTGGTTGGCAGGTTTTTCTGGGGTACCATGGATTTAGCAGGGCCTGTCTAATATCCTGTCCAAACATGATGGACCGTCTTTGTTGCCTTTAAATGGCTTCTTCCGTTGACCGAGTCTGGAGCCGCTGAATCCGGCGTTTACGGTTGTATCATCTGGGCTTCTAGAATTTTTTCGACATATCTTTTTGTTACGTCGTGGCTTTCCTTTGCCATCCCTGACTTCGGATGTTCCAAGGTCATTAGTGCTGCTACGAGCTAACCAGCTATCCTCACCCGTGCAAAAGCGAGTCATGAGTGTAGTTAGGGATGCCATTGTCCTCGGCTTTTCTTGTCCAAGGTGTCTAGCTAGCCATTCGTCCCAGATACTATGCTTGAATGCCGCTAAGGCTTCGGCGTCCGGACAGTTGACGATTGTCGGCACCCCGATCCTAAGTCACACCGGTCTAGCATGTAACACACCATATCACTTTGCGGCCTCACGCACGGTATCCCCACGGGTGCCACCTTACCTGGCCCAGGACCGTTTGCGCATTCTGGCTAACGTATATGATAGTGTCGCTAGCATCCATATGACAGAGAACCCGGGCCGACATGACCAGTTATAAACCAAAAGTGGCACTAAATTACAGAGACAGGCATACATGACCTAACAATGAACATGTCGGTCATCAACGTATGAACCCAAGTCATAGCAAGCTACAAGGACTTAAAGAAACAACGCGTGACATTTCCCCTAAGGGAGAGACACAGGAACGAAGGACACATGCCGGTCAGCCTAAGTGTTCCGGAGCAGTAGCAAGCTACCAAGGCTTAGTGGAAGCACTAGGAGACATTTCCCTGTAAGATAGGCTACCATGGGTAAACAACTAGGTGTCGGATCCCACACATACCAAGCATTTCAATAACATGCACACAATATGCTCGATATGTGGAAAAACAACATGGCATCACAACAAGACTCTAAGAACAAAGTATTTATTCATTAAGCTGCGAGGAGCCAGATATTACAAACATGGGTCTCATGACCCAACATTCAGAGCATACAAGCAACAAACGGAAGCACAACATGTCTGAGTATAGACATCTACAAATGAAAAAGGCTGAAGAGTCTGACTATCTACAACACTCGTCCAAGAACGTAGCTGAGGTAAGAAGCTACTTGTCGAAGTCCAAGCGGATCTACTAGTGAGACACCAGTCTCATCTGCAAAACATAAATTAAGCAAACATGAGTACAAAGGTACTCAGCAAGACTTACATCAGATCCTATCATACATGCACTTGTATCAAGAAAGCAAAGTGGGGTTTAGTTGTAGCAAGCCAGCTTTGACTCAGTGGCTATCCTATTCTACAACTGCTGGTAACTCTTTTGAGGTGGCGCACACGAGTCCACTAGCACCACACAGTACACCAATATGGATTCATCCCCGTCTCCCTACGAGAAGGCCATCCATAGCACTCACACTTGTCTTGAGTATTTTATAGTATCCACTTCAAGTTGTCTATGTACCACGTAAGCATCCAAGAAGTCCATAACCATGGACCCGGCTATTCGAATAGATCATGTTAACCCTGCAGGGGTGTACTTCTTCACACACGCTCTCGCCACTTACCGCCATGTACATCTCGTGTATCTCGGCAACCTTCAAGCAGAAGCCTGGCGAAGGTGTCGGCCACGACCTGACTAACCACACAAGACTCTAGTCCATGTTTATCGCCTATTCGGGTTCCATCCGTAAGGAGATCCGGCCGGGGTGTCGCTCACGACCCCAAATGATATGTGCAGGGTTCCCAAGCCCACCTCGCCGAGTGGATCTACGCTTGGTACACCGTGGCACGGTGCCTAGTCTGTCCCAAGCCCACCTGGCCGAGTGCCACTTGGTAGACTACTAGCACTACCTACAAACACCAGAAACGAGTTGCAACTCCTGGACAAAGATCATGTTGATTAATAAGTCGAGAGGGGTCGTGTTACCGGAACCCAATGTGTGGTAGTAGCTAATCATTGGACAACAAACACAGAACTCGGTTCCTAAGGACGTTTCCAGTGAGACAACCCACCATGTACTCCTACATGGCCTCTCACCGCTACCTTTACCAAAACGTGTTCACACACTTGACTCTCAGCATCAGAACATATCACTGCACTCCAATTCATTCCCAAGGAATCAGACCTGACACACTCTAAGCAATAGCAGGCATGGCATAGTAAGATCACAACATGGCTTCAATCAACTCCTACACATGCTAGTGGGTTTCAACTATTTACTGTGGCAATGACAGGTCATGCAGAGGAATGGGTTCAACTACCGCAACACAAAGTAGCAGTTGAATCGTTGTTGTCATAATGCAATAACAGAGAGCAGGAGCGAGAGAGGGATTGTATCGGAATGAACAAGGGGGTTTGCTTGCCTGGTAAAACAACATGCAGAGCACTGCTCCTCTGACAGGTACTCTGGAACGGTCTCCGGAGCTGGACCTATCGAGAAGAACGGTGCCGACGATCAAACACAAGCATATGCAACAATATGATGCATGAACATGGCATGAAGATGTGATGTTATTTGAGCTAATGAAACTAGCATTCTATTTGAAAGAAGTCCATTTGAACCAAGGGTTCAAATGCAATTCCAAAATTAACATTTAAAAGTGCCATTTATGTGTTTTCACCTATACATGAGGTATAAGTTGGTTTAACTTGCATGAAAATGCCAGAAATAGATTCCTCATATTTTTCTGATCATTTTTCATATATAAATTATTTCATTATGAGCTACGGTTGAATTTCTGTGATTTTTTTGAAGTTTAAACAATTTTATGGATTTTCCTAAACAAAAACAATTCCAGAAAAATGTTTATTGCGTCAGCACTGCGTCATGCTTGCGTCAGCAAGTCAGCAGCACTGACTCAGGTCAAACCTGACGTGTGGGTTCCATACGTCGGTGGCTCTGCAAACTAACTAAGTTAGTTAGCCCTAACTAAATGGGCAGGGCCCACTAGTCAGTGTCTAAAGTGACTAACCTAACTAGTTAATTAGCACTAACCAGAGTAATTAGTCGGGCCGGGCCCGCAAGTCAGTGAGTGAGAGGGGAAGTCAAACTGGGCACTGGGGGTCAACACACGCCGGTCAGCGGGTCAAACCCGCCGGTGGCTCGACGCCGGCGTCCATAGACACGGCGGAGGGGCTCGGGATCGCCGTTCCGGCGGTCATTTGGGCAGCGGAGAGCACGGGCAAGGAATTGGAGCTCGTCCGCGTCGGTTGGAGCAAGCGGGAGGGCACGGGGCGGCCGGAGCTCGTCGGAACGGAGCTCGCGGCGGCGGCCGGAGCTCGGTGAGCTCGAGCAGGTGGCTGTAGGGCACGTGGGGAGGAGCTGGTGCTGGCTACGGGCTCCTGGAGATGCGTTGAGCGCGGTGGTGTGCTCAGCTTGGATGGAGGCGAGCTAAAGTGACGGCGGTGACATGGCCAGCGCCGGCGAGGTCTCGGCATCAGCGGAGATATGGCCTAGAGGTCGAACGCGACCAGGGAAGAAGGGGGAAACGAACCGGGGGCTCACCGCGAGTCTGTTGGGAGGGTCAGCGGGCTCGAGGACGCGTCGGAGGCAGCGAATTCGTCGATGGCCTCCGGTGGCCGTGCGGAGAAGATGAGCTCGAGGATGAGGCCTCAGGGCGTCCGTGGTCCTGTGGTTCGGCGTAGAGGTGCACGGCAGCGAGGCGGAGCTCGGGGGCTCGTCGGAGAGGCGACGGGGAGGCGGTGGCTACGGCAATGGTGGCCGGTGGTGACGGCGGCGCTCGGGTCCGAGCGAGGGATAGAGCAGAGGAGGGGGATGAGGACAGGGAAGAGTGCGAGTGAGTCCGGGGGAGGTGCGTGGCTCGTCCAAACGCAGCGGAGAAAGAAACAAGCAGGCAGAGAGGGAGGAGGTGGCGTGGCGCGGCGGAGCACGCGTCGGGCACGCGCTCGTCCTCCTGGCGAGAGGAAGACGGCAGGGGAGGGGGAACAAGTGGGCTGGGCTGGCCAAGTGGGCCGGCCAGGCCGCACAGTGCTGGGCCAGCACAGGTAAGGGTTTTTCCCTTTTTAATTTTCTTTTCTATTTTTCTGACATTTGTTTTGATTTTAAAGAAAATCATTTAAAACCTTCTGACAATTTTTGTAGGGACTAGAAGGAGTTTTCCAAAGCCCCACACAAAATCTAGAATTATTGGACATATATTAAAAAATATTAAATATATATATCCAATGCAAATAATTATTGCATTAATTCCAAATGCCCCAAATAAATATTTATGAGCTCCTAAAAATATTGGTTTGATTTTTATCTCTGGCCAATATTTTCAGAGAGCCACATGAACATTTTCTTGCACCTTTTTGGAGCAATTTTTATCTGGGTCATTTCCAAAAAGATCCCTGAGGCTTTCACATGTCCCCATTTCAAATTCATTTGAAAATTTAAAACATGATGCAAACACCAAAACAAGCCTAGTGCATACCAGAACTAGGGTTGTGACAACTCGCCCCCACTCGAAAGAATCTCGTCCTGAGATTCAGGAGTAGGCGGAAAGAACGTGGGGTACTCCAGTCGGAGACGATCTTCTCGCTCCCAAGTAGCATGTCTCTCGGAATGATGAGACCACTGACCCTTGAGAAACTTGATGTTATGACGTCGAGTAACACGCTCTGCTTGATCCAGAATGCGAACGGGGTACTCCCGGTATGTGAGGTTATCTTGGAGATCAAGCATGTCCTGGTCCACTCCGCGAATGGGATCCGAGAAGCAACGCCTGAGTTGACAGATGTGGAAGATATCATGAACTCGAGAAAGATGTGGGGGTAGTTCCAACTGGTAGGAAACCTCTCCTCATTTAGCGAGAATGCGAAAAGGACCAATGTAACGAGGAGCCAACTTGCCCTTGATACCGAAATTATGGGTACCCTTCAAAGGAGTAACCCGAAGGTAAGCTTTGTCGCGAACTTCATAAGCCACTTCCTTATGACGACGGTCATACTGGCTCTTTTGACGAGACTGGGCTGTTTTCAAATTCTCACGAATGATGCGAACTTGCTCTTCTGCCTCCTGAATCATATCCGATCCAAAGAATTGTCCTTCACCGGTTTCTGACCAGTTCAAAGGTGTTCGACATCTTCGTCCATAGAGAATCTCAAAAGGAGCTTTCTTGAGACTGGATTGATAGCTATTGTTATAAACAAACTCGGCGAAAGGAAGACATTTCTCCCAATCCATACCGAATGAGATAACGGAAGCTCTAAGCATGTCTTCGAGAATTTGGTTACCCCGTTCCACCTGACCACTTGACTGATGGTGGAAAGCGGTACTGAAGGAAAGATGGGTGCCCATGGCAGTCTGGAAACTCTCCCAGAAATGAGAAGTGAAAAGACTACCACGGTCTGAATTGATCTCTAGTGGAACACCATGAAGTGACACTATTCGAGAAATATACAAGTCAGCAAGCTGACTAGCAGTGATACTATCTCGAACAGGTAGAAAGTGAGCCACTTTGGAGAGACGATCAATGACTACGAAGATAGCATTATTCCCTATCTTTGTCCTGGGAAAGCCGGTGATGAAGTCCATACCAACTTTATCCCATTTCCACTCAGGAATAGCTAGAGGATGAAGGGTGCCAGCAGGTCTTTGATGATCTACTTTAACGCGATGACAAACGTCACAGTTAGCAATGAACTGAGCGATTTCTCTCTTCATCCTAGTCTACCAGAACCTCTGGCGTAGGTCCTGATACATCTTAGTACTACCGGGATGAATCGTGAGAGGATATTCATGAGCCTCCTTAAGGATCAGTTGCCGAAGATGTTGCTTCTTGGGAACCACCAGCCGGTTTTGGAAGAAAACAACACCTCGACCATCTATAGAAAAACTACCAGCAATACCCTTGGCTATGTTTCTCTTGATCCGGGTAATCCTGGTATCATGCTTCTGGGCTTCTATGATATGATCCACAAGAGTAGGTTTCACGACCAAGGTAGAAAGGAATCTGTGAGGAGTGATGTGAAGCTTAAGCTTACATAATTCCTCATGGAGAAGTGGTTGGCCCTACTGCAACATGAGATTGTTGCAATAGGACTTATGACTTAGCGCATCAGCCATGACATTTCCCTTGCCTGGGGTGTAGGTAATCACTAAGTCGTAATCTAAGATCAACTCCAACCAACGTCTTTGCCTAAGGATCAAATCTGGTTGGGTGAAGATATACTTGAGGCTCTGGTGATCGGTGCAGATCTCACAACGATTACCAAGGAGGTAATGTCGCCAGGTCTTAAGTGCATATACTACGGCTGCAAGCTCTACATCATGTGAGGATAATTCTCCTCATGTGGATGCAACTGTCGAGATGCATAGGCAATCACATGATGATCCTGCATAAGAATGCAACCTAGTCCCTGTCATGCGGCATCATAGTAGATAACAAAGTCCTTAGTGAAATCCGGTGGCACAAGTATGGGTGCAGAAGTCAGGCGTCTTTTCAGTTCATGAAAACTGTGCTCACACTGTGGGGACCACTCAAACTTTTTATCTTTCCTGAGAAGTTCCGTGAGAGGTTTGGCCACTTTATAGAAGTTCTCAACAAAGCGGCGACAGTAACTGTCTAGACCAAGGAAGCTCCTAACTTGTCTAACTGTTTCAGGTGGAGTCCAATCAAGGACGGCCTGAACTCTCTCGAGGTTGACAGCAATGCCCTTACCAGAAATTACATGGCCGAGATAGGTCACTTCTGGCAACCAAAATTCGCACTTGGAGAACTTGGCATAAAGGCGGTGCTCTTTGAGTTTTTCTAGAACAAGTCTAAGATGTTCGGCATGCTCTTCCTCGTTCTTCGAGTATATAAGAATATCATCGAGGTAAACCACGACGAACTTATCTAAGTACTCCATGAAGATCGAGTTCATCAAGTGGGAGAAAGTGGCTGGAGCATTGGTTAGACCGAAGGACATGACGGTGTACTCGTACTGACCATAACGAGTGACAAAAGCCGTCTTGGGGATGTCCCCATTTCTAATCTTGATTTGATGGTATCCCAACCTCAAATCCATCTTGGAGAAGACTGAGGATCCAGCGAGCTGATCATACAGGTCGTTGATCCTGGGAAGCGGATACTTGTTCTTTACCGTATCCAAATTAACGGGACGATAATCTACAACCATCCGATCCGTACCATCCTTCTTCTTGACACAGAGGACGGGGCAAGCCCAGGGAGAAGAACTAGGACGGATGAAACCCTTTTGCAAGGACTCATCAAGTTGTTTCTTAAGCTCATCTAGTTCTAGGGGTGCCATCTTGTAAGGTCTCCTAGATATTGGAGCAGTTCCTGGGATAAGATCTATAACAAATTCTACATCTCGGTCAGGTGGAACACCTGGCAGTTCCTCTAGAAAGACATCCGAAAAGTCACGGACTACCGGAACATCTTAAATGTCTGGAAGAGGGCTGGCATTAAGAGAATAGAGTTGACGCTTTGCCACTCTAGTGGTGACAGTGACTACTTGCCAGATGGGTGTGTAAGTTGAACAGACCAAGTGAAACAATCAATCTTGGCATGATGAGCTGTCATCCAGTCCATACCCAAGATGATATTAATATCTGAAGACTTGAGGGCTACAAGTGATGCAAGGAACACAAGTCTGTCGATAAGGATTTCATTTCCATGGCTTACACTAGATGTTTGCCATTTGGATCCAGGAGTTTGAATGATTAGTGGGGAGGGATATCACAAAATGACATGTCGTGCAAGCGGGCATAACTTTCAGAAACGAAAGAATTAGATGCTCCAGTATCAAATAGAACCGATGACGGATGACAATTGACAAGGAGTGTACCAAGAACGACATCTGGATCATCATGAGCGTTTTGGGCTAAGACGTGATGCACACGTCCACGTTCAGTGGGAGCTGACTTGACACTGATCATCTTGCGTGATGGCTTATCACGGCCAACAGATTTCACAGACTAGGGTGGAGCAACACGGGTCTGAGTGCAAATACGGGCAATGTGTCCCGGCTCTCCACACTTGTAACAAATCCTGGAGGTAGAACGTGGACCCGCATTGGCAAACGGTCCATCAATAGGCCTGGGTGGAGTATACTGCTGAACTGGAAGAGGTACCACATAAGATGGCCTCAGTGTACAACTGGGTGGAAGAACAGAGTTCAGAACCCAAATCTGGCGCTTCTGAGAACTAGAACCGAAGGAAGATCCCAAATCAAGGGTGTGCTTACGAGTCTCCTCGTAAGTGAGTTGAGTTGTCTCTGCATTGATGGCCTTGTTCACAAGAGCCTGGAATGTGTTGCAATGATGCAAGTGGAGATCACGACGCAACTTGGGGTTGAGACCCTTCCGGAACCTAGCCTGCTTCTTGGCGTCCGTGGACACTTCTTCTGTAGCATAGTGGGCGAGGTTCTCAAACTCTCTACTATAAGCATCAACAGCCATCTTAGCCTGTGTAAGACTACAGAACTCTTCTCTCTTGCGATCGATGAGGGCTTGAGGGATATGATGCTCACGAAAAGCCTCGGTGAAATCTCTCCAGGTAGGAATCTGGCCAGCTGGAATCATGGCCTCATAGTTCTGCCACCAAAGACTAGCAGGACCTTCCAGGTGATAAGTGGCATAGATGACCTTGTCACCTTCAGCTACGTTCGCTGAACGCATCTTGTGAGTAATACTACAGAGCCAGTCATCTGCATCGAGTGGCTCAATGGGATGATGGAAGGTGGGAGGCTTCAGACGAATGAAGTCATGGATGGTTGCTGATTCCTTGCACTGATGTGCGGTGTTCTCCTCAATACGTGCCAACAAGCGGTTAGACTCATGCTTGTTTCTCTCCATCTCTAATAATTACTCTGCCAACGAAGGCTGGTCGGGAGGATCCTCCTCATCCCTACCACCTCCGTGGTTCTGTCTACGAACAGCTGAGCTTCGCTTAACTGAAGACATGCTGAGAAGCGAAACCGAGGACGGAAACATCAACAATTATAGGATGCATAGGGTAGAACAAGAAATTAGTATCTCTCGAACTACTAGGATAATTCCGGCAGCATAACGGCAGTAAAATGCTCAGAATGAGACATCCTACTAACAAAGGGGTAGTACAACAACTCAACATCATAACTCAAGGTTCTGTGATAGTACTACACAAATTACACCGGAAGAACTTGAAAACAAGAGTGGGACTCTGATCAACCAATCCTATGGGACAACGGAGTAGTAACCCGTGATCCTGATAGACGGAAGAGATAGCCTAGTTCCTTAACCCCGTAGGAAGGTAGGATGACTCAGATCAGAAGACATGAGGTATAAGGAGTAAAAAGAGCCTTACGTTCCCTTCCACAATCATTTCCCTTATATAACTAAAGAATTCCTAGACTCAACTTCGACCAGTTTGGCTTGGTAATTCTATAGGCAGTCAGGCTCTGATACCAAAGCTGTCGGGACCCCGATCCTAAATCACACCGGTCTAGCATGTAACACACCATATCACTTTGCAGCCTCACGCATAGTATCCCCATGGGTGCCACCTTACCTGGCCCGGGACCGTTTGCGCATTTTGGCTCACGTATATGATAGTGTCGCTAGCATCCATATGACAGAGAACCCGGGCCGACATGACCAGTTATAAACCAAAAGTGGCACTAAATTACAGAGACAGGCATACATGACCCAGCGAAGAACATGTCGGTCATCAACGTATGAACCCAAGTCGTAGCAAGCTACAAGGACTTAAAGGAACAACGCGTGACATTTCCCATAAGGGACAGACACAGGAACAAAGAAGGACACATGCCGGTCAGCCTAAGTGTTCCGGAGCAGTAGCAAGCTACCAAGGCTCAGTGGAAGCACTAGGAGACATTTCTCTGTAAGATAGGCTACCAAGGGTAAACAACTAGGTGTCGGATCCCACACATACCAAGCCTTTTAATAACATGCACACAATATGCTCGATGTGTGCAAAAACAACATGGCATCATGACAAGACTCTAAGAACAAAGTATTTATTCATTAGGCTCCGAGGAGCCAGATATTACAAACATGGGTCTCATGACCCAACATTCAGAGCATACAAGCAACAAGCGGAAGCACAACATGTTTGAGTACAGACATCTACAAATGAAAAAGGCTGAAGAGTTTGACTATCTACAACACTCGTCCAAGAACGTAGCTGAGGTAACAAGCTACTTGTCGAAGTCCAAGCGGATCTACTAGTGAGACAGCAGTCTCATCTGCAAAACTTAAATTAAGCAAACATGAGTATAAAGGTACTCAACAAGACTTACATCAGATCCTATCATACATGCACTTGTATCAAGAAGGCAAAGTGGGGTTTAGTTGCAGCAAGCCAGCTTTGACTCAGTTGCTATCCTATTCTATGAATGCTGGTAACTCTTTTGAGGTGGCGCACACGAGTCCACTAGCACCACACAATACACCACTATCGATTCATCCCCATCTCTATGAGAAGGCCATCCATAGCACTCACACTTGTCTTGAGTATTTTATAGTATCCACTTCAAGTTGTCTATGTACCACGTAAGCATCCAAGAAGTCCATAACCGTGGACCCGACTATTCGAATAGATCATGTTAACCCTGCAGGGGTGTACTTCTTCACACATGCTCTCGCCACTTACCGCCATGTACATCTCGTGTATCTCGGCAACCTTCAAGTAGAAGCCTGGCGAGGGTGTCGGCCACAACCTGACTAACCACACAAGACTCTAGTCTAGGTTAGTTGCCTATTCGGGTTCCATCCGTCTAGAGATCCGGCCGGGGTGTCGCTCACGGCCCCAAATGATGTGCGCAGGGTTCCCAAGCCCACCTCGCCGAGTGGATCTACGCTTGGAATACCGTGCCACGGTGCCTAGTCTGTCCCAAGCCCACCTGGCCGAGTGCCACTTGGTAGACTACTAGCACTACCTACAAACACCAGAAACTTGTTGCAACTCCTGGACAGAGATCATGTTGATTAATAAGTCGAGAGGGGTCGAGTTACCGGAACCCAATGTGTGGTAGTAGCTAATCCTTGGACAACAAACACAGAACTTAGTTCCTAAGGACGGTTCCAGTGAGACAACCCACCATGTACTCCTACATGGCCTCTCACCGCTACCTTTACCAAAACGTGTTCACACACTTGACTCTCAGCATCACAACATATCACTGCACTCCAATTCATTCCCAATGAATCAGACCCGACACACTCTAAGCAATAGCAGGCATGGCATGGTAAGATCACAACATGGCTTCAATCAACTCCTACACATGCTAGTGGGTTTCAACTATTTACTGTGGCAATGACAGGTCATGTAGAGGAATGGGTTCAACTACCGCAGCACAAAGTAGGAGTTGAATCATTATTGTCCTAATGCAATAACAGAGAGCAGGAGCGAGAGAGGGATTGTATCGGAATGAACAAGGGGGTTTGCTAGCCTAGTAAAACAACGTGCAGAGCACTGCTCCTATGACAGGTACTCTGGAATGGTATCCGGAGCTGGACCTATCAAGAAGAACGGTGCCGACGATCAAACACAAGCATATGCATCAATATGATGCACGAACATGGCATGAATATGTGATGTTATTTGAGCTAATGCAACTAGCATTCTATTTGAAAGAAGTCCATTTGAACCAAGGGTTCAAATGTAATTCCAAAATTACCATTTAAAAGTGACATTTATGTGTTTTTACCTATACAGCAGGTATAAGTTGGTTTAACATGCATGAAAAATGCCATAAAGAGATTCCTCATATTTTTCTGATCAGTTTTCATATATAAATTGTTTCATTCTGAGCTACGGTTGAATTTCTGTGATTTTTTTGAAGTTTAAACAATTTTCTGGATTTTCCTAAACAAAAACAATTCCAGAAAATTGGTTATTGCGTCAGCACTGCGTCATGCTTGCGTCAGCAAGTCAGCAGCGCTGACTCAGGTCAAACCTGACGTGTGGGGTCCACACGTTAGTGGCTCAGCAAACTAACTAAGTTAGTGAGCCCTAACTAACTGGGCAGGGACCACTAGTCAGTGTCTAAAGTGACTAACCTAACTAGTTAATTAGCACTAACCAGAGTAATTAGTAGGGCGGGGCCCGCAAGTCAGTGAGAGAGAGGGGAAGTCAAACTGGGCAGTGGGGGTCAACCCACGCTGGTCAGCGGGTCAAACCCGCCGACGGCTCGATGCCGGCGTCCATAGACGCGGCGGAGGGGCTCGGGATCGCCGTTCCAGCGGTCATTTGGGCAGCGGAGACCACGGGCGAGGAGCTGGAGCTCGTCCGCGTCGGTTGGAGCAAGCGGGAGGGCACGGGGCGGCCGGAGCTCATCAGAACGGAGCTCGCGGCGGCGGCCGGAGCTCGGTGAGCTCGAGCAGGTGGCTGTAGGGCACGTGGGGAGGAGATGGTGCTGGCTACGGGCTCCTGGAGATGCATTGAGCGCGTTGGTGTGCTCAGCTTGGACGGAGGCGAGCTAAAGCGATGGCGGTGACACGGCCAGCGCCGGCGAGGTCTCGGCATCAACGGAGATATGGCCTAGAGGTCGAACGCGACCAGGGAAGAAGGGGGAAATGACCCGGGGGCTCACCGCGAGTCTCTTGGGAGGGTCAGTGGGCTCGGGGACGCGTCGGAGGCGGCGAATTCGTCGATGGCGTCCGGCGGCCGTGCGGAGAAGATGAGCTCGAGGACGAGGCCTCAGGGCTTCCGGGGTCCTGTGGTTCGGCGTAGAGGTGCACGGCAGTGAGGCGGAGCTCGAGGGCTCGTCGGAGAGGCGAGGGGGAGGCGGTGGCTGGTGGCGATGGTGGCGCTCGGGTCCTAGCGAGGGAGAGAGCAGAGGAGGGGGATGAGGACGGGGAAGAGTGCGAGTGAGTCCGGGGGGTGCGTGGCTCGTCCAGACGCAGCGGAGAAAGAAACAACCAGGCAGAGAGGGAGGAGGTGGCGCGGCGCGGCGGAGCACGCGTCGGGCACGCACTTGTCCTCCTGGCGAGAGGAAGACGCCAGGGGAGGGGGAACAAGTGGGCTGGGCTGGCCAACTGGGCCGGCCAGGCCGCACAGTTCTGGGCCAGCACAGGTAAGGGTTTTTCCCTTTTTAATTTCCTTTTCTATTTTTCTGACATTTGTTTTGATTTTAAAGAAAATCATTTAAAAACTTCTGACAATTTTTGTAGGGACTAGAAGGAATATTCCAAAGCCCCACACAAAATCCAGAATTACTGGACATATATTAAAAAAATATTAAATATATATATCCAATGCAAATAATTATTGCATTAATTCCAAATGCCCCAAATAAATATTTATGAGCTCCTAAAAATATTGGTTTGATTTTTATCTCTGGCCAATATTTTCAGAGAGCAACATGAACATTTTCTTTAACCTTTTTGGAGCAATTTTTATCTGGGTCATTTTCAAAAAGATCCCTAAGGCTTTCACATGTCCCCATTTCAAATTCATTTGAAAATTTAAAACATGATGCAAGCACCAAAACTAGCCTAGTGCATACCAGAACTAGGGTTGTGACAACGATCTAGTTCTTCTTAGTGAGAAACCGGTTCCAAAGCTTGCGGGCTGACTCCCCGGGTTGTTGGATGATGTGACTTAAATCGTCAGCGTCCCTTGAAAACTGGCCCGAAAAGCATCCTCGAGTTCTTCCCAACTCCCAATGGAGTTTTCTGGGAGACTGTTTAGCCGGTGTCGAGCTGTTCCTTTTAGCTTGAGGGGTAAATATTTGATGGCATGGAGATCATCTCCTAGAGCCATGTGGATGTGAAGAATAAAATCGTCTATCCAGACGGTAGGATCCATCGTTCCATCGTATGCTTCGATGTTCGCGGGTTTAAACCCTTCTGGGAAATCATGACCCAGCACCTCATCGGTAAAGCATAGAGGATGTGAAGCTCCTCTGTATCTTGCTATATCGTGGCGTATGTCCGATGGTTGTGGTGTTCGGTATTGACCCCGAATTGGTATGTCACCGACACGATTGGCTTGATAGCCGCCGTCCCGTGTGGGAGCTCGGTCTATGGGTCCGAATATAGACCTGGTCTTGCTAGCTTTTTTTAGGTCCTCACGCAGATCGTGTTTTCGGACTTGGGCTGCACCCTCCATTCCTTTATGGGGTGGGGGCTTGTTTATGCCATTGCTAGTGACTCTATCCCGTCCGCGAGGTGATCGGTCCGGCTTGTTGGCGGTGTTATTTTTTGGTGGGACGGGCACAACGGCCTCGTTGTCGAATTCGAGCAGCAGCTTGCGCTTTGGATAGCCTTTGGTTTGGCCGTTAAAGCCATGTTTCTATTCGGCGTCTAGCACCTCATTCCATCTATCATTGAGCGTGTCTTGTGCAGCTCGAAGCTATCTCTGCTGCCTTTTTAAGCTCCGTTCAGTGGCTATAAGCTGCCGATGGAAATGTTTTTGTTCCGAGGGTTCTTCTGGGACGATATATTCATTGTCATACAGGATAGCCTCTTCTTCGCAGACCGGTTCATAGTCACCGTCTTCGGCATCGCTGTCATTGGACTACGGCTTCGGACTCTGTTCGTCGTCCTCTCGCTCCTCCTGCTCAATCGGTGGATCTGCGGGGTCTTCGGCTTATTCTGGAATATCACCGTCATTAGTCACGGTGTTGTTGTCCTTTCCTTTACGGGATTTTGTTCGGTGTTTTGGACGCCGATGCTTGGGAGGTGCGGGTTTATCCTCTACGGGATTGTTTTCGCCCCCCTGGGTATAGCACGGTTGTTCATCAGCCTCCACTTTGAACCGGATATAGTGCGGCTGTGTGCTCTCATCCAAGGAGAGAGATCTTAACGACCTTAACATGTCGCCAAGTGGTGAGTGTTGGAAAATATCCGCAACACAAAATTCGGTGATAGGCGCCTGATTGGATTTGAGGGCCGCAATTACGCGCACTTCGGAATCAGAGACCAGAGCCGAGTATGGGGTTCCGGTAACACAGACCCCATCAGTTGGGTCCATGTGCGGCTCCAACGCCGTAGAGTCTGCAGCTCCCGTGGTGGGTTGAGCTTCCCATCTTCGGGTGACGCAATCTGTTCTGTATCTAGGGCCAGAACTATTGCGGATGCTATTTCCTGATCGATGACAGAGTTAAGTCATGATCATCGTGGTGGCAGAGAGGGGTTGCCGCTTGCTCGAATCCAGTGAAGATCAAGTCTCCACGGATATCAGCAATGTAGTTCAAGCTACCGAATCTGACATGATGGATAGGGGCGTAACTCTTGATCTGCTCAAGGTGGCCTTCAGTGTTGGCACGAAGCGCGAGGCCACCGAACATGAATAGATGGCAGGAATGGAAAATCCCCTCGACATCGCTGTTGCATTTGATGACGTGATCCATCAGTCATTCCGTCGACGACATAGTGGAACTCTTAGTGAAAGCACCAATGTCGATAGGGGTCCCGAACTATGCGTCTGAGGATAGATGGTAACAGGAGGCAGGGGACATGATGTTTACCCAGGTTTAGGCCCTCTTGATCGAGGTAAAACCCTACTTCCTTCTATATTAGTATGAGTGAATATGTGTACAAGAGTTGATCTACCTCGACATCGTAATTGCTAAACCCTAGGTCTAGCCTATGAGGATATTATGATTCTTCTCTGGCCTCTATGGACTAAACACTCCGATTTATATACACACCGGAGAGGCCTAGGGTTTGTACATATCATCTTGCAGAAGAAGGAAAATCTACACCCGAGCCTAAAACTTTCCATTACAAGAATCCATGAGTCCTATCCGGATACAAGAGATGATCTTCTATGATAATCTACATGGCCCACCAGTCCGGCCCACCGGGAGTTTGTCCGGTCACATGAGGACACCCCGATCCAGGACAACCTCAGTCGCCCTCGGCACCATTGAAGGTCTGAAGACCAGACTTGGCACCTTTGAAAGCTCTAATGAATCCAACGAGGCCCGTGTGCAGCAGTTGGCGAAGGATCTAGTTACTGCCCAACACCTTTGAAAGGATGCTGAAGACACGCTAGCAAATCGTTCTGAGCAGGTTAACCTTTGGATCAAGAGCGTGATTGATGCTGCTGAATGTCTCGGTGCCCAGGCGGCAAACATGGGCATGGAGGGGCCAGTCTTCTCGTGTAGCAAACAGGAGGTACCCAGCATCAAGTTGAGGATCTTCTTCGACGAGCTGGTCAGAAAGCTGAAGGCGCACGAAGAGGGGAGGCCCGACCGCTTTGCAACTGAGTCCCGAAAGCTTGCCCTTGATGCCCTCTTCATGGTCTTGAGCAATTTGGCCTACCGTGTTGGCATTTGACCAAAACAATGATGTGGAGAAAAACAAAATTGTTCATTTTCGCGCAAGATTTATTACAAACCTCTTACAAACCAGAGCTTCTCTCAAACAAGCCTCGTGGTTCCGATAGGGAAACGTGTCCCTCTTGTGGGTGAAACGATAATCACTGCCTCCTTTCGCCTTGTATTTTATTCTACGAGCAACCTGGAACGACATGATATCCGTGCTAAAATTTAAACTTATTCTTGGTTTGTTTGGCCTTTTTATGCACTAATAGAGTTTCCTAGGAATTTAATGTCCATAATTCAAAACTGAACTACAAATTGATAACCCACAAGTATACGGGATCAATATAGCCTCTTTCGGTAAGTAAGAGTGTCGAACCCAACGAGGAGCTAAATATAGAACAAATATTCCCTCAAGTTCTATCGACCACTGATACAACTCTACGCACGCTTAACGTTCGCTTTACCTAGAACAAGTATGAAACTAATAGTACTTTGTAGGTGTAACAGGATAGGTTTGCAATATAATAAACATCACAAAAATAAAAACTAGGGGCTTGTTAGGTAAAGAAGCAATAAAGTTAGTATAGCGAGTGTGGAAAAGTGGTGATAGGAGTTGCGAAATTGTCCCTAAGCAATTGACTACGTTACTAGACCGATAGCAAGTTTTATGTGGGAGAGGCCACTGCTAGCATGTCATCCCTTGCTTGGAATTCTATGCACTTATGATTGGAACTATTAGCAAGCGTCCGCAACTACTAACATTCATTAAGGTAAAACGCAACCATAGCATTAAGATATATTGGTCCCCCTTCAATCCCGTGTGCATCAATTTTATGCTAGGTTGAAGCTTCTGTCACTCTTGCCCTCCAATACATAGTCCTATTAACATAAAACTAACCATATGGTGTGATCCATGCATGCGCTCATATTATGGGAACCAAAGGACAACAACATAACCATAAGAAAATTAAACCAATCATAGCAATTCACCAATTACCAATAGGACAACGAAAACTACTCACACATCATAGGATGGCAACACATCATTGGATAATAATATGAAACACAAAGCACCATGTTCAAGTAGAGGGTACAGCGGGATGCGGTAGAGTGGACCATTGTAGATATATGGGGGAAGGTGATGAAGATGTTGGTGAAGATGGCGGAGGTGTTGTTGTAGATCGCTGTCACACGATGATGGCCCCGGTGTCGTTCCGGCGCCACCGGGAGAGAGGGGGAGAGAGGTCCCCTCCTTCTCCTTCTTCCTTGACCTCCCCCCTAGAAGGGACAAGGGTTTCCCCTCTGGTCCATGGCTTCCATGGTGGCGGAGGGGCGGGAAACCCTCCGAGATTGGATATATCTCTCTGTCTCCTTCTGCTTCCGCGCTACCCGATTCTGGCCTTGCACCGTTTCTTAAATTCCAGGAGATCCGTAACTCCGATTGGGCTGAAATGTTAACACGATTTTTATCCTGATATTTATTTTCTTGCGGCGAAAGAAGGGCACCAACTGCCTTACGGGGTGGCCACAAGGGTCTAGGGTGCGCCCTACCCCCTTGGGCATGCCTCCTACCTTGTGGCCCTCTCGGGCATCATCTCGCGTTGATTCTTCTTCCCAAAAATCACATATATTCCAAAAAAAATCTCCTTAAGTTTTTATCCCGTTTTAACCCAGTTTGATATGAATTTTCTGCAAAATAAAAAACATGCAACAAACAGGAACTGGCACTGGGCACTGGATCAATATGTTAGTCCCAAAAATAGAAGCTGCCAAAAGTATGTAAAAGTTGTAGAATATTGGTATGGAACAATCAAAAATTATAGATACGATGAAGACGTATCAGCATCCCCAAGCTTAATTCCTGCTCGTCCTCGAGTAGGTAAATGATAAAAAATATAATTTTGATGTGGAATGCCACTTAGCATAATCTTGATCATGTAATATAATCATGGCATGAATATTAAGACACGAGTGATTCAAAGCAATAGTCTATCATTTGACGTAACCGGATTTAATACTCGGTCATCCCACCAAACAATCAAGCCTTTCAAAATATCAATGCTAAAGATTGTTATCTCTACAAAATCATATAGCCTTTTATGATCCATTTTCTTAACACAAGGTACCCCTCATGCCCATCTCGGTGTTAGCCAAGCAATTGTTTTCATACTTTACTTTTTCAAACCTTTTCTACTCTTCATGCAATACATGAGCGTGATCCATGGACATAGCAGTATGGGTGGAATAGAAGGTGGTGATAGACAAATGGAGGGAGAAAGTCTCAGATCAACTAGGCAAATCAATGGACTATGGAGATGTCCAACAATCGATATCAATGTGAGTGAGTAGGGATTGCCATGTAATGGATGCACTAGAGCTATAAGTGTATGAAAGCTCAAAAAGAAACTAAGTGGGTGTGCATCTAATTGCTTGCTCATGAAGAGGTAGGGCATTTGAGGAAGCCCATCGTTGGAATATACAAGCCAAGTTATCTAATGAAAATTTCCCACTAGTATATGAAAGTGACAATATAGGAGACCCTCTAAATGAAGAACATGGTGCTACTCTGAAGCACAAGTGTGGTAAAAGGATAGTAACACTGCCCCTTCTCGCTTTTTCTCTCATTTATTTTTTATTATTGTCGGCATCATGGGAATGGGGGTACCCAGACTTGCCTACCTGCGGCCCATGACGTGGCTCCTTCGGCGGCCTGGTACGGCCCAGCTTAAGCAACTGCAACTCAAGACCCTCGCGAGGGGCCAAGCCTCGTGAGGCGGATGACGGCAAGACCTCCCTGGGGGCAATCTCCCTAGGCTGGCTCCCGAGGAACAGAGATATCTATCCAAGGTGCACCTCGCGAGGTTCGCGTGACGTGAGCCATGACGTCCATGGCCAGGCGGGCGCCAGCGGGCGCAGTGTACCAGTTTCCCCTTTGGTGCTAGGGTGGCAAGCACAGGCGCGGAGTCCTGAGGAATCAGGCAAAGGTTTCCATATCGGTGCAACAAGAGCAAGGACCGTCATGGCGGCAGAACTGAGGTCATCGTGGAGCCAGGCGCGGCGTCACCACCAGAGCTTTTGGCAGACGAAGACTACTTTTGTCAGGATAACTTGTACTAGTTGTTCCCCTTCAAATTTGGCCGCTGTGGGATCCCTTCCCGTCGATATTTGGGAAAAGGACAAAGGACACTATAAATATGACCTAGCCACCATCATAGAGGAGGATCTGATCGGATCTCAAGCTGACCCAACCTTAGAAGGGATTGGATCTAGAGCAGATCCAACCTTGGAAGAGATTGGATCCATTCCACCCACACACACCACAAGCTGATTCGAGCCCAAGAACACCTCTCCTCCAGAGGCTGTTCATCCATTGCACTAGTTCATCGTCAGCCCCACGAGGCAATCCACCACACACACTGGAGTAGTGTATTACACGGCAAGGTGGCCCGAACAAGTTTAATCCTCTGTGTCCCTTGTTCTTTGAGTTTGTCGAGCTAGGATGTGGAATCGTAGGGCGAGTGCGCTGGGGAGAGAGTGCTCTTCGTGCGCACCCCAGAGTTCGAACCTCTCAAGGGTTTGCGTAACCCAAAATCTAACATTTGGTGCGCCAGGTAGGGGTGCGCTCAAGCCTCTCTTCTGTGTCAGCTCGCCGCCGCCCGACGATCCCAACAGCTGACGGTGCGAGGGCCCATACCGATCGCTGGGCTGCATGGCCCGTCCAGGCGGCCCCAACCACCCAGGAAGACCTCAACTCCATGCTTTAGGCTACCCGCACGCCACCCAACACCGCAGGACGCGGGCAGCATGGATCGGCGCCCTACGCCGTCACGCCATGGAGTGAACGCGTCGTCGCACGGTCATCAAACTACACTGCAGCAACGGCGCCACACACCAGGCGGGAGTAGCCGAACATGTGGGTCGCGCTCATCGTGGCTCGGGAGATACTATGGTGTAGGTTGGCTGAGGGAGGCCGCGATGTGCTACTGGAGCGCGTGGCCGAACTACTGGACGCATCTTGCAAAGGTACGCCGCCTTTCTGCACTATGCCCACGCCTCAGGTTGTGGCGGAAGCGCCCGCAAGGCCCCGGCAGGCACGCGCATCCCCCGGAGTTCTAGGACGGCCAGATGGCGCAGCCGGCCCTACCTCTGCATCACCAATGCCAGGAGTGGCGGCAATAGGAGGTCTGCTGCGAGGACACGCCGGGATGCTGCCCGGTGGCCACCGGGGCCAGGCGCCATGGTTGGTGCCTCAAGGCGTGGGGTACCCAAGTGATGGCTCTGGCAGGGCAATCACGGAGGCCTATGTGCCTCGCATGGTGAACCAGGAGCACGCGCCGGGAGAAGGCCCTGAGTCATTCCCTGGGCCAGGATGGGATGACGGGATGCTCGAAGCGGAGGCCTCCTGCGTGTTGCCCGAAGGCTTCACCGACCCCTTTAGCGACGACGATGGCAGGGTACATCCAGTATCTCAGGAGCAGGTGTACACTAACCATGGGTTGTAGGAGAACCAGCCCGCGGCGATAGTAAAAGACCCCAGAGCGGCGGCTCCGTGCCAGGCAGGAGTGGCATTCTGGGAGCTGCACGAGAGGGGCCCGGAGCTAGGGCCTTCCCCGCGCCGCATGGAGCAAGGCGCTGCATGGAGGTAGGTCCTCTTCCGGGGAGGCATCGGAGGGCCCTTCCCCCGGCAGAGGGCCCATGGTCGCCGAGGGCGCCGCTAGCATCCCCCTTGCCCCTTGGTCTCGTCCCGGTTTCCGGACGCCCCAACGGTGGTCGGGGGTGGCGCAGGGTAGGGCCCTCGTTTGGCGATTGATGGCTTCTCGCCGCTCGTTGGTTACCCCAAGTGGAAGGTTTGAGATGCAGTGTAGCGGAAGTTTTCCCTTGGCAAAGATACCAAGGATCGATTTCCCTGAGACTCCCAGTTTCAACAAGAAGGTGTCAACTGCTAACGGCGCCAGATATTAACAATCAACGTGGACCTGCACACAGATACAAATAACTTTGCTCCCAACGAGTACAAAGAGGTTGTCAATCCCTCCGGCCTTGTCGTTTACAAAGGATCAAACGCAAGTGATAATAGTGATAGGTATTGCTGCAAGTAATAAGTAAAAGCGGAAAGTAAATAGCGGATGTGATCAGTGATGGTAATATGGACCGGAGTCCCATGATGTTCACTAGTGATGTATCTCTCCCAAAAGACGATAAAATAGCTATGTGAGGTAAACGAATTACAGCTGGGCAATTGACAGAATTATGTGCGCAAACCAATGCTAACTATGTTGCAAGAAAGGTAGATGTTCAAAGCATGGGCGGTACGCCAAGGCAAGTAGACCGAAATCCATCTGCATCTACTACTAATCATCCACCTTGAGATATCTATCCAGAACATCTCGCTGGTATTAAGTTGCGAGTCCCACCCATAGTGTAAACTCAAAGCAATAGACAACTGCATTAAAAGAACTTTGCGTAAAGTAAACAATCCTTGCACCCGCGGGCACAAGCACCGTTGTTTTCCCCCTTGTGGCAACAGCACATCCCCTAGACTCATGTTTCTGTCACTCAAGCTAGTCATCGAGGGGCATGAACCCACAATCAAGCATAACGTTCCCTCTTGGAGTCACTACCTACTACTTGGCCAAAGCAATAAAAAACAACGGAGAACATGCAAGAATTACTTACGAACATAAATATAAAAGAGGTAGATCAAATATATTACTCAAACACAATCTGAACATAATCTCACAACCCATCGGATCCCAGCAAACTCAACATAGCAACAGCATAAGGATTACATATGTGCCTCGATCATGTAGGGCAGCTCACGAGGACTAATTAGTGAAGCACAAGAACGGGAGGAGAACATAACATAGCTACTGGTCATGGACCCATGGTCCAAGGGAGACTACTCACAACTCATCCGGGAGGCGTCCATGGTGGTGGAGAAGCTCCCGGTGGTGATCCTCCCCTCCGGCAGGGTGCCGGGAAGAGTTCTCCTGGTGCTCCCGATCTTGGAAGCGGCTGCGGCGGCGGAACAGAGATGAGATCGCGAAAAAGGGTTCCCTTCTTGAGGGTTTCGGGACATGATATAAATATATGCCAAAGGGGGGCATCAGCGGAGGCCTGGGGGGCCCAGGCGCCCCCCCCCCCCCCCGGCGGGGCCAGGAGGGGGGCCGCGCCACCAGGGCGCCTGGAGCCCTGGTGGCCCCCCTCCGGCTGTACTTCGGGTGCCGGGAAGCTTCTGGAACGCTGATTTTTTATATAATTTTTCCGGATTTTTCTCGCAGTTCTCGTAATGGGAAAACCTGAAATACAAAAACCGCAGAAAACAGAAACTGGCACTGGGGTGCACTGAGTTAATAGGTTAGTCCAAATATGATCAAAAGTGTATGGAAGTGTATAAATATCATAGCAATATCACCCAAAAGAGGCATGGAGCAAGCAGAAATTATAGATACGTTTTGGACGTATCAACATCCCCAAGCTTAATTCCTGCTCGTCCTCGAGTAGGTAAATGATAACAAGAATAATTTCTGTGGTGACATGCTATTAACCATATAGGACTTTTTCATAGTCACATGACAAAAGCTTACCGAGACAATGAATCTGTAGTAATTAAGTTGCCTCATGAGAAAATCACAAAGAACTGAAAGTTTTACAATATGATACTAAAACATCAAATAGATTTGTAATGAGCATGGTGTGCAAATATGATAAAGTGATATCTCGCTTGCCCCCTTTAGTGAAGCAAAACATAAATGCAGGGGCACCTCCAAGGTTTAAGTCATGACTAGATACAATGATTTCAGAATAAACGATATCACAATCATGCAAAAGACAATGCTACTTTGGGAGAATGCACATTACACTCAGAATGACAATCATGCTCTCAGTAGTTGGTGCTTTAAAAGAAGGTGGAGACTCTCGAACCGTGGATTTTGTTGGCAAGGTTGAAAACCCGTAGTCGGAAACAAAGACAAAACATGTACCAGAGCTCTTGGTTTTAAAAACAGAGGTAATAATTATTTTTTAGATCATGCATGTTTCGTCAATGAATGCTAGCAGACAACTCAATCACTTCTTGAGATGGAAAAGTTTCGAGGAACGGCTCCCGAATGAGGACGATCACATCCTCTTAATCTCCTTTGTTTATCACTGCCAAAGTTTTCTGATTTCTCATGAACAAAGCGTGAAGGAGGGTTTGTTTGTTATATTAATTTTGAGTCGGGAGCACTCAATGCTAGTTCCTTCTCGCATTATGGGTTTGCACATTATACATGCAATCCCGGGGTGAAGCTTGTCCAACTTAAAAAGATCATGAATTAACTACTACTTCCTCATGGACTTACAACAGAGGCACAAAATAGGAATGCATTTTTTTGAATAATTTCGAGATGGTACATGCAAGTCTCCGTTAGGAATGGCAGGTAAATACCATGTAGTAAGATATGGTGGACTCATATGGCATAACTGGTTTAAAAGAATTTGGATGCACAAGCAGTCAGTCCGCTTAGTACAGGTGGAGGTTAGCAAAAGACTGGGAGCGACCAACTAAGAGAGCAATGACGGTCATAATCATGCAGAGCGACAAAGCAACATTGAATCAGGCATGGAAGTTATATCGCTACTCAGAAACAAAAGATCATCAAGGCTTGACAGACTTTCTTTACAGTCTTAAATATGCGTGAGCATACGCCAAGTCAATCAAAATAAATTCTTGAAGGAAGATATTACTAAACCATACCACATCATAGGCAAACAAATCATGTTGGTACTCCAATAACACATTGGAAACCCCCCAGCTATTTGAGATTAACCACAAGAAAACATGAACTACTAAGCATCATTATGCACGTAGCATCTTTATCATAGACATATCAACCAATGCAATAGAAGCAAACTCTCTTAATAAGATAAGCATGATAATTAAAGAGTGTTCAATCAACCAACTAAACAAAAGCTCTTTAAAAAGGTAAGCATGAAAGCTAAGAGCTAAACATGATAGTAGCTATTGAAAGACAAAGAACACACACAACAAAGATAAACATGAAAATTCTATGTTATGTTCTAGGTAGAAGTGGAGCGTGTTTCTCTCCCACATAAAGAAAGCTGAGTTCCGACTCATTATGAAAAGCTAAAGAAAACTAAAAAGGAAACTAAAAGCAAGACGCTCCAAGCATAGCACATAACACATGAAGTGATAAAAATATAGTGGAACGAAAGACGAACTGATAATGTTGATGGAGAAGGGGATGCACGGGGGCATCCCCAAGCTTAGACGCTTGAGTCTCCTTGAATATTTCTTGGGGGTGCATGGGGGCATCCCCAAGCTTGAGCGTTTGACACTCCTGAATCTTTTTATCATCTTCCCTCGCACACTTGAAAACTCCCTTCATACATAACTCATCATAATCTGATTAGCGAGGTTAGTACCCATAATAAAATAATTGTTCCTTGCTGGAAATAAGGATATTCTTGAAGATCTACTGTTTCTCAAGATTGCCAAAAGGTTTTTGCAAAGAAAAAGCAAGCTCAAGGTTTGCAAAATGAAGGAAAGGCAAAACAGGACAGAATCTGTGAAAAACAGAACAGCAGGTAGTAAATGATTTTTTCGGGGCACTTATGCAACTCTAATCAAAAAACTCAAAACAGATGAACGAAAGAAAATTGTATAGAGCACGCTGTCGAAAAAATTCAGACCAAAAAGATGATCTGGTGATTTTATACGAATTTTTCTATCCAAGGACAGAATCTGTTTCCTGGACAGCACGTCACAACTTTTGAACTTTCTTGCAATCGGAGGCTACACTTGGTACAAAGTTGAAAAGCAAAGATACAATGATGATGCTACTGTAGTAACAACATCAAGACAGAACAAAAGCAAAATAAAATTTATTCATGTGGGCTGCCTCCCAAAAGCGCTTTCTTTTATGCCTTTAAGCTAGGCATAATGCAAAAAGATCAAGTTTTATCAAGAGTAAAAGAATAGCTAGCCCGTATAACGGACTCAAAAGGTAACTTAATCTTCTTTCGAGGGAAGTGTTCCATCCCTTTCTTGAGAGGAAAGTGAAATTTTATATTCCCCTCTTTCATGTCAATGATAGCACCAACGGTGCGTAGAAAAGGACGTCCCAAAATAATTGGACAAGAAGGTTCACATTCAATGTCCATAATAGTAAAATCAACGGGAACATAATTGTCATTGACAATGATAAGAACATCGTCGATCCTCCCCAAAGGTTTCTTTATGGAAGAATCAACGAGACGAACACCAAAAGAACAAGAATCAAAAGGTTTCAATTTAAGCATAATATATATTCTTTTGGGCATAACAGAGGTACTAGCACCAACATCACATAAAGCATAGCAAGAGAAGTTATTCAACTTAATTTTAATCATAGGATCCCAACCATCTTCTAGCTTTCTAGGTATGGAGGCTTCTACTCTAAGTTTGTCCTCCCTAGCTTTGATGAGAGCATTAGTGATATGCTCTGTGAAGGCAAGATTAAGCGTGCTAGTGCGGGGATCTCTAGACATCTTGTGAAGAAATCAATAACTTCGGTAAGAGTGCAATTATCAAAATCAAGGTCACTACTATCAAGTAAGGTGGTAGTGGTGTCCTTTAGGCTCACTTGTTTGGTAGTTTCTATAGTCATAGCATCACCATTAATAGGTCCATTGGGACCAGGAGTGCACTGGGTGCTAAGAGTTTGGATGTCCTCAACAACTTGGATAGTAGCAACAGTGTGGTGAGTAGGAAGGTTCTTAATTCTATCTTCTTCCTCCCTTTCTCTAGCCCATCTCTCTTTAAGTTTAGCCAACATCCTAATGTTTTCATTAATTTGCACTTGAATAGCATTCATAGGAGTGACCTTCCTCTCCTCAAGAGGAGAAGTTCTAATTTTAAGCAATTCTACCTCATTGGCTAAATTGTCTACCTTCGAAGAGAGATCATCTAGTTTGTTTAGTTTTTCTCCTACACTCTTATTAAAGGCTTTTTGGGTAGTGATGAAATCTTTAAGCATAATCTCTAGTTCAGTAGTGGAGTTCTTGGTGCTAGGATAAGCATTGTTGTTCTCATAAGAATTAGAGGGGAACGGTCTAAGATATCTACCAAAATTACTCCTATAAGCATTGTTATTAAAATTGTTTCTAGAGATAAAGTTCACATCTACTTGTTCTTGAGCAATCAAAGAATTTAAAGGAACATCACGAGGATCAACAGAAGATTGCTTCGAAAGTAGAGACATGATCAAGTCAACTTTTTCATTTAGGGAGGAAATCTCCTCGACAGAGTTTACCTTCCTACCTGTTGGAGCGTGTTCGGTGTGCCATTGGGAATAGTTGGTCATCATCTCATCGAGAAGCTTTGTGGCAGCACCAAGTGTAGTTGACATAAAGGTTCCTCCCGCGGCCGAATCTAACAAGTTCCGCGAGGTAAAGTTCAAGCCTGCATAGAAAGTTTGGATAACCATCCAAGTAGTCAAACCATGAGTAGGGCAGTTCTTGATAAGAGATTTCATACGTTCCCAAGCTTGGGCAACGTGTTCATTATCCAATTGTTTAAAATTCATTATGTTACTTCTTAGTTGGATAATTTTAGCAGGTGGATAGTACTTTCCAATAAAAGCATCTTTGCACTTGTCCCATGAATCTATGCTATTTCTAGGCAAAGACTGAAACCAAATTTTAGCTCCTCCTCTCAAGGAGAAAGGAAAAAGCTTAAGCTTAACAATATTACCATCTATTTCAGTGTACTTTTGCATATCACAAAGTTCAACAAAGTTGTTTTAGTGTAAAGCAGCATCATCTCCAGCACCGGAGAATTGATCTTTCATAACTAAGTTCAGTAAAGCAGGTTTAATTTCATACGAAGGTGCTGAAGTGGCAGGTGTAGTGATAGGTGTGCAGATAAAGTCATCGTTGTTGTGACTAGTGAAGTCACACAACTTGGTGTTCTCGGTGGAACCCATAGCAGCAAGCAAGCAAGATAAATATTTTTGTGATTTTCGATAAAAGATACTAAAGCTAAACTGAAAGGTAAACTAACAAGACTAAAAAGCAAAGGTAAAAGATAGCGTGCAACTCCCCTATCCTGAAGAGTGGAGTCCCCGGCAACGGCGCCAGAAAACTTTGCTTGATGGCTTCTCGCCCCTCGTTGGTTACCCCAAGTGGAAGGTTTGAGATGCAGTGTAGCGGAAGTTTTCCCTTGGCAAAGATACCAAGGATCGATTTCCCTGAGACTCCCTGTTTCAACAAGAAGGTGTCAACTACTAACGGCGCCAGATATTAGCAATCAACGTGGACCTGCACACAGATACAAATAACTTTGCTCCCAACGAGTACAGAGAGGTTGTCAATCCCTCCGGCCTTGTCGTTTACAAAGGATCAAACGCAAGGGATAATAGTGATAGGTATTGCTGCAAGTAATAAGTAAAAGCGGAAAGTAAATAGCAGATGTGATCAGTGATGGTAATATGGACCGGAGTCCCATGATGTTCACTAGTGATGTCTCTCTCCCAAAAGACGATAAAACATCTATGTGAGGTAAACGAATTACAACTGGGCAATTGACAGAATTATGTGCGCAAACCAATGCTAACTATGTTGCAAGAAAGGTAGAGGTTCAAAGCATGGGCGGTACGCCAAGGCAAGTAGACCGAAATCCATCTGCATCTACTACTAATCATCCACCTTGAGATATCTATCCAGAACATCTCGCTGGTATTAAGTTGCGAGTCCCACCCATAGTGTAAACTCAAAGCAACAGACAACTGCATTAAAAGAACTTTGCGTAAAGTAAACAATCCTTGCACCCGCGGGCACAAGCACCGTTGTTTTCCCCCTTGTGGCAACAACACATCCCCTAGACTCATGTTTATGTCACTCAAGCTAGTCATCGAGGGGCATGAACCCACAATCAAGCATAACGTTCCCTCTTCGAGTCACTACCTACTACTTGGCCAAAGCAATAAATAACAACGGAGAACATGCAAGAATTACTTACGAACATAAATATAAAAGAGGTAGATCAAATATATTACTCAAACACAATCTGAACATAATCTCACAATCCATCGGATCCCAGCAAACTCAACATAGCAACAACATAAGGATTACATATGTGCCTCGATCATGTAGGGCAGCTCACGAGGACTAATTAGTGAAGCACAAGAACGGGAGGAGAACATCACATAGCTACTGGTCATGGACCCATGGTCCAAGGGAGACTACTCACAACTCATCCGGGAGGCGTCCATGGTGGTGGAGAAGCTCCCGGTGGTGATCCTCCCCTCCGGCAGGGTGCCGGGAAGAGTTCTCCTGGTGCTCCCGATCTTGCAAGCGGCGGCGGCGGCGGAACAGAGATGAGATCGCGAAAAAGGGTTCCCGTCTCGAGGGTTTCGGGACACGATATAAATATAGGCCAAAGGGGGGCATCAGCGGAGGCCTGGGGGGCCCAGGCGCCCCCCCCAGGCGCGTCCAGGAGGGGGGCCGCGCCACCAGGGCGCCTGGAGCCCTGGTGGCCCCCCTCCGGCTGTACTTCGGGTGCCGGGAAGCTTCTGGAACGCTGATTTTTTATATAATTTTTCCGGGATTTTTCTGGCTGTTCTCGTAATGGGAAAACCTGAAATACAAAAACAGCAGAAAACAGAAACTGGCACTGGGGTGCACTGAGTTAATAGGTTAGTCCAAATATGATCAAAAGTGTATGGAAGTGTATAAATATCATAGCAATATCACCCAAAAGAGGCATGGAGCAAGCAGAAATTATAGATACGTTTTGGACGTATCAGCGATATGAAGCAAGGCTCACTCATGTGAAGGTCTCCGCCCATGACACTCTCACCTAATAATGAGTGCGGTTGTACACACCCCGGAGTCTCCGGAGAGCCGCCCTAGGGCCTCGGGGGCTCCCTCCCTTGTCCTAGTGGAAGCACCATGCTCCATGCTGGCCGTCGACACTGTCCCCCAATGACTATGCTCACAGCCAGTGAATGCACTTAGCTCCACGCTGGTGGAAGACAAGAAGACTAGCTAGGTGCCAGACGCGGCCGTTTGCTTTCATACCCTTTTATGTAACTCGATTCGCCGTGCTTTTTGAATTGAACTTGGAGTCTCTTTTCTGCCAATCTTGGGGGAATCTTTTTGTGTTCATGTTGATTTCTTGCGTTTTGGTTGCGTGCTTTATTTCGAGGCTCGTGTCTGCTACCCCTCCCCTAGCGAGCACCTCGCAGGTGGAACTGGGTGTAGTACAGGCACGTCAACCCCGCTCGGGCAAGCCCTCGCGGTGGTGAGCACCCCAGGGTCAGGAGTACCATACCCACGGCATCACCACGCGCACGCCCTACCATAACCTGGCATTCGCTCCTCAAGAGGCTTCCTCGGGTGAATCAGCGGGCCTCTCAAGAGGCCTAAAACCCGATGGGCCACCAGGAGGCTCACCTCGGGAGGAGGACACGCCGGCTACCTCAGGTCGCGCTCAAGACCTACTGGGATCAAGGTGAGTCTTGGCCACGACCCTACTCGGGAGCTCACAAGTCAGGAAGGCAAGTTCCGGGTCTAGCTTAAAGGAAGAACCATAATTTACATGCACCAGATGGGCCTCCCCTCCAAAATTCTCTCACGCCCTACGGGGCTGTGCCCAAGTCTTTACATGCAGGTTCAAGCGCAGGACTACGGGTCCAATCAGACATGCTACCAACAGCGGTGCCCTAGTCACTCTCGTACGCACTGCTAGCGCTATCTCCAGCGTCATCTTCACCATCGTCGAACACGCCATCTTCGTCCACCACAACCACCACCTCGTCGTCTTCGGTGGCGAATGCCCTGACCAAGGCATCCACGTGGTCATCTACCCACTGCGCTAGGTAGTCCCAGATAGCCACGGGCACTGGGGCTATTGTGGCGTCAAAATCAAATGAGGGTCACGATTCTGAAGATGGATGAAGACACATAAGAACGCACGCCCAAGGAGACCCCAACTCTTCTCCTCAACGAGCTCGCGAGCCCTCGCAGCCCGGCCCTCCAGGTGCGCCACGACTCCGGTGAAGAAGGAGAGGTGGTCAGCATAATCTTCCGCTTGGGGTGTAGGACGCTCTGCTCACAGATGACTCCCAGTGCCCGGTTAGCCTTCACCCTGAGAGCATGGAGCATCGGGGCATGCTCGCGCTGCAGAGTCTGCCTACGACAAGCCTCCTCCCTGTTCAGCTGCGCGAGGACCGCAGCTTTATGTCAGGACCCTGATCCTAAGTCACACCGATCTAGCTGTAACACGTCATATCACTTTGCGGCCTCACGCACGGTATCCCCACGGTTGCCACCTTACCTGGCCCAGGACCGTTTGCGCATTTTGGCACACCTATATGACAGTGTCGCTAGCATCCATATGACAGAGAACCCGGGCCGACATGGCTAGTTATAAACCAAAAGTGGCACTAAATTACAGAGACAGGCATCCATGACCCAGCAACGAATGTGTCGGTCATCAAATTATGAACCCAAGTCGTAGCAAGCTACATGGACTTAAAGGAACAATGCGTGACATTTCCCCTATGGGACAGACACAGGAACGAAGAAGGACACATGCCGGCCAGCCTACGTGTTCCGAGCAGTAGCAAGCTACCAAGGCTCATTGGAAGCACTAGGAGGCATTTCCCTGTAAGATAGGCTACCAAGGGGAAACAACTAGGTGTCAGATCCCACACATACCAAGCATTTCAATCATACACACAATATGCTCAATATGTGCAAATACAACATTGCATCACAATAGAACTCTATGACTCAAAGTACTTTATTTAAGAGGCTCCAAGAGCCATACATAACATATCCATACAGGTAGGGGTCACATGACCCAACACTCAAGTCTTACAGTCATACAAGCACAAGCAGAAGCTAACATGTCTGAGTACAGACAACTTGGAAAATAAAACAAGCTTGGTGTAGCCTGACTATCTACAAGGCCCTTCACAAGCTCCAGATCTCCGTCTGGGTAGCAAGCTACTCATCGACGTCAACGTCTATGTAGAACCCATCAGAAGGGGCAGGGTTCTCCTCTGCAACAGTTATTAAGCAAACATGAGTACAAAGGTACTTAGCAAGTCTTACAACAGAACCTATCATATATCCATCATTATCAACAGGGGTAGTGGAGTTCATAGCAGAAAGCTAGCTTTGACTCTTGGCTAACCTATACTACAACTCTCAACAGATTGCAAGATATTACTACGTACACGAGTCCTCTACTCACCATAACAATACACCACCGAGGATCCTCTTCCTTCATCCTAAGGAAGGGCCATCCACGACACTCACACTTGTCTTGAGGCTTTTAGTAGTATCCATCAACTTGTCTATGAACTGTGAGAGTAATCAAGTAGTCCGTACCGCGAACAATGGCTATTCGAATAGATTGGTAACCCTGCAGGGGTGTACTTCTTCACACACGCTTCCACCACTTATCGCCGTTTACTCGACATGTACTCGGCAATCTTCAAGCGGAAGCCCAGCGAGGGTGTCGGCCACGACCTGACTAACTACACATGTCTCTCGTCCAGGTTTATCGCCTATGTGGGTTCCATCCGTGGGGAGATCCAGCCGGGGTGTCGCTCACAGCCCCAAACGACGTGTACAGGGTTCCCGAGTTACCAAACGGGCAACCGGTACACCGTGCCACGTACCTGTCGCATCACAGCCCACCCCGAGGGTAATTGTTGTGCACGACCACTAGTAAACTACAAGCACCAGAAACTAGTTGCAACTCCTGGACAGAGATCAAGGGTAACTAATAAGACGAGAGGGCTTGGAGCGCCCGGAGCCCAGAGCGTGGTAGTAACTGTAACAGATCTCAGGTCCTGTAGACGATTTCTATGAAACAACCCACCACGTACTCCTACATGGCCTTTCATCGATACCTTTACCAAACGTGTTCCACACTTCCTTTTGTTCACCGGTATGATCATTTCACTCTGACCCATCACCAAGATGAATCAGACCTGACACAACTCTAAGCATAGCAGGCAACATAAACAAATAGCATGGTGGATCACACATCACATGGCCCAATCAACTCCTACACATGCTAGTGGGTTTCAACTATTTACTGTGGCAATGACAGGTCATGCAAGGGAATAGGGTTCAACTAGCGTAGCAAGTAGCAGTTCACACGCTGTTACCTTAATGCAGTAAAAGAGAGCAGGAGCGAGAAGATTGGTTTGTATCGGAATGATCAATGATTGCTTGCCTGACAGAGTGGTTGTCGGGTACTGCTCTTCAGCTGGATACGCAGAAGTATCCTCTGGAGCAGGACCTAACACGGAGAATACCGGCGATACAATCAATAAGAAAACAAATGCAACAATATGATGCATGCTCATGATATGGCAAGATGCATGTGTTTTGGGCTAATGCAACTATAAACAGAAGGGTTTCAGCCCATTTGAATCAAGGATTCAAATTGAAACCCAAACTATTAATTATTTAAGTGCATTATCATGTTTTAATGTATACAGCAAGGTTAACTTGCTCAAACATGCATGAAACCAGTGCCATTGGAAAGATTGGATTTTTCTGATCAATTTTCATATATAAATCTTTTCCATCTGAGCTACTTTTCAATTTATATGATTTTTTGCAGTTTAAAGCATTTTCTGGAATTTCCTGAATTGTTATTAAATCAAATAATCCCAGAAAATCCTTTACTGCGCCAGCATGACATCATGCTGACGTTAGCAAGTCAACAGACCTGATGCAGGTCAAACCTGACTGGTGGGTCCCTCATGTCAGTGTCTCTGGAGCTAATTTCGGTCAAAACTAGAGTTGACTTGGTTTGACTAAGCGATGGGGCCCACTGTCAATGACTGTAGTGGTTAATCTAATTACTGTTAGCTCCTAATTAACAGGCCACGTCAGCCCGCCAGAGTTTGGCCGGCGGCGACCATATCGCACGGCGGTGACTCGTTGGAATCCTTGTTCCGGCGACCATTTGTCGCGCGGATGGGGTCTATGTGCTCCTGGTGATGCACCGCATCCAACGGTGCCACTGGTTGGTCGAAAGGTCGCCGGAGTTGACGGCGACGAGCTCGTCCGCAGCGGCGCTCACACGGAGTTGGCCGGGACGGCGTTGTGGTGCACGGTAGGAGAAGTTAGAGCTGGCATTAGCTTGCTGGTGATCTACTGATCCTAATGGCGTGCTTAGCTGCGAGGCACGGTGCCTGTGGCCACGACGGCGAGGTGGCCGGCGGCGGTGAGCTACGGTCAGCAAGGGGGCGGCGGCTACAATGTGTAATCGTGCCCGTGGAGAGAGGGGTTCGAAGCATGAGCTCACAGCGGTCGTAGATGGCGTCGAAGCGAGCTCGGGGGAGGTCGGACGGTGGCGTACGGGCGGCGGCGATCTCCGGTGCCGAAGGTTGAAGACGACGGCGGGGAGAGCATTGCAGGGCTTCTGGCGTCGTGTGCGTCGGTGGGGAGCTTCGGGGCGATGCGGCGGAGCTAATGGTGCGTCGGGGAGGCGAGGGAGTGGCGTAGGGCGCGGTGGCAGCGATCGACGGCGACGAGCTCGCTCGGTGCAGCTCGGCGGAGGGGAGAGAGGAGGGGAAAGACTCAGGGGAGAGGGGAAACGGTCGAGGGGGTCTGCGTGGCGTATTCAGGTTCCATCCAGAGGGTCGAAGGGCCAGCCAGGCAGGCAGGAGGTGGCCGGCGCGTCGGCGACGCTCGCCACCGAGCTGCTTCGTGCACTGGCACGGCGAAGAAGACGGGGATGCCCCTGGTGGGCTGGGCCGTCTGGGCCAGGCAGGTAGGTGGGCTCAAGTAAGTCTGCTTTTTCTATTTTTTTCAATTTACTTTCTGTTTCATTTCTTTTGCAACTTTGTTGAATTAAATAAAATGCCAGAACATTTTTATAACTCATAAAACTAGACATGCCCACTGTATATAATATGAACAGTATGGAACATTTTAGTTTATGATTATTTGGGCACATAAAATATTTTATAGCATTTAAATGCCCAAATGCAAATACCATATGAATTAATCCAAAGACCTTTGGTGTCCTAGAAAATTGTGCACCATTTTTGGCAGAGGTTTAGGACCAAGGCAGAAATGATGAACAATTTTGAAGGGCATTTTGGGTACATTGGAAAAGATTTTAACAAACCCAAGTTGTTAGAAGAGGGGTGTTGGGGTTTCTGTCATTCCCATTTCAAGTTTCTTTGGAAAGTAAACATGATGCACACTCTAGCTAGTCCTAATGCAAGAACTGACTAGGGATGTGACACTTTATCAATCTGCCACTAGAGTAAAGCCAGGTTGGCCCGCGCAGGGGCCAGCTTGGCCTGAGCGGAAGTCTGGGCGGCCACGACGGCCCTCTCGCGCTCCTCTGCCTCTTCTAGTCTTGTCCTGAGGGTGGCGGTCCTCCCATCAGTTTTTGCCTGCAGGAGCCTCAACTTCAGGTCGTACTCATCAGCAAGATCTGCACGAGCCATCGCCACCTTCTATTCGACCTCCTCCTAAATCTTGGCCTCGCGCGTGGAGACGGCGTCCTCGACCAGCGTCACGTGGCGCTCCCTCGTTTCCAGCCGCTCATGCTCGAGGCTGCGCTCCAAGGCTTCCTGCATTACCGCCTCCTCGCGCTTCTGGATCTCCTCCAATTCGGAAGGCACCCCCCTCATTGAGGCCAAGACTGCCTTGCGCGCTTTGACCTGCTGCTCGAGGGAATCATCCAAGGCCAGTAGCTCCCGTTGGCTCTCCTCGGTGACCTCGCGGCGGTGATCCACCTTCCTAACCTCCTCCAAAGCCTGGGCGCTCGCTTCACATGAGGTTGCAAGGGACACCTCCGCCTTCGTGCTGGCAAGCTCGTGCCAGAGACGCGTGAGGTTGATGGCCACCTTCAACCGACGCCATTCATCCACCAGCCTAAGATCCTCCATCTCTAGGCGGACGTCCACATCAACGAGCTCTTCCCCGAGCCGGCTCAGCGCGCCCATCGCATCCCGAAAAAGCTCATGGCGGACGATGTCGCACCCATGAGCAAATTCAAATGCGTGGCCAGGCCCATCCTCCATGTCGTCAATTGTTGGGGAGACTCGAGATGGCGTGCCCTCCTCCAGCGGGGGGTTGGAGGCCGACGTCTTACCCGCTGTCATCCGGGCCTCAACGAGAGCGCTGCAAGACGAGGCCTTGCAGCTCGAAGACAAAGCCGAGGCTGGAGTCGCCCAGCAGTGAGTGACAATCAATGAAGGAGCTCTCTGCATGCCTCTAACGCTCCAGGAAGGGCCGCGAAGGAGGGACAACAGGAACGCAAAGTACAGGCACCAGGATGGCACGTTCACCTCATCCGCAAGCCACGCACCGCGGGCGACGGTCCGGTGGGGCGCACTCAAGGACAGCAAAGAGCCTTGGAAGGGCGGGGGTCGCTCCTGAGGAGATCTCGCCAAACCAGCCGACGGGGACCTGGAGAGTTGGGGTCAGGAAGGAACACAACACTCAGGAAATCACGATGATAAGGTACTCACTCGTCTTTGGCTCTGTACTTCCTCTGCTTCAACGGCCGGCAGGTGTCACCATTACAGCTCAAAGGCGCCTTCCTCCTGCGGAGAGCTCCGAAGTTCAAGCAGAGTTGCCGAAGCCCTGGGAACGACCGCCGTCGCCTGGGGCAGTAGCCGGGGCTCCTGAGAGGGCGACCTCGGGAGCCTCGGACCGTGGAGGCCCACCAGCCACGACCTCGGGGCAGCTCGCCCGAGCCCCAGGAGTCGGTACCTCGGGAGCCGCAGCGCACACCGCATCTTCTGCAGTCACCCCGTCAGCGTTCGACGACATCTGCCTCCCTGCATCCGCTTCTGAAGTGGGCGCCGAGGTAACCACAAGCGAGAGGACCAAGGGGATGGGGTTCTCGTGAGGCCCCTCAAGGTCAGTCGAGTGCAGCCCCCATTCATCGAAAAGGGGCATCCGCCTCATGAACTCCGCCTTGTTGGAGCAGCAGTACAAGAGGTAACCCTCCTCCGGCAGATTGGCCGGCGCTGAGTCGCCCGTCAAAAGCTCAAACACCGTCCACCGCACCTCGGGAGGGATCACGGGCACGTGGAACCTGATGGGGTCATCATTGCCAAAGAAGGTCCAGATCGGACGGCAGTCTCGCTGGAGCGAAGCAATGCATCACTTGATGAACTCCTTCACCACCATGGGCGCTATCACACCTAGGTCTCTTAGCCTGGCCAGCCGACGCCAGACATGGGCAAGCCATAGGTCGACGAGCTTCGCATGCCTCCAGCTAGAGCTTGGGGTGGCCGGAGCCCTCGGAAGCAGGAGTAGAGGATTGCACTCGCCGACATCAACAAACACCCACCGCTTCAGAAATCCATCCGCGGCCGGCGAGAGCTCGAAGTCGATCCCCGAGCTCACCATCGTTGCTATGGCCTAGAAGGTCACGCACCCCGAGCACTGAGAAGCATTGGTCAGATGCAGCGAGAAGAAATGACGAAACTGGGCCACGAAAGGAGCAATGCCCACCATGGCCTCGCATACGAAGGTGAAGATGGCAAGGGGAGCGATGGATTGGGGATCCAAATGCAGCGCATTGACTTGGTAATGCGATAGTGCGGCATTGAAGAAATCAGAGAAGGGGGGAATTAGGACAGGCCAAAGGGCATGAAGATGGATAGGGATCTCGGTGGCCACCCTATCGATCGCGAACCGAGAAGCCGGCCAAGCCACGGTCGCCCCCCATTCATTGGAGTGAGCGTGGGGCGAACCTTGCCCAATCGTTCCTAGTTGACCACCACTGACCGCTTGAGGGCAGGCTCAAAGATTGGAGGCGCAGGGCCTGAGGCGCGGGTTTTCCCCTTTCCTATCTTCTTCCGGCTTGGCTCCATGGCGACGGGGTGGATTGGTACTGGGTCAGGCTAGGGAAGAAAGCCGTTGCTTTCCGAAAGACGGAGGAGTTGTGGGAGCGCGCTTCTAGCGAGGGAGGCGGAACTATGCGAGCAATGGCGGCCGCCAAGCTAGGCGAATTTCAAGGCAGCATGGGGAAGTAGGGAGACCCATGTCCAATCAAGTCACCATGCATCGACCAAGGCCGCGGGCATTTGGGGCCCGTGGCGCTTCGCCTCGAAGCCAAGTCAGAGCGCGCCTTGGGCCCGTGGCTACTATCGGCGTCATGGGAACATGGGTACCCAGACTTTCCTACCTGCGGCCCGTGACGTGGCTCCATCGGCGGCCTGGTACGGCCCAGCTTCAGCAACCGCAACACAAGACCCTCGCGAGGGGCCATGCCTCGCGAGGCGGATGACGGCAAGACCTCCCTGGGGGCAGTCTCCCTAGGCTGGCTCCCAAGGAGTGGAGATATCTATGCAAGGTGCACCTCGCGAGGTTCGCGTAACGTGAGCCATGACGTCCAAGGCCAGACGGGCACCAGCGGGCGTAGTGTATCAGTTTCCCCTTTGGTGCTAGGGGGGCAAGCGCAGGCGCGGAGTCCGGAGGAATCAGTCAAAGGTTTCCATAGCGGTGCAACAAGACCAAGGACTGTCAGGGCGGCAGAATGGAGGTCATCGTGGAGCCCGGCGCGACGTCACCACCAGAGCCTTTGGCAAGCGAAGACTACTTTTGTCTGGATATATTGTACTAGCTTTTCCCCTTGAAATTTGGCCATTGTGGGATCCCTTCCCGCCGATATTTGGAAGAGGACCAAGGCCACTATAAATATGACCTAGCCACCACCATAGAGGAGGATCTAATCGGATCTGAAGCTGGCCCAACCTTAGAAGGGATCTGATCTGGAGCTGATCCAACCTTAGAAGGGATCGGATCCATTTGACCCACACACACCACAAGCTCATTTGAGCCCAAGAACACCTCTCCTCCAGAGGCTGTTCATCCATTGTACTAGTTCATCCTCGGCCCCACGAGGCAATCCACCAGACACACTGGAGTAGGGTATTACACCGCAAGGTGGCCCGAACCAGTATAATCATCGTTGTCCCTTGTTCTATGAGTTCGTCGAGCTAGGCTGTGGAATCGTAGGGCGAGCGCGCTGGGGAGAGAGTGTTGTTCGTGCACACCCCAGAGTTTGAACTGCTCAAGGGTTTGCTGAACCTGAAATCCGTCTCTCTCTCTTTTTTTGTGGGCTTCTTTGGCCCCTTTCTTTATAGGCTTCATTGGCCTCTCTTTTTTCTCACATGGGGCGATGCTCTAATAATGATGATCATCACACTTTTATTTACCTAAAACTCGATATTACCACTCGATACTTGTCGGGGTATTTGGATTGACACCTATGGGATCACAAGAATCCCTACTACGGTTGCGGGGCGCGGGGTTGAGGGAAGAGCGGATCTAACGGTCAGGACACGGTTCCTTTACCCAGGTTCGGGCCGCAAAGATGCGTAAAACCCTACTCCTGCTTTGGTGGATTATACGTTGGTGTTCTTCAGCTAACGAGGAGCTCCAAGAGAGTCGTGAGGAGTTCTAAAAAGCCGAATCCTTCTCCTGGTCGCCTCGGGCCTCCTTTTATAGGAAAAAGGGTTTGCCAGAGTGGCACACAAGAGGTGGAAAGGGTACAATGATGTGAGGTTATCCCTCGCATTACAGGACAAGGTGCATTTAATGTGCCCAGGTTAGGTGTCGTTGCTTTATCGGGGACGGGGGGAGACGTCCGTCTTGTCCGTCGCCGCTCTTCCTCGTGTTGACACGCGCCCTGGCCAGCGGTGCCTGAGGTGCCATGTAGGCAGATAGGCAGCTGAGGTGGCGCAACGGCGGGTCTCCACGAAGATCTGTGGGTTGCCACGCAGGAGCCTGTCCAGCTGGTTGGGTCGGCAGCTGCGTGGGTCGGTGGAAACCCAGTTGAGGCGGGCCTGACGGTGGCCCCATGGGTGTCCTCGGCAAGGGCCTTGCCGGGGGCCCCGGCAAGGGTCTTGTCGTGGCGCCTGCTATCATCCCCGGCAATTTGCTTGCCGGGGGCCTTCTAGTCTTCCTTGGCTGGGATCCCGCCAAGGGTCGTCGTCTTCTTAACTTGCATCTGATCTTGAATGTCTTCACAAAGATCTGCATGCCACCACGGGGATATCTCCTGAATCCTCACCCCATGGGGGCGGTGGACTCAAGGGTGATTTGCTCCGTAGGCGTGGGGCGAGCTGCCGCGGCAAGGGTCTTGCCGGGGCTGCCAGAGCTGGCCCCGGGAAGGATCTTGCCGGGGGAAGCCGCTTTGTCCCTTTGCTCTTTTGTGGTCTTGTTCCTGGCATCACTCCAGTCTCCATCGAGCTTCAGTCTTGCCCCGGCTCGCCTCCCTCGCCATGCTTGGTGTGGGGGCATCGTGGCTCAAACTGCCCGTGCACAGTCATAGGGGTACAAAAAGTGTACCCTTCTTTTTGTACACCGACAGGAGCCCCCGGGCCCGGGCCACACATAAGCGTGACACGTTGTTGGGCCAGGCCCAGAACGGTGCGCGGGCAGGCGGGGTGGTTTTCACCGTGGTAAGATTTCCGTGCGTTGTGCCTCCCACCACCCGCGCGCGCAGCGCGGGGTGGAGGGGCGTGCATGACGTGGGGCAGTTTCCGCAGGCATGCGTCACGTCGCAGTAAATGCGAAAGGAGGCGGCTCGCGTTTTCCCCCATAAAAAGGAATAACCGCGAGCACGGTGCTCACTTCCTCCATTTTCCTCGCGCCTCTTCCAATCTCAGAGCCACTGTCCCCTTTCTTCCTTCCTTCTGAAGCGTTCGCCGTCGCCCGCCGATGTTGCTTCGCCATCTCCTTCCCTCAGCCTCCCCATTCAGCCACCATGGCGTCCAAATCCGCCAAGGGCAAAGGTGCGGCCAAGGGTGTCGGGCCTGCGGCGCCGCCAGAGGGCGTGTTTACGGGGGATCGGACGAAGGCCGCTATCTTTATCCCGTCGTCGGTCGATGTCTTCGAGCTCCGCGCTGCCTTCAAACCCCTTTGGGGGCAGAGACGAGGGATCGGGTAAAGGGCTTGGGCCACCCGGCGACGCGCGTCGTTCCAGCCGGTTGCGCCCTGCCCAGCTCAAATCGGTACCCCTTCTTTGTTGATTATTTATCTTGCGGGTTGTGTCCTCCCTTCTCCGATTTCTTCTACGACGTCATGCACACCTTTGGCTTTCGTCTTTTGGATTTCATTCCAAATGCGGTGGCGTGCATGGACTTCTCCGCGCACCTCTGCGAGGGCTTTGTCGGAGTGCAGCCCAACACGGCGCTCTTCTGCCACTACTTCACCCCTTCGGATCCAGCCGGGAGGCGCGGTCTCTGGATGCATTGCCTGGATTCCGAGAACCAAGGTGGTGTACCCGGAGGACGCCGCAAAGGAGAGGTGGGATGAATGGCGCGGCCGGTGGTGCTGGATCGAGGAAGACGAGCCGCCAGCATTCTGCAGGGTCCGCCGGACGCCGCCGGTCCGCTGCAGCGATTGGAGCAATGTCGATGCCGCCGGCGGGAGGCTCATTGTTGCCTTCACCAGGATCAGCCGGCTCGTCCAGGCCGGACTCACCCTCGAGATGATCGGGGCGGATTTCATTCGCTGTCGGATTGCTCCACTGCACAAAAAGGGTAGGCCAGCCTGGCTCTTCAGGAACCCGGCCGACGTCATGCGGCTCCGCTCTGGCCTCAACCACAACCTCACAGTGATGGGACACGCCCATTTCTGTCAGCGGCTCTTCCAGCTGGATGTGAGTCACGGTGGTGAGGTCGAGCGGACCGGCAAGGCCGCGAAGGCTGCCGCGAAAGCCGGCAAGGCCGTCAAGGGTCAGTTTTTCAGGCTGCCAGCGAGAGTGGTCTCGCTGTGCAACAACTCCCGCCGGTCCGAGATCGTCGCCATGATGCTGGAGTGCAGCGCGCACGGCTCCGTCCCGAGCTGTCAGGAGCTGGAGGACGAGGTCGTGCAGCAGTTCTTCAATACTCTGGTCGAGTTGTGTGTCAATCCTGACGCCGAGCGGTGGCTCGTCGGGGACACCACCCTAGAGGAGCTGGACTACATCGCCGCCAGGGCGAGGGAGGCGCAGCTCATCAGGGAGGCCGGCAGCGCCGGAGGTATGGAGGACCTGGATGCCGCGGCTATGGAGGAGGAGGAGTTCGCCCAGTGGGCGGCGGCCGCCGGAGAGGTTAGCAGCGCCAGCACCGGGGGCTCCACTGGTTGAGGACGCTGCCGACGAGTCGTCGTCGTCAGAGGATGTGGCGGCCGGCCCAGCGCCAGCCAGGGGAAGAGGGCGAGTCTTGCGGCGGGCCTGCTCCGGCGAGCCGGTCCGGCCTGGCAAGACTGCGCAGCCTCAATTGGCCCTGGAGGGGTCCGGGCGCCTCACGAGGGCCACGACGACGAAGAGGTCGACGAAGGCCGCCGAGAAGAAGAAAGCGGCAGCTCCCTCTTCGTCGAAACATGCACAAACTCCGCCCTCTTCTTCGCCTCCCCCGGCAGACGTCGATTCGGAGGGCGACGCGGAGTTCCCCTTCGACCTCGGGCCCCTCAGCCCGAAGAGTAAGAGGAAGACGGCACAGGAGGAGGAGATGGACGACGAGTAAGTATTCCATCCCTTATCGTCATCCCCATCTCCCTTGACCATGCCACCCATTTTGACTTGTTCTTGCTTCTTCAGGGACGCAGAGACATTGGCCTAGAGGGTGAAGAGAGCCAAGGCTTCGGCGAGCAGCCAGCCCCCGGCCGGGGCTACAGAGACACCACTGGTGGTGTTGAGCAGCTCCGACGGTAGCCCCCGGCACAGCCCCCAGCGTAAGCCCAGTAACCTCTTCTCGCTCGACATGCTGTAGGCGTTCGATGCTAAAGGTGCTGACCTGGCCGGTTCTGTAGGACGGGAGCTGCAGCAGGAGGAGCCGGAGGGGGCTACTCCCAATGCACCACCCCCATCGACTACGCCGCCACGAGGGGCGTCCCCGGCAAGGGCACCAAGCACGGAGCCCGCACGCATGGAGGAGTAGGAGAACTTGGGCGCTGGCGGTCCGGCCCCGGCGTCCGAGGCCGGAGGGGAGGGAACTTCCGCCTCACAGCCTGGCGCTGGTGAGTTGTCTGCCTTTCGCCTTTGCTTTTCCCTTGTGCTTTTTCTTGACTTCATTACCCCCGTCATGGCCCAGGTCCTCCTTTAACGGATGCGGAGGACGTGGACGCCGTCATCAAGGAGGTTGCTGAGGAGGCCGAGGCGGAGGCCGACAAGATCGCCGCCGAGGAGGCCGCCAAGGAGGCCGCCGGGGCCGCCGCGAACAAGGCTGCTGAGGATGCCGCCAAGGGTGCCGCCGAGGGCGCCGGTGGTGGGCCTGCGGGCGAGGCCGGCAAGGCCACAGCCGAGGAAGGGGCAATCGATGATCAGCCTTCTTCCTCCGTGACCTCGGGCCCCGGCATGTATCTAAAGGTGGGCGACAACCTTTTCGTCCATCTTGCCGGGGCGTCAAGCTCCCGGGCGCCCGTCGGGGAGGAAGTCTTCGATGGCGAGGTGTTCGCCGCCACCGGGCTCGAGGTTGTCGATGAACCGAGTGCCGGTGGCAACGGCTTCCCAGAGGAGCAGCTCTTCCGGGCCATGGGGGCCAACTTCCGGAAACTCCAGGCGCTCTACCGTGCCTGTTTGGACAAGGTTAAGTCCAGATCGGCGGCGGTGGACGACGCGGAGGCAGACTTCCAGGCGCGCATCGCTGAGGCGCAAACCTGGTTCCACCAGTCCCGTGAGGAGCAGAGGGCTTCCCAAGAGGAACTTACCAAGCATACGTGGAGCTTATCATGAAGATGGCCGCCATCGAGAAGGCCCAGGAAGAGGCGGCGAACTTGGCTGCCGCGGCGGAGGCCGCTCGGAACCAGCATCAAGCCGCCCTCGATTCCCAGGAAGAAGACCTCTCCGCGCGTGAGGCGAAGCTTGCCGCAACACTCCGGGGCAAGGATGAGGAGCTTGAGGCTCTTGTCGAGCGGCGGACCCGTGAGCTGGGGCAGAGGCACAAAGAGGCGCTCGATGCCCAGGCTCGGGCCCACGCCGGCAAGGTGCAAGAGCTGGAGGTGGAACGGGACAGGCTGAAGGAGCATGCCCTCAGGTTGTCCGACGAGAAGAATAGGCTCAACTGCGCCTTGACAGAGGCGCAGGGAGCGATCATCAGCGGGGCTGGGGAGCTCTCCGAGGTGCAAAACTCCATCAAAGATCTCAGGCTGAGGCTGGAGAATCTCGAGAAGATGTTGGCGAAGAGCTCTGCTCGGGAGGAGGCCGAGCCAAGAGCCTGGAGGAGGAGAAGCAGCTACGGGCGGACGAGGGCGCCTCTCACCAAGAATATGTGGTGGAGGAGAATAGGTGGATCAGTCGGCTGGAGGACATCGCCGTCAGGGTTACCTCACAGCTGGCCCTCATGGGGATGCCAAATGTGAGGTATGCCCTTGAATGGAGCGGGTCCGTCAACGCCAAGCTGACCCTGTTCTTCGAGGGCGTCCTCGGCGCCTTGGCTAATCTTCACTCCAACAGAACGGGCACGCTCGCCGGGGAGGCCCGGAGGCTCTGCCGGGGAGTCATGACCAAGGTCCTCACCAAGGTGGCGTTCTGGAACCCCGCCCGCGACTTCGAAGCCGCGATGGACAGCTTGTCGGAGGATGCCAACCTCACGGCGCTCAAGGAGCACATCAAGCCTGTCATCAGCCGCATCGACGAAATCAAGAGGGTGGAGGGCCAGCACCGGGATTAAGCATCCCGTCCTTCCTTGCCGCTGCGGGTTCATGCCCAAGACAAATTTTATCTTTAGTTAGAACCGCAGCGATGGCATGATGTAATATAACTTTGAAATATCTTCAGAATCATGCGTGTTATTTTCCTGTTTGCTGCCTCCTTGTGTTTCCACCCTACTTTAACTCAGTAGGCTTGCCGGCGCGAAATACCCAAGGCGGCGTCTTAGGTACGGGTCCCCATTGACCTGCCGGGTGAGCGTGATGCCGGGTCTGCCACCTTGCCGCTCTCAACGCAGCCGCCCGAACTGTCGAGTTTGACTCGAGTCAGAATCGAGAGCTTTGTCAATTGCGGAAGGGTCTGCCACCTTGTCGCTCTCAACGCAGCCGCCCAAACTGTCGAGTTTGACTCGAGTCAGAGCCCAAAGCTTTGTCAATTGTGGAAGGCTACCCCATCGTTTCAAACGCAGTCGTCTGAACTGTTGAGCTGACTTGAAACAGAACAAAGGCGTTGCCGATCGGGAAGGGCCCCATCCGCGTGCAGGTTTCTTTTTGCACAAAGAATGACAGCTCCGAGGATAATAACTTTAAATAACAGGGTAGAAATATCCAAAGTTCGATGTAACTTAGCTTTTATACGCAGTCGCTCGAGAGCAGGTCTTCTGGCCTCCTCAAAGGGCCACGGAGACGAGAGAGCGGCGGTCCGACCACTAGAGCCGGTTCCCACAACTGCGCCCCCTACCTGGCACGCCAAAGATGTCGGGGTATTTGGATCGACACCTATGGGATCACAAGAATCCCTACTACGGTTGCGGGACGCGGGGTTGAGGGAAGAGCGGATCTAACGGTCAGGACACGGTTCTTTTACCCAGGTTCGGGCCGCAAAGATGCGTAAAACCCTACTGCTGCTTTGGTGGATTATACGTTGGTGTTCTTCAGCTAACGAGGAGCTCCAAGAGAGTCGTGAGGAGTTCTAAAAAGCCGAATCCTTCTCCTGGTCGCCACAGGCCTCCTTTTATAGGAAAAAGGGGTTGCCACAGTGGCACACAGGAGGTGGAAAGGGTACAGTGATGCGAGGTTCTCCCTCGCATTACAGGACAAGGTGCATTTAATGCGCCCAGCTTAGGTGTCCTTGCTTTATCGGGGACGGGGGGAGACGTCCGTCTTGTCCGTCGCCACTCTTCCTCGTGTTGACACGCGCCCTGGCCAGCGGTGCCTGAGGTTCCATGTAGGCAGACAGGTAGATGAGGTGGCGCAACGGCGGGTCTCCACGAAGATCTGTGGGTTGCCACGCAGGAGCCTATCCAGCTTGTTGGGTCGGCAGCTGCGTGGGTCGGTGGAAACCCAGTTGAGGCGGGCTTGACGGTGGCCCCGTGGGTGATCTCGGCAAGGGCCTTGCCGGGGGCCCCGGCAAGGGTCTTGCCGTGGCGCCTGCTGTCATCCCCGGCAAGGTGCTTGCCGGGGGCCTTCTAGTCTTCCTTGGCTGGGATCCCGCCAAGGGTTGTTGTCTTCTTAACTTGCATCTGATCTAGGATGTCTTCACAAAGATTTGCATGCCACCACGGGGATATCTCCCGAATCCTCGCCCCATGGGGGCGGTGGACTCAAGGGTGATTCGCTCCGTAGGCGTGGGGCGAGCTGCCGCGGCAAGGGTCTCGCCGGGGCTGCCAGAGCCGGCCCTGGCAAGGATCTTGCCTGGGGAAGCCGCTTTGTCCCATTTCTCTTTGTTGTCTTGTTCTTGGCGTCACTCCAGTCTCCATCGACCTTCAGTCTTGCCCCGGCTCGCCTCCCTCGCCATGCTTGGTGTGGGGGCACCGTGGCTCAGACTGCCCGTGCACAGTCATAGGGGTACAAAAAGTGTACCCCTCTTTTTGTACACCGACAATACTATAACAAAAATGTGACTCTATATGGATGCCTCCGGTGGTGTACCGAGATGTCAAATGATCTTGCGTAGCAATGACATCAAAAAACGGACAAGCCATGAACACATCGTGCTAGCTATCTTACGATGATGCAAAGCAATATGACAATGATGTTGCGTGTCATAATAAACGGAATGGTGGTGTTACATGGCAACATATCTCGGAATAGCTATGGAAATGCCATAATAGGTAGGTATGGTGGCTGTTTTGAGGAAGGGTATAAGGTGGTTTAATGCACCGGCAAAATTGCGCAGTACTAGGGTGGCTAGCAATGATGGAAGGGTGAGAGTGTGTATAATCCATGGACTCAATATTAGTCATAAAGAACTCACATACTTATTGCAAAAAGTTTATTATCCCTCGAATCAAAATACTATGACGCATCCTCCTAGGGGGGAGGTTGGTAGGAGTTAACCATCGCGCGCCCCCGACCTTCACGCAAAGATAAACAATCAAAATACAATGCACGCAAATTTGGTTACATAGTTAGGAGACCATACGTGCATGCTACGGGAATCACAAACCTTAACACCAATATTCTTACTAAACCACAATCATTCACTAGTACCTCCCACATATTAGCATCTCTATATTGCAAAACTATTGCAAGTAATCAAACATATCATATTCAGCGATCTATAAGTTTTATGTAGGATTTTATGACTAATGACCATTTCCTGTCAACTCTCTCTATATATATAAGTGAAGCAAGAGAGTTTTAATTATTTCTACAAAAGATATGTCCACGCTCTAATAGATATTAGTGAATAAAAAGAGCATACTACAAATGGCGGTTTTCTATGTGAGGAGAAACAGGCAATCCAAACTTCAAATGATATAAGTGAAGCACACAAAGCATTCTATAAAGCCATACTCAAAAGAAATAAGTGAAATGCAAAGAACATTCTATAAATCAACCAAGGACTATCACATACCAGCATGGTGCATTATTAAATAAAAATAAAAAGCACACGATGCTCCAAGATTTGCGCATCTCATGTGAACAAAACAAAAACCGAAACATACCGATAATTGTCGAATAAAAATGGGATGCCTTCTGGGGCAGCCCCAAGCTTAGATGCTTGAGTCTCCTTGAATATTTACTTGGGGTTCCTCGGGCATCCCCAAGCTTGAGCTCTTGCCTCTCCTCATTCTTCTCATATCAATACCTCCTCGATCTTCTAACACTTCATCCACACAAAACTTAACAACACTTTTTTATTAGAGGGGTTAGTACATATAACATCAAATCCCATTATGTACTGCTCTAACATTATTGTATACTTATAATCAAACATTACCCACTGTATGCTATCACAATTCTATGGCCCCAAGTCAAAGGAGGCTCATCAAGATTTCAAACATAAGTAAATAATGAAACTATAACAGCAATATGTGAAAACGGGACAATATGTAGTAATCTGAACATTAACCGTACTTATGTACCTCTAAAAATTCTAAGAAATTAGGACAAAATAAAAAAATTGTGTAGAAGTACTTTCCAAAATATTTTAGAAGCGTTTGGCTTTCCAGCAAAAAATGTAAAGTCACGCACTACGGCCAAAGTTTATGTTTTTGCACTGCACAAACCAAACAAGCAATCTTATCATACTAAAGGCAAATCTTGGCACATTATTTTTATAATACAATGGATTTATACAAGGGGATAATTATTTTTGTTAAAAAATTCCTTAATCGAGATTCACAAAGTTTCCATGGGCATGAACAAACTTCAAGGCTAGCTCCCACTTTGAAAATGCTCGTCTTTCTCATTTTCGCTCTTCTTTTTTGAAAAAGTTTTAGGTCCCCCTATTTATTTATTTTTGTTTTTAAACTATATAAAAGCATACAACAGAAATAAATGACCCTCTAAAACTTTTCGGTTGTCTCCCTGGCAGCGCTTTATTTAAAGCTAGTAAGCTAGGCATATAGTGCTCAAGTAATGGATCCACCCAGATCCCAAGGTATATCAAAGCCAATTTTAATTAACAATGATTTGTGATTTAGTAGTGAGCAAAAAGTAACATACATCATGCAAAAACAAAGTGTAACTTTCTTCCTATGCATTGGCATGTCATAAAATAACAATTCATGCATACATAGTAAAGGGCGATACATAGCATAAACAGTTTCTTGCAATTTTATCGTATTGGAAACATAGAGAGGCAGAGATGTGGTTACTCTCTCATAATAATTGCAAGTAGGAGCAGCAAGCACATGCATAATATATCTATCAAAATCATCATGTGTATTAGTAAGACGCAACCCATCAATATAATCCATAATAAGAGCAAACTTCTTCCATATAGTGTAGTTTGGAGAATTCAAAAAGATAATAGGACTATCATGTGTGGGTGCAATAGCAACAATTTCATTCTTAACATAAGGAACTATAGCAAGTTCATGTACATAAGCATCATTCATAATGGCATCATGGCCAGAAGCATAGCAAGTATCAAGTTCATCAAAGAGGGATATTTCAAATGAATCAAAAGTATCATAACAATCATCACTATTGCAGGATGCTGCTAACGCGACACTATGATCAGAGACCCTTCGACGAAACTGTGTGCGATGTCATAATCGCATACGGCGGTGTAAAAAACCGTCAAAAAAGGTGAAAAATATTTGCGATGGAGGATGCATCAAACACGGTTTAGATTTTAGTCGTGTGTGCGATGCATCGCATACGGTTCAGTTCAATTAACTATTTGCGATGAGGACAGACAAATGAAACGGGCAGCCAGATGAAGGTGTGTGTGATATATAGCATACGATTCGCTCGGATGAACTGTTTGTGATTAGGCAACACAAAAGCAACGGTAAGCCATATCAAGGTATGTGTGATATACGGCATGCGGTTCACTCAAATGAATTGTTTGCATTGAGGCAAGAGAACAGAAACGGTTCCATATAACAAGATGTGTGTGATACGCGGCAAACAGGTGTGTAAACAGAAATGTGTGCAAAGATGGATAATAACACAGACGGCTACTAATAAGACGTATGTGATATGCTCTGTCTACACAACATGTATTGGCCATGGGGCAATGGGCGGTCATCTGGGTACGCCATAAGGATGCGAAATGGGCATCCTATATCAGCAAGGACAAGTTGTTCCACCAATAGATCATCCAAGTGAACTCTCAAGTTAATTGTGCTCAGGCTGGAGCAGCCATGAGATGGGTGACCGGTTGGGAAGTTGTCAAAATTTCAAAACCGACTGATGGGATGGATCATGAAGGTCCTTAGATCGTAAATGTCCATTAAGGACCTTCAAGATACATCCCATCAGTGGGTTTTGAATTTTTTTAACACACGTTAAAGAAGGTCTACCGCATTACTTTTTGACAATGTGCGATACATGGCATACAGTAGATCCATCCGACCTGTTTGTGATGGAATAAGCCGTGTGTGTTGTGGGGTGGATGTAACACCCCAAAATTTTAACAATGTTTTATGAATTAAAATTTTGCCAGGAAATTAAAAATTTCACTTGCTAGTTTCTTCTTTTGATTTCAGGGCCTCCTTTTTCCTTTTTGTGTTGTGGTTTTTACCTCAAGTGGTAGCTTTCCATTTATTATTTGACTCTCTTGCTCTGTTATTAAAGATTTTCTGTTATCAATATAAATTTAATTATATAAATCTCTCCCTAAACCCCTTCCACTCTAAAAATGGGTTTCCCTTAAAATAAGGCCCCATTTGAACTACAACCCATGGATAGGTTTATCTAAAATTCCAACTAAAATTTGGGGATGTCATGTGATGTTATTAGATCACTTTTATGCAGGAATATAATTCTTTGGTTTCATATTTTAAGCTCCACAACATAATTTCCAATCCAGTCTAGTAGGCAGTTTTGCACTACAACCCCATTAAATATTTCAATAATGCTTGAACCAAAATTTTGGGATGTTCATAGGAGCATATTAATCAACTTTGGCAAAAACCCTTCTATTCTGATCTAGTTTGGCATTTTGCACTGCAACCCTAGTTTAGCTTGCCCAGTGCTCTTGAGTTTTCTCCTGCTTATAGCCCATCTTGCAAAACCCTTAAGTCCAGAAGAGTGGACCCATTGGGACACTTTTAGTTCATGAAGTAGTGCCTTCCATTTCCTGACCAGAACTGTAGTTTTGCAATACCTGCACTGGCAAGTTTTTGGTTTTGCTCAACTGACTTGGCCATCACCACCTTCATCTAAAGAGACCCTAGTTTGGAAATTTTGGCAACCAGAAGAAGTGCCCACATGCCCTTAGCATTCTGTCGAGCACTTGGTATGCATGGCCAGTTCTGACATGGGTTTTACCTTGCACTGTGAGCTTGGCCCTCAGTGCCTAATGACATGTCCACTAACCTCCCCTCAACCCCTAAACCACATCTGCTAAATCCTAGCTCCATCCAAACTTTCTAGCTAGCAGAGGAATTTCGTCGAGCGACTCGTGCGCGTGCTATGGGCGCGCCCAGAGCGCACGTTTTGCACGCGCGCGCACCGAGCCGCCGCGTCCCACTACCGACGCCTCGCGCACGCTTTGGCCGCTCCCCTCGCACCAGCAGCACGCCATCCTCATCCCTTGCCGCAGCGACAGCCCTGACACTCCACAGGGCCGCCGTCAGGTCGGCCGCGGCGGCTAGCGGGCAGCTCCGGCAGCTCCTGCTGCGGGCAGAGCCGCCCAAGCCACCAGCGCCCGCCACCTGCCCCCTGGTACAGCCCCGGTGCATCAGTGAACTTGTCCCCGAGCGTGCGTCGCCGCCACGTCGCCCTGAGCAACAGAACGCCGGTCGCCGGCATCCTTATCCACGGCTGCCGCGGAACCGCCTTCATCCGCCTATTTAAGGCTGCCCCAAGCCCCTCCGCAGCCTCAGGCAACCCCAGCCATCCCCATAGAGCCCTCCCACTGCAGCAAATCGCCTCGAGGAGGCTTCTTCCCCAACTCCGGCGAGGTACAGCCGCAACCACCGTCCGGATCAATACACTGCATCCCGAGCCTCTCCCCTCCAACCAGCCTCGCCGTTCGACTCCAGACAACCTTGCGGAGCTGCCCAACAGCTCAAACAAGCTCTAGGACAACCGTAGGACGGAACCCCTTTTCCACCCGAGACCGCCGTCCGCCGCGAAGCTCGTCGCCGGCGCGTTCCTCCACCTCCGTCTCCTCCTCGACCACCGAAAGGACCGCCCCAGTCCGGCGGATCCATCCCCGCACTCGAATGCCCTCGACGCGCCACCGTTCGCCGGCGTTGATCGCCGGAGCAGCGCCCCTGTTCGGCCAGAGGAGGAAGGAGGCGGGGGCGACTGGTCAAACCTGACCAGTGGGCCCCCGGGCCCCTCTGTCAGCGAGCCATCGCACACCCACGCGTGCATAAGTGGAAGCGCAAACTCCCAGAGTACGTTTCCACCTTTTCGAAAGCGTATTTCCCAAACGAAACGTTTTCTTTTTCTGATTTTATTCTAAAACCAATTTTGACTAATCTTTGACCGACAATATCTTTTTAAATATAACTCCAAATGATTTGATTCTTTTTCTGTTGTTCCCCAAATATAGCCTAGTTTATTTTCATATTTATTGCAAAAATTTCCAAGCAACTTTTTTGTGCTGCGTTTAGTTTATGAATTGATTTGGTATTATTTTAAGTAGTATTTTTGAAGAGGGAGAAACTTCCAAAAAAAGTATTGGAATGCATTTCTCCTCCCCTCTACTTGAAGGCAAGCATTTTTGAGCCCTGGCTTAGCTCATATGATTGTTATTGACACGTTGCATGGACATGAAGGCATTCTTTTATTTCATGTGTGGTGATATGATAATACTAATAAGGGCATGAGGTAAAGCCCTTGCTGAGAAAAATATTTGTTTGCATGACGGTGACCCCCTCCGTATGCCTTTCGTGCCTAGCGGAAAGAAGTCGTGAAAGTCGCGGTCTTGTGTAGATGCGAGCTTGTCACTAGCTCCCCGTCGGGACGGTGGAATCCGGTATGGCTCGGCAAGGCAGGACGGATGGTGTCTTCCGGCAGTTATTGCAAAATATATCGGTTAAGATTAATCCTGCAAGAAAAGCTGAAACCTCCTAAGTCGACCCTAGATCGAGTCTTGATCCATCAACCCCCATACTTGCTTGTGCTACCACTTGTCCCCGCCACGGGTAGGGTACGGTTCAGTAAGTGTTGACCCCTGTCCTAGCACACACCATACAGAGAGGCTAGGGTGGAAGATACCAGTTGCAACCGGTAGGCAGGCCACCTGGTCCGGGGGCATGGGTGTTTCCGGTTGGGACCGAGAGGGGGGCACCCCTTAGAGCGCGCGATAGAAATGTGATCCCATGCTACTCGAGGTTGTAGCCTCCCCACTCAGAGTTTGCTTGACAAGTGTTGTGGGTGATTCTAGACACTAGTGAGTTAAGCTGGTGTGTGCAAGACAGGCGGGTTTTCGACTAAAAGACCGTAGGTGGTATTAGTCTGATGGACTAAAGAAAACCGCTACTCGTGGGTAAAGAGTACACCCTCTGCAGAGTTATAAAATCTATTCGGATAGCCGTGTCCCTGGTTAAGGACTACAGTCTGGGATGGGTCGAGTGTCGGTCTTAGTGTCGGTCTTCGGAGGAGATATTACTAAACCAGAACTTTGAGTATGATTTGTGATATATGGTGATTGGGATTAATATTGCGGACTAACCTTTTGTTTCCTTTGGGTTAAATGAGTATTCTTGGGACGGTTCTACCTCCCGGATATTCATCCACCTTTACTTATATGCCCTTTATGTGGTGTCGCTCAGACGCCCGACTGTGGCATGCTTGTTATTTACCTTCTTTATAAGCCCTTTCTGTGGTGTCGCTCAGACGCCCGACTGTGGCATGCTTGTTATTTACCCTCTTTATAAGCCCTTTCTGTGGTGTCGCTCAG
>LR738711.1:584003254-584022679 GCA_902687465.1 Secale cereale | reverse complement strand
ACTAACCTTTTGTTTCCTTTGGGTTAAATGAGTATTCTTGGGACGGTTCTACCTCCCGGATATTCATCCACCTTTACTTATATGCCCTTTATGTGGTGTCGCTCAGACGCCCGACTGTGGCATGCTTGTTATTTACCTTCTTTATAAGCCCTTTCTGTGGTGTCGCTCAGACGCCCGACTGTGGCATGCTTTTTATTTACCTTCTTTATAAGCCCTTTATGTGGTGTCGCTCAGACGCCCGACTGTGGCCTGAACGTTATTTATTCATTCATCACTTTCCGATTGCATATGCCTTTATTTCAAATAACCTGCTCGCATTAAGGACTGTCATATCATTACCATCATAGTGATCATCTTTTAATCTTGAGCATGATTACGACTCACCCATGTTCTAAATGTTTGCGAGTACATTCAAAGTACTCACTGGCTTGTCCCTGGCTATTGCCTTGGCCAGCTTCCTTGCGCGGGAAGGAGCGATGCGATGACAACCCCGGAATCTACGTATATGGAGATAGGAGCCTCGGGAAGATAAGAATTACCCTAGTCAGTTGTTCCTGTGGGAAATGGAGTCCCATAGTCACAAGTGAACCACACACCGCTTCCGCCATCAGCCACTAGAAACCATGTGTTGTACTCATAGGCCAGAATGGTCTTGTACTACATATTTTGTAATTTTGCTTGGAATTTCTGTAACAAGTTGGTGCCTCATCGGCTAACAGTAATCCTGGGGCTGGTGAGCACAAGGTCCGCTTTTGGGAATTAATATCCCAAAAATCTGGTCCTGACAAACTTGGTATCAGAGCCAGGCTGACCGTTGGCTAATCCTATCTTAGGCAAGTCCAACAACCTAAACTTACCACCCCCATCAGACCATATTTCAACCCCAGCCAAGCTTCTCGCGTAAGATACCCACACAGTGTAACCGATGCCTTGGGTAGTCGGTGCCCAACCTACCAGCCTAGCTTATCAATCGCGCGCCAGTAACCGATACCTAAACAGTTCCCCTCCGCAAGCGTGCGAAGGAAGACTCCGCAAGCGTGCAAAGGAAGACTTCGCAAGCGTGCAGAAGAAGACTCCGTCCTTTCCTATAAATAGGACACTGTATCCCCCAAACCCAACACCACACACAATCTCCACACCCATACCGAGCCGAATGCCAGGACCCATCGTCCACAATGAAACTACAGCAACCAACCTTGGAGGTTTCGTGACCATGCTCGCAAACCTCACCCGTCATACCTTTGCAATGGAAGAGCCCCCAGAATATGTTGTGTACCAACAGAACTGGCAATTTTGGGCCACCGTGCACATCTATGGTAGGGGTCTATCGCCAGAACGCCCCTAGAGGTTCGCCGGAAGGACCACTTCCTTTGAGCCGCAAGCCCTCCAACTAGCTGCCCGAGAGGCTATAGTTCAGCTCTGGCACTTGTCACCTAGAGTCAACTATCGCCCATTCCACTACTACCCTAGCCGTGACGGGTATGGTAGGCCACCCTGAGTTGCCAACGGAGATCACGAGACGGATCCTGCATTATTGCATCTGGTGCGCTACGTAAGTGCACTAGAGGAACTGTTCGATCAGATCACCCTAGATCTGATCAGCACTCATGGAGAACTGATCCGCAGAGCCCCAACAAGAAGGGAGGACGAGCCCGACACCGGCAACCCAGTCGTACTATTCGGACAACCGATGGAGACCCCGAGGCTTGCCCCAGCCATCAACCAGTTGTGGTGACCCCAGAAGTGATTCGTCGCCTCCTAGGAACTCACTCCAGCGGGATTTGGGCCAACAACCCTCGCAATGGTCATCATCCTTACCCCGACCCTGCAGTCCCTCAACTTCCTCTAGCTAACCCCGATGGTGAAAACCACGGAGAAGCTTCGGCGTCCGCAAGGCAATCCCGCTTAGATGTAAACGAGGTAGACTAAATTGCTCGAGTAACGCCAAGCCCTAGTATGTCCATACCTTTCTTCATGTGATCTTGTACCACTATATTTAAATATGGTCTACTCGTGCGTCCCTTTTTCTTTAGCCTTGCAAAAGTACGTTGGTGTACGACTGCCTTTTTAATTATGAGTGTGACCACCAACATCACCCCGCCGACACCCACAGTTATACGTCACTTTTGCGGGACATGTGTGCCTGTGACATTGACCCCGACCCCATAGAGCAGAACCGACAAGATAGTTGCGCTCTCACGATAGCCGTTCTTTTTCTCTTACTGCAGGTATAGGAAGGTTATTTGTGCGACGTTGCTTTGTGATAGTAGGATTATCTTTTTCTTTTCATTACAGCCCTTAACAAACCTCGAGGACGAGATTTTTCTTAAGGGGGGTAGTGTTGTAACACCCCAAAATTTTAACAATGTTTTATGAAATAAAATTTTGCCAGGAAATGAAAATTTTCACTTGCTAGTTTCTTCTTTTGATTTCAGGGCCTCCTTTTTCCTTTTTGTGTTGGAGTTTTTACCTCAAGTGGTAGCTTTCCATTTATTATTTGACTCTCTTGCTCTCTTATTAAAGATTTTCTGTTATCAATATAAATTTAATTATATAAATCTCTCCCTAAACCCCTTCCACTCTAAAAATGGTTTTCCCTTAAAATAAGGCCCCATTTGAACTACAACCCTTGGATAGGTTTATCTAAAATTCCAACTAAAATTTGGGGATGTCATGTGATGTTATTAGATCACTTTTATGCAGGAATATAATTGTTTGGTTTCATATTTTTAAGCTCCACAGCATAATTTCCAATCCAGTCTAGTAGGCAGTTTTGCACTACAACCCCATTAAATATTTCCCTAATGCTTCCACCAAAATTTTGGGACGTTCATAGGAGCATATTAATCAACTTTATGCAAAAACCCTTTTAGGTCCTTTGGTAAAATTGAGTGAATCAACTTCTTTTCTATTCTGGTCCAGTTTGGCATTTTGCACTGCAACCCTAGTTTAGCTTGCCCGAGTGCTCTTGAGTTTTCTCCTGCCTATAGCCCATCTTGCAAAACCCTTAAGTCCAGAAGAGTGGACCCATTGGGACACTTTTAGTTCATGAAGCAGTGCCTTCCATTTCCTGACCAGAACTGTAGTTTTGCAAAACCTGCACTGGCAAGTTTTTGGTTTTGCTCAACTGACTTGGCCATCACCACCTTCATCTAAAGAGACCCTAGTCTGTAAATTTTGGCCACAAGAAGAAGTGCCCACATGCCCTTTGCATTCTGTCGAGCACTTGGTATGCATGGCCAGTTCTGACATGGGTTTTACCTTGCACTGTGAGCTTGGCCCTCAGTGCCTAATGACATGTCCACTAACCTCCCCTCAATCCCTAAACCACATCTGCTAAATCCTAGCTCCATCCAAACTCTCTAGCTAGCAGAGGCATTTCGTCGAGCGACTCGTGCGCGTGCTCTGGGCGCGCCCAGAGCCCACGTTTTGCACGCGCGCGCACCGAGCCGCCGCGTCCCACTACCGACGCCTCGCGCACGCTTTGGCCGCTCCCCTCGCTCCAGCAGCACGCCATCCTCATCCCTTGCCACAGCGACAGCCCTGACACTCCACTGGGCCGCCGTCAGGTCGGCCGAGGCGGCTAGCGGGCAGCTCCGGCAGCTCCTGCTGCGGGCAGAGCCGCCCAAGCCACCAGCGCCCCGCACCTGCCCCCTAGTACAGCCCCGGTGCATCAGTGAACTTGTCCCCGAGCGTGCGTCGCCGCCACGTTGCCCTGAGCAACAGAACGCTGGTCGCCGGCATCCTTATCCACGACCGCCGCGGAACCGCCTTCATCCGCCTATTTAAGGCTGCCCCAAGCCCCTCCGCAGCCTCAGGCAACCCCAGCCATCCCCACAGAGCCCTCCCACTGCAGCAAATCGCCTCGAGGAGGCTTCTTCCCCAACTCCGGCGAGGTACAGCCGCCACCACCGTCCGGATCAATACGCTGCAGCCCGAGCCTCTCCCCTCCAACCAGCCTCGCCGTTCGACACCAGACGACCTTGCGGAGCTGCCCAACAGCTCAAACAAGCTCTAGGACAACCGTAGGACGGAACCCCTTTTCCACCCGAGACCGCCGTCCGCCGCGAAGCTCGTCGCCGGCGCGTTCCTCCACCCCCGTCTCCTCCTCGACCACTGGAAGGACCGCCCTAGTCCGGCGGATCCATCCCCGCACTCGAACGCCCTCGAGGTGCCACCGTTCGCCGGCGTTGATCGCCGGAGCAGCGCCCCTGTTCGGCCAAAGGAGGAAGGAGGCGAGGGCGACTGGTCAAACCTGACCAGTGGGCCCCTGGGCCCCTCTGTCAGCGATCCATCGCCCACCCACGCGCGCATAAGTGGAAGCACAAACTCCCAGAGTACGTTTCCACCTTTTCGAAAGCATATTTCCCAAACCAAACGTTTTCTTTTTCTGATTTTATTCTAAAACCAATTTTGACTAATCTTTGACCGACAATATCTTTTTAAATATAACTCCAAATGATTTGATTCTTTTTCTGTTGTTCCCCAAATATAGCCTAGTTTATTTTCTTATTTGTTGCAAAAAATTCCAAGAAACTTTTTTGTGCTGCGTTTAGTTTATGTATTGTTTTGGTATTATTTTAAATAGGATTTTTGAAGAGGGAGAAACTTCCAAAAAAAGTATTGGAATGCATTTCTCCTCCCCTCTACTCTAAGGCAAGCATTTTTCAGCCCTGGCTTAGCTCATATGATTGTTATTGACACGTAGCATGGACATGAAGGCATTCTTTTATTTCATGTGTGGTGATATGATAATACTAATAAGGGCATGAGGTAAAGCCCTTGCTGAGAAAAATATTTGTTTGGATGACGGTGACCCCCCTCCGTATGCCTTTCGTGCCTAGCGAAAGAAGTCGTGAAAGTCGCGGTCTTGTGTAGACGCGAGCTTGTCACTAACTCCCCGTCGGGACGATGGAATCCGGTATGGCTCGGCAAGGCAGGACGAATGGTGTCTTCCGGCAGTTATTGCAAAATATATCGGTTAAGATTAATCCTGCAAGAAAAGCTGAAACCTCCAAAGTAGACCCTAGATCGAGTCTTGATCCAGCAACCCCCATACTTGCTTGTGCTACCACTTGTCCCTGCCACGGGTAGGGTACGGTTTAGTAAGTGTTGACCCCTGTCCTAGCACACACCGTACAGAGAGGCCAGGGTGGAAGATACCGGTTGCAACCGGTAGGCAGGCTACCTGGTCCGGGGGCATGGGTGTTTCTTGTTGGGACCGAGAGGGGGGCACCCCTTAGAGCGCGCGATAGAAATGTGATCCCATGCTACGCGAGGTTGTAGCCTCCCCACTCAGAGTTTGCTTGACAAGTGTTGTGGGTGATTCCAGACACTGGCGAGTTAAGCTGGTGTGTTCAAGACAGGCGGTTTTTCGACTAAAAGACCGTAGGCGGTATTAGTCTGATGGACTAAAGAAAACCGCTACTCGTAGGTAAAGAGTACACCCTCTGCAGAGTTATAAAATCTATTCGGATAGCCGTGTCCCTGGTTAAGGATTATAGTCTGGGATGGGTCGAGTGTCAGTCTTAGTGTTGGTCTTCGGAGGAGAAATTACTAAACCAGAACTTTGAGTATGATCTGTGATATATGGTGATTGGGATTAATATTGCGGACTAACCTTTTGTTTCCTTTGGGTTAAATGAGTATTCTTGGGACGGTTCTACCTCCCGGATATTCATCCACCTTTACTTATAAGCCCTTTATGTGGTGTCGCTCAAACGTCCGACTGTGGCATGCTTGTTATTTACCTTCTTTATAAGCCCTTTCTGTGGTGTCGCTCAGACGCCCGACTGTGGCATGCTTGTTATTTACACTCTTTATAAGCCCTTTCTGTGGTGTCGCTCAGACGCGCAATTGTGGCATGCTTGTTATTTATTCCCCTTATAAGCCCTTTATGTGGTGTCGCTCAGACGCCCGACTATGGCATGCTTGTTATTTACCTTCTTTATAAGCCCTTTCTGTGGTGTCGCTCAGACGCCCGACTGTGGCATGCTTGTTATTTACCTTCTTTATAAGCCCTTTATGTGGTGTCGCTCAGACGCCCGACTGTGGCCTGAACGTTATTAATTCATTCATCACTTTCCGATTGCATATGCCTTTATTTCAAATGACCTGCTCGCATGAAGGACTGTCATATCATTACCATCATAGTGATCATCTTTTAATCTTGAGCATGATTACGACTCACCCATGTTCTAAATGTTTGCGAGTACATTCAAAATACTCACTGGCTTGTCCCTGGCTATTGTCTTGACCAGCTTCCTTGCGCGGGAAGGAGCGATGAGATGACAACCCCGAAATCTACGTATATGGAGATAGCAGCCTCGCAAAGATAGGAATTACCCTGTTCAGCTGTTCCTGTGGGAAATGGAGTCCCATAGTCACCAGTGAACCACAAACCGCTTCCGCCATCAGCCACTAGAAACCATGTGTTGTACACATAGGCCAGAATGGTCTTGTACTACATATTTTGTAATTTTGCTTGGAATTTCTGTAACAAGTTGGTGCCTCATCAGCTAAAAGTAATCCTGGGGCTGGTGAGCACAAGGTCCGCTTTTGGGAATTAATATCCCGAAAATCCGGTCCTGACAGTGGAATTAACCTCAAGGTCCTTGTTTTGTTTTGTTTTGTTTTTTAACACATGTTAAAGAAGGTCTACCGCATTTCTTTTTGACAATGTGCGATATGTGGCATACAGTTGATCCATCCGACCTGTTTGTGATGGAATAAGCTGTGTGTGTTGTAGGAAAACGCTTGCTAGTATTCAACCATATGTGTTGTAGGAAAACGCTTGCTAGGAATTCATCACCGACGGGTTGCTTAGTGTGGTCCGTATTCATCTGATCATCATCTACTTCTTGTGCTAGCTCGATGTTCCTTCTATGCCAAGTTTCCATTAATTGATGGCGTTTTATGAACACGCCAGCGTTTCCTGCCATTTCCTCACCTATTTCCTGCCACCCAGTGATATTGCGCATAAAGCTAGGCGGCATGCGATGCACAGAGGCGAGAAGCGCAGCCTGTAGAACATCCACCTTTTCGAAGCATCCCAACCCACCAAAGCACCGCCTCTACCATCAACCTCGTCAAGAAGGAAAATGAGTAGGCGCCACGGCCGGTCGAGGCCGAGGCGCTCCATGGCAACACGATGCACGACACCGTGATGCGCGTCATCGCCGGGGTTAAGAAGACCTTTGGCGCATGGCGCTTCAGCGCCGCGGATCAAGATAAGCATGTCAGCCCCGACAGGCTGCAGCACGCCGCACAACATGATCGATGGTGCACCGCAGAGCAAGCTAGGTGCGTCCGCGTGGATAGGCCTAGGTTCTCCGCACGTCGCAAAGTGAGAGGCGCGGTGTGCCGCACAGGAAGAGCATATCCATCGGTGCTTGCCTGCTGTCGACACGGCGTCGTAGCTGGATACACGTCCCGTCAGTACCCCTATTCCTCGCCAGGAGTAGGCAGAGGCCCTTAGTGTTGTACTTGCACCAGAGGCCGGCCGTGCCGTACTCGCACCGGACGCCCACCGCGCCATTCGCATGGGTGGCACCTTTCGCCTTGTCCGCGGCCCGCTGGATGCATGATAACGTGGTGCTCCGTAGGCTCGACCGCCTCCTTGGCCCAGGTGTCCACCTGGGCGTAGTAGAGGAACATGGCCGTCGCATCCTTGAGCTGGTGATCTCCGATGAAATAGCCAACTTGGAGCTCGAGATCGCGCTCCAGATGTACCGCGAGCATGTCGACCGCTTGGACGAACGCCTACACGAGTTCAGGTAGAGCAAAGAGCTACTGTAGGCAAGGGCTGCTGGTCATGGTCTCATGGACGCGTTTTCTTTTGTTGAGTCATTTCGACGTGGATAACTTTGTATTAACAACAATCATAGTATTGCTCTGTTAATTGCTCTTTTTCAATGTGTATACTATGTTTTCTGTTCTTATATGTTCTGTTTCAATGTGTTTATATACGCTTTCCATTCTGTATATGTGGATGATAACAGCTAGATTCAAATTAGTATACAAAAACAGATAGAAATGGAATTCATAATATATATATATATATATATATATATATATATATATATATATATATATATATATATATATATATATATATTGTTCATTAGTTCATCACAGAATATAGATAATATCATCACATATACGTGATGATATTTAACTACAAGGTACAATGCATAAAACTGAAAACGAAAAATACTAAAACTAATAATCGCTCCTGATGTGCGGTATCATCCCAGCGCGGAGGCAATACTCCGCTTCCTCCGCCTCGCATCACTTGACGTATCGATCTGCCTCTTGCTGGCGGACGAGCGCGGACGATCTTGCCATTTCATTGGATGCCCATCGGAGCTCCTCGTCGGTGGCATGCTGGAGCTTATCGGCCCACGTCCATGCAGCGATGAGGCGCCTAGCGCATTTGTCCTTCCTCGCAAAGTACCCGTCTTCGTACACCTCATCCGCACGACGACGCGCCCGCCCCCAAAGCTCCACCCTCTCCTTTTTCCAGGCAGCATCACGGGCTTCACAGGCCACCTGGTACCTGGCTTTCTCCTCTACCATCTCCTTCTTGAATGCCACTTGCCCAGCTTTCTCAGCCGACGACAGTGACTTCCACAGACAAAGATTGTACTGGCCCCAAAACCAATCCCAACTTGGGGGGTTCAGCGCAACCTCATACGGCGGCGCGTAGGGGTCCTCCTTGACGCTGCTCTTCAAATGAGTGTCCTCGGGGGGCGACGACTCCTCGTCGGCACGTGGGAAGATCAGAGGCGCCATGGCAGAGCTTTGAGAGAGAGAGAGAGAGAGAGAGAGAGAGTGTGTGTGTGTGTGTGTGTGTAACGCCCCGGATACACCCTCCGGTGGTCGTTACTCCTGGCGGGGTCTAGACTGGCCCCACATATCAATACTAGTCTTTTCTGCGCACTTTGTCCTCACTCGTGCGCACCCGGGAGCAACTTCTCGGTCGGTGACCCATCCTGAAACTACTCCAAGCTGAGCATGCTTAACTTTGGAGTTATGTCCGAGTGGGCTCCTGGAAAAGAAGGAATTCCTTATTGATATGACTAGCCTATCATCCCTAATAAGCCAGCCTATCAAATACACCCCCACTTAGAGGAACCGATGTCCTCGTCGGACCACAGGAACGTTCCCTCTTGGCACAAACGTATGTGCATCCAGTCCGATACATGTGCCATGTCGTGTGCCACGACGGGTCACAAACGTCATGAACAACATGACTGAGCACCTGTCCACAAACATCCATGTTACCGTGAGGGGCGGCTCTGATACCAACTTGTAATGCCCAGGATGCGACTATGCCTCCCACGTGTCGGGGCACAACTTAAAGACATAAGCGCATTCTGGAATGATCGCAAGCGTGGTATCTTTGCACAACTCATGTAGAAGTTCACGGATGAAATTGTAAAAGATAGTTGGCTTACACTCGCCACGTCACACAATGAATACAATAACATACATCATCCAAACATTACCAGGTCCGACTACGGACAAAATCCAAAAGGGAAAGATACCATAAACACAAGCCCGGATCCTCCTAGTAGGAACCACTACTGATCGTCGGGATACGAAACATGGTAACGACCATGCTCTTCATCGAACTCCCAGTGAAGTTCCTAACCAACTCCTGCATTGTTCTCGGCTGTACCTGCATCTGGTGTGTGTTGAATCTGTGAGCCACAAGGACTCAACAATCCCATTCCCGAGTATCAAAACTAACAAAGCCTTAGGTGTGGAAGGGCAACTAGCTTACGAATTTAGAGCGAGAAGAGAACAAGTGCCAACGGTCGCCAAGTTGATCAAGAAGTGATCCTAGCTACTCACGATCAAACATAACCCCACCGTGTTCACTTCCCGAAGCCCTTCGGAAAGAGACCGTCACGGTTACTCACACAGGTAGTGTATTCTTAAGGATATGGTGTCAAGTTATCTACAACCGGATATTAACAAATTCCCATCTGCCATATAACCACAGGCACGACTTTCGAAAGATCAAAACCCTGCAGGGGTGTCCCAACTTAGCCCATCACAAGCTTAAGATCTGCGGAGTCGCAACTCCAAAGTGGGAAGACCCGAGTATCCTCGGAATCCCGTGCTCAAGATATTTCGACAAAGGTAAAACTAATCCAGCAAGACCTCCCAGCGTGCCGACACCCTGATAGTAGCTGCGTGTATCTCGTCTCAGGCCACGACCGGATGGGACAAGCTATGGGAGCCAAACCTCGAGTTTCCCCATGGTGGCCCCGTAGGTTGCCCATTTGGGACCAACACCATCAGCACTGGCCCCCCTGTTATGTAGAATTAAGAACCCGGGGACGCGACCCCCTATGCAATTTAATTAATTTAATTAAGTTTTATTATGAGGCAAATTAAAACCAAAGTTGGGCCTTGCTGGAAAAGCTTTAAGTAGTGCGAATTATTGAGGGGGGCCCATAAACCCCAACTGTGTTAGGAACGCAAAATCAAGGAACATAACACCGGTTTATCGGGTCCTAAGGTGGCATGAGTGGAACAAAACACCGAGCAAAAGGCCAAGCCTTCCACCCATTGCCAAGTATATAGGTGTGTTAATATATTTAAGAGATATTGTGATATTCCAACAACAGGTTCCAACATGGAGCAATCTTCATCTTCACCTGAAACTAACAACACTATAAGAGGGGCTGAGCAAGCGGGTAACATAGCCAAACAATGGTTTGCTGGGAAGGTGTCAAATGTTAGAGGTTTCATGGCAACAATAGGAGGCTGACAAACAGGAATAGGCATCGAGGCAATATCTAATAGAACGAGACATCTAGCATAGGCAAAGATAGAGGTGATATCGAGGAACGGTCATCTTGCTAGGGATTCCGCAAGGAAGAACAACGAGTCCACGAAGTAGTCGAACAAATCCTCACAACTCCGAAAAGAAGCTAACGAGAGAAGCAAACAACATGGTAAACACACATATCATAACCATGGCATGATGCACAAACAAGTATGATGCATGTCCAGTTTAAATAAGCATGGCATGGCAAGGTGCACAAACAACACTACAAATTAAGTGGAGCTCAATATGCAACGAGTTGCATATTGACGGAACACCACATTAGATTATTTAGTTTGATCTCGTTATGAACCCAACAAGTTTAAATGTTTTTATTAAACATGTCAAGAGGTGAAGCATGAGCAAAACTGCACTATCTAGTCATTTTAAATGAGGCCGGAAATAACAACTACAATTCCGGAAAATCCCCACGTCATTTAACAATTATTAAAGCACACAACAATTTTAACCATTTAAATGTTGTTATCATGATGCGGATGACATTTGCAAGATTTATGCAATTTTTTTTAAAACGTAACATGAGCATGATAAGGAGCATTTTTCATCGAGGTGGAAAGAAAGGGTGCCATGGCGACGAATCCGAAAATGATGCCACGGCAACATATCGGTTCCGGTAACTCGTTGAGAGACCGGTGGAAAATATGAAGGGCTGCATGAGCGAGTCAAGCAAGATGATGGGGTGCTCCAGGTTTCCAGGTTCCCATGAGACGGTGGCAAGGAAATGAGTGACAATGTAAGCGATGATTCGGGCACGGTGCAAACATAAGGTGCATCTCATACAACACAACATGCATCCGTTCACGGGCGTTGACTCGGTGGTATACCTTTGAAGCTTGCATTTCGGAGGGGTTCGGGTTCGTCGAGGGAAGTAGTCGTTCATGTTGCGGTGGTAGTGGAAGTAGTTGAACTATCGGTCCTCGACGGTGGTCGTTATTCACTCGACGATCTTCAGCGGCGGTCGTCGTACACGGTTCGTTTCAGAGAGGTACTCCATGAATCCAACGTTTTTAGGGCGACGGTAGTGGAACTTGGCGCTTTCGTTCATGGGTCTTCGGCGACGGTAGTCGTTCACGTTGATGTAGTGGTACTTGCGGTTCCCGTGTGTAGTCGTACTCGAGGGTCGTAGTCGAACTTGATGGATCCGAGGGCTCCGGCCATCGTGGTACTTGTCGAAGTCCACATCGGATGTAGTCGTTCATGGGGTCTTCGAGGGTCGAACTTGACGCTTCCGGGTCTTAGCGAAACAACAGCAACAACAAAGCGACGGTGGTCTCGGTCACGACCACGATGAGGTCGGGCGAAGCTCACCGGGCAGCAAGGAGGCAGGGGTAGCAGCGAGCACGGACTTGGCGTCATTGTCTTCTCGCCGAAGAGCAAGGCATCAGCAGTCAGGGAAGAGCTTCACGGGGCCGGCGGAGGAGGCAAGATCCGGCAGCAGCGGCGACGCATCACAAGGATGGAGACGGCACGGCGGTGGGATGGAGCTCTGGCAGGGCCGTCCATGGTGATGAGCGGCGCTGGACGGCTCGGGGCCACCAACGCTTGGCAGGGCCACGCGCCATGGTGGGGCAGCACTGCTCGGAGAAGTGAGGCAGGGGCGCTGGAGATGGTGGTGACCGGCGAGGAGGTTGGCGGCGAGGCGGAGGAGACCCGGCCGGGCAACGGCGGGCTACTCGTCGGTGGGGAGCTGCGGCCGGCAGGGCATGGAGCTTGGGGCGCTGGCGGCTGAGAAGCTCCAGGGCAGTGGCCTGACGGGGCCTGCGGGGCGACCGCGGAAGGAGCAGAGGGCGGCAGGGCACGGGCTCGCTGGCGGTGAGGTCGGAGCACAGGGAGGCAGTGGCCTGGTGCGGTGGCGTGAGTGGGAGAGTGAGAGGAGGGAGATGGGGTCGGACGCTCGAGGGAGTTGACGAGAGGGAGAGGGAGAGATCGAGAGGGAGATGGGGAGGCTGGCGTCGCTCGGGATGGAGAGGGATCGAGCGAGAGAATGGGGGTCGCGGGCTAGGTTTAGGTAAGGCCCGACTGGGCCTTGGGCCTGCTTTAGATGGCCTTGGGGAGGCCGGCGGCTGGAGAGGCAGGCTGCTGGGCCTTGGCTGGGCTTGGCTACTCCCCTCCTCCTTTTCTCTTTTCAATTACAGGAAAAATAGGAAGAAAGAAAAGAGAGAAGAAGGTTAGGAGAGTAGTGGGCATGGGGTTAATTATCTAGACTCACAAAAATGTGACGAATATAATAAAATTGGCTGAGGACTCTTGGAATATGAAGAATTCAAACAAGTTTGTAAACAAGTCAAATTATTTGACTTTAGAAATCCCTTTAGATGGAATCCAAAAGGGCTCGAATTTGAGGATGTGGCTCAACATAATTAATATGACCCATGGGCACCTAGGTAACATTCTCCCGGGAAGATAAAATGGCAAGTTGGATCTCCAAACTCCAAATAATGGGGAAAATGGAAGTGAAGTTGGCTCCTGGGGGAAGTAGTGCATGGATAGAAATATGGAATCAAAAGGAATATAATTTGCACATGTGTTGAGGTTGCTTCCAAGCTAATGGAATTTTATAATAGCTCCATAATTATTAGGAGGATATGTTATAAAGAGAAATCACAAGTGAATTCCCTCAGGTTAAATGGATCGAAGATCCATGCAATTTATTAAGTTGAGATGCAAAAGAATAATGACAAAATGGCATGATGACATGATGCAATGCAAAATAAAATAGAGCAAGCAAATAAAACACACGGCGAAACCCGGAATAGCTGGAAGTCTTCCGGAGCGTCGGTCTTGGGGCGTCACAACTCTCCCACACTCATAGAGGATCTCGACCCAAGATCCTGGAGATAGCACCGGATATAAACGGAAAGAAGAGGTAAAACAAAGTTGCTTCTTTGACAAACGAGTGAAACCAATGAACCTTGAGAGGTTGAACAACTTGAAAGAAAGAATACAACGGAGATGAACGAAGATGAAAACACTTCGTTAGATAAGGGGAACAAGGAACATTACAGAACCTTGTAGGTTAAAAGACATGAACAAGAGCTCACGGATGACGAAAGAATTTAAAAACCACTCCGGTTAAAAACAAGATAGAGAAGGAATAAGAATGAAATTGTCCGGACAACACTCCGACTGAAAATGGAAGGAATTCAGCATGAACTTGACAAGATGGAAGGATACTTGATGAAATCAACAACACACTTCCTCCGAAACTATTAAAAGAATGGCACCAGGAGTACGAAAGGTTTGAGCAACACTCCGGTTGAAAAGAGAGGCAAAACTTGATAAGATGAGAGAACTTGAATGGAGGACACAACACTCCAGTTAAATAGATAAACAAGGAAAAGAACATGATCTTGACAAAACGAGATTATGGGACGAAGAGAGCAATATCACAATGCCTCCGGAATGAAAGAATAGATGCTAGATCGTTGGAAAGAAAAGAACGGAGAAGAAAACTTCTCCACAATTGAGTTTGAAAGAGCATCCTTACAAAGATGGATTGGAGAAAGTTGTTGAAAATTCAACAACGAGAAGAATTAACCTTGATGTGGGCTTACGGAAAACACCCCAAAGTTATGAGGTGACAACTGGCCACTTACGAAAACATTTGATTGGATTGAGATCAACAAGGAGACGAAAAACTTATTCACCGAGAGGATAAATGAAAATCTTGGGTCATTTATAAGCACCATAAATAGCAACAATCCTTACGGAAAGCTTTTAGGAGAAATACAACCCAAGATTAATTCCAATGAATATATTGAAGGGTTGGAACAAATCTCCTGAAGAAAGAAAATGATGGGTTTAAATATCTCATTCCTGACAACTTGTGAATCATAAAACATAAAGGGAAATTGTCAAAATGACATCCCACCATCTCAAACGATAAGGTAGAAAGAATTGCACTTCAAAATGCAAGATGAAGAATACTTGAGCTCCAACAAGAATCTTAAAGAACACTTCGAGGATGAATTAAATCATGATGAACCACCATGAAGAACTTCGAGAAATGAAGGATTAAAAGAATAAGATAGAAGCCTTACAATGATTACATGGAGCTTTGAAAGGATATACTTGAAATAACTTGGACCTCTGGAAAAGAAGATGAACAACTTGGAACCGAGAATATGATATGATGAACAAGTTCCGGAAAAAGAGATTAATCACTTCAAGAAAATAAGAATAAGATTTACTGTATGCTTATCCTTCATCAAATTAAATTGATGACAACCAATGGATTTGGCATACTACTTATTCTTGTTGCAAAGAATTAAAGAGAGGTGTCACACAATCTTGAGAAAGTATTCAACGAATCACCGATAGGATTATGAAAAAGAACAAATGAATTGATACGATAACAACGAAAGAGTAATCTTGAATGAAGCACCATAAGAATATAGAGACAAACGAAGAGGCATCAACTGAGAATAGTTGGAGGACGGAGTTGAAAACTGAGAACGAATAAATCTTCGGAAATGATGGCCATCGGAGGATCACCATGGGAAGAATCCATGAAATGCTTCAGATGATATGAAAAGATTTCTCATGAGCGAAACAACTATGAGGATGTCATGAAGCTAGAACCACGAATCTTCAAGAGAATGGGCCAAGATTTAAGAGAAACTCTTCTTCGGGTCTTCAAAATCTAAGAAGACGATGAGATACACCACCATCAATTGTTGAGGCACTATGGAATGAAGAATTAAAATGTTGAGCCAATGATGAAAAGAATTTGAAAGCGATCTTGGAGGATACATTTGACCGATGATAGATCCATTCTTACATCAAACTTGAAAAGAATTTGAGAATAACTCCGAAAAAAATAGAAGAGTTAGGTAAGATCCTGGGAAAAGAACTGTGGGTTAGGGCCCACTCAAAAGAAACATCATTTGAAAAGATTGCTTAAGAGAGATTGCATCGGTTGAATTAAATGGCTTGAATAAGATGACAATCCTCAAAATAGCTTGAACGAAATAAGAATTGAAACATGAATCTTCCGAGATATCTTCCGCACTCCGGAGAAGAATTAGAGAGTTGAATAAGCAAGAGTGACTTCGGAAAAGAAATTTCAATATGGGAAAACATGTGAAACAAAAAGGAAGAAATATTATCATGACCGAAGCTTGAATTACATCCACCGGCATAATTTGAGAACAAAAGAATGATGAAGTTGAAGTTTCCTGAGCATCTTTATGAGAATCACCGGATAAGGACATTGAAGGAAAACAATGAAAAAAGATCACATGAATAAAATGGGTATTGCATTAAGGACTCTGGCTCCAAGAAGAAGAAAGGGTGGGAGGGTGGGTAAAACAAAGGCAACTTGGGACGAATGAAACAGACACCGTTGAGAAAAACAAAGGATTGTTCTTGCACAATTTAAAAGGATCGGGTAACTTGAAGAGACGCACGCCGGTTGAAAAGAATTTACATGACAATCTCGATGATTAAGAAGGATTAGCACTCCCATAGAATATATGAGAACACCAATTAAGAAAAGGTATGGAATCAACACTTCACACCGAAGCAACGCGGATACCACAATCAAAACAAAACAAAAGGATAGATATGTTGCAACATAATCTTCACAATATCATTCGAACAGAAAATTGAATGAATGAATTCCGTAGCTTAATGGTACATCAACTTGTCGAGAAGCCACTTGGGAGAACAAAATGATATAATAAAACAACAAGGTACAGAAGGAACAAATACATAATAGAGGTTTCATCCCACATGTTCGTGCTGATGCCCCATGGCACGTGTTACAAAGGTACTTGCAATCCCCGGATCAGCATAGCCAAGGATCCTTTAAGATGCAACTCCCAATTGGAACAGCGCCCATGAAACCTCTTCACTAGATGTTGAACCCCAAACCTCATACCATGCATCCGTTGGAAGATTACCTACGTGCTACTTGAAACCCACCTATTAATTCCCGAAGCTTTAAGGTTATGCAATCTAGTGTTGGGGATATAGGGGAAGCACCGCACACTCAACTCTAAACGTACATCTAGTTGTATCCATCCGTCAACACATAACCAGTCATCTTTGGAAACTGTTTACCTCGGACCTTCGAAACGCATCCGCTATACTAGTTGTGGCAATACTCCCGAACTATCCCACCAGTACTGGGTGACGTCGGGGTTATCTCACCACTAACCACATAGAAGAGTTTTTGATGTCGGCTGACTCTGGTATTCTAGAACCACTACGATACATTTGTGACGACAACACCTCGGAGCTCAACTCCCCGGGACACCTCGGAGCTCAACTCTCCGATATATATATGACTCAAAACATTTTGTGTGTGTGCCTAGACTCAACCGTTAGTGGTTCGATCAATCAGGGGGCTCCTATGTTGGAGAAGGCTTTGAATACCAACTTGTAATGCCCCGGACACACCCGCCGGTGGTCGTTTCTCCTGGCGGGGTCTAGACTGGCCCCACATATCAATACTAGTATTTTCTGCGCACTTTGTCCTCACTCGTGCGCACCCGGGAGCAACTTCCTGGTCGATCACCCATCCTGAAACTACTCCAAGCTGAGCACGCTTAACTTTGGAGTTCTGTCCGAATGGGCTCCCGGAAAAGAAGGAATTCCTTATTGATATGAGTAGCCTATCATCCCTAATAAGCCAGGCTATCACACACAGAGAGAGAGAGAGAGGGGGCGAGCGAGGGGAGGATGTAGATGAGAATGCAGGCGGACGACGTCAACAAGGTAGTATTTATTGTCGGCCGGAATATAGATCGACGGGAACAGTACACACGCCTGTCGCTGGGATTTGCGATGACTATAGTTTGAATTACACACGGTTGCCGCATTAGAATTCATGTGTGAACATAATAGCTGGCGGTTTCCAATTCAGATCCGTGTCTGATTAATAACCCCCCACCATTCAACTTCCAAACCTTGAGGCGCGAAATAGAGTGCCAATCGTGTGGGGCGGTTGTCTTGCCAGATCTTTACATTTTCTATTTTGAACACTAGATATTTACATGGTCTGAAGATTTTTTTAACTCGCACACAAGTACACAAAAATTATGATTTTTCAAACCGTTATGGTTAGCCGTTGCATGTAGATGTTGTTCAAATTTGAATTACGTCATTAAATGGCTAAAAAATCACTTAAATGTCTTTATAAGGTCAAATGAAGTCAGAAAGGGTTGAAAATTGATGATTTGGCTTTAAATAGTGTATTTTGTACACACAAAAAGTCTGGAGTTCAAAAAAGTTCAAATAAATGAAATCCATTTGTAATAGATGAGTTTTCATCCAAAACTGTGATACTTCGAAAGGGATTGTCCATTTTATACACAAAGTGCGTCCTGTTTTCGCCGTAACCCTCTCAACTTTTTGGCATATGTTATGTGGGTGAAATGATGATACCATGCCAACTTTCAACCTTTTCAGAGTTCATTTGTAGTGCTTTCCAATTTTGGGGTCATTTAACTTAAAAAATCATTAAATGCATGAAAAATACCAAATGAATTTAGAAAGGGTTGAAAATTGATGATGTGGCTCTGAATGGTGCATTTTGAACACACAAAAAGTCTGGACTTCAAATAAGTTCAAATAAATGGAATCCCTTTGTAACAGATGAGTTTTCGTTCGAAACCCTAATACTTCGAAAGGGATTGTCCATTTTGTACACGATGTGCATCCAGTTTTTGCTATAACCCTCTCAAATTTTTAGCACATGCTATGTGGGTGACATGATGATACCATGCCAACTTTCAACCTTTTCGGAGTTCAGTTGTAATGCTTTTCAATTTCGGGGTCATTTAGCTCAAAAAAATTAGTAAATGCATGAAAAATACAAAATGAAGTTAGAAAGGGTTGAAAATTGACTCTGTGGCTCTGAATGGTGCATTTTGAACACAAAAAAAGTCCGGAGTTCAAATAAGTTCAAAAAAGAACTCCCTTTGGAACATATGAGTTTTCGTCCCAAACCCTGATACTTCGAAAGAGATTGTCCATTTTATACACGAAGTGCATCCAGTTTTTGTCGTAACCCTCTCAACTTTTTAGCACATGCTATGTGGGTGAAAATGATGATACCATGCCAACTTTCAACCTTTTCAAAGTTCATTTGTAGTGCTTTTCAATGTCAGGGTCATTTAGCTTTAAAAAATCAGTAAATGCATGGAAAATACCAAGTGAAGTTAGAAAGGGTTGAAAATTGATGATGTGGCTTTGAATGGTGCATTTTGAACACAGAAAAAGTCTGTAGTTCAAATAAGTTCAAATAAATGAAATCCCTTTGTAACAGATGAGTTTTCATCCGAAACCCTAATCGCAAACAGTGGTGTGGAAGAACAGTCAAAAAAGGTGCAAAATGTTTGCGATGACGGATGCATAAAAAAGGTCAGATTTAAAAAGAAATATGTACAACAATACACACAGTTGGTTTCTAGGAACCGTTTGCGATGAAAATATCTAGGTCTATTTAAGTCTCCCCCCTTAAGCTTCGCCGGCTCATCTGCTCCAATGCATGCAACGTCCTCTTTGCAAAGATGACACCGTGCAAACGCTTCGTGAAGGCCCGTACGATGGGCGCGTCC
>LR738711.1:583951771-584003218 GCA_902687465.1 Secale cereale | reverse complement strand
GCGGCCGCCTACGCCAAGAGTGCCGCCGCATCCGCATTGAGTGCGGCCGATTTCACCGGGAGGGCATCTGCGGCTGCCGACAGGGCAGATGCAACAGCCGAGACGGCTGCAGCTGCTGCTGCGACGGCGGCTGCTACTTCTCGAGCTTGCGTTGTATTCCCTCAAAGAGGAAAGGGTGATGCAGCACAGTAGCGTAAGTATTTCCCTCTGTTTTGAGAACCAAGGTATCAATCCAGCAGGAGACCACGCGCGAGTTCCTCGCATCTGCACAAACAAAAAAGAACTTCGCAGCCAACGCGATAAGGGGTTGTCAATACTTTACGTTCACATTCAAAAGTGAGATCTAATCGAGATGATAGTTTGATATTTTTGGTGTTTTTGGTTATAAGAACAGAAAGTAAAAGTGGAAAAGTAAAGTAGATTGTAGATTGATATGTTGAGAATAGACCCGGGGGCCATAGTTTCTCTAGTGGCTTCTCTCATGATAGCGATATTCTATGGCGGGTAAGCAAATTACTGTCGAGCAATTGATAGAAAAGCGAATAATTATGAGACTATCTTGGCATGATCATTATATATAGGCATCACGTCTGAGACAAGTAGACCGAAACGATTCTGCATCTACTACTATTACTCCACACATCCACGATGGCAACAATACAATACGTGCCTTGCTGCTCCTACTGTCACTAGGAAAGGACACGACAAGATTGAACCCAAAGCCAAGCACTTCTCCCATTGCAAGAACTATATATCTAGTAGGGCAAACCAAACCAATAATTCTAGGAGACTTGCAAGGATATTATAATCATCCATAAAGAGTTCAGAGAAGAACCAAATATTTCTCATAGATAATCTTGATCATAAACCCACAATTCATCGAATCTCGACAAACACACCGCCAAAAGAGATTACATCGAATAGATCTCCTCGTAGACCGAGGAGAACTTGGTATTGAGATCCAAAGAGAGAGAAGAAGCCATCTAGATACTAGCTACGGACCCGAAGGTCTGTGGTAAACTACTCACAACTCATGGTGAGGCGATGATGATGATGTAGAAGCACTCCATGGAAGATCCCCCCCCCCCAGCGGAGCTCTGGAACAGGCCCCGAGATGGGATCTCACGGGAACAGAAGGTTGTGGCGGTGGAACTAGGGTTTTCTCAGTTGTTCTGATAGTTTCGGGGTACGTAGGTATATATAGGAGGAAGGAGGGCACTAGGGGCCAGACTGGGTGCCCACGAGGGAGGGGGCACGCCCTATAGGGGGGCCCACCCTCGTGGATGCCACGTCAGCCCTACTCCATGGTTCTCAGGTCTCTCGTGCGTATTTTGCTCCAAAAATATCTCTCCCGAAGGTTTCATTCCGTTTGGACTCCGTTTGATATTCGTTTTCTGTAAAACCCTAAACCAGGCAAAAAACAGCAATCTGGACTGGGCCTTTGGGTTAGTAGGTTGGTCCCAAAAATAATATAAAAGTGTATAACAAAGCCCATTAAACATCCAAAACATCATAAATAATAGCATGGAACAATCAAAAATTATAGATACGTTGGAGACGTATCAAGCATCCCCAAGCTTAATTCCTACTCGTCCTCGAGTAGGTAAATGATAAAAACAGAATTTTTGATGTGGAATGCTAACCAACATATTTTTTCAATGTAATTCTCTTAATTGTGGCATGAATGTTAAGATCCGGAAGATTCAAGACAAAAGTCTATATTGACATAAGAAATGATAATTTTTCATGTCTTCTCAAAATACTATGGCTAAAGAAAGTTATCCCTACAAAAATCATATAGTCTGGCTATGCTCCCTCTTCATCACACAAAATATTCATATCATGCACAACCACGGTTTCAACCAAGCACTTGTTTTCATACTCTATTCTTTCAAACCTTTCAACTTTCACGCAATACATGAGCGTGAGCCATGGACATAGCACTATAGGTGGAATAGAGAAGTGGTTGTGGAGAAGTCAAAAAGGAGGGAGATAGTCTCACATCAACTAGGCGTATCAACGAGCTATGGAGATGCCCATCAATATATATCAATGTGAGTGAGTAGGGACTGCCATGCAACTGATGCACTAGAGCTAAAAATGTATGAAAGCTCAACAAAAGAAACTAAGTGGGTGTGCATCCAACTTGCTTGCTTATGAAGACCTAGGGCATTTGAGGAAGCCCATCGTTGGAATATACAAGCCAAGTTCTATAATGAAAATTCCCACTAGTATATGAAAGTGACTAAACATGAGACTCTCTATCATGAAGAACATGGTGCTAGTTTGAAGCACAAGTGTGGAAAAAGATAGTAGCAATTGTCCCTTTTTCTTTTCTTCTTTTTTTTCTTTTCTTTTTTGACCTTTCTTTTTTTCCTTTTGGCCTTTTTTTCTCTCTCTCTCTTTTGGATGGGCTTTCTTGATTTAGCCTTTCCTCACATGGGACAATGCTCTAATAATGATGATCATCACACTTTCATTGAATTACAACTCGATACTAGAACAAAGTATGACCTATATGAATGCCTCCGGCGGTGTACCGGGATGTGCAATGAATCAATAGTGACATGTATGAAATATTATGCATGGTGGCTTTGCCACAAATACGATGTCAACTACATGATCATGCATGGCAATATGACAATATGATGCGTGTCATATGAACGAAACAGTGGAAAGTTGCATGGCAATATATCTCGGAATGGCTATGGAAATGCCATGATAGGTAGGTATGGTGGCTGTTTTGAGGAATATATACGGTGGCAGTTTTGAGGTAGGATATATAGTGGGTGTATGGTACCAGCGAAAGTTGCGCGATACAAGAGAGGCTAGCAATGGTGGAAGGGTGAGAGTGCGTATAATCCATGGACTCAACATTAGTCATAAGAAATCATATACTTATTGCAAAAATCTACGAGTCATCAAAACAAAGCAATCAACGCATGCTCCTAGGGGGGAGGTTGGTAGAAGTTAACCATCGCGCGCCCCCGACCTCCAAACAAATGTTGACACTTTACAAATACCTAATGCTCTAACTTCCGTCACATAGCGGTTCACCATACTTGCATGCTACGGGAATCACTAACTTTAACACAAGCATTTCTCAATTTCATAATAACTCCACTAGCATGACTCTAATATCACTATCCTCATATCTCAAAACAATTATCAAGCATCCAACTTCTCATCATATTCAATGCACTTAGTGTGAAAGTTTTTACTACATTGATCTTGGATGTCTATCATGTGAAGACTAGTTTTATAGCCAAAGCACATTACCATGCTGTTTTAATAGATTATCAAATGGATATAAGTGAAGCATGAGAGATCAAAAATTTCTTCAAAATATTATCACCACCATGCTCTAAAAGATATAAGTGAAGGACTAGAGCAAAAACTATTCAACTCAAAAGATATAAGGGAAGCACATAGAGTGTTCTATCAATTCCTAGGCCATATTTAACTCTCTCAAATAGGTGTGTACATCAAGGATAATTGTGGCAAACTAACAAGCAAAGAATCAAATTATACATGATGCTCCAAGTAAAACACATATCATGTGGTGAATAAAAATATAGCTCCTAGTATAGTTACAGATGGATGAAGACGAAAGAGGGGATGCCTTCCCGGGGCATCCCCAAGCTTAGGCTTTTGGTTGTCCTTGAATTTTACCTTGGGGTGCCTTGGGAATCTCCAAGCTTAGGATCTTTCCACTCTTTGTTCCATTGTCCATCAAAGCAATACTCAAAACTTGAAAACTTCACAACACAAAACTTACACAAAAATCTCGTGAGCTCCGTTAGTATAAGAAAGCAAACCACTACTCAAAGGTACTGCAAGGAATTCATTCTTTGTTTATATTGGTGTTAAACCTACTGTATTCCAACTTCTCTACGGTTCATATCCTCCAATACTAATCATAGATGCATTGAAATGAGCAAACAACACACGAAAAACAGAATCTGTCAAAAACAGAACAGGCTGTAGTAATATGCAGTTTTCGCATACTTCGGTAACTCCAAAAAATTGAACTAAATTGGTAAACATGAGGAATTTGTCTATTAATCACATTCAAAAAGAATCAACTAAATAGCATGCTCCAGTAAAATATGGTGACCATTCTAGCGAGCGCTAACGATTCTGTTTTTCACGACAAGATCATATAAACTTCACACAAGTCTTCCCAAAGGTTCTACTTGGCACAAACAATAATTAAAACACAAAACCACATCTAAACAGAAGCTAGAAGAAATATTTATTCCTAAACAGAAGCAAAAACAAAAAATATAAAATTGGGTTGCCTCCCAATAAGCACTATCGTTTTACGCCCCTAGCTAGGCATCATACATGGATAATTTAGGGAATGCCATAATGATACGATATATCGCGAAAACTCATCTCATATTCCCTACGTTCAGCAGCAAGTTTCCTTTGTGGCAAGCAAAAGTAATCAAAAGGGCTAAATTTAATGGGACAAAAGTCCCCCATGCCAAGCTCAGGAGGAATAGGTTCCTCTTTTGGCCCTTTATAGTGAACAACCAATTCATCATTCTAGGCATTCTTTTGGCAGAAGGTCATGAGCCTTTGCTCAAGGGAGAAGCCTAACACATTGTTTTGAATAGCAAAGTCATCGTTCAGCTCAGAAATTCTGTCAACCAAGACATCGGTAGGAACCTTTTTTTAAAGGTTTTCATTAAAAACAACATGATCAGGAGACCGTAACCGCATTATGTCTTCTTGATTATATAAGATATCCTTTGTGGGAGGTCGGCCAGCATCTACCCCGTAATGAGCAAAGGTTTCTTTGGCCTCTTTCATAATAAATATAAATTCATGAGCCAGAAAGATAATAGATGCACGCTTGACAGAAGAATGCTCTATATTCGAAAATTCTAGAAAGATTCTCTGAATACAGGGATGCATATGGATAAATTGCCTTTCAATTTCAACTATAAGCATAGATATAGCATCCGCAAGGCTACTAGTTCTGTGAAGAATAGAGCCACACATAGTGGGTAAAGCACCGGCACAAGTAAAGAAGTCTTGAAGAACTCATTTTCCAATAATATTACCACTACCAACCCGGAACTTCTTAATATGTAAAGTGGTAGTTTCATCCGGAGGGTCAACATAGATGTTGCCCTCAACATTACTACCCTTCTCGATAAAATCTTCCGCCATCTTAGACATGAAGGCAAGCGAACGAGAAACACATTGCAGAAGAAGGGCAAATAAAACGGCAAGGGTGAAGTCGGGGAGAGGAAAACGACAGGCAAAAAATGTAATGCGAAGGATAAGGGTTTGTGATAGGTACTTGGTATATGACTTTTGCGTAAGCCTCCCTGGAAACGGCGCCAGAAATTCTTCTTGCTACTTCTCGAGCTTGTGTTGTATTCCCTCGAAGAGAAAAGGGTGATGCAGCACAGTAGCGTAAGTATTTCCCTCAGTTTTTGATAACCAAGGTATCAATCCAGTAGGAGACCATGCGCGAGTCCCTCGCACCTGCACAAACAAATAAGAACTTCACAGCCAACGCGATAAGGGGTTGTCAATCCCTTTACGGTCACCTACAAAACTGAGATCTGATAGAGATGATAGTTTGATATTTTTGGTATTTTTGGTTACAAGAACAGAAAGTAAAAGTGGAAAAGTAAAGTAGATTGTAGATTGATATGTTGAGAATAGACCCGGGGGCCATAGTTTTCTCTAGTGGCTTCTCTGATGATAGTGATATTCTACGACGGGTAAACAAATTACTGTCGAGCAAATGATAGAAAAGCGAATAATTATGAGACTATCTAGGCATGATTATTATATATAGGCATCACGTCCGAGACAAGTAGACCGAAACGATTCTGCATCTACTACTATTACTCCACACATCAACCGCTATCCAGCATGCATCTAGAGTATTAAGTTCATAAGAACATAGTAATGCCTTAAGCAAGATGGCATGATGTAGAGGGATAAACTCAAACATAGTGATATAAACCTCATCTTTTTATCCTCGATGGAAACAATACAATACGTGCCTTGCTGCCCCTACTGTCACTGGGAAAGTACACCGCAAGATTGACCCAAAGCCAATCACTTCTCCCATTAAAAGAACTATAGATCTAGTAGGCCAAACCAAACCAATAATTCGAAGAGACTTGCAAGGATATTATAATCATGCACAAAGAGTTCAGAGAAGAACCAAATATTTCTCATAGATAATCTTGATCATAAACCCACAATTTATCAGATCTCAACAAACACACCGCAAAAAGAGATTACATCGCATAGATTTCCTCGAAGACCGAGGAGAACTTGGTATTGAGATCCAAAGAGAGAGAAGAAACCATCTAGATACTAGCTATGCACCCGAAGGTCTATGGTAAACTACTCACAACTCATGGTGAGGCGATGATGATGATGTAGAAGCACTTCATGGAAGATCCCCCCTCCGGCGGAGCTCCGGAACAGGCCCCAAGATGGGATCTCACGGGAATAGAAGGTTGCGGTGGTGGAACTAGGGTTTTCTCTGTCGTTCTCATAGTTTCGGGGTACGTAGGTATATATAGGAGGAAGGAGGGCACCAGGGGCCAGACGGGCTGCCCACGAGGTAGGGGGCGCGCCCCCACCCTCGTGGACGCCACATCAGCCCTACTCCATGGTTCTCGAGTCTCCTGTGCGTATTTTGCTCCAAAACTATCTCTCACGAAGGTTTCATTCCATTTGGACTCTGTTTGATATTCCTTTTCTGTAAAACCCTAAAACAGGCAAAACACAGCCATCTGGACTAGGCCTTTGGGTTAGTAGGTTAGTCCCAAAAAGAATATAAAAGTGTATAACAAAGCCCATTAAACATCCAAAACATCATAGATAATAGCATGGAACAATAAAAAATTATAGATACGTTGGATATGTATCAGCGGCTGCAAACGCTAAGAGCGCTCAAGCTCCCGTCCGTGCCACCGATGTCGCCCTGGCCCGGATCGGGGCCATCCACGCCAATATCGAGGATGTAGACGCCATGATAATCTAGGCCACCTTGGACTCCAGCATGCAACCCACATCTGAAAAGGCGGCGGTGGCCATGGAGGACATGCTTCGTCATGAGGTCACCGAGCAGGAGCTAGAGATGCGTGAGGCGGCAGAGATCGAGGAGCGTCGGGAGGAGGAGTTGCGCGTGGCCGAGGTGGAGGTAGAGAAGTGTCTGTTCTTCGAGGAATCGGCGGTGGAGTACCAACGCGAGCTCTGGCGCAGCCACTACTACGAGTACTACAACCTTGAGGGCGGCGCCGAGGACGAGGACGAGGACGAGGACGCGGTCGACTTCAGCAGGGGGACGCGGAGTCCACCAACGGCGGCATGTCGCCAGGACAAGTCATCGACATCTCAACTCACACCGGCGATGCATAGGCCAGCATGTCGGCGGATTTGTTAAAATTATGCATACTTAGGATTTGTTTTTAATGATGGTACTGTTCGCGTTGGTACTCCACCGCCGATTGAGGAATCGAGCAATGTTTAGGTCAACTGGCTCTGTTTAATTACTAAAATTGCTCGATTCAGTAAGTGTGATCTGTCTGATGTACGCTCTTTTGTGTGCCCAAATTGGCAAGCAAAGTTAAATTATGCAATGACGTACCCGGGGTAATTTCCACCAAAATTTGAATTATCAAAGTCATCCCATGCGCGTAAAGCACAAGAATCGTTTGCGACGCACACAATCGTTCAAAGTGAATTGTCCGGAGGCACCGCGCGCAAAGTTTCCATCCACATTTCCAACATTTTGGCCTACCGCCAAAAAATCTACCCCGCCCCCCTCCTCCCTTCCGCACCCCCTTTTCTCACTGTCCACAAGTCACATTTCCCCTGTTTCCTCATTCCTTCCTTCCTTCGTAAGCTATAGCCGCTTCCTCGCTCTCGCCGTCTCGCATCCTACCATCGGGGTCGCCATGATCTTCATCCAAGACCTCTCAAGCGGTTCCTCCTCCGGCGACGACTCCTTCACCACCTGGGTATGCCTCTCTTCTTTTTCGCACACGAACACGTCACCGTGTACCCTCGACGCCGGGGGTGATGCACTGCAGCTCACATCGAAGGAGACCCAACCGGAAGCATTGTACGCAGGCAATCCGGCGGGTGCTTTTGAGGACCCGAAACCCCACACACCCTGGAGGGACCCCGTCAGGCCGCGCGGCGGCTATGGGCTGCCCTAGGTCGATCTGATCACCCCTAGGGCCTCGAGGTTCGCCGCCCTACAATGAAGAAGAACGAGGAAGAAGAAGAACTAGGGTTAAGGAGAAAAGATAAAAAGATAAAAGTGGTAGATGTGTTTGTTCAATTGTGTGTTGTTCAATCGGGCATCACCCCTTACGTATATAAGAGGCGGATGGACTTCCCGTGCAAGGAAAAGGTTTGGATTCACGTCTAAAACCCTAGTCAAATTCGGATTTTTTTATCCGAACTTTCCAAAATGTTCGGTCTAAATCTTGCTGCACCTTGCGGATCTTTTCTGTGGTGGTAAACGACCTCGGATGGAAACAAGTCCAAAAGCGATCTTGACTATATAGTGAGACGAACAACTTCCATGTTGAACATTTTTTTCATCAGAGGTCATCTCGAGGGTCAAATCGCTCGCGCAAAACAGCTAATTATTCACGCAGCTCATCAGACATACCCACATATGTGTCTGGTTCCGGGCGTCATATTTTGCTCACTGGAGGGTCGCTCTGTGTGGGCTCTAACTTTTGCTTATGACTTCGGATTGGGATGATATTTATATCAAAATTGATCTTTTAGATGAGACACGCAACTTTCATGTTGAAACTTTCTCCATTTGAAGCCATCTTAGTTAGGTTTCTAGCCATTCTTTAATCTGGTGTCGACATGAGCATCTCTGAACTTGTCATAACTTTTACATCCGAGCTCCGCTTTAGACCATCTTCATATGCATCTATCTTCTCGAAGAGAGACATCTCATGGTGAATTTAAATAGTAAGTTTGAATTAATCTTGAGATAGCATCAAGCCACTCTTTATAAACATGCCACTTTTGTGCGTCAACACATGCCCCCCTGTTTTTCGGCAAAGCTAGCATGCCGAAAAATAACTTGTACCAAGTTTTTTCTAAGGACGATGTCAACACTCCATTGTCCATTTATATGTTCTTAGGACGATAAGTATATATAGGCCATGTCTTGTGTGAACTTTCTGATGCAAACTTGGGTGAAACCTTCTCGGCTTCATTAATAATCCGGTGATAAAGTTCCATAGATATGTATCTCAAGGTCATCCTCCGGACCATATTGTTCACCCTCTTGCTAGGATTTTATAGATAATCAACAATAAACTTTCTCCAATCCTTACTTTCGTCTATATAAAAATTTCATTAGTGGCCGAAGCTATGGACTTCGGTTTGGCCTACCTATGTTGACAAGACTAAGCATCGGCTATTGAGAGAAATGCAATACAACCTGATTAACATAGTAGCCGGATGTTTGCTGGGCCAATTCTTTCGAATTGTCATGTGTCAATATATGAACAATTTTAAAGAAAACCAAGGTAAATTTTGCATCTAGACATACCCCAATATAAATTATAAGTGATTCATCAAATCATTGATAACCCTTGGATATTTGTTGCACTACTCATAGCGAATTACCGGAAGCCTCAATATGTATAACACCTATAGCAAGTAAAAAGATTCAATCCGAATAACAATGCATATTTGGCTTTGATTAATCGTGCATAAAAATATTCTAAGCGGCATCAGGCTTCAAAAAATAGTGCCATAAGGAGATATATAAACAACACCAACACTTTGGCCATAGCTACGAATTGAACCATCAAAACATAATCTCCATAGTACTAGAGAGACAACGCTAACATCAATATTATGCATGTCATTAATCCGATGTTCAGTGATAAAATCATCTATGATTTGGCCTCTCTTATAGATCTCAAAGATGCATAAGCCAAATCATATTCAAACAAAGTATAAGCCCACTAGCCAATTCTGCAACTATGAATTGGCCTATGCAACATATATTCCACGACATTGGTCATGATGTCTCAACTCCATTCAATCATATTATAGGCATACATATGAATTTCCATGAGCACATACCTTGTCTTGCTCTCCAATTGAACTAAGGACGATGTTAGAATACTGCACTGGCCATGAATTGACATACTCTTAGGACGATAGATAAATATCGGCCATTACCATGTAAACTTCATTTAAAGCACATATAGCCGAAATAAACAAATGAAAAATCGAGTATTTCAGCCCTTTGGATCAGCACCAAACTTGTAGCTAATCAAATGTATAGTGACTTGATAATATGCTTTCATGATTTAAGAAATTATATGGCATCCATGGATTAAAATAAACCCATTGAGGGTTGCCAATCATACCTGATGACGAATTCCATGGCATAGGAGTTAATGGCATAGTTGAAGAATGCGGATAATGTGTAGACCAAAGATGCTGAAACCTTCGAGTTGGTCCCTCATAGTTTTCACTCTTTTCCTTCTTCACCTTTGCCGCACTTCTTATAATGGAAGCTTGCACATAATTATTATTTTGAGAACTTCCTTTGGGAACCCATGCCATGTTTATTTCTTCAAGCTCTTGTGCACTAAGTTTTTTTAATTTCTTCGTTTGCCAATATGATAAGCCGAGTGGGCACCCCGGCTACGATTTTGTTTGAAGCAATGGCAATTCTTGTTTTACCTTGTGCACTCTATACTTCTTTTCTTCAGATTTGGCACTTCAACTATTAATAATTGGTTGCTTCTTCTCATTGCCTTTAGTAACCGATGTCAACACTTTAATTGGTTCTTTTTCATTTGAGATCAAATCTGAAGTTGCACTCTTACGACCATCTTTTTTAACATGGTAATCTTGCTTCACCACCTCTTTCTTCTTCCTTGAGTTCTGGACCGATTCCTTATGATTGAAACGGTCTTTAAAATATGATTGTTCAAATGTTGATCCTCTTGAAGCTGCATAATGTTGGTGAGATCGTCTAAAATAAGATGGAGAATGTTCCCTTGTATCATACCTGTCCCACGATGGATATGATTCTATATGAGCATAGGGAGGCTTCCACGGCATTAGCCTTGGCGGACTAAAATAAGGATATAAATATGTTGCATCAAAATTCTCACTTTGCCAATACCGATCCTCATATTTGCGCCTTGGGGGTGATCTTGAATTCTTTGCATGATATTCGGCCGATAAGCATTCTTTTCTTCACTCTTCTTTTCATATTTTTCCAATAGTTCGGCGAAGGTGATTTTTGACCCCTTACACTTTCGCTTACTTCGGCCTTTGTTTTATTTTGGTTTTCTTTCATCGATCGTTGGATTTGCTTGATGCCCCCTAGTCCTTGGCGTCTCCATTGTAGCTTTGATGGAATTCTCGCCCTCAAGATTATGTTCATTATGCTCTTCAACAACTTCTTTCCTTGAAAGCTTGATCCAATCGCCTGGAGATTTTACCTTCTCTTTAAATGGATCAGCTTGAAGCAGCCGATGCAAAAACTTTTTGCCATCGGGACCAATCAAAATGGACTGGTCATCTCTTGCCGTTTCAACAAACTTCAACCGTCCTTTTTCAATGGCCGATTTAAGTATTTTACGAAACATTTTGCAATCCTCAAAATTATGCTTGGACGAATCATGCAACTGACAATACATTCGTCCCTGGATTGATGGCTTGACATGGTGATCAAGAGTTCTAATGTAATTATTTTTCAGCAACAAATCAAATATTTGATCACACATGCTTGAATTGAAGGTATACTTCTTATTGTTTAGCCGGTCTTGCTGTGAGAACAACTTTAGAGGTAAGCAAACGAATGGTTCAGATTTGGAATCTCCCCATTCGGCTATACAATGTGTTTTGCACTCTATATCCAATGTCTTTCGATAAGATATCATAATAGCACCGGTTTTCTCAAAAGAATTTAACCTTGGCTTTAAATTTCTGAAACGGAAGTAGTTAGAGCATACATGTCTCAATTGAGACCAAATGCAAGCCAAGTAATTAATAAGCAAAGCTACCCAATGAGATATGAACTTTAGATAAAGCAATAGGGAAAGCCTTGGCTGGAACAATAAGTTACTATCGGTCTTTATAAATGGCGCAGTAGGTTGACCGATCTGCTCAATAACAACCTTATTGCTAACAAGTAAATTACCCTTCTTCATTGGTCTTTCAAAATTAGTTATGAGGATTTTTCTAATAGATGCATCAACTATGAAGTTGCGACCAAATCCGAAAATAGGAAAATTACTTGATGGGCATACCTCTTCAAATATGTTGGGAGATCATGATGGTGGTGTGACTTGAACAATATCTTGCCCCATCTTTGGATGGCTCCCCAATGTCTTATCATCATCTTTCTCTTGATTCCGTGCATCATTTTTTTGAAGATCCTTGTCAGGCAAACTTTGTTCGGCTACTTGCTCTTGTTCTAGATGCTCGTCAATTTGTACGGCACGAAACTCATAGGGCAGGAAGCAGGTTCCATTAACTTCAAAAAAATTAAGCACCGATGTTTTCCTATGCTTGACATGCCCTCTCTCAGTGATGCTTGCCTAGTTGGATTTGATGGATTCGAAATATATACTACTAGATTCGTCTTTTTCAACCGAAGCACTTTTATTTTTTGAATCATCATTCTTTTCACCGGTTCTACCAATTGCCAATGCTTCTTTTATTTGAGCCAACTCTTTTTCTGTTTGTTTCTGGCGGCAAGCAGAAAAATTGGCTTTAAGTTTTTTCTCAATTTCAGCCCACTCCAGATATGATTGCCCCCCAATGCTTTTAGATTCCTTCGGCAATGACACATGAGTGTTGCCAAAATTTTGCAATTGTGTAGGGGGTGTATAATATGATGTAGTACTAGGTGAAGGCATATGCATTGTTGTAAGACCATATTTTTTCTCGCCAATTTTATCAATTGGCAAAGATTCATCTTCTTGCAAAACTCTAGTGTTTATTGCATTATAATCAGGAACTAGCCCCTTATCATGTTGTTCAAGGCAAAGAGCACTAATTCTCTTGTTTTGTGCCAAGCTCTTTTTTAATGCAGCCACAATCGCTTCCGGAAGGGATTGCTTCGCAATACTTTCAGATTCTTTCGGTAATGATTCGTGAGTGTTGCCGAAATTCTTGAATTGCGTAGAAGATGCATTATATGCTACAATATTTGATGACATCACATGTGTTCCTGTAAAATTTTCACTTATTCGGCTATGACCATGAAGATGCGGGACCGAATTATGAACATCTACAATTGCATACGATGCTGAAAAATTACTAACATGAGGTGTAGCATATGATGGTAGAGAGTAACTGGCCGAATAGCAAGTAGTTGCATGGCCAATTCTCCCTTCCATCGGCAAGGTTGAATTCACATATTGCAAATTAGTTGTCGATGAATAAAAAGGTGAAACACTTTCTTGTATGTTATTGGAAATTTTAACATGAGGTGTTTCAAATTGATTAAACAAACCCATAATGTTGTTCATCGGCATATGGATTTGTGGGGTTATCGATGCATGAGAGTTTGGATACATATGTTGTACGTTGCTAAAATCATAAGAATTTGGAGCATGAAGATTGTTTTGCATCGGCCCTTGCGCATAATTAGATGCATGATTGATAAAACGAGGGCTAGCCGATACATTATGCACATTAGGTGATCCAGCAACAACATATGGATTATTTGCATCTACAAAGGGGAATTGGGTATTCATATTACCTTTGTAGATTACAGCAACTTGATGACGATCTCTTCGTAGCAAGAACGGTCTGGAGACCGTTCAAAGCAGGCTGGAGACCGTTCAACGCTTCTTCCCCAGCGAAGTCGCCAAAATGTGTGTTTGCACACGAACACGTCACCGTGTACCCTCGCCGCCGAGGGTGATGTACCGCAGCTCACGTCGAAGGATACCCAGCCGGACGAGGGGTACGTAGGCAATCCGGCGAGTGCTTTTGAGGACCCGAAACCCCACACGCCCGGGAGGGACCCCGTTAGGGCATGCGGCGGCTATGGGCTGCCCTAGGTTGACCGGATCGCCCCTAGGGCCTCGAGGTTCGCCGCCCTGCAATGAAGAAGAACGAACGAAGAACGAGGAGAAAGAAGAACTAGGGTTTAGGAGAAAAGATAAAAAGATAAAAGTGGTAGATGTGTTTGTTCGATTGTGTGTTGTTCAATCGGCCGTCACCCCTTAGGTATATAAGAGGCGTCTGGACTTCCCGTGCAAGAAAAAGGTTTGGATTCACATCCAACCCTAGTCAAATCTGGATTGGTTTTATCTGAACTTTCCAAAACTGTTCGGTCTAAAACTTGCTGCACCTTGCGTGTCTTTTTTGTGGTGGTAAATGACCTCGGATGGAAACGAGTCCAAAAGCAATCTTGACAGTTTCGACGAGATGAACAACTTTAATGTTGAACATTTGTTCATCAGAGGTCATCTCGAGGGTCAAATCGCTCACGCAAAACAGCTAATTATTCACGCAGCTCATCAGACATACCCACATATGTGTCTGGTTCCGGGCGTCATATTTTGCTCACTGGAGGGTCACATTGTGCGGGCTCTAACTTTTGCATATGACTTTGGATTGGGACGATATTTTTATCAAAATCTATCGTTTCGATGAGACGCGCAACTTTCATGTTGAGACATTCTCCATTTGAAGCCATCTTAATTGGGTTTCTAGCCATTCTTTAACCTCGTGTCGACATGAGCATCTCTGAACTTGTCATAAATTTTACATCCGAGCTCCGCTTTAGACCATCTTCATATTCATCTTGATCTTCTTGAAGAGAGCCATCTCATGGTGACTTTCAATAGTAAGTTTGAATTAATCTTGACATAGCTTCAAGCCACTCTTTATAAACGTGCCACTTTTGAGCGTCAACACTTCTCTCTCTTGGGCAATGCCTTGGAATGAAAGATTTTTACACGGCGGCCGATTTGTGTCATTTCTTCCTCTTGTAGCTTCCGAGGACCATAAGTGGCAACGAATGGAGTAGGGTGGCTGAAGATCTATCTGCTCGTTCTCATCATCAATCTCCATGCGTGAAGCTAGTTGCGTTTGAATCTGTGGACAGTGGGCGGAAGTTTCTGGCATGTGCAAAGAAGGTTAGACCCTCTTTCATTGTTACAAATCATTTGTTAGATGTGATTCAGACACTGTCATGGTCCCAACCCATTTATACCACATCCTAAGACAGTGTCACAGTTTGTACCTAGTATCTTAATTTATTGCCATCTCATCAGGGTGCCATTAGAAAATTATTTGGCACTCCTTCAGCAGTTTGTGCAGCCAACTTTGATCCACACATCTGATTAGCCAAGCGGTAAAATACTAAATCTTTATGGCACGAAGGAACTAGGCATCGGAGCAACTACGTGCTCCGGAATCCAGGTCCCTAAATTTTTTCCACTGCAACGGCTCGCCAGTGCAGGGCACCGGTGTGAGATGTAGCAGCAGTTGTCTTTATACCACTTTTGGCATACATAGTCGACAGCCTTAGTGCTATTAGTTCTATGTTACTAAATTTGTGCATGTACACACCTGTTAGTATCAATTTGTTGTCATCCAAACACTGTCGCTATGATGTTGCAGTTATATTTACCTTCCTCATAAAATGTACAATTTGTTATTTATTGTAGATGAGTAAGAACTTGTAGCGTTGTTGTAGTTAATTATAGCTTCTGATGTTCCGGAATTTGGTTGTTGTCTCAGTAGCAATTAATTCGTTTGCATATTGATCTTTTTGAGAAGATATGTCATAATTAACATGTTTCTTTAGTTTTTCAAAATACGCATGATTTTCTATGTTGCTATAAACCCATTTCACCTACAATTGTTACTGATCTAGTTTTAAATATTATAGGATCAATGGAAGTGTTCTTACTTGGAGTGGGTTGATCAAGAGTGGCCACAGTCTTCGAAGATGTGCCTAGCGAAGCTCTGGAGCATGTATGAGGAAGAGAACAGACGTAGGCTTAGAGAAACTGTTGTCAACGCTGAAGAATATTTGAAGATGCAGGATAAAAAGTGGAAGGTGGAGAATGAGCTTTGATTTTTTAAATAAGACTTTGCTAAGATGGTGTTGGCGAAGAAGGAGGCACTTTCCCAGTTGGCCCGTGCAAAACAGGTTCTTACTGAACTAAAAGCAGAGGTGGATAAGACGAGCCAGGATGATCTTGATTAGGGAAATGAATATATTGTTCTAATATTGTTCTTATGAAGTTGAACTAGCTATATATTGTATTGTGTTGTTTTCATGTAGCTATCGTACTGTGATGTTATAATATATTTATGTGCCTGATATGAAATTGGCAAATAGTTGTTCGATATGAAATGTGAATTTGCATAATACTGGACTTATTAATTCTAAACTAATAAACCTGCTAAATGTGTCATGGATCTTTGCAAATGGTTCTAGCAGTAAAAGCACTTGTGATGGATAGCCCGACGCCACACAATTTTCTTCATCAAATCGTGTGTGATGTAGTAGATAAAAGCGAACAGATAACCAAGGTAGAGCGTGTGTGATAGTTACACCTTTCACACACGAGTCTACAAATAAAACTGTATGGGATGTACATACGAACGGAAACATTTTCCCTGGATTGACTGTGTGGGTTGTACATAAGAACGGAAACATATGCCTTGGATTGACTGTGTGCGATATACATACGAACGGAAATGTTTTCCCTGGATTGATTGTGTGGGATGTACATAAGAACGGAAATGTATTCCTCGGATTGACTGTGTGTGATATACATACCTACGGAAATGTTTTTCTGGGATTCACCATGTGGGATGTACATACCTACGGAAATGATTGGGTTTCGATGCCTCACCCGATCTCACACGAGCTCATTTCGTGTCCCAGGAGGGCCTATCCCTGATGATTTATGGGTCGTGTGGGAAGGACCCCCCCCCCTATTGCCCACACTCGCTAGGTGATGGTTCCAAATGCCATCACTAAAAGGGGTTTAAAACCGTTTGTATAGCACCGGCACGTAGTAGTGCATCCTTTGGAAAGTAGGAAGGGAAATTAAACAATGTATGAGTTGAAGAGTTACTATCACTAGACGGTGGGCACGGGTAGCTAATCCGCTCTTCCTCCTTTTGTTCTTCGCTCTCCTCCTCATCTTTCTCATCTAATGAGCGCACTGTGTCATCAATTTTTGTCGGGTTCAGGGCTCAGCAAAACCCTTGTTAAGTTCGAACACTGGGGTGCGTGTGGAGAACTCAACTTCCCCTATCTGCCTACTCGCCGTCTCCACGAACTAGCTCACTGAACAAGAAGGAAAGTGACATGGGGTAGTTTACCCAGGTTCAGGCCATCTATCGGTGAGTGGCCCTACTCCTGCAATGTGGTGGATTGCCTCAAGGTGGGCTGAGGAAGAACTAGTACAGTCGCTGAACAACCTCAGGAGGTGTGCTCTTAGGTGTATGGGTGAGGGAGGTCTGGATGATCCGTCCCCCCTATGGTGGTGGCTAAGCTATATTTATAGTGGCCTTGGTCCTCTTCCCCCGCAAAGTTGGCGGGAAGGGGTCCCACAACGGACAAATTTGAAGGGAGAGAACTAGTACATCTTATCCTGGCGAAAGGTGGTCTTCACCTGAAAAGTTTCTAGTAGTGACGCCACTGTGGGCTCGTGACGACCTCCGTCCTGCCGTCCTCGTGATCATGGTCTTGTTACATGGAAATGGAAACCTTTGGCTGATTTCTCGGGACTTCGCGCCCGCGCTTGCCTCTTTAGCACCAAAGACGAAACCTGATGTCCTGCGCCCGCTGGCGCCAGCTTGGCCTTGGTCGTCATGGCTGGCCTCATCCGAACCTAATGAGGTGGGGGCTTGCACAGAGATCCCTGCTCCTCGGGAGCCAGCCTGGTGAGACTGCTCCTTCCGAGGGTCTTGGCGTCGTCCGCCTTGCGAGGCTTGGCCCCTAGCGAGGGTCTTGAGTGTCGATGCTGAAGATGGGTCGTACCAGGCCGGTGAAGAAGCCACGTCATGGGCTTTAGGAAGGCAAGTCTGGGTACCCTAGTTCCAAGAACGCCGACAGTAGCCCACGGGCCCAAGGCGCGCTCGGACTTGGCTCCGAGGTGAAGCCAAAGGGCAAGGGCGAAGCACCGCGGGCCCCGACCGCCAGCGGGCCTGATTTTTGCATGGTGCCTAGATTAGGCATAGGCGTCTCCACTTCCCCATGCTTCCTCGGCAATCGTCCTGGACTAACAAAAAGGCTGGTGCTTGCATCTTAATCTTCATCGCCTTCCTTTCGTCTTTCTCCAGATCCCCTTTACCTCCTCTGCGACTTCTTTGATGATGATGACGCCGGCGAGCGCTCGGTGGAGAGATTGCCGCGCTCCACCGGAGTGACTACCAGGTCCGGGGTCACTCCCTTGAAGAGGCTGACGCATGGGGCCCCGAAGAAGTTAGGGGTGGTTCCTCCTTCCCAGGGCGATGCTTCCGCCTCGACGCCGATCGCTGGTCCCGCAGGGTCCGCTGCCACGCACTCTCCCGCCCCCTAGGGTGCGATGAGTCTTCTGGCCGAGAAGTGCGGGGCCGCCTCGCTCATGTACAAGAAGACGACGTACATTGCTATCAACCAGTAAGTATCTTACCTTATTTCTGTTTCTGTCCTGGGTGCTGTTCTCATGGCGTCCTCCTCCTGATGGCCATGCAGTCGCCATCGACGAAGAAGAGGAAAGAGAAGGCCAGGCCACCTTACGCGTGCCCGCTCCTAGGCATGCCTCTCGGGGCTCGGAGACCCTAGCTCAGGAGACGACCACCAGCGCGGCCAGGTTGACCCCGGAGGCCCCAGCCCCCGGCGACCCTACTGGGGGTGCAAAGGCTAAGAAGCTCCCTGTCGTCCAGGTTCCTGCTGCCCAGCCGACCCAGGCGCCGATGCAGTCTTCTCCTCAAGCCATCACACCAGTGGGTCATAGCTCTGCCACCATGCCCCGCGCCTTGGAGGATGCCTTCGCCGCGCTGAACCAGCTCCAGTTGACCTCCATGATGGTGACCGCCGCATGGCGACGGGACGCCTAGGCTGATCTCGGGGTGGCTCCATGTTGGGGAACGTTGCATGGAAAACAAAAAATTTTCTCTACGTTCACCAAGATCAATCTAGTAGATGCAACTACGAGGGGAGAGTAGGATCCACATACCCTTGTAGATCGCTAAGCGGAAGCGTTATGAACGCGGATGATGGAGTCGTACTCGTCGCGATTCAGATCGCCGAAGACCTAGCACCGAAGCAACGGTGCCTCCGCGTTCTTCACACGTACGGCTCGGGGACGTCTCCTCCTTCTTGATCCAGCAAGGGGTGGAGGAGAGGTTGATGGAGAACCGGCAGCACGACGGCGTGGTGGTGATGGTGGAGGAGAATTCCAGCAGAGCTTCGCCTAAGCACCGCGGGAGAAGAAGATGTTGTGGGAGAGGGAGGGCAGCACCGAGGCACAAACTGTGTTGTCTGCCCTCCCTTTGCCCCACTATATATAGGGGGGGTGGAGAGGTGAGGGCGCCCTAGGGTTTCCCCCCTAGGGGGCCGGCGGCCAGGGCAAGGGGGGGGCGGCGGCCAAGGCAGGGGGGGGCGGCGGCCAGGGCCAGGCCCTAGGGTTTCCCCCCTAGGTGCCTTGCCCCCCAAGGCTAGGGGGTGCGGCCACCCTAGAGGGGTCCACCCCCCTTAGCGCACAAGGAGAGGGCCCAGGGGGGGGCGCACAGCCCCCTGAGGGCTGTGGTGTTCCCCCTTGTGGCCCATTAGGCCCAGAACTGCTTCCGGACCCCCCGAAACCCCTTTCCGGTACTCCGCCGATTTCCCGATGCTCCCCGGAACACTTCCGGACTCCGAAACCTTTCATCCTATATATCAATCTTCGTCTCCGGACCATTCCGGAGACCCTCGTCATGTCCGGGATCTCATCCGGGACTCCGAACAACCTTCGGTAACCATACACTATTCTCACTAACAACCCTAGCGTCACCGAACGTTAAGTGTGTAGACCCTGCGGGTTCGGAAACCATGTAGACATGACCGAGACACTCCCAGGTCAATAACCAATAGCGGGATCTGGATACCCATATTTGTTCCCACATGTTTCTCGATGATCTCATCGGATGAACCACGATGTCAAGGATTTAGGCAATCCCGTATACAGTTCCCTTTGTCTCGTCGGTATGTTACTTGCCCGAGATTCGATCGTCGGTATCTCTATACCTAGTTCAATCTCGTTACCGGCAAGTCTCTTTACTCGTTACCGTAATACATAATCCCGTGACCAACTACTTAGTCACTTTGAGCTCATTGAGATGACGTATTACCGAGTGGGCCCGGAGATACCTCTCCGTCACACGGAGTGACAAATCCCAGTCTTGATCCATGTCAACTCAACAGACACCCTCGGAGATACCTGTAGAGTACCTTTATAGTCACCCAGTTACGTTGTGACGTTTGGTACACACAAAGCACTCCTACTGTGTCAGTGAGTTACATGATCTCATGGTCATAGGAACTTATACTTGACATGCAGAAAACTATAGCGATAACTGACACGATCAAAAGCTATGTTAACGTTTGGGTCTCGTCCATCACATCATTCTCCTAATGATGTGATCCCGTTATCAAATGACAACTCATGTCTATGACCTGGAAACCGCGGTCATCTTTGATCAACGAGCTAGTCCTGTAGAGGCTTACTAGGGACACAAAGTCTGTCTATTTATCCACACGTGTATCTGAGTTTCCATTCAATACAGTTATAGCATGGATAATAAACGATTATCATGAACAAGGAAATATAATAATAACTCTTTTATTATTGCCTCTAGGGCATATTTCCAACAGTCTCCCACTTGCACTAGAGTCAATAATCTAGCATTACAAGGTAATGAATCTAACACCCATAGAGTCCTGGTGTTGATCGTGCTTAGCCCGTGGAAGAGGCTTAGTCAACGGATCTGCGACATTCAAATCCGTGTGTACTTTGCAAATGTTTATGTCCTCCTCCTTGACCGAATCGCGGATGGAATTGAAGCGTCGCTTTATGTGTCTGGTCCTCTTGTGAAACCTTGGTTCCTTGGCTAGAGCAATGGCACCAGTGTTGTCACAGAACAGAGTCATTGGGTTCAGTGCACTAGGCACAACTCCAAGATCTGTCATGAACTCCTTCATCCAGACACCTTCCTTCGCCGCCTCCGAGGCAGCTATATACTCCGCTTCACATGTAGAATCAGCTACCACGCTCTGCTTGGAACTGCACCAGCTTACCGCACCCCCGTTGAGAATATATACGTATCCGGTTTGAGACTTAGAGTCATCCGGATCAGTGTCAAAGCTTGCATCGACGTAACCCTTTACGACGAGCTCTTGATCACCTCCATACACGAGAAACATATCTTTAGTCCTTTTCAGGTACTTCAGGATATTCTTGACCGCTGTCCAGTGATCCATACCAGGATTACTTTGAAACCTTCCGGCCATACTTATGGCAAGGCTGACATCTGGTCTTGTGCACAGCATTGCATACATGATAGAGCCTATGGCTGAAGCATAGGGGACGACACTCATCTTTTCTCTATCTTCCGCAGTCACTGGGCATTGAGTCTTACTCAACTTTGTACCTTGCAATACCGGCAAGAACCCCTTCTTGGATTGATCCATTTTGAACTTCTTCAAAACTTTATCAAGGTATGTGCTTTGTGAAAGTCCTATCAAGCGTCTTGATCTATCTCTATAGATCTTGATGCCCAATATGAAAGCAGCTTCACCGAGATCTTTCATCGAAAAACTTTTGTTCAAATACCCCTTCACGCTATCCAAAAATTATATATTGTTTCCAATCAGCAATATGTCATCCACATATAATATTAAAAACGCTATAGAGCTCCCACTCACTTTCTTGTAAATACAAGCTTCATTGTAAACTTGTATAAACCCAAAAGCTTTGATCACCTCATCAAAGCGAAGATTCCAACTCCGAGATGCTTGCACCAGCCCATAAATGGAACGCTGGAGCTTGCATACTTTGTCAGCATTCTCTGGATCGACAAAACCTTCTGGTTGCATCATATACAACTCTTCCTTAAGAAAACCGTTAAGGAACGCTGTTTTGACATCCATCTGCCAAATTTCATAATCGAAATATGCAGCTATTGCTAACATGATTCGGACGGATTTAAGCATCGCTACGGGTGAGAAAGTCTCATCGTAGTCAATCCCTTGAACTTGTGAAAAACCTTTTGCCACAAGTCGAGCTTTATACACGGTGACATTACCGTCAGCGTCCGTCTTCCTCTTAAAAATCCATTTATTCTGAATGGCCTTCCGCCCTTCAGGTAATATTTCCAAAGTCCATACTTTGTTTTCATACATGGATCCCATCTCGGATTTCATGGCCTCTAACCATTTGTCGGAATCTGGGCCCACCATCGCTTCTCCATAGCTCGTAGGTTCACCGTTGTCTAACAACATGACCTCCAAGACAGGGTTACCATACCACTCAGGTGCAGTGCGTACCCTTTGTCGACCTGCGAGGTTCGGTAGTAACTTGATCAGAAGCTTCTTGATCATCATCATTGGCTTCCTCTTCAACCTCTGCAGGCTCCACAAAAACATCTTTCTGTGCTGCGCTACTTTCTGGTTGAAGCAGAGGTTCAATAACCTCATCAAGTTCTACCTTCCTCCCACTCAATTCTTTCGAGAGAAACTCTTTCTCGAGAAAGGACCCGTTCTTAGCGACAAACACTTTGCCCTCGGATCTGAGATAGAAGGTGTACCCAACTGTTTCTTTTGGGTATCCTATGAAGACACATTTGTCCGCTTTGGGTTCGAGCTTTTCTGGCTGAAGCCTTTTGACATAAGCATCGCAACCCCAAACCTTGAGAAAAGACAACTTCGGTTTCTTACTAAACCATAGTTCATACGGTGTTGTCTCAACGGACTTAGATGGAGCCCTATTTAAAGTGAATGCAGCTGTCTCTAACGCATATCCCCAAAACGATAGTGGCAAATCGGCAAGAGACATCATAGAACGCACCATATCTAATAGGGTTCGATTACGACGTTCGGACACACCATTACGCTGTGGTGTTCCAGGTGGCGTCAACTCTGAAACAATTCCACATTTTCTTAAGTGATCACCAAACTCATAACTCAGATATTCTCCCCCTCGATCAGATCGTAGGAACTTGATCTTCTTGTTACGATGATTTTCAACTTCACTCTGAAATTGCTTGAACTTTTCAAAAGTTTCAGACTTATGCTTCATCAAGTAAATATACCCATATCTACTTAAGTCGTCAGTGAAGGTGAGAAAATAACGATATCCACCGCGCGCCGTTACACTCATCGGACCGCACACATCAGTATGTATGATTTCCAATAAGTCACTTGCCCGTTCCATTGTCCCTGAAAACGGGGTCCTTGTCATCTTGCCCATGAGGCACGGCTCGCACGTGTCAAGTGATTCAAAATCAAGAGACTCCAAAAGTCCATCAGCATGGAGCTTCCTCATGCGTTTCACGCCGATATGACCGAGACGGCAGTGCCACAAGAAAGTGGAATTATCATTATCTACTCTACATCTTTTGGCATCAATGTTATGAACATGTGTATCATCACTATCGAGATTCAATAAGAATAAACCCCTAACTTCGGGTGCATGACCATAAAAGATATTACTCATATAAATAGAACAACCATTATTCTCTGACTTAAATGAGTAACCGTCTCGCAATAAACAAGATCCAGATATAATGTTCATGCTTAACGCAGGCACTAAATAACAATTATTCAGGTTCATAACTAATCCCGATGGTAATCGAAGAGCGAGCGTGCCGACGGCGATCACATCAACCTTGGAACCATTTCCCACGCGCATCGTCACTTCGTCCTTCGCCAGCCTCCGTTTATTCCGCAGTTCTTGTTTAGAGTTGCAAATGTGAGCAACCGAACCGGTATCAAATACCCAGGCACTACAACGAGAGTTGGTAAGGTACACATCAATAACATGTATATCACATATACCTTTGTTGTTGTTGGCCCCCTTCTTGTCCGCCAGATACTTGGGGCAGTTCCGCTTCCAGTGGCCGTTCCCCTTGCAATAGAAACACTCAGTCTCTGGCTTGGGTCCAGCCTTGGGTTTCTTCACTGGATTAGCAACTGCTTTGCCACCCTTCTTAGAGTTACCCTTCTTGCCCTTGCCATTCTTCTTGAAACTGGTGGTCTTATTGACCATCAACACTTGATACTCCTTCTGGATGTCTGCCTCAGCGACTTTCAGCATCGAAAACAGCTCGGCGATGGTCTTGTTCATCCCTTGCATGTTATACTGCTGCACGAAGCTCTTGTAGCTTGGAGGGAGTGACTGGAGAATTCTGTCAATGATAGCCTCATCCGAGAACACAAGTCCCAGATCAGCTATGCGGGTATAGTACCCAGACATCTTCAGTAAGTGCTCACTGACAGACGAATTCTCCTCCATCTTGCAAGCGATGAATTTATCGGTGGTCTCATACCTCTCGATCTTAGCATTCTTCTCAAAGATGAACTTCAACTCCGTGTACATCTCATATGCACCATGACGTTCAAAACGCCTTTGAAGTCCTCCTTCCAAGCCGTACAACATGGCACACTGCACTATCGAATAGTCATCCGAACGCGTCTGCCAGACGTTCATAACATCCGCAGAGGCTCCAGGAGCGGGGGGGTCACCTAGCGGTGCATTTAGGACATAAACCTTTTGGGCAGCTGTGAGGATGATCCTCAGATTGCGGAGCCAGTCCACAAAGTTGCTCCCGTCATCTTTCAGTTTAGCTTTCTCTAGGAACGCATTAAAATTCAGGGGTGCTACTGCGCGAGCCATCTACAACCAAAATTTGCAAAGTCATTTTAGACTATTGTTCATGATAAGTGAGTTATTACCTAATCAAATTAATTATAACTCCCACTCAAATTGACATCCTTCCGGTCATTCGAGCGTGACATGATCCAAATTCACCAACCCAAGTCCGATCATCACGTGAGATGAGGTGGTGTCAATGGTGAACATCAACATGTTGATCATATCTACTATATGACTCATGCTCGACCTTTCGGTCCTCCGTGTTCCGAGGCCATGTCTGTACATGCTAGGCTCGTCAAGTCTAACCCGAGTGTTCTGCACGTGCAAAACTGGCTTGCACCCGTTGTATGCGAACGTAGAGTCTATCACACCCGATCATCACGTGGTGCTTCGAAACGACGAACCTTCGCAACGGCGCACACTCGGGGGGAACACAATTTTATCTTGAAATTTTAGTGAAGGATCATCTTATAATGCTACCATCGTCCTAAGCAAAATAAGATGCATAAAAGGATTAACATCACATGCAAATCATAAGTGACATGATATGGCCATCAACTCGTGCTTTTGATCTCCATCTCCAAAGCACCGGCATGATCTCCATCGTCACCGGCGCCACACCATGATCTCCATCATCATGATCTCCATCATCGTGTCGCCATCGGGGTTGTCGGCGCCCACCATGCTCTTACTACTATTGCTATCGTTTAGCGATAAAGTAAAGCATTACAAAGCGCTTAATGATTGACACGCAGGTCATACAAAAATTAAAGACAACCCTATGGCTCCTGCCGGTTGCCGTATGCATCAACATGCAAGTCGATATTAACTATTACAACATGATCATCTCATACATCAAATATAATTCATCATGTCATTGGCCATATCATATCACATGCATACCCTGCAAAAACAAGTTAGACGTCCTCTAATTTGTTGTTGCATGTTTTACGTGGCTGCTATGGGTATCTAGCAAGAACGTTTCTTACCTACGCAAAACCACAACGGTGATATTCAAGTTGCTATTTAACCTTCTACAAGGACCGCCTTGTTCTATTCCGATTCAACTAAGATAGGAGAGACAGACACCCGCCAGCCATCTTATGCAACAAAAGTCACATGTCTGTCGATGGAACCGGTCTCATGTACGTGGACATGTAAAGTTGGTCCGGGCCGCTTCATCCTATAATACCGCTGAATCAAGAAAGACTAAGGAGGGCAGCAATTTAAACATCAACGCCACAAACCCTTTTGTGTTCTACTCGAGAAAGCATCTACGCAAGATCCTAGCTCTGATACCACTGTTGGGGAACGTTGCATGGAAAACAAAATTTTTTCTCTACGTTCACCAAGATCAATCTAGTAGATGCAACTACGAGGGGAGAGTAGGATCCACATACCCTTGTAGATCGCTAAGCGGAAGCGTTAAGAACGCGGTTGATGGAGTCGTACTCGCCGCGATTCAGATCGCTGAAGATCCAAGCACCGAAGCAACGGTGCCTCCGCGTTCTTCACACGTACGGCTCGGGGACGTCTCCTCCTTCTTGATCCAGCAAGGGGTGGAGGAGAGGTTGATGGAGAACCGGCAGCACGACGGCGTGGTGGTGATGGTGGAGAAGAACTCCAGCAGGGCTTCGCCTAAGCACCGCGGGAGAAGATGTTATGGGAGAGGGAGGGCAGCACCGAGGCACGAACTTGTGTTGGCTGCCCTCCCTTTGCCTCACTATATATAGGGGGGCGGAGAGGGGAGGGGCGCCCTAGGGTTTCCCCTAGGGGCGGCGGCCAGGGCAAGGGGGAAGGGGGCGGCGCCCCCTGGGGTTAGGGTTTCCCCCCCAGGTGCCTTGCCCCCCAAGGCTAAGGGGGTGCGGCCACCCTAGGGGGGTCCACCTCCCTTGGCGCACAAGGAGAGGGCCCAGGGGGGGCGCACAGCCCTATGAAGGCTGTTGTGTCCCCCCTTGTGGCCCATTAGGCCCAGAAACACTTCCGGGACCCCCGAAACCCTTTCCGGTACTCCGCCGATTTCCCGATGCTCCCCGGAACACTTCCGGACTCCGAAACCTATCATCCTATATATCAATCTTCGTCTCCGGACCATTCCGGAGACCCTCGTCATGTCCGGGATCTCATCCGGGGCTCCGAACAACCTTCGGTAACCATGCACTATTCTCACTAACAACCCTAGCGTCACCGAACCTTAAGTGTGTAGACCCTGCGGGTTCGGAAACCATGTAGACATGACCGAGACACTCCCAGGTCAATAACCAATAGCGGGATCTGGATACCCATATTGGTTCCCACATGTTTCTCGATGATCTCATCGGATGAACCACGATGTCAAGGATTCAGGCAATCCCGTATACAGTTCCCTTTGTCTCGTCGGTATGTTACTTGCCCGAGATTCGATCGTCGGTATCTCTATACCTAGTTCAATCTCGTTACCGGCAAGTCTCTTTACTCGTTACCGTAATACATAATCCCGTGACCAACTACTTAGTCACTTTGAGCTCATTGAGATGACGTATTACCGAGTGGGCCCGGAGATACCTCTCCGTCACACGGAGTGACAAATCCCAGTCTTGATCCATGTCAACTCAACAGACACCCTCGGAGATACCTGTAGAGTACCTTTATAGTCACCCAGTTACGTTGTGACGTTTGGTACACACAAAGCACTCCTACTGTGTCAGTGAGTTACATGATCTCATGGTCATAGGAACTTATACTTGACATGCAGAAAACTATAGCGATAACTGACACGATCAAAAGCTATGTTAACGTTTGGGTCTCGTCCATCACATCATTCTCCTAATGATGTGATCCCGTTATCAAATGACAACTCATGTCTATGACCTGGAAACCGCGGTCATCTTTGATCAACGAGCTAGTCCTGTAGAGGCTTACTAGGGACACAAAGTCTGTCTATTTATCCACACGTGTATCTGAGTTTCCATTCAATACAGTTATAGCATGGATAATAAACGATTATCATGAACAAGGAAATATAATAATAACTCTTTTATTATTGCCTCTAGGGCATATTTCCAACACTCCAGACCAATTCATCCATCAGGATAACTTGGAGCATGGCTGAGGCCTGCTGAAGAGGGCAAGAAGGTGGCTGGCGTGGCCGTGGCTGAACGCAACATGGCGAGGGCCAGCGCGAAGGCTGCTGAGGAGCACGGCCACACGATGAAGGACGAGCTGAAGACCCTCATCGACAAACATGCCGATGACGCCCGCCATCTTGAGGAGCAGGAGAAGGAGATGAAGGCCCGGGCGGCTTCTCTTGACGATCGTGACGCCGTGCTGAAGCAAACAGCCTAGGACCAAGCTACGGAGCGCGGCCGCCTGGAGAAGTTGGAGAAGGAGGTGGAAGCAGCCCGGAGGTCCCTTGCTGAGGCTGTGAAGGCGGCCACTGTGAAGCGTGACGCCTTCGTATCCCTTGAGAAGAGTCTCCGCACTTCCCAGTGATTCCTTTACGGAACAGGGTATAAGAAGCCGCTGGCGACACCGAAGGAGGGCCCCGTCGGACTGCTCCCTAGGCTCGCCATGTCGCTTGACGGTGTCCTCGCCGGTTTGGGCCCCTTTGTGGAGGCGAAGGCTCATGCCTTTTCCACCTCGGTCATGACGCGCATCTACCACCACCTCTACCTCTGAGACCCCAACTTCGACTTTGGCGCCCTGCTTGAGCCCGCGGCTTCTGAGCCTCGAGGCACCGCTGCCAAAGTCGTTAAGGAGCAGGTGGAGGCTCTAATGCAGCAGTTTCGTCCGGTCGACTCCGCAGCCGCGGCAGAGGAAGTCGATGGAGGAGACGGTGGCGATGTTGTTGACCATAGGTCACCCCAGGCGGGCGATGGTGGTGTCCAGGGCTGAAGACGAGGACGGGGACACCGTTGCTTCCTGTTTTATCCCTGCAACATTTATCGTGCATTGTGGAGGAGTAGGAACTTTCGCTTCGAACCTTTGAGAGACAATATGTTTTGTAATAACTTGCTAGGGTTCGCTATCTTCCTTTCTGGTTGCTTTAGTGCTCTGCGTCAGCAGGGCCTGGCGATGTGCATACCTATGCCGCCGTTGGGGCGTCTGGATCACCAGGACGAGACCAAGGGGTGAGGGGCTACGTGGACAGTTAGGCCCCTAGGTCGCGATGCCCAGGGGTCCCCCTAGACGTTCGAACATCGATCATGAAGGAGATGCGGGTGTAGGTTCTAGTGTTCTGCGTCGGCAGGGCCCGACCCCGCGCATACCTTAGTCGTCGTTGGGGCGTCCGGATCACCAGGCGGAGACCAAGGGATGAGGGGCTACATCGACAGTTAGGCCCCTGGGTCGCAATGCCCAGGGGTCCCCCTTGACGTATGAACAAACCTCCATACATGTTCCTCGCCGGGATTTCGCTCAGGAGGGGCGCGCGAAGACCAGGTCCGAGGGACCTGGCGAGGTGTACACTAGGTGTGACCTGACCGTAGCCTCCGTGCTCAGCCCCCTCGTGCTACCCTCCCAAGGGAAAGCAGCGTTGTGGTGCCGAGGAGCGAGCTTGGTGGCTCTCGTGAGGTTGCTGCGGCACTGAGGCCACCCTCAGTTGTTTATTCACTAGCGCGGAGCATGGTGCTTCCGCTCTTGCACAGGCATAGTCGCTCCTCGACAGTGTCGTCCACCAGCGCGGAGCATGGGGCTTCAACTGGTGCGTGGGTGGGGGCTCCCTCTGATTGGATCCCCCGGGGCGTGTACAGTCCCTATCTGACACATGGCTTGCACGGCAGGACTGGAGGAGGTGTGTATGGGCACTCGTGAGCCAGCGCGGGACTGACGAGGCCCTACCTCAAGCCGGGTTGCGCCTGAATTTTCTTGGAACACTTGGGAGGGTCCTGCAAGATGGTTAGGTAACCTGCGTTGAGTGAATCTCCTGAGGATATTGCATGAGAAGGTCAAACACCAACAACCCCAGGAGGTGATGTGAACGGGCTGGCATGCCAGACAGAGCTCAGCCATTGGGTTTGTCGATGCTGCAGGGACAGACCTGAGCACAGACGTCGTGTCCAGTCTTCTCATGCAACGGTCCTGAAGAAAGACAACCGGTGTGCGGCTCCCGAGGCGGCGAGGCACCGGATCGTGCGCCCCGACTCATACACTCCCGATTAGCTCATGTCAGAACAAGGCGCCAAGGGCCATGGGAGGTGACGTAAATGGGAGCTAGCCCGCAAGCCAGAGCTAAACCACTTGGATTTAGCGACGCTGCAGGGACGGACCCGAGCACAGACGCCGTGCTAGTCCTTAATCATGAGGCGGTCGGGGCGGGCTCGCAAGGGCGCACGACGTTCATGGCGGCGAAGCGCCAGACAGGCAGGTGATAATTAAAGGATAACTCATGGCATGGAAAGTTCTGATATAGGCAAAAACAATACATGCCGTCAGGACGGAACCACGCGGCTTGGGGATGATGCAGCCCGAGGGGCGGCCCGAACTGAATGAAAAGAAAAGACGATACATGTTGTAGGGACGCACTCGCACGGCTCGAGGATTATGCAGCCCGAGGGGTGCCCCCAACTGAACGAAACAAAAAAATTCACCTAGCACCATTGCGGGAGAAGTGTTGGGGTAGCTGAAGACGCGCGCCGCTGAAGTCGCTCCTCATGAGTCACCTGGCTCCTGAGTCTCACGAGGCTCCTGTGGTCCAGGAGGCTCATGAAGGATCAGAGCTTCCTCCACCACGATCTCCTGGTGCTTGGCCCCGCGAGCTGCTAGGACTCTCTGCATGTGGCGCTGGTGTAGGGCAACGATGTTCGTCAAGCCAAAAGGCATGGGAACTTAGTTGAGAGGGGGACCCGCGCACTGGTCCACTTGGGACGGCGAGAAGAGCTCCTAAGATGGGGCTTTGTTGAACCCCAAGATGTTGACGCAACCTCGCAACCTCCTGCCCTCGTTGGTAGAGGGAGTGGTGCCTGGTGGCGCGGAGTGACGCTCACCTCGTATTGTCCTTGCCTCCTGAAGATCCTTGATCGCCTTGGTGATGAACTCCTGAGCGCCAGGTGCCTCGCGTCGTGTGCTCTCTTCGCGGAAGAGCTCACTGAAGCACGCCTCCACATGGTGCCCGAGCACCTCCCTCATGACGCTGGCCAGGTCAGAGGACCTCCAAACGAGAGCCCCCGAGTCCAGCCTGAGAGGGGCGCCGAGCACGCCTCCCTCTGCGAGGGGAGAAGGCGCCCCGTATATGGGCGCTGGTCCTGAGGCACGACCACCAGGTGTCCCGTCCTCCTGAGGCCCCAGCGTGAGGAGCTGCTTCTTATTCTTCGGGACAGCCTCAAGTGGGTAGGCAAAACCGTCGGCATCTAAGTCCTCAACAGCCGCAGCTTGGTGGGCGCGCTCGAGGGAGCACACCGCATCTTTCTCATTGCATGCGACCGTGATGATGCCGCTGCATCCAAGCATCTTGAGGACATTGTAGCCATGGTGGGTTGCTGCCCTGAACTTGCCCAAGGCCACGTACTCGAGGATGGCATGGTATGGAAGACGGATGTGGGCGACATCAAAGTCGATGAGCTTGGTGTGGTAGTTCTTGCGGTCGCCGAAGGTGACCGGAAGGCGGGTCTGCCCTATCGGTGTGCTGGAGCTAACGTTCACACCTAAAAAGGGCCTGGTAGGTTGAAGCTGGTCATATGACACTTGGAGCGAGTTGAAGGTTTCGACGGAGAGGACATTGAGCCCTGCTCCACCTTCAATGAGTGTATTGGTGACGAGCACGTTGCTGATGGTAGGCGAGCAGAGGTGTGGGAGGGTGCCGGCCGCGGCCGCGCACTTGAGCTGGTTGGCTGAGTAAAAGGTGACAGCGTACTTGGACCACTTGAGCGGACGCATTATCTCGAGCTTGGGGAGGACTGCAATCACCTCACAAGCAAACTACTCGAAAACGCGATGAGATGCTGGGGCCTGAACGCCACCCAAGATGCAAGCAACGATGCGAGGCTCTTGGAATCCCCCAGCCCCATCATCTTGGTGGCGATCGTCGTTCCTTCTTGGTGTGGTGGCAGCCGAGGAAGGCCAGCATTGCCTTGTGGACGGTTCTCATGAGGCTGGTCCCTCCATGGACCCTCACGAGGCTGTTGCCTCCAAGGGCCCTCGCGAGGCTGGCCCTGCTAGTGGTCCTCGAGAGGCTGATCGCACCAGCCTTGGCGAGAGTCACGATTCTCTGAGCGTCCTCCACCTCAACCACCTCCGCAGACGTAGCCTCGGTCGATGCACTCAGGGCGATGACCGAGGCACCCATCACGGATGGCCCTAAGCTCCTGGCAGTCGTTGGTGTTGTGGTAGTGCACGTTTTGGAAGATGCAGAACGAGCGGCTACCTTTGGAGGACTCGGGGTAGTCGCACTCGGGCTTCATCTCAAGCTCTGCCACGAGCACGGCAGGTCCCTTGTGCTTGGCTTCCTTGGTCTTGGCCTTCTTGTCTTTTGGGACACCCTCGGGGAGCTCGACGAGCAAGAGGCGACCCTCTTCTGCCATCGCACACTTGACTGCCATGTTGAACATCTCCACAGCCAAGCACATGACCTCATGAATGGCGAGCTCCGCCGTCATCTTGACGTCCCAGACGCCGTCAGTGAACGCGGAGATGATGGCCTCATCTGATACCTTGGGGATCTCAATGCGGATGTTGGTAAAATGCTAGATGCACTTGCGCAAGGTTTCCGCCGGCTGCTGCTTGATACGCCACAGGTCGCCTATCGCAGGGGCGCGGTCATGATTCCCTACAAAGTTGGAGATGAACCATTCATGCAGCTCCTGCCAGGAAGAAATTGACTCTGCTGGGAGGTTCAGGAGCCACGAACGTGCATCGTCCTTGAGAGCCATGGGGAACCAATTGGCCGTAACCTTCTCGTCGCCACTGGCCGCCTCAATGCAGGAACTCAGCGGGGTTGGGTGTCCCATCATAGCGTGGAGGTAGGTCTGGCTTGAACTTGCCGGGCCAAGCGACGTGACGCGGCTCTGGGGTGAACGCCGGGCAACCTGTCGCGGCTCCGGGTGCCTGTCGTTGAGTTGGAGCTTGTTCAAGGTGTTCACGTGCCGCTACGGGAGGCGGCACGCAAGCTTGACGAGGCGGTGCTGGGAGTGTACGCGCCTCACCTTGGGGCCGCTGCGCCACCTGGCAGCTTTCTTCATCACGCGTGTATGCCCTGCGGGGCTGGTCGCGCTGGGGAGCCTCGCGCCTTGGCTCGGGGAAGATGTCACGCCAGAGAGGAGGAGGAGGTGCATCGTGGGCCAGGTCGCCCACTTGAGGTGGTGGAGGAGGCAGCGAGCGGGACGATGCTGGAACTTCGCCCGCGGCGCTGACGAGCTCGGCAATGCGGTCTAGCCATTCCTTGTAGAGCTCGTCAACCGGGCGGTAGCGCAGGAGCTCACGCGCCTGAGCATGAGAGGACGAAACAGCCGCTGGAGCTAGTGACGGGGTTGCAGTGCGGCCATCGCGCCGCGCGGAGAGCGGGGGCGACGAATCTTGCTGCTCGCGGGCAGCAGGGCCGGTGGCAGTGTCTGCCGCCGGTGATGGAGAACGACGGGGGATGCCATTGCCTGGAGGTGCAGTCTGAGCCACGCAGGCGGCGAGGCCAGCCCGGCGCTTAGCACGAACTCGACGAGCGTCTGGCATGGAGACGACGAGGCGGTAGCGAACTGATCGGAAGAAAAGAGACTCCGACGCACCCCTACCTGGCGCGCCAAATGTCAGATTCAGGGCTCTGCAAAACCCTAGTTGATACGTCCAAAACGTATCTATAATTTCTGCTTGCTCCATGCCTCTTTTGGGTTATATTGCTATGATATTTATACACTTCCATACACTTTTGATCATATTTGTGTTGGGTGAACTGTTGGGGAACGTAGTATTTTAAAATTTTCCTACGATCACGCAAGATCTATCTACCAGATGCATAGCAACGAGAGGGAAGAGTGTGTCTACGTACCTTCGTAGACCGGGAGCGGAAGCGTCAAGTGATGCGGTTGATGTTGTCGAACTTCTTCGCGATCCAACCGATCAAGCACCGAACGTACGGCACCTCCGCGTTCAGCACACGTTCAGCTTGATGACATCCCACGAGCTCTTGATCCAGTTGAGCTTCACGGGAGAGTTTCGTCAGCACGACGGCGTGGTGACGGATATGATGTGTTCACCGGCGCAGGGCTTCGCCTAAGCTCCGCGACGGTATGACCGAGGTGTGATTCTGTGGAGGGGGGCACCGCACACGGCTAAAACAATTCAACTTGTGTGTCTTTGGGTGCCCCCCTGCCCCCGTATATAAAGGAGCAAGGGAGGGAGGCCGGCCAACTCCGCCTGGTGCGGCTAGGGAAGGAGTCCTACTAGGAATAGGATTGCAATCCTATTCCTAGTAGGATTCACCAAAAGGAAGAAGGGGGAAAGGAATAGGAGAGGTGGCGCCCCCCCCCAATCCTAGTCCAACTAGGAACCCTAGGTGGGGGCGCCGGCCAGCCCTATGGGATGCCTCTCTCTTTCCCTTTAGGCCCACTATGGACTATCCCCTCTCGTAGGGGGTTCCGGTAACCCCCTCCGGCAATCCCGATAAATCCAAAACTTTTCCGGAACACTTCCGGTGTCCGAATATAGCCGTCCAATATATCAATCTTTATGTCTCGGACATTCCGAGACTCCTCGTCATGTCCGTGACCTCATCTGGGACTCCGAACTACCTTCGGTACATCAATACTCATAAACTCATAATACCGATCGTCATCAAACGTTAAGCGTGCGGACCCTACGGGTTCGAGAACTATGTAGACATGACCGAGACTCATCTCCGGTCAATAACCAATAGCGGAACCTGGATGTTCATATTGGCTCCTACATATTCTACGAAGATCTTTTATCGGTCAGAACCGCATAACAACATACGTTGTTCCTTTTGTCAAACAGTATGTTACTTGCCCGAGATTCGATCGTCGGTATCTCTATACCTAGTTCAATCTCGTTACCGGCAAGTCTCTTTACTCGTTCCGTAACACATCATCTCGTGACTAACTCATTAGTCTTTTGCTTGCAAGGCTTATTGTGATGTGTGTTACCGAGAGGGCCCAGAGATACCTCTCCGACACTCGGAGTGACAAATCCTAATCTTGATCTATGCCAACACCACGAATACTTTCGAAGACACCTGTAGAGCATCTTTATGATCACCCAGTTACGTTGTGACGTTTGATAGCACACAAGGTGTTCCTACGGTATTCGGGAGTTGCATAATCTCATAGTCATAGGAACATGTATAAGTCATGAAGAAAGCAATAGCAGTTAAACTAAACGATCATAGTGCTATGCTAACGGATGGGTCTTGTCCATCACATCATTCTCCTAATGATGTGATCCCGTTGATCAAATGACAACTCATGTCTATGGCTAGGAAACATAACCATCTTTGATCAATGTGCTAGTCTAGTAGAGGCATACTAGGGACATACTGTTTTGTCTATGTATTCACACATGTACTAAGTTTCCGTTTAATACAATTCTAGCATGAATAAAAGACATTTATCATGATATAAGGAAATACAAATAACATCTTTATTATTGCCTCTAGGGCATATTTCCTTCAGTCTCCCACTTGCACTAGAGTCAATAATCTAGCTCACATCACCATGTGATTTAATACCGATAGTTCACATCGTTATGTGAATAACACCCATAGTTCACATCACCATGTGACCAACACCCAAAGGGTTTACTAGAGTCAATAATCTAGTTCACATCGCTATGTGATTAATACCCAAGAGTAATAAGGTGTCATCTTGTTTTGCTTGTGAGAGAAGTTTAGTCAACGGGTCTGTCACATTCAGATCCGTATGTATTTTGCAAATTTCTATGTCTACAATGCTCTGCATAGAGCTACTCTAGCTAATTGCTCCCACTTTCAATACGCATCCAGATTGATACTTAGAGTCATCTGGATTTAGTGTCAAAGCTTGCATCAGCGTAACCCTTTACGACGAACTCTTTATCACCTCCATAATCGAGAAACATTTCCTTAGTCATCCAATTACTAAGGATAATTTTGACCGCTGTATAGTGATCTACTCCTGGATCACTATTGTACCTCCCTGTCAAACTCTTGGCAAGGTACACAACGTGTTTTGTACACAGCATGGCATACTTTATAGAACCTATGGCTGAGGCATAGGGAATGACTTTCATTCTCTCTATATTTTTCTGCCGTGGTTTGGCTTTGAGTCTTACTCAACTTCACACCTTACAAGTCAGGCAAGAACTTCTTCTTTGACTGATCCATTTTGAACTACTTCAAAATCTTATCAAGGTATGTACTTATCGAAAGTCTTATCAAGCGTCTTGATCTATCTCTATAGATCTTGATGCCCAATATGTAAGCAGCTTCACCAAGGTCTTTCTTTGAAAAACTCCTTTCAAACACTCCTTTATGCTTTCTAGAAATTTCTACATCATTTCCGATCGACAATATGTCATTCACATATACTTATCAGAAAGGTTGTAGTGCTCCCACTCACTTCTTGTAAATACAGGCTTCACAACAAGTCTGTATAAATCTATATGCTTTGATCACCTCATCAAAGCGTATATTCCAACTCTGAGATGCTTGCACCAGTCCATAGATGGATCGCTGGAGCTTGCATAATTTGTCAGCACCTTTTGGATCGACAAAACCTTCTGGTTGCATCATATACAACTCTTCTTTGAGATATCCATTTAGGAATGCAGTTTTGACATCCATTTGCCAGATTTCATAATCATAAAATGTGGCAATTGCTAACATGATTCGGACAGACTTAAGCATCGCTACAGGTGAGAAAGTCTCATCGTAGTCAACTCCTTGAACTTGTCGAAAACCTTTCGCAACAAGTCGAGCTTTGTAAACAGTAACATTACCGTCAGCGTTGGTCTTCCTCTTGAAGATCCATTTATTTTCGATGGATTGCCGATCATCGGGCAAGTCAACCAAAGTCCACACTTTGTTCTCATACATGGATCCCATCTCAGATTTCATGGCTTCAAGCCATTTTGCGGAATCTGGGCTCATCATCGCTTCCTCATAGTTCGTAGGTTCATCATGGTCTAGTAACATGATTTCCAGAACTGGGTTGCCGTACCACTCTGGTGCGGAACGTACTCTGGTTGATCTACGACGTTCAGCAGAAACTTGATCCGAAGTTTCATGATCATTATCATTAACTTCCTCACTAATTGGTGTAGGAATCACTAGAACAATTTCCTGTGATGTACTACTTTCCAATCCGGGAGAAGGTACAATTACCTCATCAAGTTCTACTTTCCTCCCATTCACTTCTTTCGAGAGAAACTCCTTTTCTAGAAAGGATCCGTTCTTAGCAACGAATATTTTGCCTTCGGATCTGTGATAGAAGGTGTACCCAACAGTCTCTTTTGGGTATCCTATGAAGACACATTTCTCCGACTTGGGTTCGAGCTTATCAGGTTGAAGTTTTTTTTTCCGCATAAGCATCGCAGCCCCAAACTTTAAGAAACGACAACTTTGGTTTCTTGCCAAACCATAGTTCATAAGGTGTCGTATCAACGGATTTAGATGGTGCCCTTTTTAACGTGAATGCAGCTGTCTCTAATGCATGACCCAAAACGATAGTGGTAAATCGGTAAGAGACATCATAGATCGCACCATATCCAATAAAGTACGATTACGACGTTCGGATACACCATTATGCTGTGGTGTTCCGGGTGGCGTGAGTTGTGAAACTATTGCACATTGTTTCAAATGAAGACCAAACTCGTAACTCAAATATTCTCCTCCACGATCAGATCATAGAAACTTTATTTTCTTGTTACGATGATTCTCTACTTCACTCTGAAATTCTTTGAACTTTTCAAAAGTTTCAGACTTGTGTTTCATTAAGTAGATATACCCATATCTGCTCAAATCATCAGTGAAGGTCAGAAAATAACGATACCCGCCGCGAGCTTCAACACTCATTGGTCCACATACATCAGTATGTATGATTTCCAACAAATCTGTTGCTCGCTCCATAGTTCCGGAGAACGGAGTTTTAGTCATCTTGCCCATGAGTCATGGTTCGCAAGCACCAAGTGATTCATAATCAAGTGATTCCAAAAGTCCATCATTATGGAGTTTCTTCATGCGTTTTACACCAATATGACCTAAACGGCAGTGCCACAAATAAGTTGCACTATCATTATTAACCTTGCATCTTTTGGCTTCAATATTATGAATATGTGTATCACACGATCGAGATCCAACAAACTATTTTCATTGGGTGTATGACCATAGAAGGTTTTTATTCATGTAAACAGAACAACAATTATTCTCTAACTTACATGAATAACCGTATTGCAATAAACATGATCAAATCACATTCATGCTCAACACAAACACCAAATAACACTTATTTAGGTTCAATACTAATCCCGAAAGTATAGGGAGTGTGCGATGATGATCATATCAATCTTGGAACTGCTTCCAATACACATCGTCACTTCATCCTTTAACTAGTTTATGTTCATTATGCAACTCCTACTTCGAGTTACTACTCTTTAGCAACTGAACCAATATCAAATACCGAGGGGTTGCTATGAACACTAGTAAAATACACATCAATAATCTGTATATCAAATATACCTTTGTTCACTTTGCCATCCTTCTTATCCGCCAAGTATCTAGGGCAGTACCACTTCTAGTGACCATTTCCTTTGCAGTATAAGCACTTGTTTCAGGCTTGAGTTTAGCTTTGGGTTTCTTCACGGGAGTGACAACTTGCTTGTCATTCTTCTTGAAGTTCCCCTTCTATCCCTTTGCCCTTTACTTGAAACAAGTGGTCTTGTTAACCATCAACACTTGATGCTTTTTCATGATTTCTACCTTCGCCTACTTCAGTATGGCGAAGAGCTGGGAATTCCTTTCGTCATCCCTTGCATATTATCGTTCATCACGAAGTTCTACTAACTTGGTGATAGTGACTAGAGAACTTTGTCAATTACTATCTTATCTGGAAGATTAACTCCCACTTGATTAAAGTAATTGTAGTACCCAGACAATCTGAGCACATGCTCACTGGTTGAGCTATTCTCCTCCATCTTGTAGGCAAAGTACTGTCAGAGGTCTTATACCTCTCGACACGGGCATGAGTATGAAATACTAATTTCAACTCATGGAACATCTTATATGCTCCATGGCGTTCAAAACGTTTTTGAAGTCCCGGTTCTAAGCCGTAAAGCATGGTGCACTTAAACTATCAAGTAGTAATCATATCGAGCTTCTGTCAAAACGTTCATAACGTCTACATCTGCTCCTGCAATAGGTCTGTCACCTAGCGGTGCATCAAGGACATAATTCTTTTGTGCAGCAATGAGGATAATCCTCAGATCACGGAACAATTCCGCATCATTGCTACTAACATCTTTCAACTTGGTTTTCTCTAGGAACATATGAAAAATAAACGGGGAGCAACATCGCGAGCTATTGATCTACAACATAGATATGCTAATACTACCAGGACTAAGTTCATGATAAATTAAAGTTCAATTAATCATATTACTTAAGAACTCCCACTTAGATAGACATCCCTCTGGTCATCTAAATGATCACGTGATCCAAATCAACTAAACCTTGTCCGATCATCACGTGAGATGGAGTAGTTTCAATGGTGAACATCTTATGTTGATCATATCTACTATATGATTCACGCTCGACCTTTCGGTCTCCAGTGTTCCGAGGCCATATCTGTATATGCTAGGCTCGTCAAGTTTAACCCGAGTATTCTGCGTGTGCAAAACTGGCTTACACCCGTTGTATTTGAACGTAGAGCTTATCACACCCGATCATCACGTGGTGTCTCGGCACGACGAACTTTCGCAACGGTGCATACTCAGGGAGAACACTTATACCTTGAAATTTAGTAAGGGATCATCTTATAATGCTACCGTCGTTCTAAGCAAAATAAGAAGCATAATAAGATAAACATCACATGCAATCAAAATATGTGACATGATATGGCCATCATTATCTTGTGCTTTTGATCTCCATCTCCAAAGCACCGTCATGATCACCTTCGTCACCGGCTTGACACCTCGATCTTCATCGTAGCATCGTTGTCGTCTCGCCAACTATTGCTTCTACGACTATCGCTACCGCTTAGTGATAAAGTAAAGCAATTACATGGCGATTGCATTTCATACAATAAAGCGACAACCATATGGCTCCTGCCAGTTGCCGATAACTTTACAAAACATGATCATCTCATACAAAAACGTATAACTCATCATGTCTTGACCATATCACATCACAACACGCCCTGCAAAAACAAGTTATACGTCCTCTACTTTGTTTGTTGCAAGTTTTACGTGGCTGCTACGGGCTTTAGCAAGAACCGTTCTTACCTACGCATACAAAGCCACAACGATGTTTCGTCAAGTATGTGCTGTTTTAACCTTCACAAGGACCGGGCGTAGCCACACTTGATTCAGCTAAAGTGAGAGAGACAGACACCCGCCAGTCACCTTTAAGCAACGAGTGCTCGTAACGGTGAAACCAGTCTCGCGTAAGCGTACGCGTAATGTCGGTCCGGGCCGCTTCATCTCACAATACCGCCGAAGCAAAGTATGACATGCTGGTAAGCAGTATGACTAGTATCGCCCACAACTCATTGTGTTCTACTCGTGCATATCATCTACGCATAGACCTGGCTCTGATGCCACTGTTGGGTGAACTGTTGGGGAACGTAGTATTTTAAAATTTTCCTACGATCACGCAAGATCTATCTACCAGATGCATAGCAACGAGAGGGAAGAGTGTGTCTACGTACCCTCGTAGACCGGGAGCGGAAGCGTCAAGTGACGCGGTTGATGTTGTCGAACTTCTTCGCGATCCAACCGATCAAGCACCGAACGTACGGCACCTCCGCGTTCAGCACACGTTCAGCTTGATGACGTCCCACGAGCTCTTGATCCAGTTGAGCTTCACGGGAGAGTTTCGTCAGCACGACGGCGTGGTGACGGATATGATGTGTTCACCGGCGCAGGGCTTCGCCTAAGCTCCGCGACGGTATGACCGAGGTGTGATTCTGTGGAGGGGGGCACCGCACACGGCTAAAACAATTCAACTTGTGTGTCTTTGGGTGACCCCCTGCCCCCGTATATAAAGGAGCAAGGGAGGGAGGCCAGCCAACTCCTCCTGGTGCGGTTAGGGAAGGAGTCCTACTAGGAATAGGATTGCAATCCTATTCCTAGTAGGATTCACCAAAAGGAAGAAGGGGGAAAGGAATAGGAGAGGTGGCGCCCCCCCCCCCAATCCTAGTCCAACTAGGAACCCTAGGTGGGGGCGCCGGCCAGCCCTATGGGCTGCCTCTCTCTTTCCCTTTAGGCCCACTATGGACTATCCCCTCTCGTAGGGGGTTCCGGTAACCCCCTCCGGCAATCCCGATAAATCCGAAACTTTTCCGGAACACTTCCGGTGTCCGAATATAGCCGTCCAATATATCAATCTTTATGTCTCGGACATTCCGAGACTCCTCGTCATGTCCGTGATCTCATCTGGGACTCCGAACTACCTTCGGTACATCAATACTCATAAACTCATAATACCGATCGTCATCAAACGTTAAGCGTGCGGACCCGACGGGTTCGAGAACTATGTAGACATGACTGAGACTCATCTCCGGTCAATAACCAATAGCGGAACCTGGATGTTCATATTGGCTCCTACATATTCTACGAAGTTCTTTTATCTGTCAGAACCGCATAACAACATACGTTGTTCCTTTTGTCAAACGGTATGTTACTTGCCCGAGATTCGATCGTCGGTATCTCTATACCTAGTTCAATCTCGTTACCGGCAAGTCTCTTTACTCGTTCCGTAACACATCATCTCGTGACTAACTCATTAGTCTTTTGCTTGCAAGGCTTATTGTGATGTGTGTTACCGAGAGGGCCCAGAGATACCTCTCCGACACTCGGAGTGACAAATCCTAATCTTGATCTATGCCAACACCACGAATACTTTCGAAGACACCTGTAGAGCATCTTTATGATCACCTAGTTACGTTGTGACATTTGATAGCACACAAGGTGTTCCTACGGTATTCGGGAGTTGCATAATCTCATAGTCATAGGAACATGTATAAGTCATGAAGAAAGCAATAGCAGTTAAACTAAACGATCATAGTGCTATGCTAACGGATGGGTCTTGTCCATCACATCATTCTCCTAATGATGTGATCCCGTTGATCAAATGACAACTCATGTCTATGGCTAGGAAACATAACCATCTTTATTGTTTATGAAACATAACCATCTTTAATCTTCTCAGTACGCCCAAGCCTAGCAAGAAGGCTAAATTGAGTAAATCGGCCACAGATAATACCACTTCTGGACCGGCAGACGACCTCAAGCTTGGCAACCCATTGGAAGAAAATGTTGAAATTCCACATGATGATCCTCCTCATATGGATCGGGAAGACCTTGCTGCTTCGGGGGACGACCCCATGGATTATAGCGCTGAACCGGTCAGCCCTGTCCGGATGAGCCCTGCTCGGGCTAGTCCTATACCTGCCAATCCCGCTGTTGCTGATCCTTCCAGGCCAACTGCCACTTCAACTGACGATGTTGAGATAACTGGGACCGGTTTTACCACCCCAGGAGAGCCTGTCATCTTGGACAAACATACTGTCAAGGAAGAACTTCTCCATAAGGATAAGGGCAAGTGGAGCACCGACCTGTCCAGCTATGCCCAGCTTAGTGCCCAGGAGCTTCACTCTGGGTACTTAAATCAGCTATACACCAGCCGTGACCATGAGGCCGGCTTGGTGAACTTGATGAAAGAATGATATGAGGTAATTTCTTTCCCTTTGTCTTTCATTTCTGCTTGTGCCTTGTAGTTGTACCTGTAGTCCATTGTAGCCCCCAAGTGCCGATTTAGCCTTTAAGGGTGAACCGAGACTTCGGTATATCAACTAGAATAACTTTGATTTGCACGTGTAGCCCCCAAGGGCCGGTTTACTCCATTGCGGGTGAATCGAGACTTCTCCTATGTTTAAAATGATCTCACATTAGCCCCCAAGTGTCAAGTATATAACTTGTTATGTGCTTGGGACTTGTCTGAAAAATTGCCTGCTTTCACTGCAAACGTACATTAGCCCCCAAGTGTCAAGTGAATAACTTGTTATGTGCTTGGGACTTTGATTGAATTGCTTTATGAATATCTGATATACTTTATCCTTGGCAGACTGACTTGAACCGGAGGGCCTATTAAATAACTGAACTCCGGGATAGCCTAACCTTCCAAGAGACTGCTTTGGTTAAAGCCAAGGAGGAGCTTACCCTTGCTTTCGCTAATATGGAGAAGCTGAAGAAGGAGTTTGAAGCGGAGCGGTCAACTTGGGAAGCTGAAAAGGCTGCACTGGAAAAGAGAGCCAGTGATGCAGAGGCGGCTCTTAACCCGGTGACGGAGGAGTTGTCCGGATTAAAGCAGCATATAAATGACATGACATCTGCCATCTTTGGTAAGTTCTTGTTGACATAAACTTATTCTTGCTATCTTGTACTGCTCCGGTTTAACCCAGAATTTGTACGCAGGAAGGCATTTTACTCATCTTGGGGATGATCTGCGGAAGAAACTGAAGGCCGCTTACACTTTGGTGGAGCAGCTATACTCCGGCGCGCAAAGGGCCATTAGTGCTATCTCCCACAATAAACCGGCTCCAACCACCATCCAAGGTACTTTGGAGAAACAATCAATTTTGCCTGCCCGCATTGTCGAAGTAAAGAAGTCATCCGCAAGAGCCGGTTCTCTGATGGCTTTAACCCGAGCCAAGGCGTGGGTGATGGGCCTCGAACCCCTCGTTGGTTACCCCAAGTGGAAGGTGTAAGATGCAGTAAGTAGAAGTGTTTTCCCCTAGCAAAGTTGCCAAGGATCGAATCCCCAGAGACTCCTAGGTTCAACAGGTAGGTGTCAACTGCTAACGGCGCAATTAGCAATCAACGTGGACCTGCACACAGATACAAATAACTTTGCTCCCAATGAGTACAGAGAGGTTGTCAATCTCTCCGGCCTTGTAGTTCACAAAGGGTTAAAAGCAATATGATAGTAGTGATAGATAGTGTTTTGCAATAGTAAATAAAATAGCGGAAAAGTAAATAGTGTATGTGATCAATGATGGTAATATGGACCGGAGTCTCATGATGTTCACTAGTGATGTCTCTCTCCCAAAAGACGATAAAACAACTATGTGAGGTAACAAATTACAGCTGGGCAATTGACAGGACCACGAACGCAAACCAATGCTGACTACATTGCAAGAAAGGTTGAGGTTCAAAGCATGGGCGGTACGCCAAAGTAAGTAGACCGAAATCCATCTGCATCTACTACTAATCATCCACCTTGAGATATCTATCCAGAACATCTCGCTGGTATTAAGTTGTGAGTCCCACCCATAGTGTAAACTCAATGCAACAAACAACTGCATTAAAAGAACTTTGCATAAAGTAAACAATCCTTGCACCCGCGGGCACAAGCACCGTTGTTTTCCCCCTTGTGGCAACAGCACATCCCCTAGACTCATGTTTCTGCCAATCAAGCTAGTCATCGAGGGGTATGAACCCACAATCGAGCATAACGTTCCCTCTTGGAGTCACTACCTATTACTCGGCCAAAGCAATAAATAACAACAGAGAACATGCAAGAATTACTTATGAACTAAAATATAAAAGAGGTGAATCAAATATATTACTCAAGATCAATCTGAACATAATCTCATAATCCATCGGATCCCAGCAAACTCAACATAGCAACAGCATAAGGATTACATAGGTGCCTCGATCATGTAGGGCAGCTCACGAGGACTAATTAGTGAAGCACAAGAACGGGAGGAGAACATCACATAGCTACTGGTCATGGACTCATGGTCCAAGGGAGACTACTCACGATTCATCCAGGAGGCGTCCATGGTGGTGGAGAAGCTCCCGGTGGTTATCCTCCCCTCCGGCAGGGTGCCGGGAAGAGTTCTCCTGGTGCTCCCGATCTTGGAAGCGGCGGTGGTGGCGGAACAGAGATGGGATCGCGAAAAGAAGTCCTGTTTCGAGGGTTACGGGGAACCCTTTAAATATATGCCAAAGTAGGGCACCGGGGGAGCCTCGGGGGGCCCAGGCGCCCCCCCGGCGCGGCCCAGGGGGGGCGTGCCCACAGGGCGCCTGGAGCCCCTGTGCCCCCCCCCCCAGGCTGCCCTTCGGACGCAGTGTTGTTTCCGGTTCGCTGATTTTTTATATAATTTTTCTGGATTTTTCTGGGCAGTTCTCGAAACGTGAAAACCTGAAATACAAAAACAGCCGAAAACAGAAACTGGCACTGGGGTGCACTGGATTAGTAAGTTAGTCCAAATATGATCAAAAGTGTATGGAAGTGTATGAATATCATAGCAATATCACCCAAAAGTGGCATGGAGCAAGCAGAAATTATAGATACGTTTTGGATGTATCAACATCCCCAAGCTTAATTCCTGCTCATCCTCGAGTAGGTAAATGATAACAAGAATAATTTCTGTGGTGACATGCTATTAACCATATAGGACTTTCTCATAGTCATATGACAAAAGCTTACTGAGACAATGATTCTAAAGTAACTAAGTTGTCTCCAGAGAAAATCACAAATGACTGAAAGTTTTACAACATGAAACTGAAACATCAAAAAGATTTGCAATGAACATGATGTGCGAATATGATAAAGTGATATCTAGCTTGCCACCTTTAGTGATGCAAAACATAAATGCAAGGGCACCTTCAAGGTTTAAGTGATGACTAGATACAATCATTTCAGAATAAACGATATCACAATCATGCATAAGACAATGCTACTTTGGAACAATGCACATTACACTCAGAATGACAATCATGCTCTCAGTAGTTGGTTCTTGAAGTGCTAGAGCTTTTTATTTTGAAACATGGAAGCAATTGTGTCAACGGTAGTAGTACTTCATATGTGTCATGTATAAAACATCCTATAAGTTGCAAGCCTCATGCATCGAATACTAATAGTGCTCACTCCTTGTCCTAATTAGCTCGGATCCCCATGGGTTATCATTGCATTGCATATGTTTTAACCAAGTGTCACAAAGGGGTACCTCTATGCCACTTGTACAAAGGTCCAAGGAGATAGATCGCATTTGATTTCTCGTTTTTGATAAATCTCAACTTGAGGACATCCATACCGGGACAACATAGAAAATAGATGATGGACTCCTCTTTAATGCATAAGCATATTCTCATGAGAGATTGAGGATTAAGGTCCAAGCTAAAACTTCCACCATGATGCATGGCTTTGGTTGGTGGCCCAATGTTCTTCTCTAACAATATGCATATTAATTCACCCCACGGTAAATCACCCTTGCTTCAGACAAGACGAACATGCATAGCAACTCACATGATATTCAACAAAAGTGTGACAGTTGATGGCGTCCCCAGAAACATGGTTACCGCTCAGCAAGCAACTCATAAGAAATAAGATACATAGGCAACATATTCTTTACCACAATAGTTTTTAGGCTACTTTCCCATGAGCTATGTATTGCATGGTTAATTTGCTTAGTGCATGTGTAGGTTAGCAAAAGACTGGGAGCGACCAACTAAGAGAGCAATGACGGTCATAATCATGCAGAGCGACAAAGCAATATTGAATCAGGCATGGTAGTTATATCGCTACTCAGAAACAAAAGATCATCAAGGCTTGACAGACTTTCTTTACAGTCTTAAATATGCGTGAGCATACGCCAAGTCAATCAAAATAAATTCTCGAAGGAAGATATTACTAAACCATACCACATCATAGGCAAACAAACCAAGTTTGTACTTTTGGGAATCCCCCAGCTATTCGAGATTAACCAAAAGAAAACCTGAACTACTAAGCACCATCATGAAAGTAGCATCTTTATCATAGACACATTAACCCATGCAACGGAAGCAAACTCTCTTAATAAGGTGAGCATGTTAATTAAAGAGAGTTCAAGCAACCAACTAAATAAAAGCTTTTTGAAAAGATAAGCATTAATACTAAGAGCAAAGCACAATAGTAGCTATTTAAAAGACAAAGAACACACACAGCATAGATAGACATGAACATTCTATGTAATGTTCTAGGTAGAGGTGGAGCGTGTTTCTCTCCCACATAAAGGAATGCTGGGTTCCGACTCGTTATGAAAAACTAAAAAGAAAACTAAAAGCAAGACGCTCCAAGCATAGCACATAACACATGAAGTGATAAAAATATAGCGGAACGAAAGACGGACTGATAATGTTGATGGAGAAGGGGATGCATGGGGGCATCCCCAAGCTTAGATGCTTGAGTCTCCTTGAATATTTCTTGGGGGTGCACGGGGGCATCCCCAAGCTTGAGCGCTTGACACTCCTGAATCTTTTTTATCATCTTCCCTCGCACACTTGAAAACTCCCTTCATACACAACTCATCATAATCTGATTAGCGAGGTTAGTACCCTTAATAAAATAATTATACCTTGCTGGAAATAAGGATATTCTTGAAGTTCTACTGTTTCTCAAGATTGCCAAAAGGTTTTTGCAAAGAAAAAGCAAGTTCTCAATTTGCAAAGTGAAGGTAAGGCAAAACAGGACAGAATCTGTGAAAAACAGAACAGCAGGCAGTAATTGACCTGTTCGGGATACTTCTGCAACTCAAATCAAAAAACTCAGAACTGACGCACGAAAGACAATTACATAGAGAACGCTGTAAAAAAAATTCAGACCAAAAAGATGATCTGGTAATTTTATAAGAATTTTTCTATCCAAGGACAGAATCTGTTTCCTGGACAGCACCTCACAACTTTTGAACTTTCTAGCAATCAGAGGCTATACTTGGCACAAATATGAAAAGTAAAGATACAATGATGATGCTACAGCAGTAAACAACATCAAGACACAACAAAAACAAAAAATTTATTCATGCGGGCTGCCTCCCAAAAGCGCTTTCTTTTATGCCTTTAAGCTAGGCATAATGCATAGATCAAGTTTTATCAAGAGTAAAAGAATAGCTAGCCCGTCCAACGGACTCAAAAGGTAACTTGACCTTCTTACGAGGGAAGTGTTCCATCCCTTTCTTGAGAGGAAACTGAAATTTTATATTACCCTCTTTCATGTCAATGACAGCACCAAAGGTGCGCAAAAAGGGACGTCCCAAAATAATTGGACACGAAGGATCACATTCAATATCCATGATAGTGAAATCAACGGGCACATAATTATCATTGACAACAATAAGAACATCGTTAATCCTCCCCAAAGGTTTCTTTATGGAAGAATCAACGAGAACATTACCAAAAGAACAAGAATCATAAGGTTTCAATTTAAGCATATCATATATTCTTTTGGGCATAACAAAGGTACTAGCACCAACATCACATAATGCATAACAAGAGAAGTCATTCAAATTAATTTTTATCATAGGATCCCAACCATCCTCTAGCTTTCTAGGTATGGAGGCTTCTACTCTAAGTTTCTCCTCCCTAGCTTTGACGAGAGCATTAGTGATATGCTCTGTGAAGACAAGGTTAAGCGTGCTAGTGCGGGGGTCTCTAGACATTTTTTGAAGGAAATCAATAACTTCTGTAAGAGTGCAATTATCAAAATCAAGGTCACGAGCATCAAGTAAAGTAGTAGAGGTGTCCTTAAGGCTCACCTGTTTGGTAGTTTCTATAGCATCACCATTAAAAGGTCCATTGGGACCAGGAGTACATTGGGTGCTAAGAGTGTGAACATCCTCAATAACTTGGATAGTAGCAATAGTGTGGTGGGTAGGAAGGCTCTTAGTTCTTTCCTCTTCCTCCCTTTCTCTAGCCCATCTCTCTTTAAGCTTAGCCATCATCCTAATATTTTCATTAATTTGCACTTGAGTAGCATTAATAGGGATGACTTCCCTCTCCTTAAGAGGAGAAGTTTCAATTTTTAGCAATTTTAGCTCATTGGCTAAGTGGTCTACCTTAAAAGAAAGATCATCTAGTTTATGTAGTTTCTCTTCTACGTTCTTATTAAAGGCTTTTTGGGTAGTGATGAAATCTCTAAGCATGGTCTCTAGTTCAGTATTGGAGTTCTTGGTACTAGGATAAGCATTGTTGTTCCCATAAGAGTTAGAGGGGAACGGTCTAGAATGGTTACCAAAGTTACTCCTATAAGCATTGTTGTTAAAATTGTTTCTAGAGATAAAGTTCACATCTACTTGTTCTTGAGCAATCAAATAATTTAAAGGAACATCACGAGGATCAACAGTAGATTGCTTCGAAAGTAGAGACATGATCAAATCAACTTTTTCATTGAGGGAGGAAATCTCCTCGACAGAGTTTACCTTCCTACCTGTTGGAGCGCGTTCGGTGTGCCATTGGGAATAGTTGGTCATCATCTCATCGAGAAGCTTTGTGGCAGCACCAAGTGTAGTTGACATAAAAGTTCCTCCCGCGGCCGAATCTAACAAGTTCCGCGAGGTAAAGTTCAAGCCTGCATAAAAAGTTTGGATAACCATCCAAGTAGTCAAACCGTGAGTAGGGCAGTTTTTAATAAGAGACTTCATACGTTCCCAAGCTTGGGCAACGTGTTCATTATCCAATTGTTTAAAATTCATGATGTTACTTCTAAGTTGGATAATTTTAGCAGGTGGATAGTATTTTCTGATAAAAGCATCTTTGCACTTGTCCCATGAATCTATGCTATTTCTAGGCAAAGACTGAAACCAAATTTTAGCTCCTCCTCTCAAAGAGAAAGGAAAAAGCTTAAGCTTAACAATATTACCATCTAATACTTGGTAATTTTGCATATCACAAAGTTCTACAAAGTAGTTCTAGTGTAAAGCAGCATCATCTCCAGCACCGGAGAATTGTTCTCTCATGACTAAGTTCAGTAAAGCAGGTTTAATTTCATATGAAGGTGCTGAAGTGGCATGTGTAGTGATAGGTGTGCTGATAAAGTCATCGTTGTTGTGACTAGTGAAGTCACACAACTTGGTGTTCTCGGTGGAACCCATAGTAACAAGCAAGCAAGATAACTATTTTTGTGATTTTCGATAAAAGATACTAAAGCAAATAATGAAAGGTAAACTAACAAGACTAAAAAGCAAATGTAAAAGATAGCATGCAACACCCCTATCCTGAAGAGTGGAGTCCTCGGCAACGGCGCCAGAAAATACTCCTTGACGGGCCTCGAACCCCTCGTTGGTTACCCCAAGTGGAAGGTGTAAGATGCAGTAAGTAGAAGTGTTTTCCCCTAGCAAAGATGCCAAGGATCGAATCCCCAGAGACTCCTAGGTTCAACAGGTAGGTGTCAACTGCTAACGGCGCAATTAGCAATCAACGTGGACCTGCACACAGATACAAATAACTTTGCTCCCAACGAGTACAGAGAGGTTGTCAATCTCTCCGGCCTTGTTGTTCACAAAGGGTTAAAAGCAATAGGATAGTAGTGATAGATAGTGTTTTGCAATAGTAAATAAAATAGCGGAAAAGTAAATAGTGTATGTGATCAATGATGGTAATATGGACCGGAGTCTCATGATGTTCACTAGTGATGTCTCTCTCCCAAAAGACGATAAAACAGCTATGTGAGGTAACAAATTACAGCTGGGCAATTGACAGGACCACGAACGCAAACCAATGTTGACTACATTGCAAGAAGGGTTGAGTTTCAAAGCATGGGCGGTACGCCAAAGTAAGTAGACCGAAATCCATCTGCATCTACTACTAATCATCCACCTTGAGATATCTATCCAGAACATCTCGCTGGTATTAAGTTGCGAGTCCCACCCATAGTGTAAACTCAATGCAACAGACAACTGCATTAAAAGAACTTTGCGTAAAGTAAACAATCCTTGCACCCGCGGGCACAAGCACCGTTGTTTTCCCCCTTGTGGCAATAGCACATCCCCTAGACTCATGTTTCTGTCACTCAAGTTAGTCATCGAGGGGCATGAACCCACAATCGAGCATAACGTTCCCTCTTGGAGTCACTACCTATTACTCGGCCAAAGCAATAAATAACAACGGAGAACATGCAAGAATTACTTATGAACTAAAATATAAAAGAGGTGAATCAAATATATTACTGAAGATCAATCTGAACATAATTTCATAATCCGTCGGATCCCAGCAAACTCAACATAGCAACAGCATAAGGATTACATAGGTGCCTCGATCATGTAGGGCAGCTCCCGAGGACTAATTAGTGAAGCACAAGAACGGGAGGAGAACATCACATAGCTACCGGTCATGGACTCATGGTCCAAGGGAGACTACTAATGAGTCATCCGGGAGGCGTCCATGGTGGTGGAGAAGCTCCCGGTGGTGATCCTCCCCTCCGGCAGGGTGCCGGGAAGAGTTCTCCTGGTGCTCCCGATCTTGGAAGCGGCGGCGGCGGCGGAACAGAGATGGGATCGTGAAAAGAAGTCATGTTTCGAGGGTTACGGGGAACCCTTTAAATATATGCCAAAGTAGGGCACCGGGGGAGCCTCGGGGGGGCCCAGGTGCCCCCCCGGCGCTGCCCAGGGGGGGCGCGCCCACAGGGCGCCTGGAGCCCCTGTGCCCCCCC
>LR738711.1:583900505-583951697 GCA_902687465.1 Secale cereale | reverse complement strand
CCCCCCCCAGGCTGCCCTTCGGATGCAGGGCGCCTGGATTTTTCTGGGCAGTTCTCGAAACGTGAAAACCTGAAATACAAAAACAGCCGAAAACAGAAACTGGCACTGGGGTGCACTGGATTAGTAAGTTAGTCCAAATATGATCAAAAGTGTATGGAAGTGTATGAATATCATAGCAATATCACCCAAAAGTGGCATGGAGCAAGTAGAAATTATAGATACGTTTTGGACGTATCAGTGGGTTCCTGACTTTGATCCGGCGGAGGCAATGAATGGCTATCCAAGCATGAAGGAGGACGGATCAGCCTTCTCCGGTGATGATCTTCGTGCATTGACCAAGGATATGCGGCCTCTTGCCAGTAAACCACCCGGGCTATGATCTGGAGAACGTGCGGGTGGAACGTCTGTCCTATGACATTGAGAATCTTATTTCACCCGTACGTAAGCACACCTTTGCTCCGGACATTGATCCGTCAGAACTTATAAATGACGAAGTTTATTTCCCAGCCCTTGACAAGATTGACTGGAGCACCACTGATTTCCAACAGCTAGAAGAAGCCACCGATGACCCGGAGCAGGCTGACCCTCAATCGTCACGACGGGATGATGCGGAATCGTGAACCAGGTCCGGTTTACCTTTATGCCTGGAGCACTTATGAGGAAACTGATATTCTTTTGGGCCTTTCAGTGCCTTGTAATAGAATAGTTGAGATACTGTCCTTGTCCCACACTATCTTTTGTGATATTACTTTGATTAGCAGCTTCTGAAATACATCCTGCTTTCAATGCTTTGCCGGATTATTCTACATGTTTCTGCACAAAACAAAGTTTAAAGTGTCCTGACGGTTTACCGCCGGACGGGTCATATTGCCCAAACACATGATCTAAGTTAATAACCTGAACTGTGTATAAATAATATAAGCATGCACCATACCTGTGATTAAGTGTATCTTAATAAACCTTAATCCGGTAGGAACGATCCAAGGTGTAAGTGCTGATGACTCCCTTGTTTATTTGTTGGCTCACCACGAAGGCCGATCCGGGTTACAATGAACTCTGGTTTAGCTGTAATTTAGTGCTGGTGTTTATAACCGAGACTATAACTCTGTAAATGCAGATGTAGTGGCAACTTTGTAGCCATCCACTCCTTGAATCAATGGACTTGGTTGATAAACCAATGACCTTGAAGATAAAGATTTGAGAAATCATAAAAAATGGAAAATAAAGTTTTTTGGGCAAATATGACCATGTAGTCGAGGCTTTTTACGAGCTGTGAGGCTCCAAATTCGAGGCTTTTTATGAGCTGCCAGGCTACTGTCATTAACCATTTTAGCAAAGCCTGTTAAGATGGTCCGCAATCCTTAACCAAATCATCAATGTCAAATGCTACCAATGTTCAAAATCTCATAAAGATTTGACTTGTGTAATCACTTGATGATCGTCAATTTAACGTTACTAAGTTCAGGGTCCAGAGGGATTGACTTGTGTGTACGTTCGACGGGTCGTACCAGGTTTACCTGGGCTGCGTGACTTACTTGATGAGGGCAGGTTAATCCGGGGTTTTAGGTGTATACACCAAGCTTCCAAGCCGTGTCCACTACAAGAGTTTTCAACTCGCTGATGACTTGCATCAGGAGCCCCCAGGTAGCGTTTGAGCATTCCTCATCGGGGCCTATGTTTGAGTTGTGCTATGGCATCAAACTCTCTTTTGCCCCTCATCATCATGTGGAAATTGCCGAAGCAACCAGAGTTGTGCTCTTATGATGGTCTTGATGTGGCCGCCGGTTGAAGAGGCCAAAGGAAACTCCCTTGCCCACGGAAGCCCCCATGTGATACTCTTATGAAAAAGATGGCTGATACCCCGGTTTATCGGGGGCGCCGGTTTATTATATTGATCATAATATATACATTGTACATAAAGCGGAGCCCATGGCTCAAGTATAGTAAGGTCGAAGAAGAGCGATGTTCCACGGCCGCTTGGTCTCCTCCTCTGCCGTACGTGAGTCCTTATGTTCTCAAACATCGACGAGGTAGTATGATCCGTTGTGCAGGTTCTTGCTGACCACAAAGGGTCCCTCCCAAGGTGGGGACAGCTTGTGCATGTCCATTTGGTCTTGGATGAGCCGGAGCACCAAATCTCCTTCTTGAAATGTCCTGGTTTTAACCCGGTGGCTATGGTACCGGCGCAGGTCTTGCTGATAAATCGCCGATCGAGCTGCTGCCGTGTCCCATTCCTGGTCCAGCCGGTCCAACAAGTCTTATCTTGCTTGTTCATTATCCGCTTCAACATAAGCCGCCACCCGCGGCGAGTCATGACGGATATCACTAGAGAGGACCGCTTCAGCTCCATATACCATGAAGAAAGGCGTGTACCCTGTGGATCTGTTAAGTGTAGTGTTGATGCTCCATAGTACAGAAGGCAACTCCTCCACCCAACAACCCGGTGTTTGCTGCAAAGGAACCATAAGCCAGGGTTTGATGCTTCTCTAGATCTCTTGATTGGCTCTTTCAAGTTGGCCATTAGACTAAGGGTGAGCTACTGATGATACATCGAGACGGATGTGCTCTCGTTGATAGAACTCCTCCATAGCCCCCTTGGATAGATTGGTGCCGTTATCAGTTATAATGCTGTGTGGAAAGCCAAACCGGAAAATCACCTTTTTGATGAATTGAACCGTTGTTGCTGCGTCACACTTACTGACAGGCTCTGGTTCAACCCATTTGGTAAACATGTCCACTGCCACCAAAAGGTGGGTTTTCTTATCTTGGGATCTCTTGAAGGGTCCAACCATATCTAGCCCCCAGGTCGCAAATGGCCAAGTAATTGGGATCATCCTCAACTCCTGCGCCGGTATATGAGCACACTGCTAAAATATCTGGCAAGCATCACATTTTCTGACCAAGTCCTCTGCATCAGCGTGAGCCGTCAACCAGTAGAACCCATGAAGAAAAGCTTTAGCCACCAAAGATTTTGAACCGGAATGATGACCGCAATCCCCTTCATGAATTTCTCTAAGAATATCACAGCCTTCTTCTGGTGACACACATCACTGAAACGCTCTGGAAACGCTGCGATGATGAAGTTCTCCATCGACAATAGTCATTGACTTAGACCGCTGGATTATCTGCCAAGCCAAGATTTCGTCCTCTGGTAACTCACCTCGGCTCATGTATGCCAGGTAGGGAAGCGTCCAATCCGGAATGACATGAAGTGCTGCAACCAATTGTGCCTCCGGATCAGGAACAGCCAAGTCCTCTTCTGAAGGTACCTGCACCGACGGATTGTGCAACTCATCCAAGAAGGTATTAGCTGGAACCGGTTTACGCTGAGATCCCAGCCGGCTTAATGCATCGGCCACTTCGTTCTTTCGCCGGTCTATATGATCCACCTAATAACCTTTGAAGTGTCCAGCGACAGCGTCCACCTCTCATCGATATGCTGCCATGAGCGGATCCTCGGAGTCCCATTTGCCAGATACTTGTTGTGCCACCAGATCTGAATCGCCAAAACACTTAACCCGGCTCAAGTTCATTTCCTTGGCCATCCGCAGACCATGAAGGATAGCCTTATACTCAGCAGCATTGTTAGTACAAGGGAACATTAAATGGAGGACATAACAAAAATTATCACCTCGTGGCGAAGTTAACACGACTCCAGACCCCGAGCCCTCCAATTTCCTTGAACCGTCAAAGTGAATAGTCCAGTATGTGTGATCCGGCTTCTCCTCAGGTGCTTGCAACTCTGTCCAATCGTTGATGAAATCCACCAGTGATTGGGACTTTATCACAGTACGGGGCACATACTTTAATCCGTGCGGGCTAAGTTCAATGGCCCACTTTGCGACCCGCCCAGTAGCTTCTCTGTTCTGGATTATATCCCCTATCGGAGCTGAACTGACAACGGTGATTGGGTGGCCCTGAAAATAGTGCTTTAGCTTCCAGTTTGCCATGAAGACTCCATACACTAGTTTCTGCCAATGCGGATATCTCTGCTTTGATTTGATGAGCACCTCATTGATGTAGTAAACCGGCCGCTGAACCGGATATTCCTTGCCTGCCTCCTTGCGCTCTACCACAATGGCAACGCTTACTGCACGGGCATTAGCAGCCATGTATAACAACAGCGGCTCATTGTCAACTGGGGCAGCAAGGACCGGCGGCTCTGCCAATTGGCTCTTCAAGTCCTCAAATGCAGCATCAGCAGCATCACTCCAGACGAAGCGGTCTGTCTTTTTAATCATCTGATATAGCGGGATAGCCTTCTCCCCCAAATGGCCGATAAACCGGCTGAGTGCTGCAATACAGCCCGCCACACGTTGGATATCGTTGATGCACGCCGGTTTAGCCACTGATGTGATCGCCTTGATCTTTTCCGGATTAGCTTCGATTCCTGTGTTTGATACCAAGAACCCTAGGAGCTTGCCTGCCGGAACACGAAAAATGCACTTCTCCGGATTAAGCATCATTTTGTAGACCCGGAGATTGTCAAAGTTTCCTTCAAATCTTCTATCAGTGTCTCCTCCTTCCTGGACTTCACCACAATGTCATCCACGTATGCATGAACATTCCGCCCAAATCTGCCCATGAAGGCAATTCTGCACACAACGTTGGTAGGTTGCCTGGGCACTCTTAAACCCAAACGGCATAGATACATAGCAGACGGCTCCAATGGGAGTTATGAAGGCCGTCTTCTCTTGGTCCTTAACCTCCATTTTGATCTGATGATAACCTGAGTATGCATCCAAAAAACTTAGCCGCTCACATCCTGCCGTAGCATCAATGATCTGATCAATACGGGGGAGAGCAAAAGGATCCGTTGGGTAAGCTTTGTTCAGATCTGTGTAATCAACACACATTCGCCAAGTGCCACTTTTCTTAAGTACTAGCACCGGATTAGCCAACCACTCCGGATGAAACACCTCAATTATAAAGCCTGTAGCCAAGAGCCTAGCCACTTCTTCTCCACTAGCCTTGCGCCTCCCTTCATTGAAGCGGCGCAGATACTGCTTGACCGGTTTAAACTTAGGATCAATATTAAGATTGTGCTCAGCGAGTTCCCTCGGTACACCTGGCATGTCATAAGGCTTCCATGCAAAGATGTCCCGTTTCTCACGGATGAACTCGATGAGCGCGGTTTCCTATTTCGGATCTAGGTTAGCACTGATAGTGAACTGCTTGGATGAATCCCCAGGAACAAAGTCCACCTGCTTAGTCTCTTCAGCTGATTTGAATTTCAACGCCGGATCATGCTCTGTGGTTGGTTTCTTCAGCGGAGACATATCTGCCGGATCAACATTGTCTTTATAGAACTTCAGCTCCTCAGTTGCACAAACCGCTTCAGCATAAGCTGCATGACCTTCCTCGCACTCCAATGCAACTTTGCGGCTTCCATGGACCGTAATAGTCCCCTTGTGGCCTGGCATCTTGAGCTGTAGATAAACATAACACGGCCTAGCCATGAACTTGGTGTAAACCGGCCGCCCAAACAAAGTGTGGTATGGGCTCTTGATCTTTACCACCTCAAAGGTTACAGTCTCTGACCTAGAGTCATGCTCATCTCCAAAGGTAACTTCTAGATTGATCTTGCCAACTGGATAGGCCGATTTACCAGGCACTACTCCATGAAACACCGTATTGGACTGTCGAAGTTTTTTATCTGTCAGCCCCATACGCCGGAAAGTCTTATAATATAGGATGTCGATGCTGCTGCCTCCATCCATAAGCACTTTGGTGAATTTGTAGCCACCCACCTGTGGTGCTACCACTAGAGCCAGCTGACCCGGATTGTTAACCCGGGGCGGATGATCCTCTCTGCTCCACACAATGGGCTATTCCGACCAACGCAGGCAACGCGGCACCGCCGGTTCAACAGAATGTACTGCCCTCTTTAGAACTTCCTGATCATGCTTGCATAAGCTCGTCGTGAAGACATGATACTGCCCACTGCTCAGCTCCTTCGGATTATTCTGATATCCGGATTGCTGTTGCTGCTGACGCTGTTAATTTCCCTGATTGTTATCTCCACCCTGACCATGCTGCTAGTTATGCTGATTGTGCCCATTGAGATTTCTGTTATTACCTTGGTATCCTGAACTGGACCCACCACCTTGATAACCCGGACCTTGGAAGCAAGGGCCTGATCCACCAGGGGGCCCGTGATCATACCTAGTCCGGTTCATGAATTCCTGCATAATAAAGCAGTCTTTCCAGAGATGTGTGGCTAGTTTTTCCGGTGTACCGTGCTTCGGGCAAGGCACGTTCAACTGGCGTTCTAGATTAATAGGTGGCCTGCCATTACGCGGAGGCGGTCTACCCTTGCGACATTGTCCATCCTCCTGAGCATTGGTGTTGGCCACAAAGTCCGAACCACCATCCGCCTTGCGCTTACCGTTGTAACCTTGATTCGCCGGATTGGACTGCGGGGGCTTACCATTCTTGCTTGCCTTCCCTGACTTGTCTCCATCAGCGTCTGGATGTTTGGCATTATCAGAGTCTCCATACTTCACTAGAGCGCCCATGAGCGTCCCCATATCATTGCAATCATGTTTAAGCCGTCCCAACTTCTGTCTCAAAGGTTCAAATCGGCAATTACCTTCCAAGGTTACCACTGCTGTGCTTGGGTTGATGCTATTGGAGGAATGCAAGATTTCTGACACTCGACGCACCCAACTGCTTGTATATTCCTGCTCCCCTTGAACGCCAGCAGCTAAATCGACAACAGACATTGGCTGCTTGTATGTGTCTTTGAAGTTATTGATAAACCAGCGCCGCAATTCTGCCCAAGATCCGATGGAGTTAGGCGGTAAACCCTTCAACCAAGTACGAGCCGTGCCCTCGAGCATCATCGTGAAATACTTAGCACATGCCGCATCATCCACATCCAATATCTCCATCGCCATCTCATAACTCTCAACCCATGCCTCTAGAGCCAGATCCGCCGTGTAGTTGGGTACTTTGCACGGTCCTTTAAAGTCCTTGGGCAGTTTCACGTTCGTAAAGCAGGGTTTAGACAAGGCACGCCCAGGGAACTGGACATGACCCCTGGTTCAAATGTGGTGGTGGCATGAACCGGCGTCGCCTGACGGGCTTCGTACTGCGCTGTTACCTCTGCCTCCCGGCGCTGCCTGGCCTGATCCACCACGTCTTGAGCATGCGCCTCTCCTCCTGCCGGATTATCCCGCCTCGGCTGATTACGCCTCCGTGCACTGCTCGATATGGCCGGTTCATCCAGACGCCTAGTATAACTCCGGCTCGGGCATGGAGTCGAATGGATCCTCTCCCGGCTATAGGAATAAGCTTGCTGTTGAGTTAGCGCCGTGTCCAACAACTCTCTGGCCCGTCGTGCTTCCACTGCTATGGGGGACGTCCCTTCAATGGGAAGGACGGCCAGTCGTGAAGCGGCGGCAACTATGTTATCCAGCGGATTAAAATAATGACCAGGAGGGGTGGGCACATGATGTGCTAGTACAACCTGGCGGGTTGGCTCTACGGCCGGCGGCTGAACCGACGCCCCCGTGCCCGGCGCTCCTCCCCGGTTCACCTCCGGTTGATTACTGGTTCCTGCTCCTGGCGTGCTGAAGAGATTTCTTGCCTCATAAACCGGTGGAAAGCGAGATCGTTGCCTTCTCATCATTACCTCGTGTGCAGCGGTCTGATCCAACATGAGTCGATAGGCCTGAGCATCAAGCTCCGCCTGCTTTGTGGCCATTCTAGCTTTCTCCGCAGCCAGGTCCAACTTGGCTTGTTCAATCCGGCTTTTCACCTGAGTGACCTCCGCATCATGCTGCTCCTTGTTGGCCTGGGTTACCTCTGCTGTCAATAACACCGTCAAAGTGTCGACCAAAGTGGATAAAGCATCAGATGGCGATGGGGGACGATCTCCGACTCTAGCTCCCATCGCCTCTGATGTTAACGTCGCTGTTGTTGAGGGTCTGCTGCATAGATTGTGGTCCGGCCATAAAACAGCGACCCGGTTTGGCAGATCGAGGGGGTTCGGAATACTGTCTCCACCGGAAAAACCCTCTGATTGACCGTCCTGCAGCAGATACAAAGACTCTGTTTCTCCGGAAGATGATTCATCGCTGGAATATACAACTGTCTCACCCTGAGAGTCCAATCCGTTCTCGGTTTGTACTCCATGCACTGCTCCAACGAAGACATGCTTCACGGCTGGCTGAATTCGGGCTGGTCTCGCACGCTGAGCCCGCTCGATGATGTTGGGGAAGATGTCTGGCTCAGGGCCCGGTTCGCCGATCTTGCCGATGAAGACATGGATGCTGCCAAAGGGGACCCGGTACCCGTATTCGATTGAATCGGCCTTGGGGCCCCAGCCTGCAACGTCGATGTAGATCCGGCCACGACGATTCTTAGTCATCCGGCCCACTGTGTAGCCCTTGAGTCCTTCAAAGCTGCCCTTCAAGAACTCGAAACCATCGTGCGATAGCCCCATGGTGGGTGCCAACTGTCGTGGATTTAGCACGGCACATGTCCTAGCAAAAGGATTTAGTCGTGAGGCCATTGCTACGGGTTAGCATAAAGGGGTTAAAGTGGACAAAGGACACACGGATTTTATACTAGTTCAGTGTCACAACCCTAGTTCTGGTATGCACTAGGCTAGTCTTGATGTTTGCATCATGTCTAAAATTATTTTTGAAAGTTGAATTGAGGTTTGTTGAAACCCTCAGAAAGCAGTTAAAAATAATAATAATGGTTAACTTTAAAATCTTCTCAAAGAAGCCCAAGAAAATGTTCCTGTTAGACCTTGGAAAATATTGGCAAGAATAAAATTCAAACCAATATTTTTGGAGGCTTTAAAATATTTATTTTGGGCCTTTGAATTAAATCAATAATATATTTGAGTTGAATTTATTTCTGTTATATAAGAAATAAAGATCAAGTATTTTTGTAAGTTTGCATGTGACCTTGGACTAGTTCCCTGAGCTCACATAAAAATTTACAAAAAGTTTTAAAATGGTTTGGTTTGTAAATCAAATCAAAACAAAGAAAGAAAAATAGAAAACAGAAAAATAAGAGGAAGCAGACTTACCTGAGGCCCAGGCTAATTAACTGGCCGGCCCAACCCAACTGGCCGTGCCAGTCGTCGCCTACCTCTGCCAGTAGGCAGAGGAGGGACACCGCAAGCGCGCGCGAGGCGCCACGCCTCCTGCCTGCTCGTCTGCGTCGCCTGGACAGCGCGGCGACACCTCGAAGCATCTCCTCGGTGCCGTCCCGAACGCCCTGGACGTTCTCCCTCTTCCTCTGCTCACTTTTTCCCCTCTCTCTCCCTCACAAGCAGCCACCGAGCGGAGCTCGTCGCTGCCGCCCTGAATCACCGCGGCCACCGCCTCCCTCTCGCTTCCCCGACGTGCCCCAAGGATCTGCCTCATCGCCCTAGTCCTCCTCGCCGAGTCACGCAACGCCGGGTGCCCTAGAACGCCGCCATTGCCATCGTCCTCATCCTCTGCCCCGACGATTGCCGCCGTCGATTCGCCGTCGCAGAAGCTTCCCCGAGCCGTTGAGCTTCTCCCCCGATCCCTTGTGAGCTTCTGCACCTTCCCCTATGCTCATCCCCTCAGTTTGTCTCTGCTAGCCTCGAACCCCGCCGTGCCCGAGCTACCCACCGCCGGCCATGTCGCCGCCGTGGCCAGAGCCACCGCAGCTCACGGCCGAGCGCGTCACCGCCTTCGCCGCATCGCGTAGAAGCCGTAGGTGCCAGCGCCGCCCTGCCTAGGCCACTACAGCCACCTGCTCGAGCTCACCGAGCTTCGGCCGTCGCCGAGCTCATTGCCGGCGCCACTCCGGCCACTCCCCGGCCGCGCCACCACCACGGTTGGATGCGGACAAGCGTCCGCATCCCATAGCTGTACTCCGCACGCCAAAATACGCCCCATATACGAATCCCGCGGATCACCGCCGTGTTCGGCCTCGCCGGTGGCTAAACGCCGGCGGGTTTGACCTGCTGACCGGCGTGGTTTGACCCCCCACGGTCCAGTTGACTTCCCTTCTCTCTCACTGACTTGCGGGCCCCACCCGACTAATTACTCTGGTTAGTGCTAATTAACTAGTTAGGTTAGTCACTTGGACACTGACTAGTGGGCCCTGCCTAGTTAGTTAGGGCAAACTAACTCAGTTAGTTTACTAAAGCCACTGACGTGTGGACCCCACACGTCAGGTTTGACCTGAGTCAGCGCCGCTGACTTGCTGACGCAAGCATGACGCAGTGCTGACGCAATAAACAATTTTCTGGAATTGTTTTGTTTAGGAAAATAAAGAAAATTGTTTAAACTTCAAAAAATCACAGAAATTCAATCGTAGCTCAGAATGAAATAATTTATATATCAAAAATGATCAGAAAAATATGAAGAATCTGTTTATGGCATTTTCATGCATGTTGAACCAACTTATACTTGCTGTATAGGTGAAAACACATAAATGGCACTTTTAAATGTTAATTTTGGAAGTGCATTTGAACCCTTGGTTCAAATGGATTTCTTTCAAATAGAATGCTAGTTGCATTAGCTCAAATAGCATCACATCTTCATGCCATTTTCATGCATCATATTGTTGCATATGCTTGTGTTTGATTGTCGGCACCGTTCTTCTCGATAGGTCCAGCTCCGGAGACCGTTCCAGAGTACCTGTCAGAGGAGCAGTGCTCCGCCCAGTGTTTTACCAGGCAAGCAAACCCCCTTGTTCATTCCGATACAACCCCTCTCTCGCTCCTGCTCTTTGTTGTTGCATTAGGACAACAACGACTTCAACTGCTACTTAATGCTGCGGTAGTTGAACCCATTCCTCTACATGACCTGTCATTGCCAAAGTAAATAGTTGAAACCCACTAGCATGTGTAGGAGTTGATTGAAGCCATGATGTGATCTTACCATGCCTTGCTTGCTATTGCTTAGAGTGTGTCAGGTCTGATTCATTGGGAATGAATTGGAGTGCAGTGATATGTTCTGATGCTGAGAGTCAAGTGTGTGAACACGTTTTGGTAAAGGTAGCGGTGAGAGGCCATGTAGGAGTACATGGTGGGTTGTCTCACTGGAACCGTCCCTAAGAACCGAGTTCTGTGTATGTTGTCCAATGAACAGCTACTACCACGCATTGGAATGCTTAAGTGCCCCTCTCGACTTATTAGCCGACTTGTTCTCTTTCTAGGAGTTGCAACTAGTTTCTGGTGTTTGTAGGTAGTGTTAGTAGTCTACCAAGTGGCACTCGGCCAGGTGGGCTTGGGACAGACTAGGCACCGTGGCACGGTGTACCATGCGTAGATCCACTCGGCGAGGTGGGCTTGGGAACCCTGCGCACATCATTTGGGGCCGTAAGCGACACCCCGGAGGGATATCCTTACGGATGGAACCCGAATAGGCAATAAACCTGGACTAGATTCTTGTGTGGTTAGTCAGGTCGTGGCCGACACCCTCGCCAGGCTTCCGCTTGAAGGTTTCCGAGATACACGAGATGTACATGGCGGTAAGTGGCGAGAGCGTGTGTGAAGAAGTACAACCCTGCAGGTTTAACATGATCTATTCGAATAGCCGGGTCCACGATTATGGACTTCTTGGATGCTTACGTGGTACATAGACAACTTGAAGTGGATACTCTAAAATACTCAAGACAAGTGTGAGTGCTATGGATGGCCTTCTCGTAGGGAGACGGGGATGAATCCATAGTGGTGTATTGTGTGGTGCTTAGTGGACTCGTGTGCGCCACCTCAAAAGAGTTACCAGCAATCGTAGAATAGGATAGCCACTGAGTCAAAGCTGGCTTGCTGCAACTAAACCCCACTTTTCCTTCTTGATACAAATGCATGTATGATAGGATCTGATGTAAGTCTTGCTGAGTACCTTTGTACTCATGTTTGCTTAATTTATGTTTTGCAGATGAGATTGATGTCTCACTAGTAGTTCCGCTTGGACTTCGACAAGTAGCTTGTTACCTCAGCTACGATCTTGGACGAGTGTTGTAGATAGTTAGGCTCTTCAGCCTTTTTCATTTGGAGATGTCTTTACTCAGACATGTTGTGCTTCCAGTTGTTGCTTGTATGCTCTGAATGTTGGATCATGAGACCCATGTTTGTAATATCTGGCTCCTCGGAGCGTAATGAATAAATACTTTGTTTCTTAGAGTCTTGTTGTGATGCCATGTTGTATTTGCACATATTGAGCATATTGTGTGTATGTTATTGAAATGCTTGGTATGTGTCGGATCCGACACCTAGTTGTTTACCCTTGGTAGCCTATCTTATAGGGAAATGTCTCCTAGTGCTTCCACTGAGCCTTGGTAGCTTGCTACTGCTCCGGAACACTTAGGCTGACCGGCATGTGTCCTTCTTCGTTCCTGTGTCTGTCCCTTAGCGGAAATGTCACGCGTTGTTCCTTTAAGTCCTTGTAGCTTGCTACGACTTGGGTTCATACGTTGATGACCGACACGTTCGTTGCTGGGTCATGTATGCCTGTCTCTGTAATTTAGTGCCACTTTTGGTTTATAACTGGCCATGTCGGCCAGGGTTCTCTGTCATATGGATGCTAGCGATACTATCATATACGTGACCCAAAATGCGCAAACGGTCCCGGGCCAGGTAAGGTGGCACCCGTGGGGATACCGTGCGTGAGGTCGCAAAGTGATATGGTGTGTTACATGCTAGACCGGTGTGTCTTAGGATCAGGGTTCCGACAGCTTTGGTATCAGAGCCTGACTGCCTGTAGGATAACGAAGCCAAACTGGTCGAAGTTGAGTCTAGAAATTCTTTAGTTATATAAGGGAATTGATTGTGGATGGGAATGTAAGGCTCTTTTTAATCCTTATACTTCTTGTCTTCTGATCTGAGTCATCCTACCTTTCCTACGGGGTTAAGGAACTCGGCTTTCTCTTCCGTCTATCAAGATCACGGGTTACTACTCCGTAGTCCCTTAGGATTGGTTGATCAGAGTCCTACTCTTGTTTTAAAGTTCTTCCGGTGTAGTTTGTTTAGTACTATCACAGAACCTTGAGTGATGATGTTGAGTTGTTATACTACCCCTTTTGTTAGCAGGATGTCTCATTCTGAGCATTTTACTGTCGTTATGCTGCCGGAATTATCGTAGTAGTTCGAGAGATACTAATTTCTTGTTCTACCTTATGAATCCTATATTGATGATGTTTCCGTCCTTGGTTTCGCTTCTCAGGATGTCTTCAGTTAAGCGAAGCTCAACTGCTCGTAGACAGAACCACGGAGGTGGTAGGGATCAGGACGATCCTCCCGACCAGCCTTCGATGGTAGAGTTAATGTTAGAGATGGAGAGAAACAAGCGTGACTCTCACCGCTTGTTGGCACGTATTGAGGAGAACACTTCACATCAGTACAAGGAATTAGCAACCATCCATGACTTCATTCGTCTGAAACCGCCCACCTTCCATCATCCCATTGAGCCACTCAATGTAGATGACTGGCTCCGTAGTATCACTCACAAACTGCGTTCTGCGAACGTAGCTGAAGGAGACAAGGTCATCTATGCCACTTATCACCTGGAAGGTCCTGCTAGTCTTTGGTGGCAGAACTATGAGGCCATGATTCCAGCTGGCCAGATTCCTACTTGGAGAGATTTCACCGAGGCTTTTCGTGAGCATCATATCCCTCAAGCTCTCATCGATCCCAAGAGAGAAGAGTTCTGTAGTCTTACACAGGCTTAGATGGATGTTGATGCTTATAGTAGAGAGTTTGAGAACCTCGCCCACTATGCTACAGAAGAAGTGTCCACGGACGCCAAGAAGCAGGCTAGGTTCCGGAAGGGTCTCAACCCCAAACTGCGTCGTGATCTCCACTTGCATTATTGCAACACATTCCAGGCTCTTGTGAACAAGGCCATCAATGCAGAGACAGCTCAGCTCACTTACGAGGAGTCTCGTAAGCACACCCTTGATTTGGGATCTTCCTTCGGTTCTAGTTCTCAGAAGCGCCGGATTTGGGTTCTGAACTATGTTCTTCCACCCAGTTGTACACCGAGGCCATCTTATGTGGTACCTCTTCCAGTTCAGCAGTATGCTCCACCCAGGCCTATTGGTGGACCGTCTACCAACGTGGGTTCACGTCCTACCTCCAGGATTTGTTACAAGTGCGGAGAGCTGGGCCACATTGCCCATATTTGCACTCAGACCCGTGTTGCTCCACCCCAGTCCAAGATATGTGTTGGCCATGGTAAGCCATCACGCAAGATGATCAGTTTCAAGTCAGCTCCCATCGAACATGGACGTGTGCATCACGTCTTAGCCAGAAATGCTCATGATGATCCAGATGTCGTTCTTAGTACACTCCTTGTCAATTGTCCTCCGGCATCGGTTCTGTTCGATACTGGAGCATCTCATTCTTTCATTTCCGAAAGTTATGCCCGCTTGCACGACATGTCATTTTGTGATATGCCCTCCCCACTACTCATTCAAACTCCTGGATCCAAATGGCAAACTTCTAGTGTAAGCCATGGTAATGAAATTCTTGTCGACAGACTTGTGTTCCTTGCATCACTTGTAGCCCTCAAGTCTTCATATATTAATATCATCTTGGGTATGGACTGGATGACATCTCATCATGCCAAGATTGATTGCTGCACTAGGTCTCTTTAGCTTACACACCCATCTGGCAAGATAGTCACTGTCACCACTAGAGTTGCAAAGCATCAACTCTATTCTCTTAATGCCAGCCCCCTTCCAGACCTTGAAGATGTTCCGGTAGTCCGTGACTTTCCGGATATCTTTCCAGAGGAACTGCCAGGTGTTCCGCTTGACTGAGATGTAGAGTTTGTTATAGATCTTATCCCAGGAACCGCTCCAATCTCTAGGAGACCTTACAAGATGGCACCCTTAGAACTAGCTGAGCTTAAGAAACAACTTGATGAGTCCTTGCAAAAGGGTTTCATCCGTCCTAGTTCTTCTCCCTGGACTTGCCCCGTCCTCTTCGTCAAGAAGAAGGATGGTACGGATCGGATGGTTGTAGATTATCGTCCCGTTAATTTGGGCACGGTAAGGAACAAGTATCCGCTTCCCAGGATCAACGACCTGTATGATCAGCTCGCTGGATCCTCAGTCTTCTCCAAGATGGATTTGAGGTTAGGATACCATCAAATCAAGAATAGAAATAGGGACATCCCCAAGACGGCTTTCGTCACTCGTTATGGTCAGTACGAGTAAACCGTCATGTCCTTCGGTCTAACCAATGCTCCAGCCACTTTCTCCCGCTTGATGAACTCGATCTTCATGGAGTACTTAGATAAGTTCGTCGTGGTTTACCTCGATGATATTCTTATTTACTCGAAGAACGAGGAAGAGCATGCCGAACATCTTAGACTTGTTCTAGAAAAACTCAGAGAGCACCGCCTTTATGCCAAATTCTCCAAGTGCGAATTTTGGTTGCCAAAAGTGACCTATCTCGGCCATGTAATCTCTGGTAAGGGCATTGTTGTCAATCCCGAGAGAGTTCAGGCCGTCCTTGATTGGACTCCACCTGAAACAGTTAAACAAGTTAGGAGTTTCCTTGGTCTAGCCAGTTACTATCGCCGCTTTGTTGAGAACTTCTCTAAAGTGGCCAAACCTCTCACGGAACTTCTCAAGAAAGATAAAAAGTTAGAGTGGTCCCCACAGTGTGAGCACAGTTTTCAGGAACTGAAAAGAGGCCTGACTTCTGCTCCCATACTTGTGCGACCGGGTTTCACTAAGGACTTTGTTATCTACTGTGATGCCTCACGACAGGGACTAGGTTGCATTCTTATGCAGGATCGTCATGTGATTGCCTATGCATCTCGACAGTTGCATCCACATGAGGAGAATTATCCTACACATGATCTTGAGCTTGCAGCCGTAGTCTACGCACTTAAGACCTGGCGACATTACCTCCTTAGTAACCGTTGCGAGATCTCCACCGATCACCAGAGCCTCAAGTATATCTTCACGCAACCAGATTTGAACCTTAGACAAAGATGTTGGTTGGAGTTGATCTCAGATTACGACTTAGGGATTGCCTACACCCTAGGCAAGGGAAATGTCATGGCTGATGCGCTAAGTCATAAGTCCTATTGCAACAATCTGATGTTGCAGCAGGACCAACCACTTCTCCATGAGGAATTATGTAAGCTTAACCTTCACATCGCTCCTCACGGATTCCTTTCTACCTTGGTGGCGAAACCTACCCTTGAGGATCAGATCATTTCTGACGAGAAGTTTGATAGCGGTGTTATCCGCATTAAGAGAAACATTAAGAAGGGAGTTGGTGGATGTTTCTCTATGGATGATCGAGGTGTTGTTTTCTTTGAGAATCGCCTGGTGGTTCCCAAGAATCAACATCTACGACAATTGATCCTTAAGGAGGCTCATGAATCTCCTCTCACGATTCATCCCGGTAGTACTAAGATGTATCAGGACCTACGCCAGAGGTTCTGGTGGACTAGGATGAAGAGAGAAATCGCTCGGTTCATTGCCAACTGTGACATTTGTCGCCGCGTTAAAGCAGAGCATCAAAGACCTGTTGGCACCCTTCAGACTCTAGCTATTCCTGAGTGGAAATGGGATAAAGTTGGTATGGACTTCATCACCGGCTTTCCTAGGACCAAGAGAAAGAATAATGCTATCTTTGTAGTCATTGATCGTCTCTCCAAAGTGGCTCACTTCCTACCTGTTCGAGAGAGTATCACTGCTAGTCAGCTTGCTGACTTGTATATTTCTCGAATAGTGTCACTTCATGGTGTTCCACTAGAGATCAATTCAGACCGTGGTAGTCTTTTCACTTCTGATTTCTGGGAGAGTTTCCAGACTGCCATGGGCACCCATCTTTCCTTCAGTACAGCTTTCCACCCTCAGTCAAGTGGTCAGGTGGAACGGGTTAATCAAATTCTTGAAGACATGCTTACAGCTGGCGTTATCTCATTTGGTATGGATTGGGAGAAATGTCTTCCTTTCGCCGAGTTTGCTTATAACAATAGCTATCAATCCAGTCTCAAGAAAGCTCCTTTTGAGATTCTCTATGGACGATGATGTCGAACACCTTTGAACTGGTCAGAAACTGGTGAAAGACAATTCTTTGGACCGGACATGATTCAGGAAGCAGAAGAGCAAGTTCGCATCATTTGTGAGAATTTGAAAACAGCCCAGTCTCGTCAAAAGAGCTAGTATGATCGTCATCATAAGGAAGTGGCTTATGAAGTTGGCGACAAATCTTACCTTCGGGTTACTCCTTTGAAGGGTACCCATCGTTTCGGTATCAAGGGCAAGTTAGCTCCTCGTTACATAGGTCCTTTTCGCATTCTCGCTAAACGAGGAGAGGTTGCCTACCAATTGGAACTACCCCCACATCTTTCTCGAGTTCATGATGTCTTCCACGTCTCTCAACTCAGGCATTGCTTCTCGGATCCCATCCGCGAAGTGGACCACGAAACGCTTGATCTCCAAGATAACCTCACATATCGAGAGTATCCCGTTCGCATTCTGGATCAAGCAGAGCGTGTCACTCGACGTCATAACATCAAGTTTCTCAAGGTTCAGTGGTCTCATCATTCCGAGAGAGAAGCTACATGGGAGCGAGAAGATCGTCTCCGACTGGAGTACCCCACCTTCTTTCCGCCTACTCCTAAATCTCGGGACGAGATTCTTTCGAGTGGGGGTGAGTTGTCACAACCCTAGTTCTGGTATGCACTAGGCTAGTCTTGATGTTTGCATCATGTCTAAAATTATTTTTGAAAGTTGAATTGAGGTTTGTTGAAACCCTCAGAAAGCAGTTAAAAATAATAATAATGGTTAACTTTAAAATCTTCTCAAAGAAGCCCAAGAAAATGTTCCTGTTAAACCTTGGAAAATATTGGCAAGAATAAAATTCAAACAAATATTTTTGGAGGCTTTAAAATATTTATTTTGGGCCTTTGAATTAAATCAATAATATATTTGAGTTGAATTTATTTCTGTTATATAAGAAAGAAAGATCAAGTATTTTTGTAAGTTTGCATGTGACCTTGGACTAGTTCCCTGAGCTCACATAAAAATTTACAGAAAGTTTTAAAATGGTTTGGTTTGTAAATCAAATCAAAACCAAGAAAGAAAAATAGAAAACATAAACAAAAAAAAAGAGGAAGCAGACTTACCTGAGGCCCAGGCTAATTACCTGGCCGGCCCAGCCCAACTGGTCGTGCCAGTCGTCTCCTACCTTTGCCAGTAGGCAGAGGAGGGACACCGCACGCGCGCTCGAGGCGCCACGCCTCCTGCCTGCTCGTCTACGTCGCCTGGACAGCGCAGCGACACCTCGAAGCTTCTCCTCGGTGTCGTTCCGAATGCCCTGGACCTTCTCCCTCTTCCTCTACTCACTTTTTCCCCTCTCTCTCCCTCGCACGCAGCCACCGAGCGGAGTTCGTTGCCGCCGCCCTGAATCACCGCGGCAACCGCCTCCCTCTCACTTCCCCGACGTGCCCCAAGGATCTGCCTCATCGCCCTCGTCCTCCTCGCCGAGTCACGCAACGCCGGGTGCCCTGGAACGCCGCCATTGCCATCGTCCTCATCCACTGCCCCGACGATTGCCGCCGTCGATTCGCCATCGCAGAAGCTTCCCCGAGCCGCTGAGCTTCTCCCCCGATGTCTTGTGAGCTTCTACACCTTCCCCTATGCTCATCCCCTTCGTTTGTCTCTGCTAGCCTCGATCCCCGCCGTGCGCGAGCTCCCCGCGGCCGGCCATGTCGCCGCCGTGGCCAGAGCCACCGCAGCTCACGGCCGAGCACGTCACCGCCTTCGCCGCATCGCGTAGAAGCCGTAGGTGCCAGCGCCGCCCCGCCTAGGCCACTACAACCACCTGCTCGAGGTCACCGAGCTTCGGCCGCCGCCGAGCTCGTCGCCGGTGCCACTGCGGCCACTCCCCGGCCGCGCCACCACCATGGTTGGATGCGGACGAGTGTCCGCATCCCGTAGCTATACTCCGCACGCCAAAATACGCCCCGTAGGCGAATCCCGCAGATCACCGCCGTGTTCGGCCTCGCCGGCGGCTAAACGCCGGCGGGTTTGACCCGCTGACCGGCGTGGTTTGACCCCCCACGGTCCAGTTGACTTCCCCTCTCTCTCTCACTGACTTGCGGGCCCCGCCCGACTAATTACTCTGGTTAGTGCTAATTAACTAGTTAGGTTAGTCACTTAGACACTAACTAGTGGGCCCTGCCCAGTTAGTTAAGGCTAACTAACTCAGTTAGTTTACTGAAGCCACTGACGTGTGGACCCCACACGTCAGGTTTGACCTGAGTCAGCGTTGCTGACTTGCTGACGCAAGCATGACGCAGTGCTGACGCAATAAACAATTTTCTGGAATTGTTTTGTTTAGGAAAATCAAGAAAATTGTTTAAACTTCAAAAAATCACAGAAACTCAACCGTAGCTCAGAATGAAATAATTTATATATGAAAAATGATCAAAAAAATACGAAGAATCTGTTTATGGCGTTTTCATGCATGTTAAACCAACTTATACCTGCTGTATAAGTGAAAACACATAAATGACACTTTTAAATGTTAATTTTGGAAGTGCATTTGAACCCTTGATTCAAATGGATTTCTTTCAAATAGAATGCTAGTTTCATTAGCTCAAGTAGCATCACATCTTCATGCCATGTTCATGCATCATATTCTTGCATATGCTTGTGTTTGATTGTCGGCACCGTTCTTCTCGATAGGTCCAGCTCCGGAGACCGTTCCAGAGTACATGTCAGAGGAGCAGTGCTCTGCGCATTGTTTTACCAGGCAAGCAAACCCCCTAGTACATTCTGATACAACCACTCTCTCGCTCCTGCTCTCTGTTATTACATTAGGACAACAACTACTTCAACTGCTACTTTATGCTGCGGTAGTTGAACCCATTCCTCTGCATGACCTGTCATTGCCACAGTAAATAGTTGAAACCCACTAGCATGTGGAGGAGTTGATTGAAGCCATGATGTGATCTTACCATGCCTTCCTTGCTATTGCTTAGAGTGTGTCAGGTCTGATTCATTGGGAAATGAATTGGAGTGCAGTGATATGTTCTGATGCTGAGAGTCATGTGTGTGAACACGTTTTGGTAAAGGTAGCGGTGAGAGGCCATGTAGGAGTACATGGTGGGTTGTCTCACTGGAACCGTCCCTAAGAACTGAGTTATGTGTATGTTGTCCAATGACCAGCTACTACCACACATTGGAATGCTTAAGTGCCCCTCTCGACTTATTGACCGACTTGGTCTCTGTCCAGGAGTTGCAACTAGGTTTTGCTGTTTGTAGGTAGTGTTAGTAGTCTACCAAGTGGCACTCGGCCAGGTGGGCTTGGGACAGACTAGGCACCGTGGCACGGTGTACCAAGCATAGATCCAATCGGCGAGGTTGGCTTGGGAACCCTGCGCACATCATTTGGGGTCGTGAGCGACACCCCGGCCGGATCTCCTTACCCATGGAACCCGAATAGTCGATAGACCTGGACTAGAGTCTTGTGTGGTTAGTCAAGTCGTGGCCGACACCCTCGCCAGGCTTCCGCTTGAAGGTTGCCGAGATACACGAGATGTACATGGCGGTAAGTGGCGAGAGCATGTGTGAAGAAGTACACCCCTGCAGGTTTAACATGATCTATTCGAATAACCGGGTCCACAGTTATGGAGTTCTTGGATGCTTACATGGTACATAGACAACTTGAAATGGATACTCTAAAATACTCAAGACAAGTGTGAGTGCTATGGATGGCCTTCTCGTAGGGAGACGGGGATAAATCCATAGTGGTGTATTGTGTGGTGCTTAGTGGACTCGTGTGCGCCACCTCAAAAGAGTTACCAGCAGTCATAGAATAGGATAGCCACTGAGTCAAAGTTGGCTTGCTGCAACTAAACCCCACTTTGCCTTCTTGATACAAGTGCATGTATGATAGCATCTGATGTAAGTCTTGCTGAGTACCATTGTACTCATGTTTGCTTAATTTATGTTTTGCAGATGAGATTGATGTCTCACTAGTAGTTCCGCTTGGACTTCGACAAGTAGCTTGTTACCTCAGATACAATCTTGGACGAGTGTTGTAGATAGTTAGGCTCTTCAGCCTTTTTCATTTGTAGATGTCTATACTCAGACATGTTGTCCTTCCACTTGTTGCTTGTATGCTTTGAATGTTGGGTCATGAGACCCATGTTTGCAATATCTGGCTCCTCATAGCCTAATGAATAAATACTTTGTTTCTTAGAGTCTTGTTGTGATGCCATGTTGTATTTGCACATATTGAGCATATTGTGTGTATGTTATTGAAATGCTTGGTATGTGTGGGATCCGACACCTAGTTGTTTACCCTTGGTAGCCTATATTATAGGGAAATGTCTCCTAGTGCTTCTACTCAGCCTTGGTAGCTTGCTACTGCTCCGGAACACTTAGGCTGACCGGCATGTGTCCTTCTTCGTTCCTGTGTCTGTCCCTTAGGGGAAATGTCACGCGTTGTTCCTTTAAGTCCTTGTAGCTTGCTACGACTTGGGTTCATACGTTGATGACCGACACGTTCGTTGATGGGTCATGTATGCATGTCTATGTAATTTAGTGCCACTTTTGGTTTATAACTGGTCATGTCGGCCCGGGTTCTCTGTCATATGGATGCTAGCGATATTATCATATACGTGAGCCAAAATGCGCAAACGGTCCCGGGCCAGGTAAGGTGGCACCCGTGGGGATACCGTGCGTGAGGCCGCAAAGTGATATGGTGTGTTACATGCTAGACCGGTGTGACTTAGGATCGGGGTTCCGACATTCGGCCCCTTTGATGAAGGTAAAAGCCTATGTCTAGTTTGGTGTGGTATTGCTAGGGCTTCGATGACCAGGGAGCGAATCCGCTTTGCCTGTGTCTCGAGCTGTTGTTCTCTGTCCTGAACCGTCGCCGGGTCGTCCCTTTATATAAGAGGTGACGCCCGGTCCGGTTTACAGAGTCCTGAGGCTGGCTCATAAACGTGTCCACCTCGGTCTCTGCTCTTTCTATCTTACATCCCAAGTTACATAATATGACGGTTTACAAATCATGGGCCCTAAAATTTAGGCTCTAAACCTCTTGGGCTGAAATCTTCTATTTCATGCTCCGCTGGGCCTTTGATAACATAATCTTGATAACGTCAACCGGCCCCTCCTGGGCGGTTTATACCTGGTAGTAATATCCCTGACACCACTAGTTTCAAAAATAGGGCAAGGGAAAGAAGGGGAACTTCAAGAAGAATAGCAAGACAGTTGCTACTCCTGCGAAGAAACACAAGTCTCGAGCCAAGCCTGAAACTCAGTGCTTCTACTGCAAAGGGACTGGACACTGGAAGCGGAACTTCCCCAAGTATTTGGCGGATAAGAAGGATGGCGAAGTGAACAAAGGTATATTCGATATACATGTTATTGATGTGTACCTTACTAATGCTCGTAATAGCACCTGGGTATTTGATAATGGTTCGGTTGCTAATATTTGTAACCCGAAACAGGGGCTACGGATTAAACAAAGATTAGCTAAGGACGAGGTGATGATGCCCATGGGAAATGGTTCTAGATCGCCGTCGGCACGCTACCTCTACATCTACCATCGGGATTAGTATTAGACCTAAATAATTGTTATTTGGTGCCAGCGTTGAGCATGAACATTATATATGGATCTTGTTTGTTGCGAGATGGTTATTCATTTAAATCAGAGAATAATGTATGTTCTATTTATATGAGTAATATCTTTTAGGATCATGCACCCTTGAAGAGTGGTCTATTCTTGTTAGATCTCGATCGTAGTGATACACATATTCATATTATTGAAGCCAAAAGATGCAAGGTTGATAATGATAGTGCAACTTATTTGTGGCTGTGCTGTTTAGGTCATATTGGTGTAAAGCACATGAAGAAACTCCATACTAATGTACTTTTGGAATCACTTGATTATGAATCACTTGGTGCTTGCAAACCATGCCTCATGGGCAAGATGACTAAGACTCCTTTCTTCGGAACAATGGAGCGAGTAACTGATTTGTTGGAAATCATACATACTAATGTATGTGGACCGATGAGCGTTGAGGCTCGCGGCGGGTATCATTATTTTCTAACCTTCACTGATGATTTGAGCAGATATGGGTATACCTACTTGATGAAACACAAGTCTGAAATATTTGAAAAGTTCAAATAATTTCAGAGTGAAGTAGAGAATCATCATAACAAGAAAATAAAGTTTCTACGATCTGATCGTGCAGGAGAATATTTGAGTTACGAGTTTGTTCTTCATTTGAAACAATGTGGAATAGTTTCACAACTCATGCCACCCGGAACACCACAGCGTAATGGTCTGTCTGAACGTCGTAACCATACTTTATTAGATATGGTGCGATCTATGATGTCTCTTACCGATTTACCACTATCGTTTTGGGGTTATGCTTTAGAGACAACTACATTCACGTTAAATAGGGCACCATCCAAATCCGTTGAGACGACGCCTTATGAACTGTGGTTTGGCAAGAAACCAAAGTTGTCGTTTCTATAGTTTGGGGCTGCGATGCTTATGTGAAAAAGCTTCAACCTGATAAGCTCGAACCCAAGTCGGAGAAATGTGTCTTCATAGGATACCCAAAGGAGATTGTTGGGTACACCTTCTATCACAGATCCGAAGGCAGGATATTCATCCCTAAGAATGGATCCTTTCTAGAGAAGGAGTTTCTCTCGAAAGAAGTGAGTGGGAGGAGAGTAGAACTTGATGAGGTAATTGTACCTTCTCCCGAATTGGAAAGTAGCACATCACAGAAACTAGTTCTAGTGATTCCTACACCAGTTGGTGAGGAAGCTAATAATGATGATAATGAAACTTCGGATCAAGTTACTACTGAACCTCGTAGGTCAACTAGAGTACGTTCTTGTCGGGACCCCGATCCTAAGTCATACCGGTCTAGCATGTAACACATCATATCACTTTGCGGCCTCACGGACGGTATCCCCACGGGTGCCACCTTACCTGGCCCGGGACCATTTGCGCATTTTGGCTCACGTATATGATAGTGTCGCTAGGATCCATATGACAGAGAACCCGGGCCGACATGACTAGTTATAAACCCAAGGTGGCACTAACTTACAGGGACAGGCATACATGACCCTGCAACGAACGTGTCGGTCATCAACGTATGAACCCAAGCCGTAGCAAGCTACAAGGAGTTAAAGGAACAACGCGTGACACTTCCCCAAAGGGACAGACAGAGGAATGAAGAAGGACACATGCCGGCCAGCCTAAGTGTTCCGGAGTAGTAGCAAGCTACCATGGCTCAGTGGAGACATTTCCCCATAAGAGAGGCTACCAAGAGGAAACAACTAGGTTGTCGGATCCCACACTTACCAAGCATTTCAATAACATACACACAATATGCTCAATATGTGCAAATACAACATGGCATCACAACAAGACTCTATGAAACAAAGTATTTATTCATTAGGCTCCGAGGAGCCAGTTATTACAAACATGGGTCTCATGACACAACATTCAGAGCATACAAGCAACATGCGGAAGCATAACATGTCTGAGTACAGACAACTACAAATGAAAAAGGCTGAAGAGCCTGACTATGTACAACACTCGTACAAGATCGTAGCTGAGGTAACAAGCTACTTGTCGAAGTCCAAGCGGAACTACTAGTGGGACAGAAGTCTCATCTGCAAACCATAAATTAAGCAAACATGAGTACAAAGGTACTCTGCAAGACTTACATCACATCCTATCATACATGCATTTGTATCAAGAAAGCAAAGTGGGGTTTAGTTGCAGCAAGCCAGCTTTGACTCAGTGGCTATCCTGTACTATGACTGCTGGTATCTCTTTTGAGGTGGCGCACACGAGTCCACTAAGCACCACACAATAGACCACTATGGATTCATCCTCTTCTCCCTATGAGAAGGCCATCCATAGCACTCACACTTGTCTTGAGTATTTTAGAGTATCCACTTCAAGTTGTCTATGTACCACGTAAGCATCCAAGAAGTCCATAACCATGGACCCGGCTATTCGAATAGATCATGTTAACCCTGCAGGGGTGTACTTCTTCACACACGCTCTCGCCACTTACCGCCATTTACACATCGTGTATCTCGGCAACCTTCAAGCGTAAGCCTGGCGAGGGTGTCGGCCACGACTTGACTAACCACACAAGACTCTAGTCCAGGCTTATCGCCTATTTGGGTTCCATCCGTAAGGAGATCCGGCCGAGGTGTCGCTCACGGCCCCAAATGATGTGCGCAGTGTTCCCAAGCCCACCTCGCCGGATGGATCTATGCTTGGTACACCGTGCCATGGTGCCTAGTCTGTCCCAAGCCCACCTGGCCTAGTGCCACTTGGTTGACTACTAGCACTACCTACAAACACCAGAAACTAGTTGCAACTCCTGTACAAAGATCATGTTGATTAATAAGTCGAGAGGGGTCGAGTTACCGGAACCCAATGTGTGGTAGTAGCTAGTCATTGGACATCATACACAGAACTCAATTCTTAGGGACAGTTCCAATGAGACAACCCACCATGTAGTCCTATATGGCCTCCCACCGCTACCTTTACCAAACGTGTTCACACACTTAACTCTCAGCATCAGAACATAACATAACACTCCAATTCATTCCCAATGAGTCAGACCTGACACACTCTAAGCAATAGCAGGCATGGCATGGTAAAAACACAACATGGCTTCAATCAACTCCTACACATGCTATTTGGTTTCAACTATTTACCGTGGCAATGACAGGTCATGCAGAGGAATGGGTTCAACTACCGCAGCATAAAGTAGCATTTGAATCGTTGTTGTCCTAATGCAATAATAGAGAGCAGGAGCGAGAGAGTGGGATTGTATCGGAATGAACAAGGGGGTTTGCTTGCCTGGTAAATCAACGGTAGAGCACTGCTCCTCTGACAGGTACTCTGGAATGGTCTCCGGAGCTGGACCTATCGAGAAGAACGGTGCCGACAATCAAACACAAGCATATGCAACAATATGATGCTTGAACATGGCATGACTATGTGATGTTGTTTGAGCTAATGCAACTAGCATTCATTTGGGTGAAGTCCATTTGAACCAAGGGTTCAATTGCAACTCAACACTTAAGCATTTTTAAAATGCCATTTATGTGTTTTCATATAACCAGTAGGTATAACTTCTTTTGTCATGCATGAAACTGGTACAGATTGATAGATTGAATTTTTCTGATAATTTTTCATATATAAATTATTTCCATCTGAGCTACAGTTGAATTTCTATGATTTTTTGAAGTTTAAAAAAATTTCAGGATTTTCCTGACTTAAAACAAATCCAGAAAATCATTTATTGTGTCAGCACTACATCATGCCTGCGTCAGCAAGTCAGCAGCGCTGACTCAAGTCAAACCTGACGTGTGGGGTCCACACGTCAGTGACACAGGGCTAACAGAGGTTTAAACTAAACTAATTAAAAGGGTTAGTGGCGCTGGGGCCCACTGTCAGTGTCACAGTTCTAACTAACAAAGTTAATTAGCACTAACACTAATCCTAACAACAAATTAGCTAGGCAGGGCCCACATGTCAGTGACTCACAGGGGAGTCAAACCCAGCCAACCGGGGTCAAACCCGCAGGAGTTGACCCACGGCTCGTCGCCGGCGTCGACAGACGCGGCGGAGGGGATCGGAAACGCCGCTTCGGCGCCATTCGTACGGCGGAGACCACCGGAGCAACGCCCAGGCTCGCGCGCATCCGAAGGAACTCACGGGAGGCTGTGGGGTGGTCGGGGCTCGTCGGAGCAGAGCTCGCGGCGGCGGCCGGAGCACGGCTCGAGCGGCCACGAAGCTGCGGGTCACGGGGGGCTAGCCGAGGGGCTCAACGGGCTCCTGGCGGTGTGGCGAAGGCGGTGACGCACTTGGGAGCGAGCTGCGGTGGCTCTGGCCACAGCGGCGACATGGCCGGCGGCAGTGAGCGTTGGCCATGGCGGGGAGTAGAGCTAGAGCACGCAAGAATGTGGGGGGAGAACAGGGGTTCGACGCGGAACCTCATAGCGCATCCGACGGAGGTCTCAGCGGTCTCAGGGAGGCTTGGTGCAGACGTAGTGACGACGGCGATCTCGTCGGCCGGAGGTAGAAGACGATGGCGGGGACAGATCCTCAGGGCGTCCGGCGGCGCATGGCTTGACGGAGAGGACGGGGACGAAGGGGCGGAGCTCTCAGACACGGAGAAAGGCCAAGGGGGAGGTGGTGGCTGCGGCAACAGCGAGCGGCGGCGACGGCGCGCTCGGGTCCGAGCGGGGACAGAGAAGAGGAGGGGGTGAGGACGGGGAAGAGTACGAGGGTCCTGGGGGGTGCGTGGCGTCTCTCCATGGCGTCCAGGCATCGAGGGGGAGGAGCAGGCAGGCAGGAGGTGGCGCGGCGCGCGCGGGCAAGCGGCGACCACGCGCCCCCGGCCTCCTGGCGGGAGATTGGGGGTGACTGGCGTCACCAGTCAGCTGGGCCAGCTGCTGGGCCAGAGCAGATTGGCCGACAGGTGAGCACAGGTAAGTCTTCCCCTTTTATTTTTCTTTTCTATTTCCGACACTTGTTTTGATTTAAACTACATCATTTAAAATCTTCTGACAATTTTTGTTGGGACTAGAAGGAGTATTGCAAAGCCCCTCACAAATTCCAGAATTATTGGACATATATTAAAAATATAGTAAATATATATCCAATGCAAATATTTATTGCATTAATTCCAAATGTCCATAATAAATATTTATGAGCTCCTAAAAAATATTGGTTTGAATTGTACTTCTGACCAATATTTTCATAGAGAAACATGAAGATTTTCTTGGACCCTTTTGGAGCAATTTTTATCGAGGTCATTTTCAAAAAGATTTCTGAGGGTTTCACATGTCCCCAATTCAAATTCATTTGAATATTTAAACATGATGCAAACACCAAAGCTAGCCTAGTGCATACTAGAACTAGGGTTGTGACAACTCGCCCCCACTCGAAAGAATCTCGTCCCGAGATTCAGGAGTCGGCGGAAAGAAAGTGGGGTACTCCACTCGGAGACGATCTTCTCGCTCCCAAGTAGCTTCTCTCTCGGAATGATGAGACCACTGAACCTTGAGAAATTTGATGTTATGATGTCGAGTGACACGCTCTGCTTGATCCAGAATGCGAATGGGGTACTTTCGATAGGTAAGGTTATCTTGGAGATCAAGTGTTTTGTGGTCCACTCCACGGATGGGACCCGAGAAGCAACGCCTGAGTTGAGAGACGTGGAAGACATCATGTACCCGAGAAAGATGTGGGGGTAGTTCCAACTGGTAGGCAGCCTCTCCTCGTTTAGCAAGAATGTGAAAAGGACCAATGTAACGAGGAGCCAACTTGCCCTTGATACCGAAACGATGGGTACCCTTCAAAGGAGTAACCTGAAGGTAAGCTTTGTCGCCAACTTCATAAGCCACATCCTTATGATGACGATCATACTGGCTCTTTTGACGAGACTGGGCTATTTTCAAATTCTCACGAATAATGCGAACTTGCTCTTCTGCTTCCTGGATCATATCCGGTCCAAAGAATTGTCTTTCACCGGTTTCTGACCAGTTCAAAGGTGTTCGACATCTTTGTCCATAGAGAATATCAAAAGGAGCTTTCTTGAGACTGGATTGATAGCTATTGTTATAAGCAAACTCGGCGAAAGGAAGAGATTTCTCCCAATCCATACCAAATGAGATAACGCAAGCTCTAAGCATGTCTTCGAGAATTTGGTTGACCCATTCCACCTGACCAATTGATTGAGGGTGGAAAGCGGTACTGACGGAAAGATGGGTGCCCATGGCAGTCTGGAAACTCTCCCAGAAATGAGAAGTGAAAAGACTACCACGGTCTGAATTGATCTCTAGTGGAATACCATGAAGTGACACTATTCGAGAAATATACAAGTCAGCGAGCTGACTAGCAGTGATACTCTCTCGAACAGGTAAGAAGTGAGCCACTTTGGAGAGACGATCAATGGCTACGAAGATAGCATTATTCCCTCTCTTGGTCCTGGGAAAGACGGTGATGTAGTCCGTACCAACTTTATCCCATTTCCACTCAGGAATAGCTAGAGGCTGAAGGGTGCCAACAGGTCTTTGATGCTCTCCCTTAACGCGACGACAAACGTCACAGTTAGCAATGAACTTAGCGATTTCTCTCTTCATCCTAGTCCACCAGAACCTCTGGCGTAGGTCCTGATACATCTTAGTACTACTAGGATTAATCGTGAGAGGATATTCATGAGCCTCCTTAAGGATCAGTTGCCGAAGATGTTGCTTCTTGGGAACCGCTAGTCGGTTCTGGAAGAAAACAACACCTCGATCATCTATGGAGAAACTACCAGGAATACCCTTGGCAATGTTTCTCTTGATCTGGGTAATCCCCGTATCATGCTTCTGGGCTTCTATGATATGATCCACAAGAGTAGGTTTCACCACCAAGGTAGAAAGGAATCTGTGAGGAGCAATGTGAAGGTTAAGCTTACATAGTTCCTCATGGAGAAGTGGTTGGCCTTGCTGCAACATGAGATTGTTGCAATAGGACTTACGACATAAAGCATCACCATGACATTGGCCTTGCCTGGGGTGTAGGTAATACCTAAGTTGTAATCTGAGATCAACTCCAACCAACATATTTGCCTAAGGTTCAAATATGGTTGGGTGAAGATATACTTGAGGCTCTGGTGATCGGTGTAGATCTCACAACGATTACCAAGAAGGTAATGTCGCCATGTCTTAAGTGCATAGACTACGGTTGCAAGCTCTAGATCATGTGTAGGATAATTCTCCTGATGTGGATGCAACTGTCGAGATGCATAGGCAATCACATGACGATCCTGCATAAGAATGCAACCTAGTCCCTGTCGTGAGGCATCACAATAGATAACAAAGTCCTTGGTGAAATCCGGTGGCACAAGTATGGGAGCAGAAGTCAGGCGTCTTTTCAGTTCCTTAAAACTGTGCTCACACTATGGGTACCACTCAAACTTTTTATCTTTCTTGAGAAGTTCCGTGAGAGGTTTGGCCACTTTTGAGAAGTTCTCAACAAAGCGGCGACAATAACTGGCTAGACCAAGGAAACTCCTAACTTGTTTAACTGTTTTAGGTGGAGTCCAATCAAGGATGGCCTGAACTCTCTCGGGATTGACTGCAATGCCCTTACGAGAGATTACGTGGCCGAGATAGGTCACTTCTGGCAACCAAAATTCACACTTGGAGAACTTGGCATAAAGGCGGTCCTCTCTGAGTTTTTCTAAAACAAGTCTAAGATGTTCGGCATGCTCTTCCTCGTTCTTCGAGTAAATAAGAATATCATCGAGGTAAACCACGACGAACTTATCTAAGTACTCCATGAAGATCGAGTTCATCAAGCGGGAGAAAGTGGCTGGAGCATTGGTTAGACCGAAGGACATGACGGTGTACTCATACTGGCCATAACGAGTGACAAAAGCCGTCTTGGGATGTCCCTGTTTCTAATCTTGATTTGATGGTAGCCTAACCTCAAATCCATCTTGGAAAAGACTGAGGATCCAGCGAGCTGATCATACAGGTCATTGATCCTAGGGAGCGGATACTTGTTCTTCACCGTGACCAAATTAACGGTACGATAATCTACAACCATCCGATCTGTACCATCCTTCTTCTTGACGAAGAGGACGGGGCAAGCCCAAGGAGAAGAACTAGGACGGATGAAACCCTTTTGAAAGGACTCATCAAGTTGTTTCTTAAGCTCAGCTAGTTCTAAGGGTGCCATCTTCTAAGGTCTCCTAGAGATTGGAGCGGTTCCTGGGATAAGATCTATAACAAACACTACATCTCTGTGAGGTGGGACACCTGGCAGTTCCTCTGGAAAGACATCCGGAAAGTCACATACTACCGGGATATCTTCAAGGTCTGGAAGAGGGCTGGCATTAAGAGAATACAGTTGACGCTTTGCAACTCTAGTGGTGACAGTGACTATCTTGCCAGATGGATGTGTAAGCTGAACATACCTAGTATAACAATCAATCTTGGCATGATGAGCTGTCATCCAGTCCATACCCAAGATGATATTAATATCTGAAGACTTGAGGGCTACAAGTGATGCAAGGAACACAAGTCTATCAACAAGGATTTCATTTCCATGGCTTACACTAGAGGTTTGCCATTTGGATCCAGGAGTTCGAATGAGTAGTGGGGAGGGCATATCACAAAATGACATGTCGTGCAATCGGGCATAAATTTCGAAATTGAAAGAATGAGATGCTCCAATATCGAACAGAACCGATGCCGGATGACAATTGACAAGGAGTGTACCAAGAACGACATTTGGATAATCATGAGCGTTTTTGGCTGAGACGTGATGCACACGTCCATGTTCAATGGGAGCTGACTTGACACTGATCATCTTGCGCGATGGCTTACCACAGCCAACACACTTCTCGGGCTGGGGTGGAGCAACACGGGTCTGAGTGCAATTACGGGCAACGTGGCGTGGCTCTCCGTACTTGTAACAAATCCTGGGGGTAGGACGTGGACCCGCATTGACAGACGGTCCACCAATAGGCCTGGGTAGGGCATACTGCTGAACTGGATGAGATGCCACATGAGATGGCCTCGATGTATAACCGGGTGGAATAACAGAGTTCGGAACCCAGATCTGGCGCTTCTGAGAACTAGAACCAGAGGGAGATCCCAAATCACGGGTGTGCTTACGAGACTCCTCGTAAGTGAGCTGAGTTGTCTCTGCATTAATGGCCTTGTTCACAAGAGCCTGGAAGGTGTTGCAATTATGCAAGTGGAGATCACGATGCAGCTTGGTGTTGAGACCCTTCCGGAACCTAGCCTGCTTCTTGGCGTCCGTGGACACCTCCTCTGTAGCATAGCGGGCGAGGTTCTCAAACTCTATACTATAAGCATCGACAGTCATCTTAGCCTGGGTAAAACTACGGAACACTTTTCTCTTGCGATCAATAAGGGCTTGAGGAATGTGATGCTCGCAAAAAGCCTCTGTGAAATCACTCCATGTAGGAATCTGGCCAGCTGGAATCATGGCCTCATAGTTCTGCCACCAAAGACTAGCAGGACCTTCCAGGTGATATGTGGCATAGGTGACCTTGTCGCCTTCGGCTACATTCGCGGAACGCAGCTTGTGAGTGATACTATGGAGCTAGTCATCTGCATCGAGTGGCTCAATGGGATGGTGGAAGGTGGGTGGTTTCAGAACAATGAAGTCAAGGATGGTTGCTGACCCTTTGCTCCGATGTCTGGTGTTCTCCTCAATACGTGCCAACAAGCGGTTAGACTCACGCTTGTTTCTCTCCATCTCTAACATTAACTCTACCAACGAAGGCTAGTCGGGAGGACCCTCCTCATCCCTACCACTTCTGTGGTTCTGTCTACGAGCAGCTGAGCTTCGCTTAACTGAAGACATCCTGGGAAGCGAAACCGAGCACGGAAACATCATCAATTATAGGATGCATAAGGTAGAACAAGAAATTAGTATATCTCGAACTACTAGGACAATCCCTGCAGCATAACGGCAGTAAAATGCTCAGAATGAGACATCCTGCTAACAAAGGGGGTAGTACAACAACTCAACATCATCACTCAAGGTTCTGTGATAGTACTAAACAAACTACACCAGAAGAACATTGGAAACAGGAGTAGGACTCTGATCAACCAATCATATGGGACTACGGAGTAGTAACTCGTGATCCTAATAAACGGAAGAGAAGCCTAGTTCCTTAACCCCGTAGGAAAGGTAAGATGACTCAGATCAAAAGACATGAGGTATAAGGAGTAAAAAGAGCCTTACGTTCCCTTCCACAATCAATTCCCGTATATAACTAAAGAATTTCTAGACTCAACTTCGACCAGTTTGGCTTAGTAATCCTACAGGCAGTCAGGCTCTGATACCACAACCGTCGGGACCCCGATCCTAAGTCATACCGGTCTACCATGTAACACATCATATCGCTTTGCGGCCTCATGCATGGTATCCCCACGGGTGCCACCTTACCTGGCCCGGGACCGTTTGTGCATTTTGGCTCACGTATATGATAGTGTCGCTAGCATCTATATGACAGAGAACCCGGGACGACATGACTAGTTATAAACCCAAGGTGGCACTAACTTACAGGGACAGGCATACATGACCCAGCAACGAACGTGTCGGTCATCAACATATGAACCCAAGTCGTAGCAAGCTACAAGGACTTAAAGGAACAACGTGTGGCATTTCCCCAAAGGGACAGACACAGGAACGAAGGATGACACATGCCGGCCAGCCTAAGTGTCCAGAGCAGTATCAAGCTACCATGGCTCAGTGGAAGCACTAGGAGACATTTCCCCATAAGAGAGGCTACCAAGAGGAAACAACTAGGTTTTCGGATCCCACACATACCAAGCATTTCAATAACATAAACACAGTATGCTCGATATGTGCAAATACAACATGGCATCACAACAAGACTCTATGAAACAAAGTATTTATTCATTAGGCTCCGAGGAGCAAGATATTACAAACATGGGTCTCATGACCCAACATTCAGAGCATACAAGCAACATGCGGAAGCATAACATGTCTGAGTACAGAGAAGTACAAATGAAAAAGGCTGAAGATCCTGACTATCTACAACACTCGTACAAGATCGTAGCTGAGGTAACAAGCTACTTGTCGAAGCCCAAGCGGAACTACTAGTGAGACACAAGTCTCATCTGCAAAACATAAATTAAGCAAGCATGAGTACAAAGGTACTCAGCAAGACTTACATCAGATCCTATCATACATGCATTAGTATCAAGAAGGCAAAGTGGGGTTTAGTTGCAGCACGCCAGCTTTTACTCAGTGGCTATCCTTTACTACGACTGTTGGTAACTCTTTTGAGCTGGCGCACACGAGACCACTAAGCACCACACAATACACCACTATGGATTCATCCTCGTCTCCCTACGAGAAGGCCATCCATCGCACTCACACTTGTCTTGATTATTTTAGAGTATCCACTTCAAGTTGTCTATGTACCACGTAAGCATCCAAGATGTCCATAACCGTGGACCCGGCTATTCGAATAGATCATGTTAACCCTGTAGGGGTGTACTTCTTCACACACGCTCTCGCCACTTATCGCCATGTACACATCGTGTATCTCGGCAACCTTCAAGCGGAAGCATGGCGAGGGTGTCGTCCACGACCTAACTAACCACACAAGACTCTATTCCAGGCTTATCGCCTATTCGGGTTCCATCCGTAAGGAGATCCGGCCGGGGTGTCGCTCACGGCCCCAATTGACGTGTGCAGGGTTCCCAAGCCCACCTCGCCGGATGGATCTACGCTTGGTACACCGTACCACAGTGCCTAGTCTGTCCCAAGCCCACCTGGTCGCGTGCCACTTGGTAGACTACCAGCACTACCTACAAACACCAGAAACTAGTTGCAACTCCTTGACAGAGATCATGTTGATTAATAAGTCGAGAGGGGTCGAGTTACCGGAACCCAATATGTGGTAGTAGCTAGTCATTGGACATCATACACAGAACTCAGTTCTTAGGGACGGTTCCAGTGAGACAACCCCCCAGGTACTCCTACATGGCCTCCCGCCGCTACCTTTACCAAACGTGTTCACACACTTAACTCTCAGCATCAGAACATAACATAACACTCCAATTCATTCCCAATGAATCAGGCCTGACACACTCTAAGCAATAGCAGGCATGCATGGTAAGAACACAACATGGCTTCAATCAACTCCTACACATGCTAGTGGGTTTCAACTATTTACCGTGGCAATGACAGGTAATGCAGAGGAATGGGTTCAACTACCGCACCATAAAGTAGAAGTTGAATCGTTGTTGTCCTAATGCAATAACAGAGAGAAGGAGCGAGAGAGTGTGATTGTATCACAATGAACAAGGGGGTTTGCTTGCCTGGTAAATCAACGGTAGAGCACTTCTCCTCTGACAGGTACTCTGGAACTGTCTCCGGAGCTGGCCCTATCGAGAAGAACGGTACCGACAATCAAACACAAGCATATGCAACAATATGATGCATGAACATGGCATGACTATGTGATGTTGTTTTAGCTACTACAACTAGCATTCATTTGGGTGAAGTCCATTTGAACCAAGGGTTCAAATTTAACACCAAACTTAAGCATTTTTAAAATGCCATTTATGTGTTTTCATATAACCAGTAGGTATAACTTCTTTTGTCATGCATGAAACTTGTACAGATGGGTAGATTGAATTTTTCTGATAATTTTTAATATATAAATTATTTCCATCTGAGCTACGGTTGAATTTCTATGATTTTTTGAAGTTTAAACAATTTTCTAGATTTTCCTGACTTAAAACAAATCCAGAAAATCATTTATTGCGTCAGCACTGCGTCATGCCTGCGTCAGCAAGTCAGCAGCGCTGACTCAAGTCAAACCTGACATGTGGGGTCCACACGTAAGTGACACAGGGCTAACAGAGGTTTAAACTAAACTAATTAAAAGGGTTACTGGCGCTGGGGCCCACTGTCAGTGTCATAGTTCTAACTAACAAAGTTAATTAGCACTAACACTAATCCTAACAACAAATTAGCTGGGTAGGGCCCACATGTCAGTGACTCACAGGGGAGTCAAACCCAGCCAACCGGGATCAAACTCGCCGGAGTTGACCCACGGCTCGTCGCCGGCGACCACAGACGCGGCGGAGGGGATCAGAAACGCTGCTCCCGTGACCATTCGGACGGCGGAGACCACCGGAGCAACGCCCAGGCTCGCGCGCATCCGAAGGAACTCGTGGGAGACCGTGGGGTGGTTGGGGCTCGCCGGAGCGGAGCTCGCGGCGGCGGCCGAAGCACGGCTCGAGCAGGCACGAGGCTGCGGGGCACGAGGGGCTAGCCGAGGGGCTCAACGGGCTCCTGGCGGTGTGGTGAAGGCGATGACGTGCTCGGGAGCGAGCTCCGGTGGCTTTGGCCATGGCGGCGACATGGCCAGTGGCAGTGAGCTTCGGCCATGGCGGGGAGCAGAGATGGAGCGCGCAAGAACGAGGGGGGAGAACAGGGGTTCGACACGGAAGCTCACAGCGGATCTGACGGCGGTCTCAACGGGCTCGGGGAAGGCTTGGTGCAGCCGGAGTGACGACGGTGATCTCGTCGGCCGGAGGTAGAAGACGACGGCGGGGACGGCTCCTCAGGGCGTCCGGCGGCGCGTGGCTTGACGGAGAGGACGGGGATGAAGGGGCGGAGCTCTCAGGCATGGAGAAAGGCTGAGGGGGAGGTGGTGGCTGCGGCAACAGCGAGTGGCGGCGACGGCGCGCTCGGGTCCGAGCGGGGAGAGTGCGAGGGTCCTGGGGGGGCGCGTGGCGTCTCTCCAGGGCGTCCAGGCGTCGAGGGGAGGAGCAGGCAGGTAGGAGGTGGCGCGGCGCGCGCGGGCACGCGGCGACCACGCGCTCCTAGCCTCCTGGCGGGAGGTTGGGGGTGACTGGCGTCGCCAGTCAGCTAGGCCGGCTGCTGAGCCAGAGCAGATGGGCCGACAGGTGAGCACAGGTAACTCTTCCCCTTTTATTTTTCTTTTCTATTTCTAACATTTGTTTTGATTTAAACTAAATCATTTAAAATCTTCTGACAATTTTTGTAGGGAATAGAAGGTGTATTCCAAAGCCCCTCACAAATTCCAGAATTATTGGACATATATTAAAAATATAGTAAATATATATCCAATGCAAATATTTATTGCAATAATTCCAAATGCCCAAAATAAATATTTATGAGCTCCTAAAAAATATTGGTTTGAATTTTACTTAGACCAATATTTTCATTGAGAAACATGAACATTTTTTTGGATCCTTTTGGAGCAATTTTTATTTGGGTCATTTTAAAAAAGATTTCTGATGGTTTCACATGTCCCCAATTCAAATTCATTTGAAAATTTAAACATGATGCAAATACCAAAGCTAGCCTAGTGCATACCAGAACTAGGGTTGTGACAGTTCTGCACCAGAGTGGTATGGCAACCCAGTTCTGGAGGTCATGTTACTAAACCGTGATAAACCTACGAACTATGAGGAAGCGATGATGAGCCTAGATTCCGCAAAATAGCTTGAGGCCATGAAATCTGAGATGGGATCCATGTATGAGAACAAAGTGTGGACTTTGGTTGACTTGCCCGATGATCGGCAAGCCATTGGAAATAAATGGATCTTCAAGAGGAAGACCGACGCTGACGGTAATGTTACCGTCTACAAAGCTCGACTTATTGCGAAAGGTTTTCGACAAGTTCAAGGAGTTGACTATGATGAGACTTTCTCACCCGTAGTGATGCTTAAGTCTGTCCGAATCATGTTAGAAATTGCTGCATTTTATGATTATGAAATCTGGCAAATGGAAGTGAAAACTGCATTCCTAAATGGATACCTCAAAGAAGAGTTGTATATGATGCAACTAGAAGGTTTTGTCGATCCTAAAGGTGCTTACAAAGTGTGCAAGCTCCAGCGGTCCATCTATGGACTGGTGCAAGCATCTCGGAGTTGGAATATACGCTTTGATGAGGTGATCAAAGCATATGGTTTTATACAGACTTTTGGAGAAGCCTGTATTTACAAGAAAGTGAGTGGGAGCTCTGTATCATTTCTGATATTATATGTGGATGACATATTGTTGATTGGAAATGATGTAGAATTTCTGGATGGCATAAAAGGATACTTGAATAAGAATTTTTCAATTAAGGACCTCCGTGAAACTGCTTATATATTAGGCATCAAGATCTATAGAGATAGATCAAGACGCTTAATTGGACTTTCACAAAGCACATATCTTGATAAAGTTGTGAACAAGTTCAAAATGGATCTGTCAAAGAAAGGGTTCTTGCATGTATTACAGGTGTGAAGTTGAGTAAGACTCAATGCCCGACCACTGTAGAAGATAGAGAGAAAATGAAAGTCATTCCCTATGCATAAGCCATAGGATCTATCATGTATGCAATGTTGTGTACCAGACCTGATGTGTGCCTTGCTCTAAGTTTAGCGGGGAGGTACCAAAGTAATCCAGGAGTGGAACACTGGACAGCAGTCAAGAACATCCCGAAGTACCTGAAAAGTACAAATGATATGTTTCTCATTTATGCTGGTGACAAAGAACTCGTCGTAAATGGTTATGCCGACTCAAGCTTTGACACTGATCTGGATGATTCTAAGTCAAAAACCAGATATTTAATTTTGTTGAACGGTGGAGTTGTCAGTTGGTGCAGTTCCAAGGAGAGCATCGTGGCGGGATCTACGTGTGAAGTGGAGTACATAGTTGCATCAGAAGCATCAAATGAAGGAGTCTGGATGAAGGAATTCATATCCGATCTAGGTGTAATACCTAGCGCATCGGGTCCAATGAAAATCTTTTGTGACAATACAGGAGCAATAGTCTTGGCAAAGGTATCCAGGTGTCACAAGAGAACCAAGCACATCAAAAGACGCTTCAATTCCATCCGCGATCAAGTCAAGGAGGGAGACATAGAAATTTGTAAGATACATACGGATCTGAATGTCGGAGACCCGTTGACTAAGCCTCTTCCATGAGCAAAACATGATTAGCACCAAGACTCCATGGGTGTTAGAATCATTACTATGCAATCTAGATTATTGACTCAAGTTCAAGTGGGAGACTGAAGGAAATATGCCCTAGAGGCAATAATAAAGTTGTTATTTGTATTTCCTTATATCATGATAAATGTTTATTATTCATGCTAGAATTGTATTAATCAGAAACTTAGTACATGTGTGAATACATAGACGAAACAAAGTGTCCCTAGTATGCCTCTACTAGACGAGCTCATTGATCAAAGATGGTTATGTTTCCTAAACATAGACATGAGTTGTCATTTGATCAACGGGATCAGATCATTAGGAGAATGATATGATGGACAAGACCCATCAGTTAGCTTAGCAACTGGATCGTTTAGTTTTTACTGCTATTGCTTTCTTCATGACTTATACATGTTCCTATGAGTATGATATTATGCAACTCCCGAACACCAGAGGAACACCTTGTATGCTATCAAACAACACGACATAACTGGGTGATTATAAAGATGCTATACATGTGTCTCCGAAGGTGTTTGTGGTGTTGGCATAGATCAAGAATATGATTTGTCACTCCGAGTGTCGGAGAGGTATCTCTGGGCCCTCTCAGTAATGCACATCACTATAAGCCTTGCAAGCAATGTGACTAATGAGTTAGTTGCGGGATGATGCACTATGGACCGAGTAAAGTGTCTTTCCGGTAACAAGATTGAACTAGGTATGATGATACCGACGATCGAATCTCGGGCAAGTAACATACCGATAAGAAAGGGAACAACGTGTGTTGTTATGCGGTTTGACCGATAAAGATCTTCAAAGAATATGTGGGAGACAATTTGAAAATCCAGGTTCCTCTATTGGTTATTGGCCGGAGATTAGTCTCGGTCATGACTACATAGTTCTCGAACCCGTACGGTCCGCACGCTTAACGTCCGATGACGATCGATATTATGAGTTTATGAGTTTTGATTTACCGATGTTAGTTCGGAGTGCCGGATGAGATCACGGATATGATGAGGAGTCTCGAACTATCCGAGACATAAAGATTGATATATTGGACGGCTATATTCGGACACCAGAAGTGTTCCGGGTGATTTCGGAGAAAATCGGAGTGCTGGAGGGGTTACCGGAACTCCCCGGGGGAGTATTGGGCCATAGTGGGCCTTGAGGGAAAGTGAGAGGCAGCCCACTAGGACTGGCCGACGTCCCCCAGGGAATCCTAGTTGGACTAGGAGTGGGGGGTGCCCCTCTCTCCTTCCTTCTACTTCCTTCTCCTTCCTTTCCCACTCTTAGTAAGAGTGGGATTGCTCCCATCCTTGGCGCGCCGTAGGGCCGGCTGGCCCTCCCCCTTGCTCCTTTATATACGGGGGCAGGGGGCACCCTAGAACACACAAGTAAACATTGTTTTAGCCATGTGCGGTGCCTCCTCCACAGAAACACACCTCGGTCATATCGTTGCAGTGCTTAGTCGAAGCCTTGCGTCAGTAACTTCTTCATCATCGTCACCACGCTGGCGTGCTGACGAAACTCTCCTGTGAAGCTCAACTGGATCAAGAGCTCGTGGGACGTCATTGAGCTGAACGTGTGCTGAACCCGGAGGTGCCGTGCGTTCGGTGCTTGTATCGGTTGGGTCGCGAAGACGTTGGACTACATCAACCGCGTCACTAGACGCTTCAGCTTTCGGTCTATGAGGGTACGTCGACACACTCTCCCATCTCATTGCTATGCTTCTAGTAGATAGATCTTGTGTGATCGTAGGAAATTTTATGAAATACTACGTTCCCCAATACCAGTGTCCTGGCTCGTCCTCAAACATTTGGAAACTCGGTTTTCAAATCCCCATAAATCAAAAACTCATGAGAAAGTCATGAAAGTTGACATGGTGTCAAGTGATGCCACATAATGTCATGGTAAAAACATTGTCCAATTTGGGCCAAGTTTTATTACAAACCTCTTAAAACTAGAGCTTCTCTCAAAGAAGCCTCGTGGTTCCCTATAGGGAATCGTGTCCCCCTTATGGGCGAAACGATAATCACGACCCCTTTTCTCCTTGTATTTTCTTCTATGGGCAACATGGAACAACAGGATATCTGTGCTGAAATTTATACTTGTTCAGAGTTCGTTTGGCCTTTTTATACACTAATTGAGTTTCCTAGACATTTAATATCCATAATTCAAATGTGAACTACAAATACATGCTCCAGTTCACCAAATTAAATGGTTAGAAAAATTGTACATGTGTCCTTGGGTGCATGTTTAGGTCCCATGCTAGGAATGGGAATGAATTACAACCGTACCGGCGTCCTGGCTCGTCCTCAAACATTTGGAATCCTGGTTTTTAAATCCCCATAAATCCAAAACTCACCAGAAAGTCATGAAATTTCTCATGGTCTCAAGGCATGGCACATATATGTCGTGGTAAAAACATTGTCCAATTCGGGCCAAGCTTTATTACAAACCTCTTACAAACCGAAGCTTCCCTGAAAGAAGCCTAGTGGTTCCGATAGGGAAACGTGTTCCCCTTGTGGGTGAAACGGTAATCACTGCATCTTTTCGCCTTGTATTTTCTTCTATGGGCATCATGGAACAACATGATATCTGTGCTGAAATTTAAACTTATTTAGTGTTCATTTGGCGTTTTTATACACTAATTGAGTTTCTTGGGCATTTAATGTCCATAATTAAAATTTGAACTACAAATACATGCTCCAGTTCACCAAATTAAATGGCTAGAAAAATTATACATGTGTCCTTAGGTGCATGTTTTATGTCCCATACCAGGAAAGGGAATGTATTACAACCGTACCGGCGTCCTGCCTCGTCCTCAAAATTATGGAATCTCGGTTTTTAAATCCCCATAAATCCAAAACTCACCAGAAAGTCATCAAAGGTGGCATGGTGTCACGTCATGGCACAGATATGTCGTGGTAAAAACATTGTCCAATTTGGGTCAAGCTTTATTACAAACCTCTTACAAACCGGAGGTTGTTGCAAGAACCCTCGTGGTAATTTCGATAAGGAAACGTGTCCCCTTGTGGGTGAAACGATAATCGCTCCCTCTTCTAGCCTTTTATTTTCTTATACACGCAACACGGAACAACATGAGATGCACGCTGAACCTTAAAATTATTCAGGGTTTGTTTGACCTTTTTTATTCATTAATTGAATAGTTTCTAGGCATTTAGTGTCCATCATTCAAATCCAAACTACAAATACATGCTCCAGTGCACCAAAATGGCTAAAAAACGTACATGTGTCCTTGAGGTGCATGTGTGGAAACCATGGAAGGAATGGGAATGAATTCAACTGTCTCAATGTCCTGGCTTGGCTACAAACATTGCGAATCTTGGTTTTTTATATCCCAAGAAATGCAAAACAAACCGGAAAGTTATGAAACTTGGCATGGTGTCACTACATGGCACATATATGTCGTGGTAAAATAATTGTCCAATTTGGGCTAGGCTACATGCTTCCTTGCTACTTTCCTGAGTTTGTGCTAGGATTTCCCTTGAAGAGGAAAGGGAGATGCGGCAAAGTGAAGTAAGTATTTCCCTCAGTTTTGAGAACCAAGGTATCAATCCAGTAGGAGATTACACACAAGTCTCCAAATACCTGCACAAAAAATCAAACAACTGGCACCCAACGCTATAAAGGGATTGGCAATCCCTTCTAGGCTATTTGCAAAAGTGAGATCTGATAGAGATAGATGAACAAGTAAAGTAAATATTTTGGGTTTTTGGTTTATAGATTGAAAAGTAAAAGATTGCAAACTGGTAGATCTGAAACTTATAAGATGTAAAGTAGACATGAGGGCCTTAGGTTTCAGTAGAGGCTTCTCTCATGATAGCAAATATTACGGTGGGTGAACAAATTACTGCCAAGCAATTGATAGAAAAGCGAATAATTATGAAGTCGTCTAAGGCAATGATAATGAATATAGGCATCACGTCCGAGACAAGTACACTGACTCCTGCTTGCATCTACTACTATTACTCCACACATCGACCGAAACGGTTGTGTATCAAGAGTATTAAGTTCATAAGAACAAAGTAACGCCTTAAGCAAGATGACATGATGTAGAGGAATTAACTCCAGGAATATGATGAAAACCCCATCCTTTTATTCTTGATGGAAACAATACCATACGTGTCATGTCCCCTATTGTCATTGGGATTGACCACCGTAAGATTGAACCCAAAGCAAAGCACTTCTCCCATTTCAAGAAATATCAATCTTGTTGGCCAAACAAAACTGATAGTTCGAAGAGAATTACTAAGATAATAGATCATGCATATAAGAATTCAGAAAAGACTCAAATAATATTCATAGATAATCTGATCATAAACCCACGGTTCATTAGATCTTGGCAAACACACCGCAAATGAAGATTACATCGAATAGATCTCCAAGAACAACAAGGAGAACATGGTATTGAGGATCGAAGAGAGAGAAGAAGCCATCTAGCTACTAGCTATGGACCCGTAGGTCTGTGGTAAACTACTCACACTTCATCGGAAGGGCAATTGGGTTGATGTATATGCCCTCCATGGTCGATTCCCCCTCCGGCAAAGTACCGGAAAAGGCCTCCAGATGGGATCTCGCGAGAACAGAAGGTTACGGCTGTGGAAAAGTGGTTCCGATGGATGTTCTGATGTTTCTGGAATATATGGGTATTTATAGGCGGAAGAAGTAGGTCAAGGGAGGCACGAGGGGCCTACAATGTAGGGGGCACACCATCCACCATTGTGGCCACCTCGCAGATCCCCTGGCATGTACTCCAAGTCCATGTGATGTCTTCTGGTCCAAGAAAAATCTCCAAAAAGTTTCGTTCCGTTTGGACTCCGTTTGATATTCCTTTTCTGCGTAACTCAAAACCAAGGAAAAAACAAAAACTGGCACTTGGCTCTGGGTTAATAGGTTAGCCCCAAAAATCATAAAAAATAGCATATAAATGCATATTAAACATCCAAGATAGTTAATATAATAGCATGGAACAATCAAAAATTATAGATATGTTGGAGACGTATCAAACATCCCCAAGCTTAATTACGGCTCGTTCTCGAGTAGGTAAATGATAATAATAGATTTTTTGATGTGGAATGCTACCCAACATATTTATCAATGTAATATTCTTTATTGTGGCATGAATGTTCAGATCCATAATACTCAAAACAAAAGTTTATCAATATCAAAACAATAATACTTCAAGCATACTCGAAAGTAATCTACGAAGCTTCAAAAATAACATGGCTAAACAAAGTTATCCCTAGAAAATCAAATAGTCAATTATGCTCCCACTTCTTAACACAAAGTAAAAATCATGTCTATCCCGGTGTCAATCAAGCAATTGTTTTCATACTTTAACATTGTTAAACCTTTTCAACTCTTCACGCAATACATGAGCGTGAGCCATGGATATAGCACAATGGGTGGAATTGAAGGTGGTAATAGACAAAAGGAGGGAGAAAGTCTCACATCGACTAGGCAAATCAACGGACTATGGAGATGTCCATTAATTGATATCAATGTGAGTGAGTAGGGATTGCCATGTAATAGGTGCACTAGAGCTATAAGTGTATGAAAGCTCAAAAGAAAACTAGTGGTGTGTGCATCAACTTGCTTTCTCATGAAGACCTAGGGCATTTGAGGAAGCTCATCATTGGAATATACAAGCCAATTTCTATAATGAAAAATTCCCACTAGTGATATATCAAAGTTACAACATAGGAGACTCTCTATCATGAAGAACATGGTGCTACTTTGAATCACAAGTGTGGAAAAAATAGTAACATTGTCCCTTCTCTCGTTTTCTCTCATTTTTTATTTTGGGCTCTTTGGCCTCTTTTTTGGTCTTCATTGGCCTCTTTTGTTTATTTGGGCTTCATTGGTCTCTTTTATTTTTGATAACCTCACATGGGACAATGTTCTAATAACTATTATCATCACACTTCTATTTACTTACAACTCGATACTAGAACAAAGATATGACTCTATATGAATGCATCCGGTGGTGTACCGGGATGTGCAATGACCAAGAGTGACATGTATGAAAAATATGAACGGTGGCTTTGCCACAAATACTATGTCAACTACATGATCATCCAAAGCAATATGACAATGATGAAGCGTGTCATAATAAACGGAACAGTGGAATTACACGGCAATATATCTCCGAATGGCTATAGAAATGCCATAATAGGTAGGTATGGTGGCTGTTTTGATGAAGATATAAGGATGGTTTATGCACCAGCAAAACTTGCGCGGCACTAGAGTGGCTAGCAAGGTGGAAGGGTGAGAGTGTGTATAATCCATGGACTCAACATTAGTCATAAACAACTCACATACTTATTGCAAAAAAATGTATTAGCTCTCAAAGCAAAGTACTACGACGCATGCTCCTAGGGGGGAGGTTGGTAGGAGTTAACCATCGCGCGCCCCCGACCTTCACGCAACAAACACTCAAAATACAAAGTGCTCCAATTCGGTTACATAGTTAGGAGAATATACGTGCATGCTACGGGAATCACAAACTTTAACACAATTATTTCTTTAACCTCACAAACTACCTCTAGAATGACTCTAATATTACCATCTTAACATCTCAAAACAATTACAAGGAGTCAAACTTCACATAGTATTCAACGCTTTATATATGAAAGTTTTTATTATACCTCCCCGGGATGTCTATCATGTTAGGACTAAATTCATAACCCAAGAAAATTACCATGATGTTCTTAGAGACTAACAAAATAATATAAGTGAAGCAAGAGAGTTCAACAATTTCTACAAAATAAAACCACCGCCGTGCTCTAAAAAGATATAAGTGAAGCACTAGAGCGAAATTGCCTAGCTCGAAAGATATAAGTGAAGCACATAGAGTGTTCTAATAAATCACGATTGAAGCGTGTCCCTCTCAAAAGTTGTGTACAGAAAGGATGATTGTGATAAGCTAAAAAAGCAAAGACTCATATCATACAAGATGGTCCAAGAAAAACACATATCATGTAGTGAATAAAAATATAGCCTCAAGTAAAGTTACCAATGGATGAAGACGAAAGAGGGGATGCCTTCCCGGGGCATCCCCAGGATTAGGCTCTTGACCTTCCTTGAATTTTACCTTGGGGTGCCTTGTTCATCCCCAAGCTTAGACTTTTTCCACTCTTTATTCCATAGTCCATCAAATCCTTACCGAAAACTTGAAAACTTCACAACACAAAACACAACAGAAAATCTCGTGAACTCCGTTAGTAAAACAAAGCAAATAACCACCCAAGGTACTGTTGTGATCTTATTCTAATTTGATATTGGTATAATATATATTGTATTCCAACTTCCCCATGGTTCATACCCCTCGATACTAGCCATAGATGCATCAAAATAAGCAAACAACACATAAAAGCAGAATCTGTCAAAAACAGAACAATCTATAGCAATCTGAAAACCTTGCATACTTCTATAACTCTAAAAATTCTGAAACAATTGGAAGACGTGGGGATTTTGTATATAAATTTTGTGTAAAATTTCAGAAGGTTTCTACGTTCTAGTTATTTATTGAATTTTCTGCACTGGATGCAAAAGTTTCTATTTTCCGGCAAAATTAACTATACCCGCAGGCCATCACAAAGGTCATACTTGGCTCAAACACTAATTAAAACACCAAAACACAATTACTATAGAAGTAATAATGTGTAAAACTTGCAAAACAGAACCAAAGGGTAAAAAGAAAAAAGAAATTTGTGTTGCCTCCCAGCAAGCTCTTTCTTTATAGCCATTAAGATCGGCTTGAGATTTCAATGATGCTCACATGAAAGATAAGAATTGAAGCACAAAGGGAGCATCATAAAACATGTGGGAAACACATCTAAGTCTAACATACTTCCTGTGCATAGGCATTTTATAGCAAAACAAATCAAGACAAGCAATATCTAGCATATGCAACGAAGAAAAAGAAAACTAGATTATTCTCCACATGAAGAGAGGTATTTAGTAACATGAAGATTTCTACAACCATATTATCCTCTCTCATAATAATTGTATGTAGGATCATAATAAATTCAACAATATAGCTATCACAAAACATATTCTCACGATCCACATGCATGCGAAGTTGACACTCTTACAAAATAGTGGGATCAACATTAACTAAAGTCATGACCTCTCCAAACCCACTTTTATCAAAAAATTCATAAGATTAAACATTCTCCAAATATGTACGATCTAAAGTTGACACTCTCCCAAACCCACTTTCAATATTATTGCAAGCATTATTATCAATCTTACATTTATCATGGGGATTAAAAAAATTAAGATCATAAGAAGAATCACCCCAACACTACAGGAAAGAGGTAATTTGCCATCTGCCACGGCAGACGGCAAAGGAATGAACGGCGGACGGCAAAGGTCTTTGCCGTCCGCCGCGGACGACAAAAGGCCCTGGCAAAGTAAGGTCCGACAAATAGCTACTGCGTCGTCTGCTTCGGACGGCTGACAGCAAAGGGCCCTTTGCCATCAGCAGCGGACGGCAAAGAAAGCAGACGACAATAAATGCGATGTTACTCCGTTAGGTGGTTAACGGCAGGCCTTTGCCATCTGCCGCTGACGGCAAAGCCTTTGCCGTCTGCCGCTGACGGCAAAGCCTTTGCCGTCTGCAACTGTAGACAAACTGACCAAATTGGTCAGCCTCCCAGGAGGCACAGTTGCCTGCCACGTGGCCTCTTTGCCGTCCGCTGCTGATGGCAAAGGACCCTTTGCCGTCGGTGGCCGACGGCAAAGAGCCTGCATATTGGCTCTTTTTTCTGTTTTTTTAATCCAGCCATTTTCACAGCAAATATATATGACATATATAGATATATTTCACAGGGCTATTTAACAGCAACCATATCACATATCCAGCACATAAGTTTCATCCATTCATACATAAGCAAGTTCCATCCATACACATTGTTCCATCCATATACATAATTACAATGCAAAGTTTCATCAAGATAGCAAGTTCCATCATAGCAAGCGAGATACAATGCAAAGTTTCATCAAAGAAAAAGCAAGCACTCCATCATAGCATGCTAGCTTCCATGAAATGAATGAAATCTGCAAAATGGCAAATAAAAAAGTTAGAAATAGGTGACTAGAACAAGAAGAAGACTAGAACAAGAAGTATATGTCATTTATGAGCTAACTTAGGTGAAATGGATCATATATGAGCTAACTAAGTTGAAATGGGTCGTTTATGAGCTAACTAAGGTGAAATGGATCGTTTTTGAGCTAACTAAGGTGAAATGGATCATTTTTAGCTAACTTAGGTGAAATGGATCATTTATGAGCTAACTTAGTTGAAATGGGTCGTTTATGAGCTAACTAAGGTGAAATGGATCATTTTTGAGCTAACTAAGGTGAAATGGATTGTTTTTAGCTAACTTAGGTCAAATGGATCATTTAAGAGCTAATTTAGGTGAAATGGATCGTTTTTAGCTAAGTTAGGTGAAATGGATTGTTTAGGAGCTACTCTAGGTAAATTGGGTCATTTTAGAGCTAACTTGGATAAACTAGATCATTTATAAGCTAACCTAGGTAAGATGGGTCATTTTGGAGCTAACCTAGGTGAAATGGGTCATTTTGGAGCTAACCAGGTGAAATGGGTCTTTTTAAAGCTAACGTAGGTAAAATGGATCATTTAGGAGCTAATCTAGGTAAAATGGGTCATTTTAGAGCTAACTTGGAAAAACTGGATCATTTATAAGCTAACTAAGGTAAAATGGGTCATTTTAGAGCTAACTTAGGTAAAATGGATCTTTTATGAGCTAACTAAGCTAATTATGCAATTTTTTACATAAGTAAGCTAAGTATGGATCGTTTTAGAGCTAACTTTGGTAAAATGGATGGTTTATGAGGTCAGTAAGCTTATTAAGTCATTTTGGAGGAAAAGAAGCTAACTCTAGGTCATTATGGTAAGCATATTGGAGGAAATAAAGCTAAGTCTAGGTCTTTATGCATTTGTTAAGCAAAACACTAGAGAAACTGACCGTGATCAGGGAGGTGTAGGAGCGGGCTGGCTGGTGCCGGTAGCTGGAGAAGGATCGTGCAATGCGTTTCTAGAGTTAAGCTGCACCAAAGATCATTTCCAATGTCTCGTTAGCATTATGACACTCAAATGTTAATACTAGCAAGTAATGTCCATTCAAATTAAACTCACCGTGCTCCCAGGAGCAATCACTGGCATCGGTGGAGCGGTCTGACCGGACTTCTCGCAAACAGACTGCACATTTGGTTTTGACAATAGAGTCACACTACTTAGTAATGAGACTCAAATGTTAAGACTAGCAAGTAATCTGCAGAAGAAACTTACCACAAGGAGCTCGTAGATGGACCTTGCCTACATGTCATTCTATGCCCTCTCCTCCTCCAACATCATTGTCGTCTTCTCCTCCAACTCCCGCTGCCTCCGCCAGAAGTTTCTCCGTTCTATCTCTCTCACTCTGTATAGCAACCTGCAACACCACTCACATGACCATTTGTAATCATTGATGGAAGCGCACACAATGTAATGGAGAAAGATAGCTGAGTACGTATAACTAACCTTGATGGCGAGTTGGACTGGCCGTTCACGAGGCCTTATCTCAGGAGTGGAGCTCGACTGGCGCGCCTTGATCTCCGGGAGAGTGCTAGGACAACGGATAAGTCCATCTCCCATGGCTATGGAGCCATGGGACCTCCCGCCACCAGATATCATCAGCAGCTCTGTATCAATGGGACCCTTGCTCGGGTTAAAGTCCTCCCCTTTCCTCGCCTTCCCCTGATCTCTATATTGCACGAGCTTGTCGTGGGCAGAGATGTTGGTGAAGTTCAGTGGATCATCGAGGTCAGACGCAGAGAATGCCTTGAATCTCTTGTATGGGCCAGTGTGGGCCATGGCATATAGGTCGTACACCTCTGGCACCTTATCCACCTTATTGTAGCATGCCTGAAAGAGAGAAACAAAGTAAATTAGTAATTAAAGGGCTAATGCTAGAATGATGAATGAATTGCATGAATCATGAAGCAAACCACATACCTAGTTCCGCCCGTACTGAAATAAGTTGGAGCTGCCTTGATGGTGTGGCACACCTTCCATTTGGGCACGTTTGTCCTTGGCCTCGTTGTGGGTGGCCCGCCATTCTTTTGAGCACCACACATTGACCAACCCTCCCAACAATCCATCCGATCCGCACACCATCTCGGAGGGGCCTAAGTTAGCAAATAGAAACTTGAGCGCTATGGCTATGAATTACTAAATGAAGGAAGTAAGTACAAGTCCTTAAGAATTACCTTCATGTACTGCTCCTTACTCAAGAACTTATCGCGGCACGCCTTCTTGGGCTTCTTGATACCACGCCTGGCGTAGTAGTCTCGAACAGCCTGCACCCGAGCCTCGTGCCGTAAGTTCTGTAGTAGGCGCTTGCAGACGTTATCGATAACATGGGCCGCTTCCTCCTCGTATCCCTCCTCACACCTGTAGAATGTCTGCAATCAAATGAGACAATATTGATTAGTACAATTAATAACTAGCTAGTTGAAGATATTTAATTGTGTAAAGGAGAAATCACCCAGAACTTTGTGATCACCATGTCTGCCCTCGTCTTGCACAAGACACCGTCGATAATCTCACCCGGCGGGGCCGGGGCAGCCAAGTAGTGCTCCCAACTCAATCCAAGCTCTGGAAGCCAACCCTCACCAGGCAACATGACAAACCCCGAGAAGTTTTGCCGACAAAGAACTCCAAGGACGGAGTTGGGCCGGCGGACACTTTCATGGTGGTCCCAACCCCTACAGCATGACAAGGCCAACGCATTAGTTATTACAAGAAACGTGAATGCAGAAGGTACAAAAAGATTAAATGCACTTACCTCTCCCCATCAGGGTAAATCAACCACCTCTGCTCGCAGGTCGCCGGCATGGACGGGAGCCGTTTACAACCACGCTAGTAGACGTTTCCCCCCTCCTCCTCATCAGTCGGCTCCCCGTCATCATCAGCATGGCCACTCGGCTCCTCCGGCTGATCTGGCCAGGTACCCCATCCGGACGTGTGCTCCTCCGGGGTCTCGTGGGCTGAAGGCCCATCGACCCGAGGCTCGTGGGCCGAAGACCCGTGGATCGGAGGCTCGTGGATCGAAGTCCATGTAGCCTCCTCCTCGGACGAGTCCACCCTAGTAGTCACATGCTCGGGTGAAACAGCTGGGGGTGGCGGCAAGGAAGGCGCCGCAGGAGTCACCCTACCTCCTCTCCCGCGACCACGTGCTCCACATCCTCTCTTCTTCTTACCTCGTCCCCTGCTGGGCACCGCGGTTGACGAAGAAGGGCCCGGCGGTGTCGCCATACTGTCGAGCAACGCTCGGCGGAGAGGTAGATGTGGAATGGAAGACCTCACACCACACGCCGACGAAGAAGGGGCCTCGACGCGCTCCCGACCAGCGCCCACCATCTTTCAACACCTACCATGACAAAGAATAAACAAAATTATTACAACATAAAAAAAATACCGACATGAATAATAATATGTATATCACTTAAGTGTATCATCATCAAGTACAACATAAAAGTATATGACCTAACTAATAATTCACAAATATATGACCCCGTCAGCCTCTAGAAGGCCAGAGAACACCTTTTCGGGAGGTGTCGGGGGTCGGGGTCGGGGTCGGGTGTCGGGGTGTC
>LR738711.1:583888122-583900444 GCA_902687465.1 Secale cereale | reverse complement strand
AGGGAGGTGGGGCAAGGGGGCGGCGGTTGGTGGCGGGGGCGGGGGAGGGTGGCGGTGGTCGTCGGGGAGGAGGGGAAAAGAAAAGAGGTGGGCGGGGTGGGGCTCAGCTGTTTAGTATCCTAATTGTTTGCCGTTTGCCTCCCTTTGCTATCCGCTTTTGTACTCTTTGTCGTCTGCTAGCGGACGGCAAAGAGGGGCCCCGTTAGGTTTTCCCTCATCAGCCCGTTAGTGTGGGCCACCTCCCTCTTTGCCTTTTGCCAGCTGACGGTAAAGAATCTTTATCGTCTGCTAGCGGACGGTAAAGAACTGGCTGATGGCAAAGAAGGTCTCTGCCATCAGCCAGTTCTTTGTCGTCTGCTTTTGGGTAGCTGATGGCAAAGAGCTGGGAGATGGCAAACTAGCTAATTCCAGTAGTGCAATCCTGATGATTGCAACAAGTAGTGGACATAGCAAAATTAGCATCCCCAAGCTTAGGGTTTTGCATATAATTAACACAATTGACATTAATAGAATTTATAATATCATCATTGTAATCATGCTTTTCAATCAAGGAGCTATCGTGAATCACTTCATAAATTTCTTCTTTCGACACTTCATAACAGTTTTTAGATTCACGAATTTCAAGCAAAACCTCATAAGGATAATCTAGTCCACTAAACTCACTAGCAATTGGTTCATAATAGTTGGATCTCTTAAAAAGATTAGTAAGTGGATGAGGATCCATAAATAATTTTTTAGCAAGCAAATAAAAGACACAAGGCAACACAAGCAAACATAAGATTGAACGAGAAAAAGGCAAACGAGAAGAAGGCAAATATTGTAGTGTTTTTCTGAAATGGTTTTAGAAGTGGGGGATAGGAAAATGAGAGGCGAATGGCAAATAATGTAAATGCGAGAGATGAGAGTTTAATGAACGGTACTTGGTGGGTCTTGACTTGGTGTAGATCTCCCCATCAACGGCGCCAGAAATCTTTCTTCCTCGCTACTTTCCCGAGTTTGCGTAGGGATTTCTCTTGAAGAGGAAAGGGAGATGCAGAAAATTGAAGTAAGTATTTTCCTCAGTTTTTAGAACCAAGGTATCAATCCAACAGGAGATTACACACAAGTCTCCAAATACCTGCACAAACAATCAAACAACATGCACCCAACGCTATAAAGGGGTTGTCAATCCCTTCTACGATATTTGCAAAAGTGAGATCTGATAGAGATAGATGAACAAGTAAGGTAAATATTTTGGGGGCTTTGGTTTATAGATTGAAAAGTAAAAGATTGCAAAGTATATCTGAACTTATAAGATGTAAATTAGACCCGGGGGGCATATGTTTCACTAGAGGCTTCTCCCATGATAGCAAATATTATGGTGGGTGAACAAATTACTGCCAAGCAATTGATAGAAATGAGAATAATTATGAAGTCATCTAAGGCAATTATCATGAATATAGGCATCACGTCCGAGACAAGTAAACTGACTCCTTCCTGCATCTACTACTATTACTCCACACATCGACCGCTATCCAGCATGCATCTAGAGTATTAAGTTCATAAGAACAGCGTAACGCCTTAAGCAAGATGACATGATGTAGAGGAATTAACTCAAGCAATATGATGAAAATCCCATCTTCTTATCCTCGAAGGAAACAATACAATACGTGTCATGTCCCCAACTATCACTGGAATTGAGCACCGCAAGGCTGAACCCAAAGCAAAGCACTTCTCCCATTACAAGAAATATCAATCTAGTTGGCCAAACAAAACTGATAGTTCGAAGAGAATTAGTAAGATATTAGATCATGCACTTAAGAATTCAGAAAAGACTGAAATCGTGTTCATAGATAATCTGATCATAAACCCACAATTCATCGGATCTTGGCAAACACACCGCAAAAGAAGATTACATCGAATAGATCTCCAAGAACAATGTGGAGAACATGGTATTGAGGATCAAAGAGAGAGAAGAAGCCATCTAGCTACTAGCTATGGACCCGTAGGTCTGTGTTAAACTACTCACACTTCATCGGAAGAGCAATAGGGTTGATGTAGATGCCCTCTGTGGTTGATTCCCCCTCCGGTAGAGTATCGGAAAAGGCCTCAAAATGGGATCTCGCGAGAACAGAAGGTTACGGTGACGGAAAAGTGGTTTCGATGGATGTTTTGATGTTACTGGAATATATGGGTATTTATAGGCGGAAGAAGTACGCCAGGGGAGGCACGAGGGGACCATAAGGTAGGGGGGCGCCCTCCATCCTTGTGGCCGCCTCACAGATCCCCTAGCGTGTACTCCAAGTCCATATGATGCCTTCTGGTCCAAGAAAAATCTCCAACAATTTTGTTACGTTTGACCGTTTGATATTATTTTTCTGTGAAACTCAAAAAGAAGGATAAAATGGAAACTGGCACTGGGCTCTGGGTTAATAGGTTAGTCCCAAAAATCATATAAAATAGCATATAAAACATCCAAGATAGATAATATAATAGCATGGAACAATAAAAAATTATAGATGCATTGGAGACGTATAACTACATTACAAGCCTCTTATAAACCGAAGCTTCTCGCAAGCCTCGTGGTTCCGGTAGGGAAACATGCCCCTCTTGTGGGTGAAACAATAATTGCTGCCTCTTCTTGCCATGAACTTTGTTTTCTAGAGGCAACATAAAATAACAGGAGTGTCATGCTAAAATTTGTAATTGTTCAGGATTTGTTTGGCCATTTTATATATTAATTAAGTTTTCTAGGCATTTAATGTAGTCCATAATTCAAATTTGAACTACAAGCACATGCTCCAGTGAGGCAAAATGGGTGGGAAATCGTACATGTGTCCTTGGGTGCATGTTTAGGTCTCATTGAAGGAATGTGAATGAGTTACAAACTTCTTCTCATCCTGAAACATTGAGAATCTCGGTTTATAAATCCTAGTAAATCGAAAACTCACCCCAAAAAACATGAAACTTGGCATGGTTTCATGACATGGCACATATATGTCATGGTAAAAATATCGTCCAGTTTGAGACAAGGCGCACACATTAATAGCCAACGAAGTCCTTTTGAAACAAATAGCTGACACGTTAATATTGCAAACGGTTGTATTACATGAACCATGTGTACCGGTAACCATTTAAGTACGGCCACGCGTCCCTCTTTTCTTATGGGATAGTACTACCTCCGTCCTCGTTCATTGCTCATCTTTGTATTTTGGGCCAAAATTTAACCAAACTCGGTGGCGTGCGTGCAGCTGTTTGATTAGACGGGACAAGCGTGAGAAGTCCACCATGCAGGCTCGATGGGATACTGTAACATCCCAAATTTTCAATTTGGAATGTTATACATAGATCATCATATGCATATCATATTTTGTTTGCATTTTGGTTTTGATCCTAAAAAAATCCTAAGCAACTCAAGGACGCTTGGAGACAGTTGGGGATTTCATTATTTTCATTTTTGAATTTTCTCAAATATTGAAAAGAGGATCACTTGATTTTAACTATATTTCTCTCCGAAATATTTCAAAAAAATATATATGAGAGGAGATAATATGACTTCTCCATAATAAAAGAAATATGGTAGGAAAATTTTAAAATTGAATAAACAATTTTATTTGGATTTTGTTGCTATTTTATTCGAATTAGAAAAAATATGCATTTTTCAAAATCGCATTTTAGGCCAAGAAAATGTTCACTTTGTTCTAAATCTTTTATTTAGACAGTGAAAATTGTTTTTGCCATTTTAGAATTTTTTTTATATTTACTTACGATTTTTTCTGTTCAGGCGAATTTTAAAAAGAAAAAAAAATTTGCCCGACTGGGCCTTAGCAGAGCCGGCCCGCGCCGCGCCACCGCCTCCCTCGCCATACAGTCGCCGGACTCCGGCGGGAGTCCGAATCCGCCACGCCCAAGACGCCCGCCCCCTCCCCCCTCGGCCTTTATAAGCCGCCACCGCCGTCCCTCTCCCCTCCTCAACCCTGCCGCCAAGCCACCGTCGCGCCGCCGCCCCACGCCGCCACCCCGCTGCCACGCCACTCGCCGCCGCCTACCGACGCCGCCACCCATGGCCGCCATCGCCTCGCCGCTGTCCGCCGCCACCACGCCCGACGCCCGACCCGCCACCCGACCCGACCCGTGAGGTAAAACCGCCGTTTTTTTATTAGATCGGTTTGGTTTTTCTTCGGCTTCTTTGGTTTTATTATTTAATGAACGTCCGTTGTTTAGTTTCAGAAAACGAACGTTCACAAATTAGTCTTTTCTTTTTCTGTTAATTTTCGTCAAGGACTTATCTGCGATAAAAAAATTACAGATCAGTCCCTGATCTTCAAACCCTCGTAACTTTTTGCTCGTCAGTCAGAATTAGATGAAACCAACGCCAATTTCTTCATTTCGATCTTATCTTTCCAGTAGTACAGCTCAAAGTTGTTTTTGAAAGTTTTGGATTTTGAATTCAAAAAGTTTTGTGTTTGAACTTTGTTTGATCGTAATTTAAGTTTCCAAACACCGTTTGAGTTTATTCTTTTTGCAAATTGAAGCTCTTGACATAAACTTTCTGATAAGGCCAAATTTACTTAATTTTGGTAGTGTTAGAAATTGTTTTTAGTTGCGAGAGTGATTCGTTTGTTTTCGAAGTCTTTTGAGATCTGTTCTTCAATTCTGTTGCATGATTGCTTATGTATGCTATTGCTTGATTGCGACAGAATTCCCGGAGTGCGAAGCGTGATACTACGAGTCTTACGGTTTCCGCGATCGTCAGCAAGGCAAGTTCATACTTTGATCATACCTTATAATACCCAGTTTCCATTGCATTAGATGTATCCTCAAACACTTGCATGAGTAGGACTGGTTACATAATATGATACTTTGTAGTTATGAGGTAGGAACCCAATGACTTGAGATCAACCCAAGGGAATATACGCTTCGTTACATATTGCTTAGCCATGCGTAGACGCGGATTGGTATGAGTGATTTCATGAAAGTTGTGAGTGTAATAACAACTAAGGGATTCTTTAAGGTGGAATTTAATACACATCTGGGTGGATTGGTTGCAGGGCACATGGAGAATCCAGTGTTGTCCTAGGAAATGCCGGAGGACCCGTGTGATTATCCTATGGAATGCCACCCATGCTCAAAGGGATCATATATCATTCATGCCTAGAAACTTCTGTGTGCAGCCACAATGCCATTATGGGCTCTGGCATAGTTGAGTATGTTATGTGACCTCTTTCCGTGGTAGACTAGCAGATGTAGCATATGTAGGTGGTACGGTCTACCCAGGGTTAAGAGTAAATGCTTCTGAAAGACTATGTCTCGGTCATCCGTTTCTCAAACACCATGTAGTGCGAGAAATCAAATGGAGGAGATCGAGTCATGTGGGGAAAGTGCACAAACCTTTGCAGAGTGTACAAACTATTCATCAGTAGACATGTCCCCTGTTATGGACATCTTGAGTATCCTGGTATTTGAATTATGGACTGATCTTATCACTTTACTAATTTGCTTGGTTAATAATGACTTTGGTTTGGGATTGAGATAGAGGAACCATACTCAATTGTTCATGTTTAATATTTAACAAGGTAGTTAAATAAATACATTCCTTTGTTGTAGGGAAAAACTAGCTTTATGAAAAATAAACCTTACAGCCTGCACCAGCCAAATGTGCATGTAGTAGTAGGCTTTGCTCATTATCATTATAGTGTGTTCTTGCCAGCATATTCAATGTGCTGACCTACATGGCTTGCAACGTATCATGTTGCAGAGTTTTCAGACGAGGATTAAGGTGCAATAGGTCGTTCTCATGCACTCAGTGTTTGTCGTGGAGTTGGATGGACTCAACTACTCTTCATAGTTTCCTCAGTTTATTGCTTTAGATGGCCTTCAGCCATTTTTGTGTAATGGATATTGCCTCTTCAAGGATTTTGATGTAATAAAGTGTTATTGAACCTCTGTTATAAATCCTCGAGTACTATGTGTGTCAGCATACCGATCCAGGGATGACACTGAGCACAGAGACTTCGGTTCATTGGAACCGTGGTCGCTACAAGATGGTATCAGAGCCCACGTTGAATGTAGGATGCGACCACTATGATAAGCCATAGGATGTTATTGACCATTCATTCTACTTCTTCTCTACTCATTCTAATTCTTCTCTATTTCTCTCTATAGATGTCGGACCCAGTGAGCAAGTTCACTCAGCGAGACGATGACACCCCATTCGGAAAGCACTTGAAGGAAGTCACTAGATACTTGCACATTGGAATACCAAGTATCAGTGGAGATCTCTATGCAACATCGCCAGAAGAGGAATGCTGGAAGATCAAATTTAGTGTACCTGGGAGGACTATTGCACCATTCACGGAGCCACTTGAGCTAGAATTTGATGCACCGACATGGAGCTTGGGAAAGAGTATGGCAGCTCACATCACCTTTGGACGCATATGTGAAGTCTACAACAAGGACCTTGAAGACAACATCTACTAGATTTGTGGACGTCGAGACCAGCAATGGGAGATGCTTCGCACCAAGAAGGACGGATCCATTGCAGCTTATATCCAGGAGAGGGATCAACATATTCGACGCTACGAGAATCAGATGTGCGCACTTATGCAGAAGACCAACATGGTAATAACCCGGAATGCGGAACTGGAAGAAGAACTCAAGGAAGTACGTGATGGATATGAAGAAGAAATCTTCGTACTATTGGAGCAAAATGAAGCGCTAAAAAGAAGGTTGGAACTGGCGCAGTGAAGCCAGAACTGGAGATAGGAATTACTATGGAGAACTACATTCTGGTAAACGACACCGACAGTGATGAAAGTGACTATGAAGACGAAGCTGGAGCAGATATCATGGAGTCTTCAGATAATAGTGATTAGATGACCACCCAGTAATCATTAGTTCAAATCCGAGTAGTTAGAATCGTTCGCTAGCTTTGTAATAGGATCTTGTTTGCTCTTGTTTGAAATTGAGTGATATGATATGAAATTGTTTGTCTCATGTGCATATGGGTAGTGATTCCCCCTAGACCTCATTCTATTATAATCTCTCCCCTCTAAACCCTCAGATGCCTCCGAGACGTGATCCCGGATTTGAGTTTCCCCCTGTGCTCACCCAGTTGATCCAGCAGCAGAACACCTTGATGCAACTTCTTGTCCAGAACCAGAACAACAACAACAAGAACAACAACAACCCTCCTCCACCTCCCCATGACAACTTGACCCGGTTCTTAAGGTTGCAACCACCGGTGTTCTCTAGTAGCACGGAGCCCATAGTTGCATATGAGTGGCTCCGTAAGATGGACAGAGAGCTAGTAATTGCAGGATGCACATATGCAGAGAGAGTGTGTTTTGCTGCACATCAGCTTGAGGGACCAGCAGCCGCTTGGTGGGAGAACTACACTGCCACCTACCCACTTGCTGCAATTACTTAGGATTAGTTTCAGCAAGCTTTTCGCACTGCACATGTCTCAGTAGGAGCCATGGGCCTGAAGAAGCATGAGTTTCACAACTTGCACCAAGGAAACCGTACTGTGGGGCAGTACGTGGATGACTTTAGGCAGTGAGCTCGCTACGCGCCAGATGATGTGTCCACTGACGCCGCGAAGCAGGAGAAGTTTTTAGAAGGACTCAATGATGAGATGAGTATGCAGCTGATGCTAGCAAACTACAACAACTATCAAGAGTTAGTGGACAAAGCTATTATGCTGGAAGGAAAGTAGCAACAAATTAACCATCGCAAGAGGAATTATGGAGCTGGGAAGTTTAACTCTGGAGCCCAGCTGAAGCCCTGTTATACCCCATACTCAGGAGGACAGAACTATCCCACCCATAATCATGGAGGCCATTCTAATAATGGAGGGAATGCACACAACCACAGTGGTGCTAGGAATGGCAATGGGTATGGAGGACGCAACAATCAGAATTGTTCCACTCCCTCAACACCCGCCAAGAAGGATCTGAGTCACATTACTTGTTTCAAGTGTGGGAAGAATGGACACTACGCCACTGAATGCCCGAGTAGAAGAATGGTAACGGAAATGGAAGCTTAGGAAAGATGCCCAAACCATTCACCAGAGGACAAGTGAACCACATCAATGTGGAGGAGATTGATGAGCAGCCCGACGCAGTAGTCAGTAAGTTTTTTATCAATGCATTTACTGCCCTTGTTCTTTTTGACACTGGTGCATCGCATTCATACATATCAAGGGGTTTTGTGGAAAAGTATAAGTTGCCCACCATAGCCCTCAGGACACCCATGTTAGTAAGTTCCCCTAGAGCAGAGCATATGGCAAGCCATGGATGCTATCAAGTGCCATTGACCATTGGAAGACATGTATTTCCCACAGACCTCATTCTTTTGGAATCCCAAGGTTTGGATGTGATTATAGGAATGGATTGGATATCCAAGTTTGGAGGAAACATCGATTGCGCCAGTATATCAATTCTTCTCACCACCCCGGAAGGAAAGAAGATCAAGTATGTGTCGAGACACACACCTAGAAAAGCGCATGTGAATGCACTCACGGGAGTTGTTCAGGAAGAAGTGCCAGTCGTGAAGGATTACCCTGATGTATTCTCGGAAGAGTTGCCCGGCATGCCATCGGATAGGGACATAGAGTTCTTAGTTGAGCTATTACCCGGCACCGGACCAATATCTAAGAGACCATACCGGATGCCCGCTAATGATTTGGAGGAGATCAAGAAACAAATAAAGGAGTTAATGGATAAGGGTTACATACGAGCAAGTTCATCGCCATGGGGAGCCCAGTGCTCTTAGTCAAGAAAAAGGATGGATCGTTTAGAATGGTTGTTAACTATCATGATCTGAACGAGGTTACAATCAAGAATAAGTACCCACTGCTGATGATCAACGATTTATTTGACCAGCTGCAAGGAGCCAAGGTATTCTCTAAGATCGATTTGCGATCAGGATATCATTGGCTGAAGATTCGAGAACAGGATATACCCAAGACAGCTTTTACCACAAGGTGCGGGCTTTATGAGTATACGGTTATGTCATTTGGTGTGACTAACACTCCTGCCTATTTCATGAGTATGATGAACAAGGTATTCATGGAATTCTTGGATAAGTTTGTGGTAGTATTCATTGATGACATATTGATCTCCAAGAATGAAGAGGAGCACAAGGAACACTTGCGTTTAGTTCTCGAGAAGCTCCGAACATCAGTTATACGCCAAGTTCAGTAAATGTGAGTTTTGGCTAAAGGAAGTTGCATTCCTTGGACATGTCGTATCAGGAGACGGTATATCTATAGACCGCGCCAAGGTTGAGGCAGTGACAGAATGGAAGGCACCCACCTCAGTTGGCGAAATTGGCAGTTTTCTAGGACTCACAGGATATTACCAGATATTTATCGAGAATTTCTTGAGGATTGCGGAACCCATGACGGAACTATTGAAGAAGGAGACTAAGTATAAGTGGACCGAAGCGTGTAAGGCCAGTTTTCAGGAATTGAAGGAACGTTTGGTTACAGCCCTAGTGCTCATTCTTCTGGATATACGCAAGGATTTCCAAGTATATTGTAACGCTTCTCGTCAAGGACTTGGAGGTGTTCTTATGCAAGACGGAAGAGTTGTGTCGTACGCTTCACGCCAGCTTCGACAACATGAGTTGAATTATGCTACGCATGATTTGGAGTTAGCAGCCGTAGTGCACGCACTCAAAACCTGGAGACCTTTTGTTATTGGAAACCGTTGTGATGTATACACGGATCATAAGAGTTTGAAGTATATCTTCACACAGAAGGAGATGAATCTTAGGCAAAGGAGATGGCTTGAGCTCATAAAGGATTACGACATGAGGTTGCATTATCATCTAGGAAAAGCCAATGTCGTGGCAGATGTTCTAAGCCGCAAGAGTTATGTAGACACCATCATTTCCGGAGGTTTACCCCAGAGGTTAGTCAATGATCTTAGGGATTTGCAGATGGAAATAGTCCCTTGAGGTTATGTTGCCACATTGGAAATTCAGTCCACATTATTGGGAAGGATTCAAGAAGCCCAGAAGATGGACAAAGAGATCACAAAAATCAAGGAAAGAATGGACGAAGGAAAGGTAGAAGGATTTTGTGATGATGAAAACGAGACACTCAGGTTTGAAAAGCGTATTTGTGTGCCCAACGACCCCGATATTACGAAGTTGACACTCCAGGAGGAACATGACTCGCCGTATTCGATTCACCCAGGAAACACTAAGATGTATTTGGATTTGAAGCAGAATTTCTGGTGGACCGGAATGAAGAAGGACATTGCCGAGTATGTAGCAGTGTGTGATGTTTGTTAGAGAGTCAAGGCTGAACATCAGAATCCAGCAGGGTTATTACAGCCGTTACCTATACCCGAATGGAAGTGGGATAAACTTGGAATGGATTTCATCACAGGACTACCCAGGACACGCTCAGGGTACGATTCTATTTGGGTGATAGTTGATTGTTTGACTAAAGTAGCTCACTTTATCCCCGTGAAGACCACTTACACGAGTGCTAAGTTAGCCAAGATATACATGACCAGGATCGTATGTCTGCATGGAGTTCCGAGGACCATTGTATCAGATAGAGGAACACAGTTTACCTCAAAGTTTTGGAAGCAGTTGCACGAGACTTTAGGTACTAGTCTAGAATTTAGTACAGCCTTCCATCCATAGACAGATGGACAGACCGAGAGAGTCAATCAGATTCTAGAGGACATGCTGACAGCTTGTGCGCTCGATTATGGATCCAGCTGGGATGATAACTTGCCGTACGCAGAGTTTTCATACAACAACAGTTATCGAACCAGTTTGCAAATGGCCCCTTTCGAGGCTTTGTATGGGAGGAGATGCACAACACCGTTAATGTGGGATGAAGTTGGAGACCGTTAGTTATTTGGACCCGATTTGATCAAAGAGTCAGAAGAGAAGGTCAAATTGATCCGCGACAGACTTAAGGTAGCCTAGTCCAGGCAGAAGATTTATGCAGATACGAAGCGCAAGGAAGTGACCTACGAAGTTGGAGATAGAGCGTATCTTCGAGTATCTCCACTTCAAGGAGTTAAGCGTTTCGGAGTTAAGGGTAAATTGGCACCTAGATTTGTTGGACCGTACAAGGTTTTGGAGCGCAGAGGAGAAGTAGCTTATCAGCTAGAGTTGCCCGAGACTTTGTTCGGAGTTCACAATGTGTTTCATGTATCTCAGTTGAAGAAGTGTCATGCAGAAATGGCCGAGATTCCGTTACGTGATACAGTGCCCCTCGAAGCAATTCCGTTAGAGAGCGACCTGACCTACGAGGAGAAGCCCGTTAAGATCCCCGAGTTTGCCGACAGAGTTACCCGAGCAAAGTCATCAAATTCTGCAAAGTAGAGTGGAGTCACCACAAAGAAGACGAAGCCACTTGGGTACGAGAGGATGATCTACGCCAGGACCACCCACACCTATTTTCTAGCCAACCCGAATCTCGAGGGCGAGATCCATTTTAAGGGGGGGTAGGTTTGTAACATCCCAAATTTTCAATTTGGAATGTTATACATAGATCATCATATGCATATAATATTTTGTTTGCATTTTGGTTTTGATCATAAAAAAATCCTAAGCAACTCAAGGACCCTCAGAGAGAGTTGGGGATTTCATTATTTTCATATTTGAATTTTCTCAAATATTGAAAAGAGGATCACTTGAATTCTCCGAAATATTACAAAAAAAAAATTGAAAGGAGATAATATGACTTCTCCATAATAAAAGAAATACTGGAGGAAAAATGTTAAAATTTAATAAACAATTTTATTTGGATTCTATTGCTATTTTATTCGAATTAGGAAAAAATATGCATTTTTCAAAATTGCATTTTAGGCCAAGAAAATGTTCACTTTGTTCTAAGTATTTTATTTAGACGGTGAAAAATGTTTTTGGCATTTTTAGAATATATTTTTATATTTATTTAGGATTTTTTTCTGTTTGGACGAACTTAAAAAAATAGTTTTTTGCCCGACTGGGCCAAATGCCCAGCCGAACCGAGCCGGCCCACGCCGCGCCACCGCCTCCCTCGCCGTGCAGCCGTCGGACTCCGACGGGAGTCCGACTCCGCCACGCCCTGCGCCGCCTTGGCCCCTCCTCCAAGACGCCCCTTGGCCTTTATAAGCCACCACCACCGCCCCTCTCCCCACCTCAACCCCACCGCTGAGCTGCCTCACCGCCGCCGCACCACACCGCCACCCCGCGCGCCTCGCCGCCCCGCGCCACCACCCCGCAGCCGCGCCGCTCGCCGCCGCCCACCGCCGCCGCCGCCGTCGCCTCGCCGTCGTCCGTCGCCGCCACGCCCGACGCCCGACCGGCCGACCCGACCCGCGAATCG
>LR738711.1:583724466-583886472 GCA_902687465.1 Secale cereale | reverse complement strand
CTCAACCCCACCGCTGAGCTGCCTCACCGCCGCCGCACCACACCGCCACCCCGCGCGCCTCGCCGCCCCGCGCCACCACCCCGCAGCCGCGCCGCTCGCCGCCGCCCACCGCCGCCGCCGCCGTCGCCTCGCCGTCGTCCGTCGCCGCCACGCCCGACGCCCGACCGGCCGACCCGACCCGCGAATCGAACCCGACCCGCGAGGTAAAACCGCCGTTTTTTTATTAGATCGGTTTTTTTGACCCTAGTTTGGTTTTTTTAGATCAGTTTGGTTTTTCTTTAGTTTCTTTGGTTTTATTATTTAACGAGCGTCCGCTGTTTAGTCTCAAAAAATGAACGTTCGCAAATTAGTCTTTTCTTTTTCTGTTAATTTTTGTCGAGGACTTATCCGCGATGAAAATTTTACAGATCGGTCCCTGATCTTCAAACCCTCGTAACTTTTTACTCATTAGTCGGAATTAGATGAAACCAACGCCAATTTCTTCGTTTCGATCTTATCTTTCAAGTACTATAGCTCAAAGTTGTTTTTGAAGGTATTAAATTTTGAATTCAAATATTTTTCTGCTTGAACTTTGTTTAATCGTAATTTGAGTGTCGTAACTCCGTCTGAGTTGATTTTTTTTGCAAATCGAAGCTCTTGACATAAACTTTCTGATAAGCCCAAATTCACTTAATTTTGGTATGTTAGAAATTGTTTTCAGTTGCGAGAGTGATTCGTTTGTTTTCGAAGTCTTTTGAGATCTGTTCTTCAATTCTGTTGCATGATTGCTTATGTATGCTATTGCTTGATTGCGGTAGAATTCCCGGAGTGCCAAGCGTGATACTACGAGTCTTTAGGTTTCCGCGGTCGTCAGCAAGGCAAGTTCATACTTTGATCATACCTTACAATACCCAGTTTCCATTGCATTAGATGTATCCTCAAACACTTGCATGAGTAGGACTGGTTACATAATATGATACTTTGTAGTTATGAGGTAGGAACCCATTGACTTGAGATCAACCCAAGGGAATATACGCTTCATTACATATTGCTTAGCCATGCGTAGACGCGGATTGGTATGAGTGATTTCATGAAAGTTGTGAGTGTAATAACAACTAAGGTATTCTTTAAGGTGGAATTTCATAGACATCTGGGTGGATTGGTTTCAGGGCACCTCGAGAATCCAGTGTTGTCCTAGGAAATGCCGGAGGACCCATGTGATTATCCTATGGAATGCCACCCAGTCTCATAGGGATCATATATCATTCATGCCTAGAAACTTCTGTGTGCAGCCACAAAGCCATTATGGGCTCTGGAATAGTTGAGTATGTTGTGTGACCTCTTTCCGTGGTAGACTAGCAGATGTAGCGGATGTAGGTGGTACAATCTACCCAGGGTTAATAGTAAATGCTTCTGAAAGACTATGTCTCGGTCATCCGTTTCTCAAACACCATGTAGTGCGAGAAATCAAACGGAGGAGATCGAGTCGTGTGGGGAAAAGTGCACAAACCTCTGCAGAGTGTACAAACAATTCATGAGTAGTCGTGTCCCCGGTTATGGAAATCTTGAGCATCCTGGTATTTGAATTATGGACTGATCTCATCACTTTACTAATTTGTTGGGTTAATAATGACTTTGGTTTGGGATTGAGATGGAGGAACCATACTCAATTGTTCATGTTTAATATTTAACAAGGTAGTTAAATAAATACATTCCTTTGTTGTAGGGAAAACTAGTTTTATGCAAAAATAAACCTTACAGCCTCCACCAGCCAAATATGCATGTTGTTGTAGGCTTTGCTCATTATCATTACGGTGTGTTCTTGCCAGCATATTCAATGTGCTGACCTACATGGCTGCAACATATCATGTTGTAGAGTTTTCAGACGAGGATTAAGGTGTGATAGGTCGTTGTCATGCACTCAATGTTTGCCGTGGAGTTGGATGGACTCAACTACTCTTCATAGCTTTCGCAGTTTATTATTTTAGATGGCCTTCAGTCATTTTTGTGTAATGGATATTGCCTCTTCAAGGATTTTGATGTAATAAAGTGTTATTGAACCTCTGTTATAAATCCTCGAGTACTGGGTGTATCAGCATACCGATCCAGGGATGACACTGAGCACAGAGACTTCAGTTCATTGGAATCGTGGTCGCTACAGATGCGTGCGAGCAGTCCGCCGCGTAGGCTCGACGGGACACGTGCATCCTGTCCACCTCTCGAGCAGGAAGGCTGCCCATGCTCACCAGGAAGGAAGCTCTTTTACCATTGTCCACTAGTCGCCCGCCTCGCTCACAAATTCTCCATTAATGGCGGTTGAACCGCTGTTTAACGTGTGGTTAATTAAAGCACCTAGACACTGGGTGTTTGCTTGTGATCCCATGGCCCCTCTCATCATTAGCATTTGCTTTGTCAATGTTTTCAAATCGTATTCTGGCCTAATTTAAAATGCCACATAAAAAAGGATAATATGATGACAAATAAAATGGCAATGTATAATACGACAAATTTACAATGGAGCGGATAATAATTGTATTACATATTCCGCATAAATTTAAATGCCATATGCGGCAAGAGAAGAAGGAAATCGCAGACAACGATTTGGGTCGCTACTATCTCCACTCGTTGATGGATCACCGGGCGACGACATCCTCCAGCTCCTTATTTAATTCCTCACGACTTTGCTTGAAAGTAGCCACAGATTCCTCCACCTCCTACTCGCGCTCGATTCGGAGCTTCCTCAAGTCACCCATCAGTTCATTGACAACCGCTGTCAGCATCATCCCCGAGGCACTGCTCTACTCATGCAGCATCTTCTAGCCGGTGGCCTCCTCCTCCTTGATGAGTGCCTTAAGGAGCTTCGCATTGTCACCCATGGGTTGCTCGATGAGGCCGGTCGCCTTGTCAACCGAGGCATCGCCGATCCCGAGCAGCTTCATCAAACCGTCGACCAGTTCTTGTTGCTTAATGAGGCCAACGAGAATTTCGTCATCACCGGCCAAGGACTTTAGCAACGCTAGCTCGCCGCGATCGCCGATGCGGCGAGTGTGCTTGTGAGAGCCCTCGCGTGCCCGTGAGCACTCTTTCGAGGGCTCCACGACACGTCGGGACATCTCTGCTACGGCTGTCGCTTCGCGGCTGGACCTCTCTAGTGCTTCTGCGGCCTTGGTCTTTGCTCCCTGGTTATATGTTGATACGTGTCCAACGTATCTACTTTTCCAAACACTTTTGCCCTTGTTTTGGACTCTAACTTGCATGATTTGAATGGAACTAACCTGGACTAACGCTGTTTTCAGCAGAATTGTCATGGTGTTGTTTTTGTGCAAAAATAAAAAGTTCTCGGAATGACCTAAAAATCTACGAAGAATTATTTTGGAAAATATAAAAAATATCTGCGGAAAGATCTACATCAGGGTGCCCACACCCTGTCCACGAGGGTGGGGGGTGCGCCCCCTCCCCCTGGGCGCGCCCCCTGCCTAGTGGGCCCCCTGATGCTCCACCGACGTACCCCCAGACTCCATATATTCACTTTCAGGAAGAAAAAAATCAGAGAGGAAGAATTATCGTGTTTTACGATACGGAGCCGCCGCCAAGCCCTAATCTCTCTTGGGAGGGCTGATCTGGAGTCCGTTCGAGGCTCCGGAGAGTGGAGATCATCCCCATCGTCATCATCAACCTTCCTCCATCACCAATTTCATGATGCTCACCGCCATGCGTGAGTAATTCCATCGTAGGCTTGCTGGACGGTGATGGGTTGGATGAGATTTACCATGTAATCGAGTTAGTTTTGTTAGGGTTTGATCCCTAGTATCCACTATGTTACGAGATTGATGTTGCTATGACTTTGCTATGCTTAATGCTTGTCACTAGGGCCCGAGTGCCATGATTTCAGATCTGAACCTATTATGTTTTCATGAATATATGTGTGTTCTTGATCCTATCTTGCAAGTCTATAGTCACCTACTATGTGTTATGATCCGGCAACCCTTAAGTGACAATAATCGGGACCACTCCTGGTGATGACCGTAGTTTGAGGAGTTCATGTATTCACTATGTGTTAATGCTTTGGTCTGGTACTCTATTAAAAGGATGCCTTAATATCCCTTAGTTTCCAATAGGACCCCGCTGCCACGGGAGGGTAGGACAAAAGATGTCATGCAAGTTCTTTTCCATAAGCACATATGACTATATTCGGAATACTTGCGTACATTACATTGATGAACTGGAGCTAGTATTGTGTCACACTAGGTTACAACTTTTACATGATGAATTGCATCCGACATAATTCCCCATCACTGATCCAATGCCTACGATCTTTTCACATATTGCTTGGTGCTTATTTACTTCCCCGTTGCTACTGTTACAAAAACTATAAAAACACTATCGTTACTTTTATTGTTGTTACCACTATCTCCATATTACTTTGCTACTAAACTACCTTGCTGCAGATACTAAGTTTCCAGGTGTGGTTGAAATGACAACTCAGCTGCTAATACTTAAAAGTATTCTTTGCCTTCCCTTGTGTCGAATCAACAAATTTGGGTTGATTACTTTACACTCGAAAACTGTTGCGATCCCCTACACCTGTGGGTTATCAAGACTATTTCTGGCGCCATTGCCGGGGAGCATAGCTCTATTCTTTAAGTCACTTGGGATTTATATCTATTGATCACTATGAAGAACTTGAAGGACTCAAAAACCAAGATCTATCACTCAACTACGAGGGGAGGTAAGGAACTGCCATCTAGCTCTGCACTTGATTCTCCTTCTGTTATGGGTAAATTTTCGACACCTACTCCTGCTATTGAATCTGATATGTCGTATGTTCTTGATGATGCCACTTCTTCTATGTATGATGAAACTACTTCTAGGCCTGATAATAGAGTGCCACTAGGTGAATTTCTAGATGAACAAATTCCTAGGGTTAGGGAGAATGCAAATATTGAAACTGATAATATGTAGTGTCCACGATCCGAATGGACCGAAGTCTCTGTGTTCTGTGTCATCCCTGGATCGGTAATGCTGACACACACAGTACTTGAAGGATTTATAACAGAGTGGCAATCACACACTTATTACATCGAAAGTCTCAAAAGAGAACTTATTACAGAAGTCTATGGCATAAGGCCATCTAACAAAATAACAGCGAAAGGCCTGGAAGATAAGTCAGTCCATCAACTCCAACGGCATAGCTGAGTGCATGACAAATGACTTAGCACGTCTTACTCCTCATCTGAAAAGTCTGCAACGTAACATGTTGCAGCCCGAAACGGGTCAGCACATGAAATATGCTGGCAAGATAACACAGTAGAGCAAGAACAGAAATAAAGGCTAACACTATATGCATATTTGGCTGGTGGAGGCTCTAAGGTCAAAGTTTTTGCATAAAGGCAATTTTTCCCTATAACAAAGGAATATATTTTATTTTAACTATCATGGTAGTTGAAACATCATTGAGAAGGTACCTCCAACTCAATCCCAATTAAAGTAGTCATCATTAACCCAACAAATTAATTTTAGAGTGATGAGATCAACCAATAATTCAACTACCAGATACTCAAGATTGTCCATAACCGGGGACACGGCTAATCATCATCAGTTTGTACATGATACGTCTCCAACGTATCTACTTTTCCAAACCCTTTTGCCCTTGTTTTGGACTCTAACTTGCATGATTTGAATGGAACTTACCCGTACTGACGCTGTTTTCAACAGAACTGCCATGGTATTGTTTTTGTGCAGAATAAAAAGTTCTCAGAACCGCCTGAAAATCAACAGAGAATTATTTCGGAAAATATAAAAAATACCTTCAAGAAGATCCACACCAGGGGGCCCAGGGCATGTTCACGAGGGTGAGGGGCGCGCCCCCTGCCTCGTGGGCCCCCTGGTGCTCCACCAACGTACCCCCAAATCCTATATCTTCCGTTTCGGGGAGAGAAAATGAGAGAGAAGGAATTATCGCATTTCACAAGACGGAGCTGCCGCCAAGCCCTAATCTATCTCGGGAGGGCTGATCTGGAGTCCGTTCGGGGCTCTGGAGAGTGGAGATCGTTGCCATCGTCATCATCAACCTTCCTCCATCACCAATTCCATGATGCTCACCGCCGTGTGTGAGTAATTCCATCATAGGCGTGCTGGACGGTGATGGGTTGGATGGGATCTATCATGTAATCGAGTTAGTTTTGTTAGGGTTTGATCCCTAGTATCCACTATGTTCTGAGATTGATGTTGCTATGACTTTGCTATGCTTAATGCTTGTCACTAGGGCCCGAGTGCCATGATTTCAGATCTGAACCTATTATGTTTTCATGAATATATGTGTGTTCTTGATCCTATATTGCAAGTCTATAGTCACCTACTATGTGTTATTATCCGGCAACCCCGAAGTGACAATAATCGGGACCACTCCCGGTGATGCTCATAGTTTGAGCAGTTCATGTATTCACTACGTGTTAATGCTTTGGTCCGGTACTCTATTAAAAGGAGGCCTTAATATCCCTTAGTTTCCAATAGGACCCCGCTGCCGCGGGAGGGTAGGACAAAAGATGTCATGCAAGTTCTTTTCCATAAGCACGTATGACTATATTCGGAATACATGCCTACATTGCATTGATGAACTGGAGCTAGTTCTGTGTCACCCTAGGTTATAACTTCTACACGATGAATTGCATCCGACATAATTTTCCATCACCGATCCAATGCCTACGAGCTTTACCAATATTGCTTGTTTCTTATTTACTTTTCCGTTGCTACTATCACAAAAACTACAAAAACATTATTGTTACTTTTATTGCCGCTACCGCCACTATCATATTACTTTGCTACTAAATTATCTTGATGCAGATACTAAGTTTCCTGGTGTGGTTGAATTGACAACTCAGCTGCTAATACTTAAGAGTATTCCTTGGCTCCCCTTGTGTCGAATCAACAAATTTGGGTTGAATACTTTACCCTCGAAAACTGTTGTGATCCCCTACACTTGTGGGTTATCAAGACTATTTTCTGGCGCCGTTGCCGGGGAGCATAGCTCTATTCTTTAAGTCACGTGGGATTTATATCTGTTTATCACTATGAAGAATTTGAAGGACTCAAAAACCAAGATCTTACCTCAACTACGAGGGGAGGTAAGGAACTGTCATCTAGCTCTGCACTTGATTCTCCTTCTGTTATGAGTAAACTTGCGACACCTACTCCTGCTATTGAATCTGATATGTCGTATGTTCTTGATGATGCTACTTCTGCTATGTATGATGAAACTACCTCTATGCTTAATATTGTGCCACTAGGTGAATTTCTAGATGTTCAAATTGCTAAGGTTAGGGAGAGTGCAAATGTTGATGATATTTATGAAAGTGATGATGAAACTACTCCCAATAGATATGAATTGCCTGACGTGCCTGAGGGTTATGTTATGGATGAAGAAACTACTAGAGACTTTCTTGCTTGCAATGATAGATATGATCTTAAGAAGTTATTAGCTGAGCTGAAAGAAAAGTCCTTGAATGCTAAAATGAAACTTGACCCTGCTTTTGCTACTTCACCTATCTGTGTTACTGACAAGGATTATGAATTCTTTGTTGATCCTGAGTTAATTACTTTGGTTAAATCTGATCCTTTCCATGGCTATCAGTCTAAAGCAGTTGTTTCACATCTTACCAAGTTGAATGATATAGCCACCCTGTTTACCAATGATGAAAAGATTCGCTATTACTATATCCTTAAGCTATTTCCGTTCTCGTTAAAGGGTGATGCTAAGACTTGGTTTAATTCTCTTGATCCTGGTTGTGTGCGTAGTGCCCAGGATATGATGTATTACTTATCTGCTAAATATTTTCCCGCTCATAAGAAACAAGCTGCCTTACGGGCAATATATAACTTTGCTCAAACTGAAGAAGAGAGTCTCCCACAAGCTTGGGGGAGGCTTCTCCAGTTACTTAATGCTTTGCATGATCATCCTCTCGAGATGCATGATATACTTGATGTCTTTTATAATGGACTAATCGATGCTTCGATAGACCACCTGGATAGTTCTGCTGGTTATGTCTTCAGGGAAAGAACAGTTGAACTAGCTGAACTACTATTGAATAATATGTTGGCCAATGAAAATAATTGGACACTTCCTGAACCAGCCCCTAAGCCAACTCCGAAGAAAAGAGGTGTTCTATTTCTCAGTACTGAAGATATGCAAGAGGCAAAGAAATCTATGAAAGAAAAAGGTATTAAGGCTGAAGATGTTAAGAATTTACCACCTATTGAAGAAATACATGGTCTTGATAACCCGACACAGGTAGTAAAGGTAAATTCTCTTTATAGATTTGATGAAGGTGATATTCCTCGTTATAAGTCTGCTAGCCAATGCTTAGATGAGTTTGACAATTTTATTGTGAAACAAGAAAACTTCAATGCTTATGTTGGTAGACAATTACAACACAATGCTTATATGATTGAACGCTTGAGTGATTATTTGTCTAGAGCTAAAGGTGAACTGAAACTCATTAGTAAACATGCTTCTATGGTTACCACTCAAGTAGAACAAGTACTTAAGGCTCAGAATGATTTGCTCAATGAATTAAATAGTAAGAATAATGATAATGCCATTAGAGTTGTGACTAGAGGTGGCAGAATGACTCAGGAACCTCTGTATCCCTAAGAGAATTGAGCAAGATTCTCAGAGAGCTAATATAGATGCACCTAGTTCTTCTAAAAAGAAGAAAAAGAAAAATGATAGGACTTTGCATGCTTCTAGTGAACCTGTAGCTGACAAACCTGAGAATCCTAATGATATATCTGTTTCTGATGCTGAGACACAATCTGGTAATGAACATGAACCTAGTGATAATATTAATGATGATGTTCATGATGATGCTCAACCTAGCAATGATAATGGTGTAGAGATTGAACCTGTTGTTGATCTTGATAACCCACAATCAAAGAATCAACATTATGATAAGAGAGACTTTGTTGCTAGGAAGCACGGTAGGGAAAGAGAACCATGGGTTCAGAAACCCATGCCTTTTCCTCCGAAACCATCCAAGAAAAAGGATGATGAGGATTTTGAGCGCTTTGCGGAAATGATTAGACCTATCTTTTTGCGTATGCGTTTGACTGATGTGCTTAAAACAAATCCTTATGCCAAGTATATGAAAGATATTATTACCAACAAAAGGAAGATACCTGAAGTAGAAATTTCCACCGTGCTTGCCAATTACACTTTTGAGGGAGGAATGCCTAAGAAATTAGGAGATCCAGGAGTACCTACTATACCTTGCTCCATTAAGAGAAACTATGTTAAAACTGCTTTGTGTGATCTTGGAGCCAGTGTTAGTGTTATGCCTCTCTCTTTATATCGTAGACTTGACTTGAGTAAGTTGACACCTACTGAAATATCTTTGCAAATGGCTGATAAATCAACTGCTATACCTGTCGGTATTTGTGAGCATGTGCCCGTTGTACTTGCAAATGTTACTATTCTAACTGACTTTGTTATACTTGACATTCCCGAGGACGATAGTATGTCTATTATTCTTGGAAGACCTTTTTTGAATAATGCAGGGCTGTTATTGATTGCAACAAAGGCAATGTCACTTTTCATGTCAATGGTAATGAGCATACGGTACACTTTCCGGGGAAACAACCTCAGGTCCATAATATCAATTATATTGGAAAAAGTTCAACTATTACTATTGGAGGTTTTGAGTTTCCTATTCCTACTATCAAGAAGGCATATGACATTCTTATTGTTGGGGACATACATATCCCCATTGAGGTAACCTAGTATTACTCGAAATTTTTACGGTTTCATGTTACTCGGAAAGAGTTTATTAACAAGACCTGATCAACCTTGTTAATGGATTCCTTCTGATGAGCATGGGATAGGTGAATCTAGATGGCACAATCTTCTGTACCCTCCTTTTACTTTCTGTTAATTAGGTTAAATAAAACAAAATTACCATTGTCAGTCTGTTTCTAGACTTATCTGTGCAATAAAAAATATCTCGAAAATAAAAGTTCTCCAAATGCCATGAAAATGAAATATGATTTTCTCTAGAATATTTAAGAAAATATGGCACTGAACACACAGCGATGAGAGCTAGCTCAAGGCCATGAGGGTGCAGGGCGTGCCCTCCTGCCCAGGGCACGCCCCCTTCCTCGTGGGCCCCACGTGGCCCCCCTCCACTTATTCCTGCACCCATGCTCTTCTTCTTCCTCCCAAAAAATCCCCAACCAGCTCAAACCCGAGTTCTAGCTCATCTTGCTGCCATTTTAGATCTCCTTGCTCAAAGCACCATTCACCAAACTGTTTGGGGAGATTGTTCCTTCGTATGTGACTCCTCTATTGGTCCAATTTGTTTTTGCTCTAGTGCTTTATTTGTTGCAAATTTTTGCTGCTGTGGTGACCTTGTTCTTGAGCTTGCATGTTAAATTTTCTTGGTCCCAAGTAGTTCTAATGCATGATATAGCCTCTAGGCACTTATAGGAGTTGTTGCTTTCAATCTTGTTGAGTTTGGTTAACTTTTATTTTGAAGTAACTAAAAATTTCAGAAAAATGTCTAGGAGAAACTTCCAAGGTGGTCCTTCAAGGAATCAAGAACCGAGGCTCGCATTCCATGAGCCGGACGATGAACCACCAAGGGATGCTGATGTGCGGCCTTCTGAATGGCCGTCAGATGAATTCATGGGTCAAGCAGGCATCAAAGATGAATTTTACGCATATGTGCGCAACGCTGACCTCGAGGACTTCGTACAAGATAAGTGTTCTCAATACCGTGGCTTAACTGATAGCTTTGTGAGAAGGTTTAAATTTTCATCTTCACGCAACTCTCACACTGTCCTATTTGACCTTTATGATAAATCTTATACCATGGATTTAGAGGATTTTAATGTTGCCGGCAAGCTCCCACAATGGGGCATTATGAGTTATCCTCGCAAATCTGAACTTAGAGAATTCCTAGCAAGTATTACAGTAGGGGAATCCAGGGACGTCACACAAGCCACCACTAGGAGCATACATTTTCCTGCCATACATTACTTTGCTCTCTTTATCGGTAGATGCATAAACGGTAAAGATGAGGCTTGTCACATATGTGTCCCCGATCTTAGTGTTCTCAGGAGTGATGTACTAGGTGATAGGAAATATAACTTGGGAGCAATCGTTGCACGTAGATTACACCATAATGGCTTGCATGGAGATTTATTTGGTGGGATCTATGCTACCCGCATAGCCCGCTTCCTTGGTATACACGTGCACATGAATGATGAACCTTTACCTCCTACTTATTTAAACTGGCATGCTATGACTAGTCACCGGTTTATAGAGTGGGATAATCAAACCCTCAAATATCAACTAATCTTTAACAGGCAGCATGCCATCCCTATTGTTCTTCCTGCCCCTACTTCAGAAAAAAGGAAGATACACTATAACTATGGAGGAGGCAAATGCTTATTATAACATGACGGAGGCAGCCCGCCTTCGAGCTGTAGCTCAGCATGCAACATCTGTTGCGTCTCAGTATGACCCTAACTACAACTTTGGATATTCGTCAGGCCAATACTGGACATAGACCAACTTAGGGCAAATGTCTAATCTTGGGGGAGTACGTGTTTCTCACCGACTTATATTCACGTTCATACTTATTCTAGTTGTCGGTGCTCACACTCTTTCGCTGTACCATCCATGCTTAGTTTCAATTTCTTTTTCTTTGTCTTTTTCTCGTGTGCTAGAAAAACCTTAAGAAAAACAAAAAAATATTAGTTGTAGCTTCTAGCTAGTTTACTTTCTTTGCTTGCAGTAGCAGTTAAAAGAAAACCCAAAAAGATTTCCCGTTCTTCTTTTGCTTGTTGGGAGCTTTCCCGTGTAAATAGTTTCTTTTCTTTTCTTTGGAGGTCAAGAGTAGAACACCATGATTAAACTGCTTAGTGGCTCTCATATGCTTTCTTGTTGATTTAACCTTGAGCCATATTACCTTGTCTTCTCTCTTGTATTAAATGTCTGCAGATTCCAGCTTAGTCCAATGCACGTGAACTATTATTATTATCCACACCGTTCTGTCGTGCGAGTGAAAGGAAATACGGATGATATATGATGAACTAATTGAGATGAGAAAAGCTGGTATGAACTCGACGTCTCTTGTTTTTGTAAATATGATGGCTCATCGTTCCTGATTCAGCTTGTTATGAATAAAACATGCTTGCAATGACAATTAGAGATCATAGCTGCTTATGCCATGATTAATTAGCTGAGAGTTTATAATGGTCTATCTTGCATGCCAACATGATATTAAAATGGTTGTGATGTGGTATGATGGGTGGTATCCTCCTTTGAACAATTTAAGTGATCTAACTTGGCACATGTTCACGCATGTAGTTGAAACAAATCAACATAGCCTTCATGATATTTATGTTCATGGTGATTTATATCCTACTCATGCTTGCATTCATTGTTGATTAATTTTAATGCATGTTCATGACCGTTGTTGCTCTCTAGCTGGTCGCTTCCCAGTCTCTTTCTAGCCTTCACCTGTACTAAGCAGGAATACTGCTTGTGCATCCACTTCCATGAACCCCAAAGTTATTCCATATGAGTCCACTATACCTTCCTATATGCGGTATTTACCTGTCGTTCCAAGTAAATTTGTATGTGCCAAACTCTAAACCTTCAAATGAAATTTTGTTTTGTATGCTTGAACATCTCATGTATCAACTAGGGCTATCTATATCTTCCATGCTAGGTGGGTTATTCTCACAATGAGTGGACTCTGCTCATCATTCATGAGAAAATGGCTGGTAATCGGGATGCCCAGTCCCATGCTCAAAATCATAATAATTAAACAAAACTCCCCCAGGGATGTTGCTAGTTTGGACGGTACCCGTTGTTTCGGGCTAGCCGTGGAGTGTGCTTGTTAGTGGTTGGGGGAGTATAAACTTTACCATTCTATTTGGGAATCGCCTATAATGTGCGTAGCATGGGAGATATCGAAATTCTTGGTTGTTATGTTCACAATGAAAGTATACCGCTCAAAATGTTATTCATCTCTATTTAAAAATCGAGCTCTGGCACCTCTACAAATCCCTGCTTCCCTCTGCGAAGGACCTATCTATGTACTTTTATGCAGAGTCATCACCCTTTTATCAAAGAGCACCAGTAGGAGAGCACCTCTGCCATTGCATGTATTACAATTAATTTGCATTGAGTATGATCATGACTGGATCTCTTTTACCATGAATTACAATGTCTAGTCAGTCCTTGATCCTTAAAGGTGCTCTACATTTATGTTTTGCAGTCTCAGAAAGGGATAGAGAGATACCATCTTGTTATATCATATCATGATTGTTTTGAGAAAGTGTTGTCATCCGAGGTTTATTATTATTGCTCGCTAGTTGATTATGCCATTGATGTGAGTAGTCTTGAGACCTGAAAGTTATTGTGAATGTGGTTAGTTCATGATCTTGTTGAAAACCTGAATGCTAGCTTACATATTTACAACAACAAGAGCAAACAGAGTTTGTCAAAGTTTTTCTTTATCACTTTCAGTTTATCAACTGAATTGCTTGAGGACAAGCAAAGGTTTAAGCTAGGGGGAGTTGATATGTCTCCAACGTATCTACTTTTCCAAACCCTTTTGCCCTTGTTTTGGACTCTAACTTGCATGATTTGAATGGAACTAACCCGGACTGACGCTGTTTTCAGCAGAACTGCCATCGTGTTGTTTTTGTGCAGAATAAAAAGTTCTCGGAACTGCCTAAAAATCAACGGAGAATTATTTCGGAAAATATAAAAAATACCTACAAGAAGAACCACACCAGGGGGCCCAGGGCCTGTCCACGAGGGTGGGGGCGTGTCCCCCAGCCCAGGGCGCGCTCCCCTGCCTCGTGGGCCCCCTAGTGCTCCACCGACGTACCCCCAGATCCTATATCTTCCGTTTCGGGGAGAAAAAAATGAGAGAGAAGGAATTATCGCGTTTCATGAGACGGAGCCGCCGCCAAGCCCTAATCTCTCTCGGGAGGGCTGATCTAGAGTCCGTTCGGGGCTCCGGAGAGTGGAGATCGTCACCATCGTCATCATCAACCTTCCTCCATCACCAATTCCATGATGCTGACCGCCGTGTGTGATTAATTCCATGGTAGGCTTGCTGGACGGTGATGGGTTGAAGGGATCTATCATGTAATCGAGTTAGTTTTGTTAGGGTTTGATCCCTAGTATCCACTATGTCCTGAGATTGATGTTTCTATGACTTTGCTATGCTTAATGCTTGTCACTAGGGCCCAAGTGCCATGATTTTAGATCTGAACCTATTATGTTTTCATGAATATATATGTGTTCTTGATCCTATCTTGCAAGTCTATAGTCACCTACTATGTGTTATGATCCGGCAACCCCGAAGTGACAATAATCGGGATCACTCCCGGTGATGACCATAGTTTGAGGAGTTCATGTATTCACTACGTGTTAATGCTTTGGTCTGGTACTCTATTAAAACGAGGCCTTAATATCCCTTAGTTTCCATTAGGACCCCGCTACCAGAGAAGGGTAGGACAAAAGATGTCACGCAAGTTCTTTTCCATAAGCACGTATGACTATATTCGGAATACATGCCTACATTGCATTGATGAACTGGAGCTAGTTCTGTGTCACCCTAGGTTATAACTTCTACATGATGAATTGCATGCGACATAATTTCCCATCACCGATCCAGTACCTACGAGCTTTACCTATATTGCTTGTTGCTTATTTACTTTTCCGTTGCTACTATCACAAAAACTACAAAAACATTATTGTTACTTTTATTGCCGCTACCGCCACTATCATATTACTTTGCTACTAAACTGTCTTGTTGCAGATACTAAGTTTCCAGGTGTGGTTGAGTTGACAACTCAGCTGCTAATACTTAAGAGTATTCTTTGGCTCCCCTTGTGTCGAATCAACAAATTTGGGTTGAATACTTTACCCTCGAAAACTGTTGCGATCCCCTACACTTGTGGGATATCAGTACACTCTGCAGAGGTTTGTGCACTTTTCCCCACAAGACTCGATCTCCTCCGTTGGATTTCTCGCAATACATGGTGTTTGAGAAACGGATGACCGAGACACAGTCTTTCAGAAACATTTACTCTTTACCCCGGGTGGACCGGTACACCTACTTTCCCCTACATCTGCTAGTCCACCACTGAAAGAGCTCACACAACTTACTCATACTATGCCAGAGCCCATAATGGCATTGTGGCTGCACACGGAAGTTTCTACCATGAATAGTTTTATGATCCCTTTGAGCGTCGGTGGCATTCCATAGGATAATCAGACGGTTCCTCCGGGATTTCCTAGGACAACACTGGATTCTCCAGGTGCCCTGCAACCAATCCACCCAGATTTGTATTCAAGTTTCCACCTTAAGTTGAACCATTAATTAACAACTCACATCTGTCATGGATTTCACTCAAACCCAAACCACGTCTACAAGCATAGCATGGCAACCAAAGCATAACGTAGAAGTAACTCCCAAGGGTTTGAAAATAATGCAGGTAATAGGTTCTACCTCAATATACTTCCCAGACCCACAAGTTAAACAGATACTACTCATGCAATGTGTGGGGGTTGATCTAATGCATAAAACTAGGTAATAAAGGGGTATGATCAAAGTGTTACTTGCATTGCTGATGATTCGCGAAACCTAGAGACTCGTAGTAGTACACTTCGCACTCCGGGTATTCTATCGCAAGAAAACAATAGCATACATAAGCAATCAAGCAAAGATGCACGAACAGAACTCCAAATAAGAAGATCTAACCAGAAAGTTCAACTTAAGAACTCCGGTTTGCAAGAAGAAACAAATCAAATGGAGCAACGAAACTCGAACTGCGAAAGAAAAAAGATCTATTTACTAGATTGATCTAAAGTCAATTTTTACAGTAGAAAAACCTTCTTCAAGTTGGTTAAACGGAAAGAGGGCTTCGAGACGAAGATCTGAGCTTTTGAATCGCCTGATTCCGACTCTTGGGCGAAAAGAAAAACTAAAAACAAGATCAGGGCAGAAATCACGATCGAAACTAATCGCGGAAAAAGCACCGAAAAAGAAAACTGACGAACAGGCTAACGAACGAACGTTCGCTGTCTGTAACTAACGGGCGAACAACGTTCGTTAAAACGAACGTACGGACGAAAGTCCACTATTTAACTAAACCAAGAAAAAAACTGAACCGATCTAAAAAACAGATCTAGGGTTTTACAAAAAAAACGAATGGTTTTTACGAAAAAACCGGCGGCTACCTCGGGTCGACGAACTCCGGAGAGAGCGGCGGCGGTCTCCGGCGATGGCGGCTGTCTCCGGCGACGGTGACGGGTGGCGGCGCGGGCGGCGGCGGCGGCTAGCGGCGGCGGTGGAGGCTGGCGGCCGCGGCGCTAGGGTTACGGGGGCGTGGGGCTGGCGGGCTGGGGCGGCTTGGGCCACGCCTTATAAAGGACGTCCGGGCTGAGGTGTCCTGGTCGGACACGGCCCAAAGTCGGTTTCTCTTTTTTTTTTAAAAAAAAAAAGAGTCCTGACGCACTAAAACCGACGAAAAAATACTAAACGGACTCCAAAAATTCCGAAATAAATTTTCACTGTCCTCTAATATTATTTAGGACAAAGTGAACATTTTTCCCGGACCTAAATGCAATTTTGAAAAACGCACATTTTTCCTATGCAAATAAAATCGTAAATAAATCCGAATAAAAATCCAAAAGTGATTTTAATATTTTTTTCCTCCAATATTTCTTTTATTTTCGAGAAGTCATATTATCTCTGCTCGTATATTTTATCAAGAAATATTTTCATGGAGAGAAAATAATTAAAACAAGCGTGATCCCCGTACCGGTATTCGAGAAAACTCAAATACGAAGACGGTAGAATTCCCAACTCTCTCTGTAGGTCCTTGAGTTGCTTAGAAATTTAGAGGATCTCCATGCACAGAATGCAAATAACTATGCAATGCAATATGATCTATGTATAATATTCCAAATTGAAAATTTGGGATGTTACAAACCTAACCCCTTAGAATGAATCTCGCCCTCGAGATTCGGCTTGGCTAGAGAACAGGTGTGGGTGGTCCTTGCGTAGATCGTCCTCTCGTTCCCAGGTGGCTTCTTCCTCGGTATGGTGACTCCACTGAACTTTGCAAAACTTGATAACCTTACTGCGAGTGACTCTGCTCGAAAACTCAAGGATCTTGACGAGTTTTTCCTCGTAGGTCAGATCACTATCCAAACGAATTGCTTCTAGGGGCACTGTGTCTCTTAAAGGAATATCGGCCATCTCTGCATGACACTTCTTAAGCTGAGAAACATGAAACATATCATGCACTCCTGACAATCCTTCAGGTAACTCTAATTTGTAGGCCTCTCCCATGCGTTCCAAAACATGGTACGGTCCCACAAATCTCGGGGCTAACTTTCCCTTAACTCCGAAACGTTTAACTCCTCGTAGAGGCGACACTCTCAGGTACGCTCTGTCTCCGATTTCATAGACTACTTCCTTGCGCTTCGAGTCTGCATAACTCTTCTGCCTGGACTGAGCTACCTTCAGTCTATCTCGAATCAACTTAACCTTCTCTTCTGACTCGTTGATCAGATCTGGTCCAAATAACTAACCGTCTCCGACTTCATCCCACATCAACGGTGTTCGGCATCTCCTCCTATACAATGCTTCGAATGGTGCCATCTTCAAACTGGCCAAGTAACTGTTGTTGTACGAGAACTCCGCATAGGGAAAGTTTTCATCCCAACTAGATCCATAATCTAACGCACAAGCTCTCAACATGTCCTCCAGAATCTGATTGACTCTCTCGGTCTGTCCATCTGTCTGCGAGTGAAAAGCTGTACTGAATTCCAGCCTCGTTCCCAAAGTCTGGTGCAATTGATGCCAAAACTTTGAGGTGAACTATGTTCCTCTATCTGATACAATGGTCCTCGGAACTCCGTGGAGACATACGATCCTGGTCATGTATATCTTGGCCAACTTCGCACTGGTATACATGGTTTTCACCGGGATAAAGTGGGCTACTTTGGTCAAGCGATCCACTACTACCTAGATTGAGTCATATCCTGATTTGGTCCTGAGCAATCCGGTGATAAAGTCCATGCCAAGCATATCCCACTTTCATTCGGGTATCGGCATAGGCTGTAGCAATCCTGCTGGCTTCTGATGTTCCACCTTCACTCTCTGGCATACATCACATACGGCTACATACTCAGCAATATCCTTCCTCATTCCCGTCCACCATAAATGATCCTTCAAATCCAAATACATCTTGGTGTTTTCGGGGTGTATCGAGTATGGCGAATCATGTGCTTCCTACAGTATCAACTTCCTGATCTCCGTGTTGTTGGGCACATAGTTTCGATCCTCAAACCACATGGTGTCGTGTTCGTACTCAAGAAATCCCTTGGCTTTTCCTTCACTAATCTTCTCCTTTAACTCGGCAATCTCTTTGTCATCCTTCTAGGCTTCTCGTATCTTTCCCAACAATGTTGAATGAACCTCTAACGTTGCAACAAAACCTCTAGGAACAATCTCCAAACGAAGCTCCCTGAGATCTTCTGCTAACTCCTTTGGCAATCCACCTTTCACCAGGGTATTCGCATAACTCTTCTGGCTCAAGGCGTCTGCAACGACATTGGCCTTTCCGGGGTGATAGTGCAGCTTCATATCGTAATCCTTTATAAGTTCCAACCATTTCCTCTGTCTGAGGTTTAGCTCCTTCTGAGTGAAAATGTACTTCAAACTCTTGTGATCCGTGTACAGATCACAACGATTCCCAGTAAGGAAATGTCTCTAGGTTTTGAGCGCATGCACAACTGCTGCTAGCTCCAAATCAGGCGTCACATAATTCAACTCATGCGGTCGAAGTTGATGAGATGCAAAAGAAATAACTCTTCCATCCTGCATGAGTACTCCTCCAAGTCCTAAGTGTGAAGCATCGCAATACAGTTGGAAATCCTTGCGTATATCCGGCAAGATCAGCACCGGGGCTGTCGTCAACCGTTTCTTCAACTCCTGGAAACTTTCTTCGCACTCTTCAGTCCAATGAAACTTTGTGTCCTTCTTCAACAAAGTCGTCATGGGCTTCGCAATCTTGGAGAAATTCTCTATGAATCTCCGGTAATATCCCATGAGTCCAAGAAAACTGCGGATTTCTCCAACTGAAGTGGGTGCCAACCACTCAGTGACTGCTTGCACTTTGATGGGTTCCACCGCTATACCTTCTCCTGATATAACATGCCCTAAGAATCCAACTTCTTTCAACCAAAACTCTCATTTGCTAAACTTGGCATACAACTGATGCTCTCTGAGCTTCTCCAGAACCAAACGCAAATGATCTGCGTGTTCCTCTTCGTTCTTCGAGTACACCAAAATATCATCAATGAATACCACGATAAACTTATCCAAGAACTCCATGAACACCTTATTCATCATACTCATGAAATAGGCAAGGGCGTTAGTCAATCAAAATGACATGACCATATACTCGTATAGCCCATACCTGGTGGTGAAGGCTGTCTTAGGTATATCTTTCTCTCGGATCTTCAACTGGTAGTATCCTGATCGTAGATCGATCTTGGAGAATACTTGCGCTCCTTGAAGTTGGCCGAACAATCATTGATCATCGGCAGCGGGTACTTATTCTTAATCGTCACTTCACTCAGTGCCCGATAATCAACGACCATTCTTAAAGATCCATCCTTCTTCTCGACCAAAAGCATTGGGGCTCCCCAAGGTGATGAACTCCGGCGAATAAATTATTTCTCTAATAACTCCTTAATCTGCTTCTTGATCTCCTCCAGATCATTTGCTGGCATCCGATACAGTCTCTTCGATATTGGTTCGGTGTCAGGAAATAGCTCAATCAAAAACTCAATATCCCTATCTGGCGGCATGCCGGGTAGCTACTCTGGAAACACATCCGGATAATCCCTTACTACGGGCACTTCCTGATACGTCCAAAACGTATCTATAATTTCTGCTTGCTCCATGCCTCTTTTGGGTGATATTGCTATGATATTTATACACTTCCATACACTTTTGATCATATTTGGACTAACCTATTAACTCAGTGCACCCCAGTGCCAGTTTTTGTTTTCTGCTGTTTTTGTATTTCAGGTTTTCCCAATAGGAGAACTGCCAGAAAAATCCCGGAAAAATTATATAAAAATCAGCATTCCAGAAGCTTCCCGGCACCCGAAGTACAGCCGGAGGGGGCCCACCAGGGCTCCCGGTGCCCTGGTGGCGCGGCCCCCCACCTGGCCGCGCCGGGGGGGCGCCTGGGCCCCCCAGGCCTCGGCTGATGCCCCCCTTTGGCATATATTTATATCGTGTCCCGAAACCCTCGAGACGGGAACCCTTTTTTGCGATCTCGTCTCTGTTCTGCCGCCGCCGCCGCTTCCAAGATCGGGAGCACCAGGAGAACTCTTCCCGGCACCCTGCCGGAGGGGAGGATCACCACCGGGAGCCTCTCCACCACCATGGACGCCTCCCGGATGAGTTGTGAGTAGTCTCCCTTGGACCATGGGTCCATGACCAGTAGCTATGTGATGTTCTCCTCCCGTTCTTGTGCTTCACTTATTAGTCCTCGTGAGCTGCCCTACATGATCGAGGCACATATGTAATCCTTATGCTGTTGCTATGTTGAGTTTGCTGGGATCCGATGGATTGTGAGATTATGTTTAGATTGTGTTTGAGTAATATATTTGATCTAGCTCTTTTATATTTATGTCCGTAAGTAATTCTTGCATGTTCTCCGTTGTTATTTATTGCTTTGGCCAAGTAGTAGGTACTGACTCCAAGAGGGAACGTTATGCTTGATTGTGGGTTCATGCCCCTCGATGACTAGCTTGAGTGACAGAAACATGAGTCTAGGGGATGTGCTGTTGCCACAAGGGGGAAAACAACGGTGCTTGTGCCCGCGGGTGCAAGGATTGTTTACTTTACGCAAAGTTCTTTTAATGCAGTTGTCTGTTGCTTTGAGTTTACACTATGGGTGGGACTCGCAACTTAATACCAGCGAGATGTTCTGGATAGATATCTCAAGGTGGATGATTAGTAGTAGATGCAGATGGATTTCGGTCTACTTGCCTTGGCGTACCGCCCATGCTTTGAACCTCTACCTTTCTTGCAACATAGTTAGCATTGGTTTGCGCACATAATTCTGTCAGTTGCCCAGCTGTAATTCGTTTACCTCACATGGATGTTTTATCGTCTTTTGGGAGAGAGACATCACTAGTGAACATCATGGGACCCCAGTCCATATTACCATCACTAATCACATCCGCTATTTACTTTTGCTTTTACTTACTATTTGCAGCAATACATGTCACTATTACCACTTGTGTTTGATCCTTTGTAAACGACAAGGCCGGAGGGATTGACAAGCTCTCTGTACTCGTTGGGAGCAAAGCTATTTGTATCTGTGTGCAGGTCCACGTTGATTGCTAATATCTGGCGCCGTTAGCAGTTGACACCTTCTTGTTGAAACTGGGAGTCTCAGGGAAATCGATCCTTGGTATCTTTGCCAAGGGAAAACTTCCGCTACACTGCATCTCAAACCTTCCACTTGGGGTAACCAACGAGGGGCGAGAAGCCATCAAGCAAAGTTTTCTGGCGCCGTTGCCGAGGACTCCACTCTTCAGGATAGGGGAGTTGCACACTATCTTTTACCTTTGCTTTTTAGTCTTGTTAGTTTACCTTTCATTTTTGCTTTAGTATCTTTTATCAAAAATCACAAAAATAGTTATCTTGCTTGCTTGCTGCTATGGGTTCCACCGAGAACACCAAGTTGTGTGACTTCACTAGTCACAACAACGATGAATGTATCTGCACACCTATCACTACACCTGCCACTTCAGCACCTTCATATGAAATTAAACCTGCTTTACTGAACTTAGTCATGAAAGATCAATTCTCCGGTGCTGGAGATGATGCTGCTTTACACTTAAACAATTTTGTTGAACTCTGTGATATGAAAAAGTACCAAGAAATAGATGGTAATATTGTTAAGCTTAAGCTTTTTCCTTTCTCCTTGAGAGGAGGAGCTAAAATTTGGTTTCAGTCTTTGCCTAGAAATAGCATAGATTCATGGGACAAGTGCAAAGATGCTTTTATTGGAAAATACTATCCACCTGCTAAAATTATCCAACTAAGAAGTAACATAATGAATTTTAAACAATTGGATAATGAACACGTTGCCCAAGCTTGGGAACGTATGAAATCTCTTGTCAAGAACTGCCCTACTCATGGTTTGACTACTTGGATGGTTATCCAAACTTTTTATGCAGGCTTGAACTTTACCTCGCGGAACTTGTTAGATTCGGCCGCGGGAGGAACCTTTATGTCAACTACACTTGGTGCTGCCACAAAGCTTCTCGATGAGATGATGACCAACTATTCCCAATGGCACACCGAACGCGCTCCAACAGGTAGGAAGGTAAACTCTGTCGAGGAGATTTCCTCCCTAAATGAAAAAGTTGACTTGATCATGTCTCTACTTTCGAAGCAATCTTCTGTTGATCCTCGTGATGTTCCTCTAAATTCTTTGATTGCTCAAGAACAAGTAGATGTGAACTTTATCTCTAGAAACAATTTTAATAACAATGCTTATAGGAGTAATTTTGGTAGCAATCCTAGACCGTTCCCCTCTCATTCCAATGGGAACAACAATGCTTATCCTATCACCAAGAACTCCACTACTGAACTAGAGATTATGCTTAAAGATTTAATCACTACCCAAAAAGCCTTTAATAAGAGTGTAGAAGAAAAACTAAACAAACTAGATGATCTCTCTTCGAAGGTAGACAATTTAGCCAATGAGGTAGAATTGCTTAAAATTAGAACTTCTCCTCTTGAGGAGAGGAAGGTCACTCCTATGAATGCTATTCAAGTGCAAATTAATGAAAACATTAGGATGTTGGCTAAACTTAAAGAGAGATGGGCTAGAGAAAGGGAGGAAGAAGATAGAATTAAGAACCTTCCTACCCACCACACTGTTGCTACTATCCAAGTTGTTGAGGATATCCAAACTCTTAGCACCCAATGCACTCCTGGTCCCATTGGACCTATTAATGGTGATGCTATGACTATAGAAACTACCAAACAAGTGAGCCTAAAGGACACCACTACCACTTTACTTGATAGTAGTGACCTTGATTTTGATAATTGCACTCTTACCGAAGTTATTGATTTCCTTCACAAGATGTCTAGAGATCCCCGCACTAGCACGCTTAACCTTGCCTTCACAGAGCATATCACTAATGCTCTTATCAAAGCTAGGGAGGAGAAACTTAGAGTAGAAGCCTCCATACCTAGAAAGCTAGAAGATGGTTGGGATCCTATGATTAAAATTAAGTTGAATAACTTCTCTTGCTATGCTTTATGTGATGTTGGTGCTAGTACCTCTGTTATGCCCAAAAGAATATATGATATGCTTAAACTGAAACCTTTTGATTCTTGTTCTTTTGGTGTTCGTCCCGTTGATTCTTCCATAAAAAACCTTTGGGGAGGATCGGCGATGTTCTTATCATTGTCAATGACAATTATGTTCCCGTTGATTTTACTATTATGGACATTGAATGTGAACCTTCTTGTCCAATTATTTTGGGACGTCCTTTTCTACGCACCATTGGTGCCATCATTGACATGAAAGAGGGGAATATAAAATTCCAATTTCCTCTCAAGAAAGGGATGGAACACTTCCCTCGAAAGAAGATTAAGTTACCTTTTTAGTCCATTATACGGGCTAGCTATTCTTTTACTCTTGATAAAACTTCATCTCTTTGCATTATGCCTAGCTTAAAGGCATAAAAGAAAGCGCTTTTGGGAGGCAGCCCACATGAATAAAAAATTTATTTTTGCTTTTGTTGTGTCTTGATGCTGTTACTACAGTAGCATCATCATTGTATCTTTGCTTTTCAACTTTGTGCCAAGTGTAGCCTCTGATTGCAAGAAAGTTCAAAAGTTGTGACGTGCTGTCCAGGAAACAGATTTTGTCCTTGGATAGAAAAATTCGTATAAAATCATCAGATCATCTTTTTGGTCTGAATTTTTTCGACAGCGTGCTCTATACAATTGTCTTTCATGCTTCTGTTTTGAGTTTTTTGATTAGAGTTGCAGAAGTGCCCCGAAAAAATCATTTACTACTTGCTGTTCTGTTTTTCACAGATTCTGTCCTGTTTTGCCTTTCCTTCATTTTGCAAACCTAGAGCTTGCTTTTTCTTTGCAAAAACCTTTTGGCAATCTTGAGAAACAGTAGATCTTCAAGAATATCCTTATTTCCAGCAAGGAACAATTATTTTATTAAGGGTACTAACCTCGCTAATCGGATTATGATGAGTTATGTATGAAGGGAGTTTTCAAGTGTGCGAGGGAAGATGATAAAAAGATTCAGGAGTGTCAAACGCTCAAGCTTGGGGATGCCCCCATGCACCCCCAAGAAATATTCAAGGAGACTCAAGCATCTAAGCTTGGGGATGCCCCCGAGCATCCCCTTCTCCATCAACATTATCAGTTCGTCTTTCGTTCCACTATATTTTTATCACTTCATGTGTTATGTGCTATGCTTGGAGCGTCTTGCTTTTAGTTTTCCTTTTTAGTTTTCTTTAGCTTTTCATAACGAGTCGGAACTCAGCTTTCTTTATGTGGGAGAGAAACACGCTCCACTTCTACCTAGAACATAACATAGAATTTTCATGTCTATCTTTGCTGTGTGTGTTCTTTGTCTTTCAATAGCTCCTATCATGCTTAGCTCTTAGCTTTCATTCTTATCTTTTTAAAGAGCCTTTTGTTTAGTTGGTTGCTTGAACTCTCTTTAGTTATCATGCTAATCTTATTAAGAGAGTTTGCTTCTGCTGCATTGGTTGATATGTCTATGATAAAAATTCTACGTGCATAATGGTACTTAGTAATTCATGTTTTCTTATGGTTAGTCTCAAATAGCTGGGGGGTTCCCAATGTGTTATTGGAGTACCAACATGATTTGTTTACTTATGATGTGGTATGGTTTAGTAATATCTTCCTTCAAAATTTATTTTGATTGACTTGGCGTATGCTCACGCATATTTAAGACTGTAAAGAAAGTCTGTCAAGCCTTGATGATCTTTTATTTCTGAGTAGCGATATAACTTCCATGCCTGATTCAATGTTGCTTTGTCGCTCTGCATGATTGTGACCGTCATTGCTCTCTTAGTTGGTCGCTCCCAGTCTTTTGCTAACCTCCACCTGTACTAAGCGGACTGACTGCTTGTGCATCCAAAATCCTTCAAACCAGTTATGCCATATGAGTCCACCATACCTTCCTATACATGGTATTTACCTGCCATTCCTAACGAAGACTTTCATGTACCATCTCGAAATTATTCAAAAAAAATGCATTTCTATTTTGTGCCTCTGTTTTAAGTCCATGAGGAAGTAGTAGTTAATTCATGATCTTTTTAAGTTGGACAAGCTTCACCCTGGGATTGCATGTATAATGTGCAAACCCATAATACGAGAAGGAACTGGCATTGAGTGCGCCCGGCTCTAAAAAATTAATATAACAAACAAACCCTCCTTCACGCTTTGTTCATGAGAAATCAGAAGACTTTGGCAATGATAAACAAAGGAGATTAAGAGGATGTGATCGTCCTCATTCGGGAGCCGTTCCTCGAAACTTGTCCATCTCAAGAAGTGATTGAGTTGTCTGCTAGCATTCGTTGACGAAGCATGCATAATCTAAATAAATAATTATTACCTCTGTTTTTAAAACCAAGAGCTCTGGTACATGTTTTGTCTTTGTTTCCGACTACGGGTTTTCAACCTTGCCAACAAAAGCCACGGTTCGAGAGTTTCCACCTTCTTTTAAAGCACCAACTACTAAGAGCATGATAGTCATTCTGAGTGTAATGTGCATTGTCCCAAAGTAGCATTGTCTTTTGAATGATTCTGATATCGTTTATTTTGAAATCATTGTATCTAGTCATCACTTAAACCTTGGAGGTGCCCCTGCATTTATGTTTTGCTTCACTAAAGGGGGCAAGCGAGATATCACTTTATCATATTTGCACACCATGCTCATTACAAGTCTATTTGATGTTTCAGTATCATATTGTAAAACTTTCAGTTCTTTGTGATTTTCTCATGAGGCAACTTAATTACTACAGATTCATTGTCTCAGTAAGCTTTTGTCATATGACTATGAAAAGTCCTATATGGTTAATAGCATGTCACCACATAAATTATTCTTGTTATCATTTACCTACTCGAGGACGAGCAGGAATTAAGCTTGGGGATGTTGATACATCCAAAACGTATCTATAATTTCTGCTTGCTCCATGCCTCTTTTGGGTGATATTGCTATGATATTTATACACTTCCATACACTTTTGATCATATTTGGACTAACCTATTAACTCAGTGCACCCCAGTGCCAGTTTCTGTTTTCTGCTGTTTTTGTATTTCAGGTTTTCACATTGCGAGAACTGCCAGAAAAATCCCGGAAAAATTATATAAAAAATCAGCGTTCTAGAAGCTTCCCAGCACCCGAAGTACAGCCGGAGGGGGGCCACCAGGGCTCCAGGCGCCCTGGTGGCGCGGCCCCCTCCTGGCCGCGCCGGGTGGCGCCTGGGCCCCCCAGGCCTCCGCTGATGCCCCCCTTTGGCATATATTTATATCGTGTCCCGAAACCCTCGAGACGGGAACCCTTTTTCGCGATCTCATCTCTGTTCTGCCGCCGCCGCCGCTTCCAAGATCGGGAGCACCAGGAGAACTCTTCCCGGCACCCTGCCGGAGGGGAGGATCACCACCGGGAGCCTCTCCACCACCATGGACGCCTCCCGGATGAGTTGTGAGTAGTCTCCCTTGGACCATGGGTCCATGACCAGTAGCTATGTGATGTTCTCCTCCCGTTCTTGTGCTTCACTAATTAGTCCTCGTGAGCTGCCCTACATGATCGAGGCACATATGTAATCCTTATGCTGTTGCTATGTTGAGTTTGCTGGGATCCGATGGATTGTGAGATTATTTTCAGATTGTGTTTGAGTAATATATTTGATCTACCTCTTTTATATTTATGTCCGTAAGTAATTATTGCATGTTCTCCGTTGTTATTTATTGCTTTGGCCAAGTAGTAGGTAGTGACTCCAAGAGGGAACATTATGCTTGATTGTGGGTTCATGCCCCTCGATGACTAGCTTGAGTGACAGAAACATGAGTCTAGGGGATGTGTTGTTGCCACAAGGGGGAAAACAACGGTGCTTGTCCCCGCGGGTGCAAGGATTGTTTACTTTACGCAAAGTTCTTTTAATGCAGTTGTCTGTTGCTTTGAGTTTACACTATGGGTGGGACTCGCAACTTAATACCAGCGAGATGTTCTGGATAGATATCTCAAGGTGGATGAGTAGTAGTAGATGCAGATGGTTTTCGGTCTACTTGCCTTGGCGTACCACCCATGCTTTGAACCTCTACCTTTCTTGCAACATAGTTAGCATTGGTTTGCGCACATAATTCTGTCAATTGCCCAGCTGTAATTCGTTTACCTCACATGGCTGTTTTATCGTCTTTTGGGAGAGAGACATCACTAGTGAACATCATGGGACCCAGTCCATATTACCATCACTGATCACATCCGCTATTTACTTTCTCTTTTACTTACTATTTGCAGCAATACCTATCACTATTACCACTTGCGTTTGATCCTTTGTAAACGACAAGGCCGGAGGGATTGACAACCTCTCTGTACTCGTTGGGAGCAAAGTTATTTGTATCTGTGTGCAGGTCCACGTTGATTGCTAATATCTGGCGCCGTTAGCAGTTGACACCTTCTTGTTGAAACTGGGAGTCTCAGGGAAATCGATCCTTGGTATCTTTGCCAAGGGAAAACTTCCGCTACACTGCATCTCAAACCTTCCACTTGGGGTAACCAACGAGGGGCGAGAAGCCATCACTTCCTCCTGAACAACTCCCGTGAAAGAATGTACTTGTGTCCTTTTAGGCGCATGCCTAGATACATACTTGATCCTTTTTCCCTCTGGTGTGGTAAGAAAAATAGACTTACTGGCACAATCGATGTTCCCTCCATACATCGATAGCCAATCCATACCTAGTATCACATCCAATCATTGTGACTCCAAAACAATCAGGTCTGAGGGGAAAACATGGCGTCCTATGACCAATGGCGTCTGAAAACATCCCTGATGTGCCATATACTCTGCTCCTGGGGAACTTACTAACATGGGGGTCTTAAGGACTTGGGTGGGCAACTTATGTCTATTTACGAATCCCCTTGAGATGTATGAATGCGATGCACCAGTATCGAAAAGAACTATTGCGGTAAATGACTTAACCAAAAACTTACCGACAACAGCATCTGGTTGCTCTTCAACCTCCTCCACGGTCACGTGATTCACTTGTCCTTTGTTGAATGGTTTGGGCTTCTTCCCAGCGCTCAAATTGTCGTTCCCATTCTTAGCTTCAGGGCAGTCCGTGGCGTAGTGTCCATTCTTCCCGCACTTGAAACAGGTAACGTGGCTCAAATCCCCCTTGGCGGGTGTGGAAGGAGTAGAGCGGTTCTGATTATTGTTTGCTCCATTACCAATTCCATTCTTGGGGCCATTGTGGTTGTGAGCACTTCCTCCATTATGGGTGTGGCTACCATGGTTATGGGTGTATCCTCCCGAATTCGGGGTGAATCGGGGCTTCTGCTAGGTTCCAGAATTATTCCTTCCTTGTCCATACTCCCTATTGCGGCTCTCAATCTGGTGCTGCTTCCCTTCAATCATAAGAGACTTATCTACCAACTCCTGTAGTTGTTGAAGGTTGCCACCATCAACTGTACGATCATCTCATCATTCAGCCCTTCCATAAACCTTTCCTGCTTAGCGGCATCTGTGGCCACATCATCCGGGGCATAACGAGATAGGGTACTGAACTCATATACGTACTAAGCCACAGTACGATTTCCTTGGCGCAAGTTGCGAAACTCTCGCTTCTTCATGCTCATAGGTCAAGTTGAGACATGGGCAGTGCGAAAAGCTTGTTGAAACTGATCCCAAGTGACATTGGCTATAGGGAAAGTGGCTGTGTAATTCTCCCACCATGCTGCTGCTGGTCCAGCCAACTGATGTGCGGAAAATCACACCTTCTCAGCATCCGTGCAATTGGCGGTGGTCAAATCCCTTGCGCACCCAGTCATCAGCAACTATCGGTTCAATGCTGCTAGAGAACACCGGTTGTTACAACCTTAAGAACCATGTCAGGTTGTCCATGGGTGGTGGTGGTGGAGGGTTGTTGTTGTTGTTCTGGTTGTTCTGATTGTTCTGGAAGAGAAGTTGCATCAAAGTGTTCTCCTGCTGGATCAACTGAGTGAGCTCGGGGGAAAACTGAAATCCGGGCTCAAGTCTCGGAGGCATCTGATGGGTGTAGAGGGAAGAGATTAGAATAGAAATGAGGTCTAAGGGAAAATTCACTACCCATATGCACATGATACAAACACAATCATATCACACCAATCAAATTCAAGCAAAGGCTTACAAAGATCTAACTAACGTTACGAAAGTGCTCTAAATTCTACTTTATGGGGGGAAACTACTAGTCATAGGGTGGTCATCTAGAAATTTTGATCGGCGGAAGATTCCATGATGTCTGCTCTAGCTTCATCTTCATAGTCTTCGTCACTATCATCGGGGTCTAAGTCCGTGTCATCGATGATGATGTAGTCCTCAGAACGAATCTCCTTGGGTTCTTCTTCTTCTCCTCCTCCTGGTGCTGGATCTCCCATGAATACTCCTAGCTTCCTCGTCAAGTCATCATTCTTCTCCACAAGTATCATCATCTCTTCCTCGTATCCGTCACGTGTATACTTGAGTTCCTCTTCTAGCTCCAAGTTCCTGGTTAGCGCCTTCTTCAATTCTATCATCCCTGCGCACATCTGGTGCTCCTGTTGATGAATGTGCTCGTTTAGCTCCTGGACGAACGATGCAATGGACCTATCCTTCCGGTTACTTATCATGTCCCATTACTCATCTCAGCGTCCACAAATCTGGTAGATAGTGTCCTTCAGCTCCTGCGTGTAGACTTCTCCAATACGCAGGGGCGGAGCCAAGATTTGACCATAGGGGGGGCGAAGAAGAAATGAACATTTTTTTTTGACAATGACAAAGATGAACACAGGATAATATGTATTTTACAGTTAGAAAATTGTTCTTTTTTCAATCAATTTGAATGTTGCTCTTACACTGTGTTGTTCTAAGGGTGAGATTTGAATCTCAGATGATAGAACCAAATTTATAGTTAACTATTTTTTTGAGAATAAAACAAGAAATTGCTATCCCTAATTTATTTCAATCTAAATCAAATAGTACTTTCTTTCTTCTCGATCTAGGTGCGGATTAGTTCATGAGTATTCTGCAACATAAACCAACGAAGAAATCAAGAAAACTCACCGCATGATTGTTCTGCCATAGGCGCCGTCGTTGATCTGTTGTATTGATGCCCTAGTAGAACTCCTCTACGCTGCTACGCGAGGCGAGCATCTATGCCAGGTGCGTCGGCGCCGAAACGTACGAGGATGCCCTAGATCGTGGCCTAGTCAGCTTGCAGAACGGGGAAACTAGATGGCCTTTTTTGTCTCTGTGGGTTAACCAACGAATACATGGGCTTCATCTTACAATATTCATGGGCTTTAAGTCTCCAGCGCACTATTAGGGGGAGCTAGTTAGTGTTAAATCTATCCTAATCTACTTGATGTATTACCATACACTTTGGTACAAGGCATCCATTGGGGGGGCGTGGCCCCCGCTCGTCCCCCCGTAGCTCCGCCCCTGCCAATACGTCCCATGGTAATGTGGGCTGCCATACTCTTGCCTAGGCTCCAGGTTGGTGCATCAAAAGAAAACTCTATTGGCTCAGTGGATGGTGCGAAGGTTCTCCCGGGAATTTGAACTTGAATACTCCATCGCTCCTCTTCTGGTAAAGTGGCGGTGTAGGTCCCGGTGAAGCTTGGTATTCCTATGTTCAGGTACCTAGTGACTTCCTTCAAGTGTCATCCAAAAGGTGTGTCTTCATCTGGTTGAGTGAACTTGTTCCTTGGGTCCGCCATCCTAAAAGAGTAGAAAATGGAGAGGAGTCAGAAATGAGTAGAGAAGAGTGACCTAGGGTTTATCTTAGTGGTCGTGTCCTACAGTCAGCATGGGCTCTGATACCATCTTGTAGCGACCACGATCTGAATGGACCGAAGTCTCTGTGTTCTGTGTCATCCCTGGATTGGTAATGCTGACACACACAGTACTTGAAGGATTTATAATAGAGTGGTAATCACACAGTTATTACAACGAAAGTCTCAAAAGAGAACTTATTACAAAAGTCTATGGCATAAGGCCATCTAACAAAATAATAGCGGAAGGCTTGGAAGATAAGTGAGTCCATCAACTCCAACGGCATAGCTGAGTGCATGACAAATGACCTAGCACGTTACTCCTCGTCTGAAAAGTCTGCAACGTAACATGTTGCAGCCAGAAACGGGTCAGCATATGGAATATGCTGGCAAGATAACACAGTAGAGAAAGAACATAAATAAAGTCTAACACTATATGCATATTTGGCTGGTGGAGGCTCTAAGGTTAAAGTTTTTGCATAAAGCCAATTTTTTCCTACAACAAAGGAATATATTTTATTTTAACTATGATGGTAGTTGAAACATCATTGAGAAGGTACCTCCAACTCAATCCCAATTAAAGTAGTCATCATTAACCCAATAAATTAATTTCAAAGTGATGAGATCAACAAATAATTCCAATACCAGATACTCAAGATTGTCCATTACCGGGGACACGGCTAATCATGATCAGTTTGTACACTCTGCAGAGGTTTGTGCACGTTTCCCCACAAGACTCGATATCCTCCATTGGATTTCTCGCACTACATGGTGTTTGAGAAACGGATGACCGAGACACAGTCTTTCAGAAGCATTTACTCTTTACCCCGGGTGGACCGATACACATACTTTCCCCTACATCTGCTAGTCCACCACTGAAAGAGCTCACACAACTTACTCATACTATGCCAGAGCCCATAATGGCATTGTGGCTGCACACGGAAGTTTCTAGCATGAATGGTTTTATGATCCCTTTGAGCCTAGGTGACATTCCATAGGATAATCACACGGTTCCTCCGGGATTTTATAGGACAACACTGGATTCTCCAGGTGCCCTGCAACCAATCCACCTAGATGTGTATTCAAGTTGCCATCTTAAGTTGAACCATTAATTAACAACTCACATATGTCATGGATTTCACTCAAACCCAAACCACGTCTATGAGCATAGCATGGCAACCTAAGCATAACGTAGAAGTAACTCCCAAGGGTTTGAAAATAATGCAGGTTAGAGGTTCTACCTCAATCTACCTCCCAGACCCACAAGTTAAATAGATCCTACTCATGCAATGTGTGGGGGTTTGATCTAATGCATAAAACTGGGTAATAAAGGGGTATGATCAAAGTGTTACTTGCCTTGCTGATGAATCGCGAAACCTAGAGACTCGTAGTAGCACGCTTCGCACTCTGGGTATTCTATCGCAAGCAAACAATAGCATACATAAGCAATCAAGCAAAGATGCACAAACAGAACTCCAAATAAGAAGATCTAACCAGAAAGTTCAACTTAAGAACTCCGGTTAGCAAAAAGAAACAAATCGAATGGAGCAACGAAACTCAAACTGCGAAAGAAACAAGATCCGTTTACTAGATTGATCTAAAGTCATTTTTTACAGTAGCAAAACCTTGTTCAAGTTGGTTAAACGGAAAGAGGGCTTCGAGACAAAGATCTGGGCTTTTGAATCGCTTGATTCCGACTCTCGAGCGAAAAGTAAAACTAAAAACAAGATCAGGGCAGAAATCACGATCGAAAATAATCGTGAAAAAAGCCCCGAAAAAGAAAACTGACGAACAAGCTAACGAACGAACGTTCGCTGTCTGGAACTAACGGGCGAACAACGTTCGTCAAAACGAACGTTCAGACGAACGTCCGCTGTTTAACTAAACCGAACCGATCTAAAAAACAGATCTAGGGTTTTGCAAATAAAAACGAACGGTTTTTACGAGAAAACCGGCGGCTACCTCGGGTCGACGAACTCCGGCGAGAGCGGCGGCGGCGGCGGCTTCCGGCGAAGGTGGCGGGTGGCGACGGCGGGTGGCGGCGGGGGTGGCGGTGGCGGCTGCGGGTGGCGGCGCGGGTGGCGGCGCGGGCGGCGGGCGGCGACGCGGCTTGCGGCGGCGGCGGTGGCTGGCGGCGGCGGCACGGACCGAGGGGCGGCGGCGCTAGGGTCGGATACGGCCCAAAGTCAGTTTCTCTTTTTTTTAAGGAGTCCTGACGCACTAAATCCGACGAAAAAAGTACTAAACGGACTCTAAATATTCCGCAATAAATTTTCACCGTCCTCTAATAATATTTAGGACAAAGTGAACATTTTTCCCGGACCTAAATGCAATTTTGAAAAACGCGCATTTTTCCTATGCAAATAAATCCGAATAAAAATCCAAAGGTGATTTTAATATTTTCCCTCCAATATTTCTTTTATTTTGGAGAAGTCATATTATCCCCACTCTTATATTTTATGAAGAAATATTTGTACAGAGAGAAAATAATTAAAACCAACGTGATCCCCGTACCGGTATTCGAGAAAACTCAAATACGAAGACGGTAGAATTCCCAACTCTCTCCGTAGGTCCTTGAGTTGCTTAGAATTTTCGAGGATCGCCACGCACAAAATGCAAATAAATATGCAATGCAATATGATCTATGTATAACATTCCAAATTGAAAATTTGGGATGTTACATAATATTTATGAAAGTGATGATGAAGCTTCTCTCCCTAGATATGAATTGCCTGTAGTTTCTGAGGGTTGTGTTATGGATGAAGAAACTGCTAGATACTTTCTTGTTTGCAATGATAGATATGATCTTAAGAAATTATTAGCTAAGCTGAAAGAAAAGTCCTTGAATGCTAGCATGAAACATGACCCTGCTTTTGCTACTTCACCTATCTTTGTTATTGATAAGGATTATGATTTCTCTGTTGACCCTAAGTTAATTACTTTGGTTGAATCTGATCCTTTCCATGGCTATGAATCTGAAACTATTGATGCACATCTTACTAAGTTGAATGACATAGCCACCCTGTTTACCAATGATGAAAAGATTCGTTACTACTATATCCTTAAGCTATTTCCTTTCTAGTTAAAGGGTGATGCTAAGACTTGGTTTAATTCTCTTGATCCTGGTTGTGTGTGTAGTCCCCAGGATATGATGTACTACTTCTCTGCTAAATATTTTCCCGCTCATAAGAAACAAGCTGCCTTACGGGAAATATATAACTTTGTGCAAATTGAAGAAGAGAGTCTCCCACAAGCTTGGGGGAGGCTTCTCCGATTACTTAATGCTTTGCCTGATCATCCTCTTGAGAGGAACGATATACTTGATGTCTTTTATAATGGACTAACAGATGCTTCCAGAGACCACTTGGATAGTTGTGATGGTTGTGTTTTTAGGGAAAGAACAGTTGATCAAGCTGAATTACTATTGAATAATATGCTGGCCAATGAAAATAATTGGACACTTCCTGAACCAGCCCCTAAGCCAACTCCGAAAAAAAGAGGTGTTCTATTTCTCAGTCCTGAAGGTATGCAAGAGGCAAAGAAATCCATGAAAGAAAAGGGTATTAAAGCTAAAGATGTTAAGAATTTACCACTTATTGAAGAAATACATGGTCTTGATAACCCGACATAGGTAGTAAAGGTAAATTCTCTTTATAGATTTGATGAAGGTGATATTCCTCGTTATAAGTCTGCTAGCCAATGCTTAGATGAGTTTGACAATTTTATTGTGAAGCAAGAAAACTTCAATGCTTATGTTGGTAGACAATTGCAACGTAATGCTTATATGATTGAACGCTTGAGTGATTATATTTCTAGAGTTAAATGTGATCTGAAACTCATTAGTAAACATGCTTCTATGGTTACCACTCAAGTAGAACAAGTACATAAGGCTCAGAATGATTTTCTCAATGAATTAAATAGTAAGAATAATGATAATTCCATTAGAATTGTGACCAGAGGTGGCAGAATGACTCAGGAACCTCTATATCTTGAAGGCCACCATAAGAGAATTGAGCCAGATTCTGAAAGAAATAATTTAGATGCACCTAGTTCTTCTAAGAAGAAGAAAAAGAAAAATGATAGGACTTTGCATGCTTCTAGTGAACCTGTAGCTGACACACCTGAGAATCCCGATGATTGTCGGGGGAAACTGTCCTCCCACGAGCACCTATGGGACCGGAGCCCCTTCCACGTTGCGGTAACGGAGCGGAGGGAGCACGAAGAGCAGATCGAGGAGAGCACGCGGGCAGTTTATCCAGGTTCGGGCCGCGCGGACGCGTAAAACCCTACTCCTGCCTTGGTTGTATTGAGCTCGGGAGCTTGAAGAGCTACAGTACCAGCTGCACCGAGCGAGAGAGTTGCTTAGGTTTCGAACCTTTTCTACGTTGTGCATGGGCCTCCTTTTATAGCCCAAGGGGTCACCGACAGGTGTCAACGTAGAGGAGGGCAAAAATGTAACTATGGTGGTAGTTGTAACAGTGCGGGAATAGTGCGTGAACAGTGGTCTTCACCTAACTTTGACAGTGGGGGACAAGGGCATTAAATGCCCGTCACCGTCGACCCCAAAAGCATTCGTCCATGCTTCTCCATTCGACACGGCGGTAGCCTCGTCACCGTGGATTGCCACCGTGTACCCCAAGCTGCACAGCCATCCGCCACGCGTCCCCGGAAGGGCCCCAGGGCGACGCGTGGGTAGATGAGCTGGAGCGCGGGCACACAGCGTGAGTTCTCCCCGGCAAGCACCTTGCCGGGGCCTTGACCTTGCCGGGCCCAGAAGCTTGTCGCTCCCCGGGCCCTGCCGGGGCGCATGCTGCGCCGAGGCGTTTCTTGAGGTATGCATTCCTCGATCTTCCTGGCAAGCTCCTCTTGCCAGGGTCTTGTGCTAAAGTGACAGTCTTGGGCCTGGCACGGCCTTCCCGGCAAGCTCCACTTGCCGGGGCCTTGATCTTCTGACTTGTATACTTTGTTCTTGAATGTCTTAATAAGGACCGGAAAGGTTTCCGGCAAGCACGTGGTAAACCCCGCCGCGGGAAGCTGCTACTGCCCGTGCACAAGTTGGGGTACTAAGGTACCCCTACCTTAGTACACCGACAGGAGCCCCCGGGCCTGGGCCATACACGGTGCCGAGCGCTGTTGGGCCAGGCCCAAAATAGTGCACGGGCACGCGCGCGGCCCACGGCAAGCCGTAAATCCCCTTCCGCATCCGCCGCGCCCCTCCCTAACGGCACGCGTCGATTCCGGTGTCGTGGGAGAGATCGTGGCCTCGTTCTTTAATGGGAAATGCGGAGCGTCCCCCACTCCCCCCTTAAAAGCAGAGGAAGCAGGGGCAGTTTCCCTCCTTCGTCTTCATTGCGCCTTCAACCTCCAGAAATCCTCCGCTGCTCACTGCCTCCACCCCTCCTCCGCCGTCTTCCGCACCCACGGCGCCGTCGAGCTCCTCGCCTCTTCCCTCGCCGCCTCTGCCATGGCTCCGAAGAGGGAGAAGGCGAAAGAGGACAAGGCCAAGAAGGAGAAATCCGAGCATGCGGCGAAGCTGGCCGCCATGCGGAAGAGGAATGTGGTCTTCGCGCCGAGGCTCAGCGCGAGGGAGCTGCGGAACAAGTACTACCTCTTCTGGTCCGGGGAGACCAAAGCTCACCACCGTACCAGAGCCTTCCCCGCCATCGCCAAAGATCTGGTTCCCGGCGGGTATTTCTTCTTTGCTGTTTTCTTCCACTGCGGATTATGCCCTCCGTACTCAGAGTTTTTCTGTGACATTATGAACACATACAACCTCCACCTCCTAGACTTTACCCCCAACGCCATCCTTACGATGGCGGTTTTCGCACATCTGTGCGAAAACTATGTGGGGATCCATCCAAATGTAGCACTTTTTCGCCATTTCTTCATGCCTAGAGTAGAGGCTGGCGCTCCCCTCTCCGGCGGCATCTCCTGGATCTTCCGGTTGAATAAGAAGGACTCATACCTGAAGGGAGAACTCCGCGGCAAGTGGGAAGAATGGCGCGCAGATTGGTGTTGGGTGGTGGAGGACAAGCCGGAGCCCTTCACTGCGCCGTGCACAACTGCCATAGTGCGCGGAAGGGATTGGAGCGAATTGGCCCCGGAGGACAGCCGACTAAGTATTGCCCTCGTCAGGATCATCCGTCTCTGGGTAGCCAATCTGACCATCGGAGAGGTTGGCGCAGATTTCCTCCGCCGCCGCATTGCCCCTTTACAAGAGAGAAAAAGGCCCGCCTGGGAATTTGGCAATGCGGCGGATATCATGAGGCTGCGCTGTGGATTGAACTTCAATTTCACCGCTTTGGAGCTGAAAGGAATGGTGCGAGAACTCTTCAAGCATGACCCGGCGCATCCAGAGTGGTTCAGACCCGCCAAGGGAGTGGTGCCGCTGTGCAACAGCACCGCCCGTGATTCCTTGCGCGCGATGATGCCGGAGTGCGACTCCCACGGCATCGTCCCCACTTGGATCCAGCCTCCGTCGGATGCCATTCTGAGCTTCTTTGATAACTGGGTTGAGACGCCCAAGAACTCCGAGGAGAACAGGGGCCTTACCCGGGCCACTACGGCCTGGGAAATAGCTTATATTGATTCCCGGATGGAAGAGGCCCCCGAAGCTGCAGCGGCGGGAGATTTCGGATTCACCGTCGACGAGGCGCAGGCCGCAGACGAGGCATGCCAAGCAGAGGAGGCAGAGATCCGCAGACTGCTCAAGCTTCCGCCCGAGGAGTTTAGCGGGGTGCCTTCCCTGAGGCTTTCCGGAATACCTGGTGTTGTGAGCGAGGTCGCCGCAGGGGGGCGAGGTTGCCGGAGGGAGCAGGACCGCCGGAGGGAGCGGGGCCGCCGGAGGAAGCGGGGCCGCCGGAGGGAGCGAGGCTGCCGGGCATGGCGCTGGGCCCAGCGAGCCTTCCGGGGAGGAGGAAGAGGACGTCGAGGCCGATGAAGATACCGGTGGATCTCTGGGGCTCGACGACGACGCCTCCTCGTCCTCAGAGAATTCCCCGCCTCCGGCAAGTCCCACGCAAGCACCGAGGAAACGCCTCCGCAAGGCGGCTACAGCGACGAGGACGCAGGCGCCCCAACAACAGCCAGTTCGCCGGGCGACGCGGGCCACTAGGGCGAGCCAAGCCGCGACGGAGGCGCCCCGCGCACCAGCCGTGACGGAGGCGCCCCGCGCACCAGCCGCGACGGAGGCGCCCCGCGCACCAGCGGCAAGCGGAGGAGGATCCTCCCGGAGCGGAGCGGCCGCTCCGCCTGCTCCTCGGGCCTCGGCGTCAACGGAGGCTGGGTCTTCGCAGCCCCTAGCCCCAGAGACCGCCAAGCGCCCGAGGGAGCCTTCTCCTCCTGCTCCTCGCGCGGGAGCACCTCAGGTGGAGTTCGATTTCTCCGCCCTCAGCTCCGACGACGACGAGGAAGAGGAGTAAGCACTTGTAACTTGTAACTTCTTCAATTCTGACTTGGTCTTTCTTGATGATTCTGATCTTGTTTTTGTTTTGCTTTCAGGTCCCTGGCCCAGCGGATGGTGAAGCGGGCCAAGATCCCCGTGGTTGAGGTCGAGGACGATTCGCCCGTCGCGGCGACAGGGGACGCGCCGGCGACGAACTTGTCGGATCAACCCGCGGCCCCGAGGAGCAGCCCCCAGCGCAGCCCCCAGCGTAAGTCTGGTCTTGAGCTTTTCGTTCACCGGGCGCGCTTGAGGTTTTTACTTGTGCTAATATCTTGTTGCTTCATTTGTCTTGTGCAGAAGTGGAGCCGCAGCCGCAGGAGCAACCAGAGGTCACCCCCGAGGAGCTGCGTGTTCCACCCTCCCCGCCAAGGGCGAACTCCCCGGCGAGGGAGGAAGCTCCGCCAAGGACGGGCGCCCCGCCAAGGGCGGGTAGCCCGACAAGGGTGAGCAGCCCGACAAGGGTGGCCACCCCGCCAAGGGAGGGCACGGGCGGCCCTCCGCCAGCAGGGGCCACCGCTCCACCGCCAAGGGAGGACTCCCCGGCGAGGGAGCCTGTCGTCGATGAAGTTCGCGAAGGTGAGTCTTGTAGCTTTATCTTCTTGAACTTGTCTTTTTGGATATTTGCTTGATCTTTTCTTCTTCTTCTGCTAGATCCTCCTGCGCCGGAGCAGATGGAGACTAACGCCACCGGCGAGGAGGGCGCGCAAGGCGACGGCGGCAACGCCACTGCCGCTGAGGGCATGGCAGGAGCCGACGAGCCTGCCGCTGAGGAGACTGCCCCGACCGCAGACGCCGCGGCTGGGGAGGGGGAAGGCGACCACACTACCGGCCCGGAGGCGGCAGGAGCATCAAGCGCTGCACCGGCCGCCGACCCCTCCGCCGCCAAGGAGCAGCCGGGCATCTACCTTGAGGCCCCCAATGGCGTCTTCATACAAGTCCCTTGGGGGTCCTCGTCGCGAGCCCCCGTGGAGGGAGAGACCTACGACGGAGAGGTCCTCGCCTCCGCGGGGTTGAAGATTGTTGAGGCGCCTGGCGGGAGCGACGAGCCCGAAGAGGAGAAGCTGCTTCGCCGGCTCCTGGCCCTTTACCGGGCCAGGCAGGCGAAGCTGGACTCCCGGGAAGCTCTTGCCGCCAAGGCTGGAGTGGACTTGGAGAAACGGGCCGCAGAGCTTCGCGCCGCCAACTAGGCCGCCCTCCGCAACTTGGCGGAGGAGCGGGAAGCACTCGCCGAAGAGCAGCAAGCCTTCCTCCTGGAGAAGGCGGAAGCAAAAGAGCGACAGCGGCTGGCTGCCGAGGAACTGTCTCGTCGGGAGGGGGCGCTCAACCAGCGGAAGGTTGAGCTAGACGCCCATGATGACGAGCTCACTGCCCGGGAGCAGGCCATGAAGGAGGCGAAGGAAGCCGCAGCCGCCGCGGAAACCGCCAAGAGGGAACTGGAGCTCAAAGTTGATCAGTTGGAGCGGTACCTGAAGGCGAGTGAGGATAGGGTCACCGCACTCAACGTAGAGCGCGAGAAGGACGCCAACACCAACTCCGACCTTCAGGTACGCCTCTCCAAGAAGGGTGATGAGCTTACTGCCGCCAAAGATTCAATCGCTGACTTGGAGTTGAAGATCTCCACTTTAACTGATTCACTTGACGCTGCCCGGGACCGCGAAACGAAGCTGAAGAACGAGCTCCGCAAGGAGCGAGGCCTAGTGGAGAGCGCCGCCACTTCAGCGAACAACTTCAGTCGGGCTGTGGAGCAGTGGACCGACGACCTGGTCGCTTCCGCTGCCAATATCGACAAGGAACTGATGGCGCTGAGGGTGGATCACCTCGTGTACTCTCCGGACCAGAATCTCCCCCACAGCGCCAAGTTAAGTCTCTTCTTTAGGGGAGTCGCGCCGGCGCTTGCACGGCTGCAGGAGAAGCTCCCCGCGCAGCTGGCCGAGGAGTCGCGCCAGCTCTGCGCGGGCACTTTGGAGCGCGTCTTGACGAAGATTGTCTACCGCAACCCTGGCATTAATCTCGTCAACGTCCTCCGCAGCTTGCCGGCCGACGCAGATCTGGAGGCGCTGAAGGCGCAGGTCGCCCACATCATCGCCAAGGTGAACAAGATCTCCAGGCGTGAAGGCGACCGCGTAGATTAGGCCTCTTTCTTTCTATTTCCTTTGCTGCTGCAAAGCGTGCCATGAACATGAATCTATTAGTCAGTGCGACAAGTTATCTCTGTAATATACTATCTTATTTTCGAGCAATCAGCGCATTGTTATCTCCCTCGCTTTTGGTCCTCCACTTTGTATGCTTTCAACCCTACGCTTCTAGGGGACTTGCCGGCAAGGGGCCCTTGCCGCGAGCGCTGAGTGCTGGACTCTTAGCAGCCTGCTGGCAAAGAACCTTACCGGCAAGTAACCTTGCCGCAGCTAGGCGCAGCGCACTTATCTTGCTGAGCGAACTCGAAAACGAAATAAGGGCGCGACACTTGTCGCAGCTCACTTAAGTCATTGAGCGTGCTCTGAAACAAGGTAAGGGTGCGGCTAGCCACGGGTAGGTTCCTCCGCGCACAGGTTTTCCATACAAAGTGTGGTTGTTCAAGGAAGATAACTAAAATTTAAAAATTTGAACCGCTCAAATTCTGGTAACTTAGCTTTCATATATCGCTTGTTCCCCGACAAGGCTCCTCTTTTTTGAACAGCACTTGGTTCATCCTCCATCTCCTCTCCCCCCCAGCAAACTTGTGTGCGAGGAAATCTCCTTCTGCTTAAGAGCGAAAGAAAAAGAGGAGGAAAAACAAGCATAGGGCCTTACGACTTGCTATCGCTTACCGGGGATGTGCTTTGCACCAGGTGCCAAATAATGCATGCAAATAACAAAGAAAAGCATGGAAATGGCAAATAGTGCGAAACACAAAAGCTTTACTGATGCACGGGATCTGCGCCCGGCTTTGTTCAAAGGTTTACATGCAACAGCGGCAAGACTCGTACAAAAGGTGGTTGCCGGAGCGGATCACGGCAACCGCGCCTTATGGGTGAAACTTGCGAAGATGCTCTATGTTCCAGGAATTGCTCACCGGTAAGCCTTCTTCGGTCTCAAGGCGGACAGCGCCGGGCCTTGTGACTTGTCTCACCCGATAAGGGCCTTCCCACTTCGGCGTCAACTTGTTGGAATTCTTGGCGGACTGAACACGCCGAAGAACAAGGTCGCCTTCCTCGAGACTCCTGGCTTTAACCTTGCGGCTATGATAGCGGCGCAAGGCTTACTGGTATCGAGCAGCTCGTACAGCAGCCTGAAGACGTTCCTCCTCAAGGAGCAATGCATCATCTTGTCGCAGTTGCTCTTGCTCGAGCTCATCATAGGCGAGCACTCGAGGAGATCCGTATACGAGTTCCGTGGGGAGAACTGCCTCTGCCCCATAGACAAGGGGAAAGGGTGTCTGTCCGGTGGCTCGACTTGGTGTCGTCCTGATTGACCAAAGAGCCGCCGGTAGCTCCTCTATCCAGTTTCTTCCGCACATGTGCAGCCTGTCGAAGGTTCTTGTCTTGAGTCCACGCAGCACTTCAGCATTGGCCCTCTCCGCTTGACCGTTGCTCCTCGGGTGAGCAACAGAAGCGAAACAGACCTTGGCGCCAAGGTCTTGGACGTACTGCATGAAGGTGCGACTAGTGAATTGTGTGCCGTTGTCGGTGATAATCCTGTTAGGGATTCCGAAACGGCAAACAATCGACCTGAAGAACCTGACCGCTGACTGTGCTGTCACCTTTCTCACTGGTTCCACTTCTGGCCACTTTGTGAACTTGTCGATTGCAACGTACAAGTACTCAAAGCCCCCGACAGCACGGGGGAAGGGGCCGAGGATATCGAGCCCCCAGACCGAGAAGGGCCAGGACAAAGGGATCGTTTGGAGAGCTTGAGCTGGCTGATGAATTTGCTTGGCATGGAACTGGCACGCTTCACACTTGGTTACTTGTGCAGTTGCATCCTGGAGGGCTTCTGGCCAGAAGAACCCTTGCCGGAACGCCTTTCCGGCAAGTGCCCTTGCGCCAATGTGGTGGCCACATATGCCTCCATGTATCTCTGCCAACAACTTCTGTCCATCTTCCCTGGAAATGCACTTCAACCTGACACCATTGAGTCTTCTTCTGTACAATTCGTTATCAACGAATTGGTACATACTTGACTGCCTGGTTATCTTCTCTATTTCTTCTGGGTCGTCGGGAAGTTCTCCAGTTTGCAGAAAACGGACGATCTGCTGTGCCCATGCTGGAGCCCGAGGCACAACGGCAAGGACTAAAGGCATGAGGGCCGCTGCGGGAACCCCAGCTTCTACGGCAAGAACCTCCGGTTCTGCCGGAGCTGATGGTCCCCCGGCAAGCCTGCCGGGGCAGGGCTTGTCGGGAACGCTTGCTTCAACTGTACAGACCCTAGGATCTGCAGGAGCAAACTGTTCCTCAGCATCTTGGTTGTTGATCTTGGGGACCTTGGCGGCGGCTTCTGGAAGATCCGCTGGCAAGTAGTCGCCGGAGACCAATTTTCTCTTCTTACTTAGCCCAACTAATGGTGTAACGGATGGTTGAGTTAGCTTGAGCAGGAAGGTCCCTGGTTCCACAGGTAACTTCATCGCAGCACACTTTGAAAGGCCATCTGCAATATCATTCTAAGCTCTTGGAACGTGCTCCATTTGCAGACCTTCAAAGTGTTCTTCAAGCTTCCTCACTTCATCAACATAGGCTTCCATCAGAGGGCTCTGGTAACTCTTGTTAACTTGTCGGACCACCAGCTGAGAATCTCCCCGCACAATCAACTTCTTGATCCCAAGTTCGGCCGCAATTCTGAGGCCGGCAAGCAAGCCTTCATACTCTGCAGTATTGTTTGTCGCTTGCTCCTTGGGAAAGTGCATCTGGACAATATATTTGAGGTGCTCTCCGGTGGGCGCTATGAGTACCACGCCGGCACCGGCGCCTTGCAGCGAGAAGGCACCATCAAAGTACATTACCCATTCATTGCTCGCTTCTTGTACGGGAACGCTTGTCTCTGGGACTTCTTCATCTGGCGTTGGGGTCCATTCAGCTATGAATTCCGCCAAAGCTCTGCTCTGTATGGTTGAAGTACTCTCAAACTTGAGGCCAAAGCTTGACAGCTCCAGTGCCCACTCGACGATCCTGCATGTTGCTTCTGGATTCTGCAATATCCTCTTCAACGGAAAGCGAGTGACCACTGTTATCTCATGTGCTTGGAAGTAATGACGCAGCTTTCTCGAGGCCATGAGGAGGCCGAAAAGCAACTTCTGCACCCCAGAGTATCTTGACCTAGCCCCCTGAAGAAGGGAACTCACAAAATACACTGGGCGCTGCACCATCTTCCTTCGCACTTCTCCTTGTTCCTGCGCAGACTTGTCCTTGTCGGAGCCAGAGCTTGTCGGGGAAGCCCCCTACTTGTCGCTGGATTCGCTTGCCGGTGGTGTAGACTCCTCCTCTGCCTCCCTCTCCACTACTAACGCAGCACTAACCACTTGATTGGTTGCTGCTAGATATAGCAGCAACTTCTCTTGTGGCTTAGGTGCGACAAGTATTGGAGTGGAAGATAGGTATCCTTTCAAGTCTTGCAGCGCTGCCTCCGCTTCCGGAGTCCATTTCATAGGACCTGCCTTCTTCAAGATTTTGAAGAAAGGTAGGGCGCGTTCTGCAGACTTTGAAATGAACCTACTGAGGGCAGCTACACAACCTGCAAGTCTCCTTACGTCCTTGACGCGCTTCGGGGCTTCGATCTGCTCGATGGCCTTTATCTTGTCGGGATTGGCTTCAATCCCCCTCTGAGACACGAAGAACCCGAGAAGCTTGCCGAAGGGGACTCCAAAGACGCACTTCTCGGGGTTCAACTTAAGCTGGATCTTGCGCAGATTCTCAAATGTCTCTTCCAGATCTTGTATCAGGGTATCTTTGCTCTTGCTCTTGACCACTATGTCATCCATGTAAGCCTCTACATTTCTGTGGATCTGTGGCTCAAAAGCAGTGTGCACCACCCTTGCAAATGTCGAGCCTGCATTCTTCAATCCAAAGGGCATGCGTATGAAGCAATATGTGCCGCATGGAGTGATAAATGCAGTCTTTTCTTCATCTTCCTTAGCCATGAATATCTGGTGGTACCCTGAGTATGCATCAAGGAAGGAAAGCAGCTCACATCCGGCGGTGGAGTCAACAATCTGGTCAATACGCGGCAAGGGAAATGGATCCTTGGGACATGCTTTATTCACATCGGTGAAGTCTATACAAAGCCTCCACTTCCCATTAGCCTTGCGTACGACAACTGGATTGGCTAACCACGTTGGATGGATGACGCCTCTAACCAGGCCTGCTGCTTCTAGCTTCTTTATCTCTTTGGCAATGAATTTTTGGCGCTCCACGGCTTGCTTCCTGACCTTCTGCTTGACGGGCCGCGCATGAGGGCAAACAGCAAGCTTGTGCTCAATTACCTTCCTGGGAACGCCGGGGATGTCAGATGGTTGCCATGCAAACACATCGACATTCGCCCGCAAGAAGGCAACGAGCGCGCTTTCCTATTTGCTGTCAAGCGTAGCACTGATGGTGAAGGTACCACCAGTGCCGTCCTCCTTGGCGGACACCTTCTTGGTTGCCGGTGGAGCGGCCATCCCCTTCTTGCACTTGCCGGTGGAGCTCGATGGTGTGTCCTCGACGGCAGCGCAGCACTCCGAGGAGGTGCGTTTGCCGGAGTGGGCCCCAGAGCACTTGCCGGACTTGGACTTGGTCTTCTTCCCCCCGGGAGCTTCAGCGGCAAGTGTGTCGCTCTCCGCTGCGGCTGCTGCGTCCCGGTATATCTTGTCGGCGCAGATGAGCGCGTCCTTCTTGTCGCCAGGACAGAGATGACGCTTATCGGCCCCGGCATCTTGAGTACGTTGTAGGCATAGTGGGAAGCTGCCATGAACTTTGCGAGGGCAGGACGTGCAAGTATCCCATTGTATGGCAATGGGATATCGGCCACGTCGAAGGTTATCCTCTCCGTTCTGAAGTTAAGTTCCCCGCCAAAGGTCACTGGCAGAATGATCTTCCCCTTGGGCTTGCTCCTTCCCGGGTTTATTCCTTGGAACGACCCGGTTTCTTCTAGCTCGCCGTCTGGGATCTGGAGTTTCTTGATCACAGCTGAGGAGATCAAGTTCAGCCCGGCCCCGCCGTCAACCAACATTTTGGTGACCTTGAGGTTGCGGATAGTTGGTGAGACCAACATCGGCAAGCACCCGACCGCTGTGGTGAGGTCAGGGTGATCCTCAAGATCAAAAATGATCGGCGTGCTGGACCACTTCAGGAGCCTGCGCGACTCAACGGGCGGCTCAGCTGCATTTACTTCCCGCACCCACTGCTTGAGTTGGCGGTGGGAAGTATGCAGAGAGGCGCCTCCGTCGACACACAGAACTTCTGTGGCCTTCTTGAACTCCTGCTCGCTGTTATCGCCTTCCTCCATGTCGTCATCGTCGTCTTCTTCCTCATCCTTGTCGCGGCCCCGGGGAGGTCGATCACCTTGCCGCTGCTTGGCCTTGCCGCGGCGTCCTCCCCGGCCATTGAACGGCCGCTTCTTGCTTGGCTCTCCCCCGCCACCTTGGGCCTTCTCCTTGTCGCGACGCTCGTATTCAGCCTTCTGCTGTTCTACGAGGTACTCGACTCGCTTGCAGTTTGAAAGGTCGTGGCCCTTGGTGCGGTGGATCTTGCAGTATTGCTTGTCGGAGCCGTCCTGCTTGTCGGCTGCTGCCACAGGGGCAGGCTCCTTGCCGGAGCCGCCAGCCTGTGCCTTCTTGGCGGGAGCCTCCTTGCCGGACTGCTCGACGACCAGCACTTCCTTGCTCTTCTTTCTTCTGTTGTTCCGCCGCCGGCTCTTCTTTGCCGGGGCGGCGTCCTCGCTGTCGCTTCCCCCTGCGCCAGTATCCTCTCCGGGGAGTCTCCTCCCTTCTTCGGCGCGCGCGCACTTGTCAGCCAGAGCGTAGAGCTCGCTGACATCCCGGATCATGGTCATGGCCATCTCTTCTCGCATGCGGCGGTTACGCACGTTTTGGTGGAACGCGCTGATAACCGCAGCAGGGTGGACGTCGGGAATGTTGTGCTGCACGCGGCTAAACCGTTGAATGTACTTGCGCAGGGGTTCTCCTTCCTTCTGGGCCAAGATGTGGAGATCACTCTCCTGGCCGTGGGGTTTGTGGCCGCCCGTGAAGGCGCCAACAAATTGGTGGCACAGATCTGCCCACGAAGAAATGGAGCCTTCCGGCAAGTGCATAAGCCAAGAACGGACGTTCGGCTTAAGCACTAGCGGGAAGTAGTTAGCTAGTATCTTCTCGTCGCAAGCCCCAGCAGCCTGCACCGCGATGGTGTAGATGCTGAGGAACTCCGAGGGGTGCGTCTTGTCGTCATACTTCTTGGGTACGTCGGGCTTGAAGTTTTTCATGCCGGGCCACTGGACACGCCGCAGCTCACGGGTAAACGCAGGGCAACCTGCCGCGTACGGCAAGTCGCCTGGCTCACCGGGCGCGTGCGTGTCAACAGCGGTCCCAGCGCGCTGATCTGATTGTCGTCGGGCTTCTCGTCGGCGCTCGATTGTCGTCCGAGCGTCTTCTTGCCGCCGGTCGTCGAGGACTTGGCGCTGGTCCCGACGAGCCCGCGGATCCGACGACGCCGTGGAGTCGTCGTCGACGTTAATCCAGCGGGGTGGCGTCTTCTGCTTCCGCGGCAGGGAGTGCACGGTGGTCGCACCCCCGGCGGTCTTGTCGCCGTCGGCCTTCGTCTGCTCGACTTGCCATGGCCGTGACGTCACCGGCTGCTGCGGCGTGTCGTTGTTGGCGAAGGCGATGAGGCTTTGGATCGTCGCCCTCCAGTCTTCGACCTTGTCTGCCGCTGGAGGGAAATCGAGGAGCAGTTGCGCTCTTGCGAGAGCTTCTGCTGGAGAGGAGGGGAGCGGGGGCAAGCGGTGCGAGGAGCGGGATATGCTCGGACTCCTAACGGGGTTAGAAGGAGCAGTTTCCCGCCCCGGCGACTGCGCCTTGCTCGTGCCAGGACGATGGCCTTGAGCGTCCCGCGATCCTCCGGTTTGTCCTTGCCCCAGCAAGCGGATGGTACCTCCTGTACCACGGCGCTGCTGGGTTGTCGTCTGCTGAGATGGACGTGGTGCATCTACGGACACCGAGGCCTTGGAATTGGCTCGGTCGTCCGTCTTGTCCTTGGATTTGGTGGCGTCGTGAGTTTCCTCACCGGCGACCACCCTTCCGCCGGCGTCTCCTCCACCCACCGTTGGTTCTGGTGGCGGTGGAACAGACGCAGACGGGCCTCCGACCTCCGAAGCCTTCTTCTTCGGGGCCATGCTGTTGCTGGTGGGGTTGATGAAGAATGTGCCTGCGTGAGCGCCGGATCAGGTTCGCACAACCTCGACGCCCCCTACCTGGCGCGCCAAAGATGTCGGGGGAAACTGTCCTCCCACGAGCACCTATGGGACCGGAGCCCCTTCCACGTTGCGGTAAGGGAGCGGAGGGAGCACAAAGAGCAGATCGAGGAGAGCACGCGGGCAGTTTACCCAGGTTCGGGCCGCGCGGACGCGTAAAACCCTACTCCTGCCTTGGTTGTATTGAGCTCGGGAGCTTGAAGAGCTACAGTACCAGCTGCACCGAGCGAGAGAGTTGCTTAGGTTTCGAACCTTTTCTACGTTGTGCATGGGCCTCCTTTTATAGCCCAAGGGGTCACCGAGAGGTGTCAACGTAGAGGAGGGCAAAAATGTAACTATGGTGGTAGTTGTAACAGTGCGAGAATAGTGTGTGAACAGTGGTCTTCACCTAACTTTGACAGTGGGGGACAAGGGCATTAAATGCCCGTCACCGTCGACCCCAAAAGCATCCGTCCATGCTTCTCCATTCGACACGGCGGTAGCCTCGTCACCGTGGATTGCCACCGTGTACCGCAGGCTGCACAGCCATCCGCCACGCGTCCCCGGAAGGGCCCCAGGGCGACGCGTGGGTAGATGAGCTGGAGCGCGGGCACACAGCGTGAGTTCTCCCCGGCAAGCACCTTGCCGGGGCCTTGACCTTGCCGGGCCCAGAAGCTTGTCGCTCCCCGGGCCCTGCCGGGGCGCATGCTGCGTCGAGGCGTTTCTTGAGGTATGCATTCCTCGATCTTCCTGGCAAGCTCCTCTTGCCAGGGTCTTGTGCTAAAGTGACAGTCTTGGGCCTGGCACGGCCTTCCCGGCAAGCTCCACTTGCCGGGGCCTTGATCTTCTGACTTGTATACTTTGTTCTTGAATGGCTTAATAAGGACCGGAAAGGTTTCCGGCAAGCACGTGGTAAACCCCGCCGCGGGAAGCTGCTACTGCCCGTGCACAAGTTGGGGTACTAAGGTACCCCTACCTTAGTACACCGACAATGATATATTTGTTTCTAATGATGAGACACAATCTGGTAATGAACATGAACTAAGTGATAATGTTAATGATGATGTTCATGATGATACTCAACCTAGCAATGATAATGATGTAGAGATTGAACCAGCTATTGATCTTGATAACCCACAGTCAAAGAATCAACGTAATGATAAGAGAGACTTTGTTTCTAGGAAGCACGGTAAGGAAAGAGAACCATGGGTTCAGAAACCCATGCCTTTTCCTCCGAAACCATCCAAGAAAAAGGATGATGAGGATTTTGAGCGCTTCGCTGAAATGATTAGACCTATCTTTTTGCGTATGCGTTTGATTGATGTGCTTAAAACAAATCCTTATGCTAAATATATGAAAGACATTATTACCAATAAAAGAAAGATACCTAAAGTAGAAATTTCCACCATGATTGCCAATTACACTTTTAAAGGTGGAATACCTAAGAAACTAGGAGATCTAGGAGTACCCACTATACCTTGCTCCATTAAAAGAAACTATGTTAAAACTGCTTTATGTGATCTTGGAGCCGGTGTTAGTGTTATGCCTCTCTGTTTATATCGTAGACTTGACTTGAGTAAGTTGACACCTACTGAAATATCTTTGCAAATGGCTGATAAATCAACTGCTATACATGTCGGTATTTGTGAGGATGTGCCTGATGTAGTTGCAAATGTTACTATTTTAACGGACTTTGTTATACTAGATATTCCCGAGGACGATAGTATGTCTGTTATCCTTGGTCGACCATTTTTGAATACTGCAGGGGCTGTTATTGATTGCAACAAAGGCAATGTCACTTTTCATGTTAATGGTAATGAGCATACGGTACACTTTCCAAGGAAACAACCTCAGGTCCACAGTATCAATTATATAGGAAAAATCTCAACTATTACTATTGGAGATTTTGAATTTCCTCTTCCTACTGTCAAGAAGGCATATGATATTCTTATTGTTGGGGACATACATATCCCCATTGAGGTAACCTAGTGTTATTCGAGAATTCTCCAGTTTCATGTTATCCGGAAAGAGTTTATTAATAGGACCTGATCAACCTTGTTAATGGATTCCTTTTGATGAGCATGAGATAGGTGAATCTAGATAGCACAACCTTGTGTATCCCCCTTTCACTTTCTACTAAATAGAATAAATAATGCAAAAATAGTATTCTCTGTCTGTTTCCATACTTATTCGTGCTATAAAAAATACCCCAAAAATAAAAGTTCTCCAAATGCCCTGAAAATTAAATATGATTTTTTCTGGAATATTTGAGAATATATGGCACATAAAACACGGCGAGGGGAGCCAGCACCTGGCCACGAGGGTCCAGGGTGTGCCCACCCTCACAGAGCACGCCCCCTGCCTCGTGGGCCCCATGTGGCTCCCTCCACTTATTCCTGCACCCATACCCTTCTTCTTCCTCCCAAAAAAATCACCAACCAGCTCAAGCACGAGTTCTAGCTCATCTTGTTGCCATTTTCGATCTCCTTGCTCAAAGCTCCATTCACAAAACTGTTTGGGGAGATTGTTCCTTGGTATGTGACTCCTCCATTGGTCCAATTAGTTCTAGTGCTTTTTTTATAGCAAATTTTTTCTGCTGTGGTGACCTTGTTCTTGAGCTTGCATGTCAAATTTCTTTGGTCCCAAGTAGTTCTAATGAATGATATAGTCTCTAGGCACTTGTAGGAGTTGTTGCTATCAATCTTGTTGAGTTTGGTTCACTTTTATTTTGAGTTACTAAAAATTTCAGAAATTTTCAGAGGAGGAAAATGATAAAGAGATTGTTGAGGGGTTCCTCCAGTAAAAGTTTAGAGGAGAAGAAGAAGGATTAAAATAAGAAGCCCAAATATAATCTCCCTCGCATGGCGGAAGTTCGGCCATGTGAATGGCCTTGTAATGAGTTCATGAGAGCCGCCGGGATTTACGAAGACTTTTATTGGTTGGCAAATAATGCAGACCTCACCGACTTCCTCCACGACCAGCGTGAATAGTATCTCTTACTCACTAATATTTTCACGCAAATTTTCTTTTTCATGCTAAGAAAACACCACCTACAGTGGAGTTTCGTTTATATGATGAGGTTAAGGAGATATCACTCTTAGAATTTTGTGAAGTATGTAAGATACCCTTTGAAGGTAGACTTGATGAACCACGTCGTGAAGACGTTGAGGGGTTTATTAACATGATAGCTGTAGGGGAAACTAGACAAGTCTCAGGGGCAAGAATTACTAGTATACATTTCCCTGTTCTGCGCTACTTTGATTTATTTGCTAGTAGATGTTTAATTGGTTGCGGGAACAGTGGGAATCTTAGTGCCCCTAATATTGTCATTTTACGCCATGCTTTGTTTCAAGACACAACTTTTAGTTTGGGTGCCGTCGTTGCTAAACGACTGAGTTTGAACCGCTCAAAGGGCCCCGTCTTTGGAGGCATCTTTGCTTCTCGCCTTGCTGAACATTTTAGAATACCTATTAGGCATTATGAGAAGGAAGAAAAATTGCTTTCCCCTGTTTATCTAGATTATAAGAGTATGATAGCACATGATTTTGTTGTCAAAGACAAAGAGATGTTGCTTAATTATAAATTAAGGTTTGATGAAAAATATTGTGAGATTTTTACCTTGCTTGCACCATCTCTGTTTGATCTGTCTACAGGCATATATCTTGTTACGTCAGATGCTTTCTACAAGCACCAGAGCCAGGCACGAGCTTCAGAGCCTGAGCCGGAGCCACCACTCGATCATTACCGTCAGTCTGTTTATGGGTGGGATCTGGATGAGCTTGCCAACCAGTGGCACCCAGAGGACACATCTAAGTACACTGGAGGGAGTAGCTTCGATCTATGGCCATAGGCCAACTTAGGCCAAAAGCCTAAGCTTGGGGGAGTACGTGTTTCTCACCGACTTTACATTCATGTTCACACACTTATTCTAGTTATCGGTGCTCACACTCTTTCATTGTACCATCCATGTTTAGTTTCAATTCTTTTTCTTAGTCTTTTTCTTGTGTGTCAGAAAAACTTTAAAAAATATTAGTTGTAGCTTCCAGCTAGTTTACTTTCCTTGCTTGTAGTAGTAGTAATTAAAAGAAAACCCAAAAAGATTTCTCGTTCTTCTTTTGCTTGTTGGGAGCTTTCTCGTGTAAATAGTTTATTTTCTTTTCTTTGGGGGTCAAGAGTAGAAGACAATGATTGAAAATGCTTAGTGGCTCACATATGCTTTAGTATTGATTTAACCTTGAGCCATATTATCTTGTCTTCTCTCTTGTATTAAATGCTCGCAGATTCCAGCTTAGTTCAATGCACGTACACTATTATTATTATCCACACCGTTCGGTCGTGCGAGTGAAAGGCAATAAGGATGATATATGATGAACTAATTGAGATGAGAAAAGCTGGTATGAACTCGACCTCTCTTGTTTTTGTAAATATGATAGTTCATCATTCCTGATTCAGCTTGTTATGAATGAAACATGCTTGCAATGACAATTAGAGATCATAGCTGCTTATGCCATGCTTAACTAGCTGAGAGTTTATAATGGTCTATCTTGCGTGCCAACATGATATTAAAATGGTTGTGATGTGGTATGATAGGGTGGTATCCTCTTTTGAACGATTCAAGTGGTCTGACTTGGCACATGTTCACGCATGTAGTTGGAACAAATCAACATAGCCTCCACGATATTTATGTTCATGGTGACTTATATCCTACTCATGCTTGCATTCATTGTTGATTAATTTTAATGCATGTTCATGAATGTTGTCACTCTCTAGCTGGTCGCTTCCCAGTCTTTTTCTAGCCTTCACCTGGACTAAGCGGGAATACTGCTTGTGCATTGTCACACCCCAAAAATAGTTATTTGGAATTTTGAATACTTTTCAAAATTTTAGCTAAGATTTTAAAATTTTCTTGGAGGGTTCTGTTTGAAGGGTGGACTTATTTGATTTAATTGTTTTGGAGGTTTTCAAAAGTTTTTCTCTCTAAAGAATCTTTGGTTTTTAGCTATTTATTTCCAAAGGCAAAAATCCTTTTCACCCCTTCTAATACCATAAAACTTCTCCAAATATTTTCTGTCACTCCAAAATTTTCCTCTCAAGTCATGCACACCTTCTGTGGTATTATTCAACTCCTTCCCACTCCACAAAAATATTCTTTCTAGATATTCTAAATTCCAAAAGTGGAATTTGAATTAATCATAGTTTCTTGACATTTACAAAGGAACTAAATTTTCTATGACTCTTCTGCCTCTACCAAAATTATTCCTACATATATATGGTACCCTCAACCCATTCCTCCAAAAACATTTGGTCCCACAGTTCAAAAATTTCAAACCAAATTCAATTCAAATTTGGTCCAGAAGTCATATTTCTGCCCCAAACCATTTCCAAACTTCACCAAAATTCTTGGCCTCCTGGCAAACTCATTTTTGAGTAACAACACACCACCACACAAGACCCCATGATCAACCAAGTTGTTTAAGACCTCAAATCATTTCATCAAACAGTTGGCGGGCATACTGTTCCACACTGAATAAAAATTCAGTTAACTGAATTTCGGCCGACAGGGACAGCGATGCCGTGCATCCTTCGTCTTCCTCTTCCGCACGGCAATGTCGCCCGTTTTCATTACCGCAGCTCCCCCTGGCCCAGCACCCAGCCACTCCACTCCGGTGAGATGGCATCGGGCCGGTGCAGCCTCCCCGGGCTCGTCCACGGCGGAGCCGAGCGGAACGCCTCGGCCATCAATCGCTCCTTTACTCCACTTCAGCGCTCATACCTACCTCCCTGCACACGCGTCATCTTCCTTCGCCTCTACGTGCAAAGGACACACCGGCCACGCCGCACGGGGCCCGTTTGACAGTCGCCGGAGCCGGCCGCTCCGCCGCGCCCGTGCGGACAGCACACCGCAAACGTGTCAAGCAGGCACGAGCTCGTCCACGCGGAAGCATCGGACGAACACCACGGACCTCTTGAATGCTCCATCGCCCAGACCACCGGCCAGAACCAACCTCGGTGACCTCATTAACTCCGGCGATCTTCACCCGCTTCGGCTATCTTCGAACCGCCTATAAAAAGGGTCCCCGAGCCCCTCTAGCGCGAGCACTCGCCTCCACCACCACCCACACTCCCTCCTGACCACCCACCAGGCCCCGAGGGAGTCATCTTCTCCCTCTCCGGCCACCGCTCCGCCGCCTCTGTCCTCGAACCGAACCGAGCACGTACACCACCAGAGCAGCCCAAACTCCGTCGATCTTCCCCTTTTCCACCACCATGCCGAATCCCTAGATTAATTTACCTTTCCGAGCCCTCTCCGACGAGCCACCACCTCACCCGAATCTTCGTCCGCCGGCGACGAGCTCACCGCCGTTCAGGTGACCGCCGGTGGCCACCTCCACCACCCCTGGATGCGGAAGTCCACGCTGGTCACTTTGCGACCAGCGCCGGGCCCTGAGACCCCGGCGATCGTCGCCGGCGATCGCCGCCGCTTCTCTGTACTCGCGCGCGAGCGCGTTCAAATTTTAAACCTGACGGGTGGCCCCCACCCGTCAGCTCTCTCTCTCTGTTTCCGTTTTAAGTGGAAGCGCACTCTGCGCTTTACGTCTTCTACTCTGGAAGACGCACTCGTATCCGAAACGTTTTCTTTTAAAACAACTCAGGGACTTCTGTTTTACAGAAAAACCCCTGGTTTTGAAAAGCTAATAACTTTTAAAATATAAATCCAAATGAGTTGATTCTTTTTGCTAAAATTTTCTTTTATGCTCTAGTTTATTTTAAGATTTATTTAAAAATATTTTGAGAAATTTTTCTGTTCTGTGTTTATTGTCTTATTCGAATTCAAATTTGAATTTTTCAGAAAAAGAAGAAGGAACTTTTGCTGGGATTTCTGAAGGGTTTTCTCCTGATTACTTTGGACAAGGCAAGCATTATTGAACTTGAGTTATGGTGTTGCTTCCTTGCATGGTTACATAAAATGGTAGTGCATCATATACGTTGCATGTTATATCACATGTGCATGCATGGTCAAGTCATGTTTGTTTTACCTTGGCTTGCATGTCACACTAGCTTGTCTAGCATGCAAATGGTTACGTGAGGGCAGAGATGCTGCTGCTGGTTGGGACATGCTAGTAGGCATGGTCCTTTGTGACACAGTGGTGTCATGTGGTACTGATGAGGAACACTGGTGTTATTTTTTGACAATACCTCCTGAGTCTGCCTAGATCGAGTCTTGCTCTATACACCTAGCTGTACACCGTGCTGCCACGGGTCCTTCCGAAAGGAAGGTACGGCCTAGTAAGTTGATAACCCCTGTACGGGTGCACGCCACACAGATACTACGATGAAGGTTGTAGCCTGTCATCGGGTCAGGGGCATGGGTGTTTCCGGTTGTAGCCGAGAGGGGGGCACCCCTTGTAATCCGCGCGTTTAATAGTGATCCCATGCTTTTCGGAGGTTGTAGCCTCCCTGACTTAAGGTTTCTGGAGCGATGCTCTGGGTGAGTCCAGGCATCCGGTCGGTGTGTATGCGTCAGGCGTGTTTTCAACCTAAAGTCCGTATTGGGTATTAGTCAGTACACGGTACTGGCTAAGGAAAGCCCATACGCGTGGGTAAAGAGTACACCCTCTGCAGAGTTATATCTATTCGAATAGCCGCGTCCACGGTCAAGGATTGAGTTGGGTGGGTCAAGTATCGGTCTCGGTGTCAGTCTCTGGAGGAAAAATAAACTACTTGAGCATGTTATGTTTGCAGGACTTTTTCTTTGTCACAGTCAGTATATTATCATAAATTTATTCATGGTGAATATTATGCTTATGGACTAACCTTGTGATTTTATTATTTTCGAGAGTGTCTCAGGGGCTGGCTAGACTACCCCGGACACTCGCTTTTCTTTTAAAGTCCTTTTGAGGCGTCCCTCGAGTGTCAGGCGGTTTATCTCGCCACTACTCTTGTGGACACCCACTGGCATTTCTTTTAAAGTCCTTTTGAGGCGTCCCTCGAGTGTCAGGCGGTTTATCTCGCCACTACTCTTGTGGACACCCACTGGCATTTCTTTTAAAGTCCTTTTGAGGCGTCCCTCAAGTGTCAGGCGGTTTATCTCGCCACTACTCTTGTGGATACCCAACTGGCATTTCTTTTCAAGTCCTACCGTGATGTCGCTTGATATCCGACTGGCATTCCTTTTATTTATTTATTTTATAATATAGTGACCAATATTTATTTTGAACTAACCATGTTTCATCATGCCAAGTCTTGATATTTGTTGCATGCATATAGTATTTCATCATGGCTTTCGCTTTAGTATACCTTATGTTCATAATGTTTGCGAGTACATTCAAAGTACTCACTGGCTTGTCCCTGGCTATTTACTTGGCCAGACTTGGAGGAGGACGAACCGTTGGAGGAGAATTGCGCTAGCGAGGCCGACGCTTAGAAGGTTTCCAGTCAGCACACCTGTGTCTTGGAGTCTATCACTTGTACCATCCGTCAAGCTTCCGCCACACCCATAAATTAGTCAAGCCTCACACTGACGCTTGACCCTATGCTAGTATATCAGTGTTGAGTTCCATTACCCACTGTCATATTCCACCCGCCTAGTACGTTGAAATGTTGTAATAAACTATTGAGTCACCCTGACTCAACCCCGTGTAATATTATTGTACTGGTTATCTATATCAAGGTTGTCCACTGGCTGTGCTTGGGAGCTAGTGTGACTTAAGGCTATTCTGTGATTTATTTCTCAGAAATGAGCCTGACAGACCTTGGTATCAGAGCCAGGCTGACTGTAGGAGCCCTAGGCACGATCGCTAGTCACCGAGTCAGTGCTAACATTTTTCCAGCATGCATCTCATGCATCGTAGCAAATTTTCCTTAGTCATCATACACTTATGACATGGCTACTTGGATTTTTATCTACTGTTGTAGATGGCTGGTGGCAGCTGCCCATCTCAGATTTTCGCCAACGAGCCTGCGGGATTTTCCCGCCTTCTCGCGAGCATCGCGAGGGACGCGATGGGGTCCCTCGGGCGTCCGGAGTACGTCGTTTACCCGGACAAGATCTCAGAGACCCTGACTATGTACCAGGCTTCGGTATATATTCGGGGTGGTGCGTCTGTGTCTTTCCGCAACTATCGCTTCATGGGGAGAGCCATGCCCACTGAGAGGCATGCTATCCAGATGGCCGCACGTGAGGCTATCGCACGTCTCCGGGACATCCTGAAAGTTATGCAGGACCGTCCCTACTACTATCTGCCTTGCCACGTTCCATATACTAGCCACTATGCTTTTTCCTGCACCATAGGGGAAAAGGATATGGCTATTGAGCCACTTGTCCAGTATATCATGGCCTTGGAGTCAGCTTTCACCTCCCTGGTGGATGACTACCTCACTGCGCGGATGGACTTGTCTCGTGCGAGAATTATTCGCAGGAGCGAGTACCGCTCTCCTTCGCCTCGTGCCCCACGCACTTCCAATCCACCAAATACTTCTCTGGCTAGTCCCGCGGCTCAGCGCTCGACCACAACTGGCGATGCTAGCCGTCCGACTGCACCCATTCCTACCAGAGCTTCTCCACTGACGAGCACGGTGCCACCCCCAGCAGGCACGGCATCAACAACCACCCGACTAGAGGCGATCCTCGAGGAGGAAGAGGAGGAGGGCGATATCACATCCTGGGTGCCTTGCCTGAGTCTCACTCTCAGCAGGACCTTGGATGAGCCATGGGGACGAACGCAGTTTTCTTCGCCAGATGACTGCTTGAGAGCATGGATGTAATATATTTATTTCCTGTTCTGCCTAGCCTTTGTAAGATAGCGATGTAGGACCGCTGGTCGATGAGAGCACGGAGAGTGCGCTAGTAGAATAAATGATCTTGTATGATACAGTTTCCGCATGTATCCTGTATAATTAGATCCTGCTTGTATAATTAAATCCCTTGTGTAATATATTTGGCTGCCTTGTCTTACCTTGTCCGGGGGAAAATTTTGTTTGGGAATTTATTTTCTGATATTTGATTATTTTTCCTTGGTGTTATGCAAATACCCCAGAAAGAAAATGCATCGTCCCTGGACCCGTTCTATGCCAACTCAACCTGAGAACAACTCTGGACAAATGGGAAATAATTTTACCCAAGGGCAGACTAGTCAGCAGAGCAGTGAATCAGCTTTCTCACAAGTATGCCGCCTATATGAGCAGAGTCAGCAACAGCATCAGGAGATGATGCAGCATTTGATGAACATGGGAAATCAACAAGGACAACCACAACCCAGGTCCAAACTGTCGGAATTACAAAAGACCCGCCCAACGGTCTTTACGCACACTGACAAGCCACTAGAGGCAGACGACTGGCGTCGAGACATGGAAAGAAAATTAGTTATTGCCAGTGTACTGACCAGGAAAAGGTGCTGTACACGCCACACTATTTTTCTGGAACGGCTGCTTCGTGGTGGGAAAACTTATGTCACACCCACCCTGACGGAGCAAATATGACATGGGAACAATTCAAGGAAAATTTCCGAGGAGCGCATATACCAAATAGCATTATGAAACTGAAGAAGAGGGAATTTGAGGATCTCAAACAGCGAAGCTCCACAGTATCTCAATATCTGGATCAGTTTACTCAGTTGGCCCGGTACGCCAACGACGAGTATATGACAGAAAACAAAAAGATGGAGAAATTTCTCGACGGACTTATTTCGTCGCTAAAATGCCAGCTGATGGTTCATACCTTTCCAGACTTTAAGACACTGGTGGATAAGGCTATTATCTTGGAAAATGAACACCGCAATATGGATGAGGCCCGCAAGCGCCGCATGAACCAGTCAGTACAGGTTCGCAACAACAGACCTAGGAATGATGTTCAAAAGCCAGTAGTAACCCGACCAACAAATACAACTCCACCACAGAACCGCAGTGCATTCCACAATAGGACCAAGGATACAAACTTTTACCCTGGAGTCACCTGTTACTCCTGTGGAGAAGCAGGGCACTATGCTAAACAGTGCCCAAAACAAGGAAACAACCCTCCCAAAGCCAACAACAACAATGGCCGTGGTACGACCAACGCTCCGCGACGCAACAACTTCAACCCCAATAACAACCACAAGCAAGGGCATATCAACCACGTGACTTTTGAGGAAGCTCAGAACGCACCGGATATCGTGTTTGGTACGTTCCCCGCCAACTCAGTAGATGCTACAATTTTATTTGATTCCGGAGCTTCCCACTCTTGCATTTCTAAAAGATTTGCCTCGAAGAATCAGTTTCCCTTTTTGCCGTTACAAAATTCCATGGTTATTCAGTCCCCGGGATCAAAGCAAAATACTCAATGGTACTGTAAGGATGTGAACATCGAAATTGAAGGAATGGGATTCCTAGCCAATCTCATCGTTCTAGACGCAGTTGATTTGGACATTATTCTGGGAATGGATTGGTTAACCACCAACAAAGGATTCATAGACTGCTACAACCGTACGGTAACTCTTACCAATTGCCAAGGAAAGACAATAAAAGTGGGTACAAGGAAGATTGCCACATCCCAAGGGAAATTAAATCAAGTGGATACGAAGGAATTAAGTAAGGTCCCTGTAGTCTGTGAATATCCTGATGTATTTCCTGAAGAATTACCAGGAATGCCACCGGACCGCGAGATTGAGTTCGTTATTGAACTAGCACCTGGAACGACACCCATATACAAGAAACCGTACCGTATGGCCCCAACAGAATTGGCAGAATTAAAGAAGCAAATTAAGGAGTTGATGGAGAAAGGTTACGTACGACCCAGCTCGTCACCATGGGGTTCGCCAGTTTTATTCGCCAAAAAGAGGGATGGTACCCTACGGCTGTGCATTGATTACAGGGCACTTAATACGGTCACTATCAAGAATAAATATCCACCGCCCAGAATCAACGACTTATTTGAACAGCTAGCAGAAGCCAAAGTCTTCTCGAAGATAGACCTGAGATCAGGTTATCATCAGTTAAAAATTCGGACGACAGACATACCTAAGACGGCGTTCACGACCAGATACGGATTATATGAATTCACAGTGATGCCATTTGGTTTAACCAATGCCCCGGCATATTTTGTGCATCTCATGAACAAGGTTTTTATGAAATATCTGGATAAATTTGTGGTGGTATTTATCGATGACATACTTATTTACTCTAAGACGCCTGAAGAACATGAGCAGCATCTTCGGATAGTACTGGAGGAGTTAAGAAAACATCAGCTATACGCCAAGTTCAGTAAATGTGAATTTTGGTTGAGAGAAGTTGGTTTCCTTGGGCACGTATTGACCCAAGACGGAATCGCTGTAGACCCGGGAAAGGTAAAGGATGTGTTGGAATGGAAGCAGCCCACAAACGTGACGGAAGTCAGAAGTTTCCTCGGTTTAGCGGGCTATTATCGAAGGTTTATTGAAGGGTTCTCCAATATAGCCAGACCCATGACCCAGTTACTCAAGAAGGACAAGAAGTTCGAATGGACTGAAGCTTGTGAAAAGAGTTTTCAGGAATTGAAAAAGAGGTTAACAACATCACCAGTTCTGGTCGTGCCCGATGTGCACAGAAATTTCGATATATATTGTGACGCATCCGGGAAAGGCCTTGGATGTGTGTTAATGCAGGAAGGAAAAGTAGTGGCTTACACCTCAAGACAGCTTCGGCGACATGAAGAAAATTACCCCGTTCATGATCTGGAACTCGCTGCAGTAGTACACGCACTCAAAGAGTGGCGACACTATCTTCTGGGGAACCGATGTGAAATATACACGGATCATAAAAGTCTTAAATATATTTTCACGCAGCCATAATTAAATTTGAGACAACGGCGTTGGCTTGAGCTAATTAAGGATTATGACGTAGGAATTCACTATCACCCAGGTAAAGCCAATGTTGTGGCAGATGCCCTCAGCCGGAATCCATACGCTGGAAATGGCAGTGTACAACTCTCGCAACATGTGCTCAGCCAGGAGTTTGCCAAGCTCAACATGGCCCTAGTCACGGAAGGAACCATTTCCCAGTTGGAAATAAAACCAACAATAGAGGACCAGATCAGAGAAGCCCAGAAGGGGCACCCAAGTATTGAAGGGATTAGAAAGAAGATGAAAATGGGCAGGGCGCCCGAATTTATGGAAGACAGCCAAGGGGTCATTTGGTTTGGACAGAGACTGTGCGTACCAAACATTGAAGATTTAAAACAACAAATAATGGCAGAAGCACACACCACTCCATATTCCATTCATCCCGGAGGGACCAAAATGTACAAGGATCTACAAGAGAGATTCTGGTGGCACGGGATGAAAAGGGATATAGCCATATATGTGGCATGTTGTGATACATGCCAACGTGTGAAAGCGGAACACCAGAGACCAGCAGGGTTATTGCAACCAATTAAGGTGCCTGAATGGAAATGGGATAGGATTGGAATGGATTTTGTTGTCGGCTTGCCAAGATCACGACATGGGAATGATGCTATCTGGGTAATAACAGATTCGCTGACCAAGGTAGCACATTTCATTCCGGTAAAAACCACCTACTCAACACAGAGGCTAGCCAGGCTGTATCTATCCAGGATTGTTTGTCTACACGGGGTACCCAAAATAATTGTCTCTGACAGAGGCACCCAATTTGTCTCTAGATTTTGGGAACACCTACAGCAAGCCTTAGGCACGCAATTGGCTTTCAGCACTGCATACCACCCACAGACCGGAGGACAGACAGAGCGGGTAAATCAAATATTAGAGGACATATTGAGAACTTGTGTGCTTACCTACGGAGTCAGTTGGGAGGATAGTTTGCCTTATGCAGAATTCTCCTACAACAACAGTTATCAAGCTAGCCTAAAAATGGCGCCGTTCGAAGCATTATACGGACGACGATGCCGAACCCCATTGAATTGGTCTGAAACCGGAGACAGCCGAATTTTTGGACCAGAAATGCTAATAGAAGCAGAAACCAAAGTAAAGCTTATTCAGGACCGACTAAAGGCAGCTCAAAGCCGACAGAAGAGTTATTATGATCAAAAACACCGCCAGGTCCACTTTGAGCCAAATGACTACGTATACCTTAGAGTATCCCCGACAAGGGGGCTACAGAGATTTAAGGTTAAGGGGAAACTAGCACCAAGATTTATTGGACCGTTTAAAGTAACCGCAAGAAGGGGCAAGGTTGCCTATCAACTAGAATTACCGGCAGAATTATCAGATGTCCACGATGTGTTCCATGTATCCCAGCTTAGGAAATGTGTTAGCAACCCGGAGAAGCAGATCCAGCACCAGGAGTTGGATCTTCAACCAGATCTTACCTATCGGGAACGTCCCATAAAGATTTTGGAGGAGTCTGAACGGAGAACCCGACAGAGCGTAATAAAATTTTGCAAAGTTCAATGGAGTAATCACACCGAGGAAGAGGCAACCTGGGAAAGAGAAGATCACTTAAGGACTGAATATCCGTACCTGTTTGAGGGACAGCTGGAATCTCGGGGACGAGATTTTTCTGAAGGGGGTAGGTGCTGTCACACCCCAAAAATAGTTATTTGGAATTTTGAATACTTTTCAAAATTTTAGCTAAGATTTTAAAATTTTCTTGGAGGGTTCTGTTTGAAGGGTGGACTTATTTGATTTAATTGTTTTGGAGGTTTTCAAAAGTTTTTCTCTCTAAAGAATCTTTGGTTTTTAGCTATTTATTTTCAAAGGCAAAAATCCTTTTCACCCCTTCTAATACCATAAAACTTCTCCAAATATTTTCTGTCACTCCAAAATTTTCCTCTCAAGTCATGCACACCTTCTGTGGTATTATTCAACTCCTTCCCACTCCACAAAAATATTCTTTCTAGATATTCTAAATTCCAAAAGTGGAATTTGAATTAATCATAGTTTCTTGACATTTACAAAGGAACTATATTTTCTATGACTCTTCTGCCTCTACCAAAATTATTCCTACATATATATGGTACCCTCAACCCATTCCTCCAAAAACATTTGGTCCCACAGTTCAAAAATTTCAAACCAAATTCAATTCAAATTTGGTCCAGAAGTCATATTTCTGCCCCAAACCATTTCCAAACTTCACCAAAATTCTTGGCCTCCTGGCAAACTCATTTTTGAGTAACAACACACCACCACACAAGACCCCATGATCAACCAAGTTGTTTAAGACCTCAAATCATTTCATCAAACAGTTGGCGGGCATACTGTTCCACACTGAATAAAAATTCAGTTAACTGAATTTCGGCCGACAGGGACAGCGATGCCGTGCATCCTTCGTCTTCCTCTTCCGCACGGCAATGTCGCCCGTTTTCATTACCGCAGCTCCCCCTGGCCCAGCACCCAGCCACTCCACTCCGGTGAGATGGCATCGGGCCGGTGCAGCCTCCCCGGGCTCGTCCACGGCGGAGCCGAGCGGAACGCCTCGGCCATCAATCGCTCCTTTACTCCACTTCAGCGCTCATACCTACCTCCCTGCACACGCGTCATCTTCCTTCGCCTCTACGCGCAAAGGACACACCGGCCACGCCGCACGGGGCCCGTTTGACAGTCGCCGGAGCCGGCCGCTCCGCCGCGCCCGTGCGGACAGCACACCGCAAACGTGTCAAGCAGGCACGAGCTCGTCCACGCGGAAGCATCGGACGAACACCACGGACCTCTTGAATGCTCCATCGCCCAGACCACCGGCCAGAACCAACCTCGGTGACCTCATTAACTCCGGCGATCTTCACCCGCTTCGGCTATCTTCGGACCGCCTATAAAAAGGGTCCCCGAGCCCCTCTAGAGCGAGCACTCGCCTCCACCACCACCCACACTCCCTCCTGACCACCCACCAGGCCCCGAGGGAGTCATCTTCTCCCTCTCCGGCCACCGCTCCGCCGCCTCTGTCCTCGAACCGAACCGAGCACGTACACCACCAGAGCAGCCCAAACTCCGTCGATCTTCCCCTTTTCCACCACCATGCCGAATCCCTAGATTAATTTACCTTTCCGAGCCCTCTCCGACGAGCCACCACCTCACCCGAATCTTCGTCCGCCGGCGACGAGCTCACCGCCGTTCAGGTGACCGCCGGTGGCCACCTCCACCACCCCTGGATGCGGAAGTCCACGCTGGTCACTTTGCGACCAGCGCCGGGCCCTGAGACCCCGGCGATCGTCGCCGGCGATCGCCGCCGCTTCTCTGTACTCGCGCGCGAGCGCGTTCAAATTTTAAACCTGACGGGTGGCCCCCACCCGTCAGCTCTCTCTCTCTGTTTCCGTTTTAAGTGGAAGCGCACTCTGCGCTTTACGTCTTCTACTCTGGAAGACGCACTCGTATCCGAAACGTTTTCTTTTAAAACAACTCAGGGACTTCTGTTTTACAGAAAAACCCCTGGTTTTGAAAAGCTAATAACTTTTAAAATATAAATCCAAATGAGTTGATTCTTTTTGCTAAAATTTTCTTTTATGCTCTAGTTTATTTTAAGATTTATTTAAAAATATTTTGAGAACTTTTTCTGTTCTGTGTTTATTGTCTTATTCGAATTCAAATTTGAATTTTTCAGAAAAAGAAGAAGGAACTTTTGCTAGGATTTCTGAAGGGTTTTCTCCTGATTACTTTGGACAAGGCAAGCATTATTGAACTTGAGTTATGGTGTTGCTTCCTTGCATGGTTACATAAAATGGTAGTGCATCATATACGTTGCATGTTATATCACATGTGCATGCATGGTCAAGTCATGTTTGTTTTACCTTGGCTTGCATGTCACACTAGCTTGTCTAGCATGCAAATGGTTACGTGAGGGCAGAGATGCTGCTGCTGGTTGGGACATGCTAGTAGGCATGGTCCTTTGTGACACAGTGGTGTCATGTGGTACTGATGAGGAACACTGGTGTTATTTTTTGACAATACCTCCTGAGTCTGCCTAGATCGAGTCTTGCTCTATACACCTAGCTGTACACCGTGCTGCCACGGGTCCTTCCGAAAGGAAGGTACGGCCTAGTAAGTTGATAACCCCTGTACGGGTGCACGCCACACAGATACTACGATGAAGGTTGTAGCCTGTCATCGGGTCAGGGGCATGGGTGTTTCCGGTTGTAGCCGAGAGGGGGGCACCCCTTGTAATCCGCGCGTTTAATAGTGATCCCATGCTTTTCGGAGGTTGTAGCCTCCCTGACTTAAGGTTTCTGGAGCGATGCTCTGGGTGAGTCCAGGCATCCGGTCGGTGTGTATGCGTCAGGCGTGTTTTCAACCTAAAGTCCGTATTGGGTATTAGTCAGTACACGGTACTGGCTAAGGAAAGCCCATACGCGTGGGTAAAGAGTACACCCTCTGCAGAGTTATATCTATTCGAATAGCCGCGTCCACGGTCAAGGATTGAGTTGGGTGGGTCAAGTATCGGTCTCGGTGTCAGTCTCTGGAGGAAAAATAAACTACTTGAGCATGTTATGTTTGCAGGACTTTTTCTTTGTCACAGTCAGTATATTATCATAAATTTATTCATGGTGAATATTATGCTTATGGACTAACCTTGTGATTTTATTATTTTCGAGAGTGTCTCAGGGGCTGGCTAGACTACCCCGGACACTCGCTTTTCTTTTAAAGTCCTTTTGAGGCGTCCCTCGAGTGTCAGGCGGTTTATCTCGCCACTACTCTTGTGGACACCCACTGGCATTTCTTTTAAAGTCCTTTTGAGGCGTCCCTCGAGTGTCAGGCGGTTTATCTCGCCACTACTCTTGTGGACACCCACTGGCATTTCTTTTAAAGTCCTTTTGAGGCGTCCCTCAAGTGTCAGGCGGTTTATCTCGCCACTACTCTTGTGGATACCCAACTGGCATTTCTTTTCAAGTCCTACCGTGATGTCGCTTGATATCCGACTGGCATTCCTTTTATTTATTTATTTTATAATATAGTGACCAATATTTATTTTGAACTAACCATGTTTCATCATGCCAAGTCTTGATATTTGTTGCATGCATATAGTATTTCATCATGGCTTTCGCTTTAGTATACCTTATGTTCATAATGTTTGCGAGTACATTCAAAGTACTCACTGGCTTGTCCCTGGCTATTTACTTGGCCAGACTTGGAGGAGGACGAACCGTTGGAGGAGAATTGCGCTAGCGAGGCCGACGCTTAGAAGGTTTCCAGTCAGCACACCTGTGTCTTGGAGTCTATCACTTGTACCATCCGTCAAGCTTCCGCCACACCCATAAATTAGTCAAGCCTCACACTGACGCTTGACCCTATGCTAGTATATCAGTGTTGAGTTCCATTACCCACTGTCATATTCCACCCGCCTAGTACGTTGAAATGTTGTAATAAACTATTGAGTCACCCTGACTCAACCCCGTGTAATATTATTGTACTGGTTATCTATATCAAGGTTGTCCACTGGCTGTGCTTGGGAGCTAGTGTGACTTAAGGCTATTCTGTGATTTATTTCTCAGAAATGAGCCTGACATGCATCCACTTCCATAAACCCCAAAGTTATCCCACATGAGTCCACCATACCTTCCTATATGCAGTATTTACCTGCCGTTCCAAGTAAATTTGTATGTGCCAAACTCTAAACCTTCAAATGAAATTATGTTTTGTATGCTCGAACCGCTCATGTATCAACTAGGGTTGTCTATATCTTCCATGCTAGGTGGGTTATTCTCACGATGAGTGGACTCCGCTCGTCATTCATGAGAAAATGGCTGGTAACCGGGATGCCCAGTCCCATGCTCAAAACCATAATAATTAAACAAAACTCCCTGAGGGCTGTTGTTGGTTTGGATGGTACCCATTGTTTCAGGCTAGCCATGGAGTGTGCTTGTTGGTGGTTGGGGGAGTATAAAATTTACCATTCTATTTGAGAACCGCCTATAATGTGCGTATCATGGAAGATATCGAGATTCTTGGTTGATATGTTGACAATGAAAGTATACCGCTCAAAATATTATTCATCTCTATTTCAAAATTGAGCTCTAGCACCTCTACAAATCCCTGCTTCCCTCTGCGAAGGGCCTATCTATTTACTTTTATGCTGAGTCGTCATCCTCTTATAAAAGAGCACCAGTAGGAGAGCACCTCTGTCATTTGCATGTATTACTATTAATTTGCATTGAGTATGATCATGACTGGATCTCTTTTACCATGAATTACAATGTCTAGTCAGTCCTTGATCCTTAAAGGTGCTCTGCATTTATGATTTGTGGTCTCAGAAAGGGCTGATACGTCTCCAGCGTATCTATAATTTTTGATTGTTCCATGCTATTATTAATGAAGTCTTGGATGTTTAATGGGCTTTATCATAAACTTTTATATCATTTTTTGGACTAACCTACTAACCCAAAGGGCCAGTCTAGATTGCTGTTTTTTGCCTGTTTCAGGATTTCGCAGAAAAAGAATATCAAACGGAGTCCAAACGGAATGAAACCTTCACGAGAGATATTTTTGGACAAAATCACGCATGCGGAGCTTGAGAACCACGTCAGGGGATCAATAGGTGGCCCACGTGGGTGGGGGCGCCCTCCTTCCCAGGGCGCGCCCCCCTGCCTCGTGGCACCCTCGAGCGTCCCCCGGTGCCCTCCTTCTTCCTATATAAGTCTACGTACCCAAAACCTTCGTGGACAGAGAGAAAACCCTAATTCCATCGCCGTACCTTCTGTTCCCGTGAGATCCTATCTTGGAGCCTGTTTCGAAGCTCCACCGGAGGGGGATCCATCACGGAGTTCATCATCATCATCATCATCGCCCTCACAATGAGTTGTGAGTAGTTTACCACAGACCTTCGGGTCCATAGCTAGTATCTAGATGGCTTCTTCTCTCTCTCTCTCTAGATCTCAATAAAAATTTCTCCTCGGTCTTCGAGGAGATCTATTCGATGTAATCTCTTTTTGCGGTGTATTTGTCGAGATCTGATGAATTGTGAGTTTATGATCAAGGTTATCTATGAAAGATATTTGGTTCTTCTTTGAACTTTTTATGTGTGCTCATAATATCCTTGCAAGTCTCTTCGAATTATTGGTTTGGTTTGGCCTACTAGATCTATAGTTCTTGCAATGAGAGAAGTGCTTGGCTTTGGGTTCAATCTTGCGGTGTCCTTTCCCAGTGACAGTAGGGGAAGCAAGGCACATATTGTATTGTTGCCATCGAGGATAAAAAGATGGGGTTTATATCATATTGCTTGAGTTTATCCCTCTACATCATGTCATCTGGCTTAAGGCGTTACTCTGTTCTTATGAACTCAATACACTAGATGCATGCTGGATAGCGGTCGATGTGTGGAGTAATAGTAGTAGATGCAGAATCATTTCGGTCTACTTGTCTCGGACGTGATGCCTATATACAATGATCATGCCTAGATAGTCTCATAATTATTCGCTTTTCTATCAATTGCTCGACAGTAATTTGTTTACCCACCGTAGAATATCGCTATCATCAGAGAAGCCACTAAAGAACACTATGGCCCCCGGGTCTATTCTCAACATATCAATCTACATCTACTTTACTTTTATCGCTTTTATTTGTTGTTCTTATAAACTAAAAATACCAAAAATATAAACTATCATCTCTATCAGATCTCACTTTTGTAAGTGACCGTAAAGGGATTGACAACCCCTTATCGCTTTCGCTGCGAAGTTCTTATTTGTTTGTGCAGGTGCGAGGGACTCGCGCGTGGGGTCTCCTACTGGATAGATACCTTGGTTCTCAAAAACTGAGGGAAATACTTACGCTACTGTGATGCATCTCGCTTTCCTCTTGGAGGGAATACAACGCAAGCTCGAGAAGTAGCAGGAAGAATTTCTGACGCCGTTTCCAAAGAGGCTTACGCAAAAGTCATATACCAAGTACCTATCACAAACCCTTATCCTTTGCATTACATTTATTTGCCTCTCGTTTTCCTCTCGCCACTTCACCCTTGTCGTTTTATTTGCCCTTCTTCCGCCGTGTGTTTATCGTTCACTTGCTTCTTGTTTGCTTGTGTGCATTGGATTGCTTGTTTGTCATCATGTCTAGCACACCTATCATTATCAACACTCCCAAGAGTGAGTTCCTTAACTTTAAACAAAGGGAGGAAAAAAACTTAAAAGATGCCTGGTATAGAATTTGCAATGCTCAAAATAGTTCCAATAGGAAGCTTTCCACTTCCGTGCTTCTTGGCAATTTTTATGTTGGCATAACTCCGTGGAATAGATTTATCTTAGATACCATTACCGGAGGGAATTTCTTGGGTAGCCACACCGTTGATTCTTATAATGCTATGACAGAATTATTTGGCTCACCACCTCTTATGCTTAATGGGACCGTTTTAACTTTGGAGCATGTTATGCAAAGGTTAGAAATCATTGAAAACAAAGTTGCTACGGTAGAATTGGTATAGAACTTGGATAGAAAAATCTATAATGAAATGACCCAATATGGATCAAAGGTAGGAGTTGTTTTGAAAAATCTTAAGGAAAAGGAGCCCATAGTTAAAGAAAAGCTAGATCAGGATTCGACTAGAATCTATAAGCTTGAGGATATTATCACTAATGTGGGTTCTTCTCTTTCCACTATAAAAACTACTCCAAATACCTCTACCACTAAATTATCCAAGTTCATGTATGTCCCTAAAGACAAAGGTGAAACGACTAGAACTGCGGATCTCAAATCCATAAGTGTTCACCGTAATTTTCTTACTTTTGCAGGAGACGCTTTTGACACTTTAGAATTTCTTGATTTCTTGCCGAAGAGTTTATTATTAATAGGGACAAAGAAGTGCCTAAGAATCATAAGTGCTTAATCAAAGAATTGCCTTCCAAAGATGGCAATACCTAGTTTTATCTTGTATCGTGCCTAGCTAGGGGCGTAAAACGATAGCGCTTGTTGGGAGGCAACCCAACTTTATGTTTTTTGTTTTTGTTGCTGTTAGGGAATAAATGTTGCATCTAGCCTCTGATTAGATGTGGTTTCATGTTTTGTTTAGTGTTTGTGCCAAGTAGAACCTTTGGGAAGACTTGTGTGAAGTTTATGTGATCTTGCTGTGAAAAAACAGAATCGTTAGCGCTAGCTAAAGTAGTCTTTAGATTTTACTGGAGCATGCTTTTTAGTTGATTATTTTTGCAGATGATTGGTAGGCAAATTCCGCAAATTTAACAATTTAGATTGAATTTTTTGGTGTTCCAGAAGTAGGCAAAACCTGCAGATTACTACAGACTATTCTGTTTTTGACAGATTCTGTTTTTCGTGTGTTGTTTGCTTATTTCAATGCATCTATGAGTAGTATTGGAGGATATGAACCATAGAGAAGTTGGAATACAGTAGGTTTAACAGCAATATAAACAAAGAATGAATTCATTGCTGCACCTTTGAGTAGTGGTTTGCTTTCTTATACTAACGGAGCTCACGAGAATTTTTGTCTAAGTTTTGTGTTGTGAAGTTTTCAAGTTTTGAGTATTGCTTTGATGGACAAAGGAACAAGGAGTATCAAAGGCCTAATCTTGGGGATGACCATGGCACCCCAAGGAATTCAAGATAATCTAAAGCCTAAGCTTGGGGATGCCCCGAGAAGGCATCTCCTCTTTCATCTTCATCCATCGGTAACTATACTTAGAGCTATATTTTTATTCGCAACATGATATGTGTTTTGCTTGGAGCGTCTTGTATAATTTGAGTCTTTGCTTGTTAGTTCTCCACAATAATCCTTGCTGGACACACCTATTTTAGAGAGTTAAATATGGCCTAGAAATTGTTAGAACACTCTATATGCTCCACTTATATCTTTTGAGTTGAATAGTTTTTGCTCTAGTGCTTCACTTATATCTTTTAGATCACTGTGGTGGTAATATTTTGTAGAAATTGTTGAACTCTCATGCTTAAATTATATCCTTTTGAGAGTCTATTCAAACAGCATGGTAATGTGTTTAGGCTAAAGAAACTAGTCTTCACATGATAGACATCCAATGTCAATGTAGTAAAAAAATCACACCAAGTGCATTGAATAGAATGAGATGTTGGATGCTTGATAATTGTTTTGAGACATGAGGATAGTGATATTAGAGTCATGCTAGTGGAGTTATTATGAAATTGAGAAATACTTGTGTTAAGGTTAGTGATTCCCGTAGCATGCACGTATGGTGAACCGCTATGTGACGAAGTTAGAGCATGAGGTATTTGTACAGTGCCAACCTTTGTGTGGAGGTCGGGAGGGGGGCGATGGTTAACTCCTACCAACCTCCCCCCTAGGAGCATGTGTTGATTGCTTTGTTTTGATGACTCGTAGATTTTCATAATAAGTATATGAGTTCTTATGACTAATGTTCACCCCATGGATTATACGCATTCTCACCCTTCCACCATTGCTAGCCTCTCTTGTACCGCACAACTTTCGCCGGTGCCTTAAACCCACTATATATCCTTCCTCAAAACAGCCACCATATTGTTCCTCAAAACAGCCACCATAACTACCTATCATGGCATTTCCATAGCCATTCCGAGATATATTGAAATGCAACTTTCCACCGTTCCGTTCATATGACACGCATCATATTGTCATATTGCCATTTCATGATCATGTAGTTGACATCGTATTTGTGTCAAAGCCACCATGCATAATTTTTCACACATGTCGCTCTTGTTTCATTGCACATCCCGGTACACCACCGGAGGCATTCATATAGAGTCATACTTTGTTGTTGTAGAATCGAGTTGTAATATCAAGTTGTAATGAAAGTGTGATGATCATCATTATTAGAGCATTGTCCCATGGGAGGAAAGGCTAAATCTATAAAGCCCCTCCGCAAAAAAAAGAAAAAAAAAGAAAAGAAAGGCCAAAGAAAAAAAAATAAAGGCCCAAAAAAAGGGACAATTGCTACTATCTTTTTTCCACACTTGTCCTTCAAAGTAGCACCATCTTCTTCGTTGTAGAGAGTCTCATGTTTAGTCACTTTCATATACTAGTGGGAATTTTCGTTATAGAACTTGGCTTGTATATTCCAATGATGGGCTTCCTCAAGTGCCCTAGGTCTTCGTGAGCAAGCAAGTTGGATGCACACCCACTAGTTTCTTTTGTTGAGCTTTCATTCATATTTAGCTCTAGTGCATCCGTTGCATGGCAATCCCTACTCACTCACATTGATATCTATTGATGGGCATCTCCATAGCCCGTTGATACGCCTAGTTGATGTGAGACTACCTCCCTCCTTTTTGTCTTCTCCACAACCACCTCTATTCCACCCATAGTGCTATGTCCATGGCTCACGCTCATGTATTGCGTGAAAGTTGAAAGGTTTGAAAAGATAGAGTATGAAAACAAGTGCTTGTGCATGATATGAATATTTTGTGTGATGAAGAGGGAGCATAGCCAGACTATATGATTTTGTAGGGATAACTTTCTTTAGCCATAGTATTTTGAGAAGACATGATTGCTTTGTTAGTATGCTTGAAGTATTGTTATTTCTTATGTCAACATAGACTTTTATCTTGAATCTTTCAGATCTGAACATTCATGCCACAATTAAGAGAATTACATTGAAAACTATATTGGTTAGCATTCCACATCAAAAATTCTTTCTTTGTCATTTACCTACTTGAGGACGAGCAGGAATTAAGCTTGGGGATGCTTGATACGTCTCCAGCGTATCTATAATTTTTGATTCTTCCATGATATTATTTATGAAGACTTGGATGTTTAATGGGCTTTATCATACACTTTTAAATCATTTTTGGGACTAACCTACTAACCCAAAGGCCCCGTCCAGATTGTTGTTTTTTGCCTGTTTCAGGGTTTCGCAGAAAAAGAATATCAAACGGAGTCCAAACGGAATGAAACATTCGCGAGAGATATTTTTGGAGAAAATCACACAAGCGGAGCTTGAGAACCACATCAGGGGATCAAGAGGTGGCCCACGAGGGTGGGGGGCGCGCCCCCTGCCTCGTGGCCCCCTCGAGCATCCCCCGGTGCCCTCCTTCTTCCTATATAAGTCTACATACCCCAAAACCTTCGTGGACAGAGAGAAAGCCGTAATTCCATCGCCGTAACCTCTTGTTCCCGTGAGATCCCATCTTGGAGCCTGTTCCGGAGCTCCACCGTAGGGGGATCCATCATGGAGTTCTTCATCATCATCATCATCGCCCTCACCATGAGTTGTGAGTAGTGTACCACAGACCTTCGGGTCCATAGCTAGTATCTAAATGGCTTCTTCTCTCTCTCTGGATCTCAATACAAAGTTCTCCTCGATCTTCGAGAAGATCTATTCGATGTAATCTCTTTTTGCGGTGTGTTTGTCGAGATCCGACGAATTTTGAGTTTATGATCAAGGTTATCTATGAAAGATATTTGCTTCTTCTCTGAACTTTTTATGTGTGCTCATAATATCTTTGCAAGTCTCTTCGAATTATTGGTTTGGTTTGGCCTATTAGATCTATAGTTCTTGCAATGGGAGAAGTGCTTGGCTTTGGGTTCAATCTTGCGGTGTCCTTTCCCAGGGATAGTAGGGGCAGCAAGGAAGGTATTGTATTGTTGCCATCGAGGATAAAAAGATGGGGTTTATATCATATTGCTTGAGTTTATCCCTCTACATCATGTCATCTTGCTTAAGGCGTTAATCTGTTCTTATGAACTCAATGCACTAGATGCATGCTGGATAGCGGTCGATGTGTGGAGTAATAGTAGTAGATGCAGAATCATTTCGATCTACTTGTCTCCGATGTGATGCCGATATACAATGATCATGCCTAGATAGTCTCATAATTATTCGCTTTTCTATCAATTGCTCGACAGTAATTTGTTTACCCGCCGTAGAATATCACTATCATGAGAGAAGCCACTAGAGAACACTATGGCCCCCGGGTCTATTCTCAACATATCAATCAACATCTACATTACTTTTATCACTTTTATTTGCTGTTCTTATAAACTAAAAATACCAAAAATATAAACTATCATCTCTATCAGATCTCACTTTGGTAAGTGACCGTAAAGGGATTGACAACCCCATATCGCGTTGGCTGCGAAGTTCTTATTTGTTTGTGCAGGTGCGAGGGACTCGCGCGTGGCCTCCTACTAGATTGATACCTTGGTTCTCAAAAACTGAAGGAAATACTTATGCTACTATGCTGCATCTCCCTTTCCTCTTCGAGGGAATACAAAGCAAGCTCGAGAAGTAGCAAGGGCTAGCGAGATACCATCGTGTTATATTATATCATGATTGTTTTGAGAAAGTGTTGTCATCCAAGGTTTATTATTATTGCTCGCTAGTTGATTATGCTATTGATGTGAGTAGACATGAGACCTGAAAGTTATTGTGAATGTGGTTAGTTCATGATCTTTGCTGTAAACCTGAATGTTGGCTTACATATTTACAACAACAAGAGCAAACAAAGATTGTCAAAGTTTTTCTTTATCACTTTCAGTTTATCAACTGAATTGCTTGAGGACAAGCAAAGGTTTAAGCTTGGGGGAGTTGATAGGTCTCCAACGTATCTACTTTTCCAAACACTTTTGCCCTTGTTTTGGACTCTAACTTGCATAATTTGAATGGAACTACCCGGACTGGCGCTGTTTGTAGCAGAATTGCCATGGTGTTGTTTTTGTGCAGAAATAAAAAGTTCTCGGAATGACCTGAAAATCCACGGAGAATTATTTTGGAAAATATAAAAAATATCTGCGGAAAGATCTACGTCAGGGGGCCCGCACCTTGTCCACAAGGGTGGGGGGCGCGCCCCCTCCCCCTGGGCGAGCCCCACTACCTCGTGGACCCCCTGATGCTCCACCGACGTACCCCCGGACTCCATATAATCACTTTCGGGGAGAAAAAATCAAAGAGGAAGAATTATCGCGTTTTACGATCCGGAGCCGCCGCCAAGCCCTAATCTCTCTCGGGAGGGCTAATCTGGAGTCCGTTCGCGGCTCCGTAGAGTGGAGATCGTCGCCATCGTCATCATCAACCTTCCTCCATCACCAATTTCATGATGCTCACCACGGTGCGTGAGTAATTCCATCATAGGCTTGTTGGACGGTGATGGGTTGGATGATATTTACCATATAATGGAGTTAGATTTATTAGGGTTTGATCCCTAGTATCCACTATGTTCTGAGATTGATGTTGCTATGACTTTGCTATGCTTAATGCTTGTCACTAGGGCCCGAGTGCCATGATTTCAGATCTGAACCTATCATGTTTTCATGAATATATGTGTGTTCTTGATCCTATCTTGCAAGTCTATAGTCACCTACTATGTGTTATGATCCGGCAACCCCGGAGTGATAATAATCGGGACCACTCCTGGTGATGACCGTAGTTTGAGGAGTTCATGTATTCACTATGTGTTAATGCTTTGGTCTGGTACTCTATTAAAAGGAGGCCTTAATATCCCTTAGTTTCCACTAGGACCCCGCTGCCACGGGAGGGTAGGACAAAAGATGTCATGCAAGTTCGTTTCCATAAGCACATATGACTATATTCGGAATACATGCCTACATTACATTGATGAACTGGATCTAGTTCTGTGTCACCCTAGGTTATAACTTTTACATGATGAATTGCATCCGACATAATTCCCCATCACCGATCCAATGCCTACAAGCTTTTCACATATTGCTTGTTGCTTATTTACTTTCTCGTTGCTACTTTTATAAAAACTACAAAAACTCTATCGTTACTTTTATTGATGTTAACACATCTCCATATTACTTTGCTACGAAACTACCTTGCTACAGATACTAAGTTTCCAGGTGTGGTTGAATTGACAATTCAGCTTCTAATACTTAAGAGTATTCTTTGGCTTCCCTTGTGTCGAATCAACAAATTTGGGATGAATACTTTACCCTCGAAAACTGTTGCGATCCCCTACACTTGTGGGTTATCAAGACTATTTTCTGGCGCCGTTGCCGAGGAGCATAGCTCTATTCTTCAAGTCACTTGGGATTTATATATGTTGATCACTATGAAGAACTTGAAGGACTACAAAACCAAGATCTATCCCTCAACTACGAGGGGAGGTAAGGAACTGCCATCTAGCTCTGCACTTGATTCTCCTTCTGTTATGGGTAAATTTGCGACACATACTCCTGCTATTGAATCTGATGTGTCGTATGTTCTTGATGATGCCACTTCTGCTATGTATGATGAGACTACTTCTATGCGTGATAATACTGTGCCACTAGGTGAATGTCTAGATAAACAAATTACTAAGGTTAGGGAGAATGCAAATATTGAAACTGATAATATTTATGAATGTGATGATGAAGCTTCTCCCCCTAGATATGAATTCCCTGTTGTTCCTGAGGGTTATGTTATGGATGAAGAAATAGCTAGAGACTTTATTGCTTGCAATGATAGATATGATCTTAAGAAATCATTAGCTAAGGTGAAAGAAAAGTCCTTGAATGCTAGAATGAAACATGACCCTGCTTTCGCTACTTCACCTATCTTTGTTACTAATAAGGATTGTGATTTCTCTATTGACCCTGAGTTAATTACTTTGGTTAAATCTGACCCTTTCCATGGCTATGAATCTAAAACTGTTGTGGCATCTTACTAAGTTGAATGACATAGCCACCCTGTTTACCAATGATGAAAAGATTCGTTACTACTATATCCTTAAGCTATTTCCTTTCTCGTTAAAGGGTGATGCTAAGACTTGGTTTAATTCTCTTGATCCTAGTTGTGTGCGTAGTCCCTAGGATATGATTTACTACTTCTCTGCTAAATATTTTCCCGCTCATAAGAAACAAGTTGCCTTACGGGAAATATATAACTTTGTGCAAATTGAAGAAGAGAGTCTCCCACAAGCTTGGGGGAGGCTTCTCCGATTACTTAATGCTTTGCCTGATCATCCTCTTGAGATGAACGATATACTTGATGTCTTTTATAATGGACTAACCGATGCTTCCAGAGACCACCTGGATAGTTGTGGTGGTTGTGTTTTTAGGGAAAGAACAATTGATCAAGCTGAATTACTATTGAATAGTATGCTGGCCAATGAAAATAATTGGACACTTCCTGAACCAGCCCCTAAGCCAACTCCAAAGAATAGAGGTGTTCTATTTCTCAGTCATGAAGATATGCAAGAGGCAAAGAAATCCATGAAAGAAAAGGGTATTAAAGCTAAAGATGTTAAGAATTTAGCACCTATTGAAGATATGCAAGAGGCAAAGAAATCATCGCACATGTCCCGAATACCGTATGCGGTGCCACATGTTATTTATCACACACATGTTAACATAAGGAAACATATGTGTAACTTACTAAGCATCACACACGAGTACTCGCAGATGCATCGTGTGTGATACTCCTAGCCACCTCAAGCAACTAGTTTGCATTTCTCAAAGTTTTTTGTACAAACTGAATCACACACGAACTAACTATAGTAACTGTCTATGTTATAATTTCTCATCGCAAATAGTTCATTCGAGTGGGATGTTTGCTTCGTATCACACACATCTTGTTTACACAAATCATTTGTTTTCTTTTGGCTCATCGCGAAAAGTTCATCTATGTGAATTGTATGCCGCATATCACACACATCTTGTTAAGTTGAACCATTTTTGTTCTCTTCCCTAATCAAAAACAGTTCTTCCGAGTGAATCTTATGCCTTATATCTCACACACCTTGATCTGGCTGTCTGTTTCTGTTGCATTCCCTAATAGCAAACAGTTCATCGGAGGGAACTGTATGTCGTATATCGTACACACATTGATATGGCTGCCCGTTTCTGTTGTTCTGTCTAATCGCAAACAGTTCATATGGATCAACTGTATGCCTAGCATCGCACACGTAACTAAAATCTGAATCGTGTTTGATGCCTCTGCCATCGCAAATGTTTTGCATCTTTTTGACGGGTTTTTTACATCCCCGTTTACGATTAATGCATCATACACAGTTTCATCAAAGGGCCTCTGGTCGTAGTGTCGTGTTAGCAACATCCTGCAGTAGTGATGCCGTCATGAAATGAGAGGACCTTGAGCAGAAAGGCAAGGATTTGGCCTCCGAGTTGACCTCAGCGATCAAGGAGGCGAAGACATAGGCGTGAAGCCACCAAGCAGAACTACGCCAAGTCAGGCTTATTGTGGATGGTAAGCCGTACTTACTACAAAGTGTCTTTGGTGGTAACAGGTTTGCTTTGCTGACGGGAGTATCGCGTTCGCCAGGCGTGTTTGCAGACCGAGGAGTGCAGTGGATGCGATAAGGTACTTTGCATCCAGGAGGGCAATGCCGAGCATAAGTTGTTTTGGGCGCAATTCCAGGCACCCGAGCACCATCCCCTCCTCAACAACCAGATGGTGTAGTTGATGGAGTTGCACCAGATGGCGGAACCGGCCATGAAAGACCTCTGCATCAAGTTGTGTCCTTCAAAGCTGTTGTCGAGCAACTACATTGGCTTGGTGCGCAAGTTGCGTGACACCGCGCCCCGGATTGACCTCTAGAAGCGCGACGTATGCATCTAGGGAGCTTGGATGGCCTTCGGCAAGACCATGGTGCACTGGCCAAAGATCAAGCCCGCTGAGATGGCCACCAGACCCCCACCTCCCGGGAAGGAGCATAGGCGCCCCGAGCAATATTTTCCCATCATGATGGATGGTGCTCGGGCGGTAGAGGCCCAATGCTCAAAGGATATAATTTATGAATAAATGTACTGTTGTTTATCTGAGGAGTTTGAAATTTTTGTTCTTTATAATGCAGTTCGTTGGCATGGGGTATCATGATTTGTTTGTTTATTTTGGCTCCTTTGCGGTCGTTTTAAACTGAAAGTTACCAGTCATCGGCTTCAGCCCCCTTGTAGATACTACAAGGGGTGTTTTCTTCCTTCACATTGTAACCCTTAGTTGACGTCTCGTTGCCCGGGGGCGGTAGTGTGTAAGGGAAACAAGGCAATCAGATTATGCAGGTTTAGTGCTTTCACTTACCCATAGGAGCTTGACTACATGAGCTAGTGATTAGCCCCAGTGTTTTGTGATGTTTAGGTGTTCCTAGGTTGATACCATTATCACTTGGTTTGTGTGACAACAAACCCTTTGTATGACACGACAAAACCTCCATCAATTTTTAGTTTAACACTTATCATCGGATCGCCGACTCATTCTCGCTTATTATGACAGTCAGTTTTCGGCTTTCTCCACTAAGGTACTTAACCAGGCTAGCTAGAAGTACAATAGCAGTGGTTCTCCCCTTACCCTCCTAGCCGAACAAAGCGGAACGTAAGAGGGCAAACATAGGAGTCGGGCAACCCAACTATTGACCCAAGACATAATTCGGAACCTGTTCATATAATGCAATATCCGAGACGCCAAGCACATGAGATGAAAACAGTGCCGGCATGATGCTTGGCACGAGTTTTAGTAGAGCCCCCGGTCTATTAGCCGATTGCATCTGAAGAAAGCGTGTATCGAACTAGTTTGTTTCACCATTGAATATCGGAAAGAGATATGCACCATAAAGGACTGCAATGGTACTATAAACGATCTTCTTTATTTCCGATGAATACGTGATGTCTAACCGTACAATACGAACTATCAAAGAAACTGTTACAGATACATTAAAAATAAAATTTATAGAGGGCCTCCATGAGAGGTTTGACATCCCTACTGTGCCCTATTGCACATGTGCGCCTTTGCTCTTTGAGAGGGTTCCATAGAGGAGATAGTGATCGGCAGGCGGTTCCTTGAAAGATGGTCTTGAGAAGTCGTTGTAGTATTATGGCTTTATGTTGGTTAGGTCCTAGATGGTTCCTTCTTGTGGTCTGAAGACATACTTGACCATGGCTCGGTCAAGCCGAACACTTAGCCCTTGGATAGTTTGCCCCCACAGCCGCCCATGGTATTTTAAGCACGAATTTATGCGCCTGAGGCACGTACTTCACGGCTGGGAGGGTCGTGCTGTGGGGAGTGTCTCCCTATTCGGGTTGAGCGTGAGAAGACTTTGGAAGCTGTGATGTAGCTTGGGCTCATTTGTGCGGGCTCCGTGTCTTGATGGCGGACTGGGTCTTCAGTGCCTCTTCGCATGTCTGGACTTCAACTACCAGAGTTGTTGTGTGCTCCTAGGTTTGGAGTGATCCCTCGGTGTTACCGTTAACGGTGATGACATCCTTAGGTCCGGGCATCTTAAGCTTCAGATATGCATAGTGGGGGCAACGTTGAAGCAAGATAACGATGTTCAGTCGAGGAATGCTTGATAACCACTCCTGAAAGGGATGATGTTGAAGATCAAGTCCTCGCTGCGGAAGTTGTCGGGCGAGCCAAAGACAACCTCCAAGGTGATGGCTCCCATGCAGCGTGCCTCGACGCCTGGTATTACTGCTTTAAAGGTGGTGTACTGGGTTTGATCCTTGATGGATCAATTCCCATCTTCCCCATTGTATCTGAGTAAATCAGATAGAGGATGTTACCTCCATCCATGAGGACTATAGTGAGGTGGTATCCATTTATGATGGGGTCGAGTACCAGGGCCCCCATTCCTCCGTGATGGATACCGGTCGGATGGTCTCTTCGATCGAAGGTGATCGAACAAGCTGACCATGGGTTATACTTCTAGGCCACTGGTTCTACGACATAGACGTCCCGAAGTGCACGCGTCCTCTCCTTCTTAGGTATGTGCATGACATAAATCATGTTCACATCTTTTAACCTCGAGAGGGAGCTGTTTTTGGCCTCTATTGTTCGGCCAGTGAGGTTCATCATCGTCCTCGCTGTGGGGGGCCTTGCCTTGTTCCTCGGCTATAAGCTTGTCGACCTGTTTAATCACCCAACAGTTACGGTTGGTGTGGTTGGCGAGCTTGTCTGAGGTGATGTGGATCTAGCAGGGCCTATCTAGGATCTTATCCAGTGCGGTCATGCCGTCTCGGTACCTTTGGAGGGCTTCTTCCATGGTCCTGATTTTGGATTGTTGAATCCGGCATTTACTGTCGTATCATCGGCTTCACCGTCGTTGTGCCGATTCTTGTTCTAGTTGTGTCATGGTTTCCCGTTCTCGTCTCGGACTTTGGAGGTTTTGGGGTCTTTGGGATAGTTGCTTCTACGAGATAACTAACTGTCTTCGCCAGAGCAAAAGTGGGTCATGAGGGAGGTGAGGGCCAACATTGTTTTCCACTTGTCTTGGCTGAGCTCGCGAGCTAGCCATTCATCCCGGATGTTGTTCTTGAAAGCGGCTATTGCCTCAGCGTCCGGACAGTCGATGATTTGGTTCTTCTTTGTCAAGAATTGATTCCAAAATTGTCGGGCTGACTCTCCCGGCTGTTGAACAACGTGGCTCAAGTCATCGACATCCAGAGCCAAACATAAGTGCCTTGAAAGTTAGCTCGGAAGGCGTCCTCGAGCTCTTCCCAGCTCCCAATGGAGTTTTCGGGAAGACTATTCAACCAGTGTCGTGCCAGTCCTTTAAGCTTTAATGGTAGATATTTTATGGCGTGGAGATCGTCTCCTTGGACCATATGAATGTGGAGAAGGAAATCTACGATCCACACGGCCGGGTTTGTGGCCCGGTCGTATTATTCAATGTTTACGAGTTTAAACCCTTTGGGGAGCTGATGCTGCATCACCTCATTTGTGAAACACAATGGGTGTGTGGCGCCCCTTGATACGTCTCCAACGTATCTATAATTTTTTATTGTTGCATGCTATTATATTATCTTTTTTGGATGTTTTATATGCATTATTATGCTATTTCATCTTATTTTTTGGACTAACCTATTAACCCAGAGCCCAGTGCCAGCTTCTGTTTTTTCCTTGTTTTTGAGTTTCACAGAAAAGGAATATCAAATGGAGTCCAAACGGAATGAAACTTTATGAGGATTTTTCTTGGACCAAAAGACATCCAGAGGACTTGGAGTACACGCCAGGAGAGCCTCGAGGCGGCCACAAGGGTGTACGGTGCGCCCTGGGGGTAGGGCGCGAACCCCTACCTTGTGGGCCCTTCGAGCGTCCCGTGCCTAGTTCTTCAACCTATATATTCTCAAATATTCTAGAAACGTCAAAGCATCCATCGAAACCACTTTTCCGCCACCATAACCTTCTATTTCCGCGAGATCCCATCTGGAAGCCTTTTTCGGTACTCCGCCGGAGGGGGATTCGACCACGGATAGCATCTACATCAACCCTATTGCCCTTCTGATGAAGTGTGAGGAGTTCACCACAGACCTACGGTTCCATAGCTAGTATCTAGATGACTTCTTCTCTCTCTCTCTTTGATCCTCAATACAATGTTCTCCTCGATGTTCTTGGAGATCTATCCGATATAATCTTCTTTTGCGGTGTGTTTGCTAAGATCCGATGAATTGTGGATTTATGATCAGATTATCTATGAATATTATTTGAGTCTTTTCTGAATTCTTATATGCATGATTTGATATCTTAGTAATTCTCTTCAAACTATCGGTTTGGTTTGGCCAACTAGATTGGTTTTTCTTGCAATGGGAGAAGTTCTTTGCTTTGGGTTCAATCTTGTGGTGCTCAATCCCAGTGACAGTAGGGGACATGACATGTATTGTATTGTTGCCATCGAGGATAACAAAATGGGGTTTTCATCATATTTCTTGAGTTAATTCCGCTACATCATGTCATCATACTTAATGTGTTACTATGTTCTTAAGAACTTAATACTCTAGATGGAGAATCGTTTCAGTCGATGTGTGGAGTAATAGTAGTAGATGCAGGTAGGAGTCGGTCTACTTGACATGACATGGTGCCTATATTCATGATCATTGCCTTACATATCGTCATAACTTTGCGATTTTCTATCAATTGCTTGGCAGTAATTTGTTTACCCATCATAATATTTGCTATCATGAGAGAAGCCTCTAGTGAAACCTATGGCCCCGGGTCTATTTTACATCTTATAAGTTTCCGATCTACTATTTTGCAATCTTTTACTTTCCAATCTATAAACCAAAAACCCAAAAATATTTACTTTACAAGTTATCTATCTCTATCGGATCTAACTTTTCCAAATAACTGTGAAGGGATTGACAACCCCTTTTTGTGTCGGGTGCAAGTTGTTTGATTGTTTGTGCAGGTACTTGGTAATTTGTGCGTAATCTCCTACTGGATTGATACCTTGTTTCTCAAAACCATGGGAAATACTTACTCTACTTTGTTGCATCACCCTTTCCACTTCAAGGGAAAAACCAACGCAAGCTCAAGAGGTAGCAGGAAGAATTTGTGGCATCTTTGTCGGGGATATCTACGCCAAGTCAAGACATACCAAGTACCCTTCATAAATCTCTCATATCTTGCATTTACATTATTTGCCATTCACCTCTTGTTTTCCTCTCCCCCACTTCTAAAATGTTCTCAAAAAACAGAAAAATATTTGCCTTCTTTTCGTTTGCCTTTTTCTCGCTCGATCTTATGTTTGCTTGTGTTGCCATGTGCCCTCTATTTGCTTGCATGTTCGCTTGCTAAAACTCTATTTATGGATCCTTGTCCACTTGCTAATATTTTTAAAAGATCCAATTATATTGAAACAATTTCTAGTGAGTTGAGTGCACTAGATTATCTTTATGAGGTTTTTCTTAAAATTCGTGAATCTGAAATTTTTGATGAAGTGTTGAAAGAAGAAATTTATGAAGTGATTACAATAGCTCCTTGGATAAATGGCATGATTGCAATGATGTTATTACAAATTCTACTAATGTCAATTGTGTTAATGATATGCAAAACCCTAAGCTTGGGGATGCTAATTTTGCTATGTCCACTACTTGTTGCAATGATCATGATTGGGTTGATTCTTCTTATGATCTTGAAAATTTATTTAAGCCCCATGATGACTATGAGATTGATAATAATGTTTGCAATAATATTGAAAGTGGGTTTGGAAGAGTGTCAACTTTAGATCCCACATATGTGGAGAATGTTCAATCTTATGAAATTTTTGATGAAAGTGGGTTTGGAGAGGTCATGACTTTAGTTAATTTTAATCCCACTATTTTGGAAGAGTGTCAACTTCGCATACATGTGGATCATGTTGAGAATATGTTATGTGATAGCTATATTGTTGAATTTGCTTATGATCCTACATGTAATTACTATGAGAGAGGAAAACATGGTTGTGGAAATCTTCATGTTACTAAATTACCCCTCTTCTTGTTGAGATTGATCTTGTTTTCTTCTTCTTCCTTGCATATGCTATGTGGATCGTGTTGAGAATATGTTATGTGATAGCTATATTGTTGAATTTTCTTATGATCCTACATGTAATTACTATGAGAGAAGAAAACATGGTTGTGGAAATCTTCATGTTACTAAATTACCCCTCTTCTTGTTGAGATTGATCTTGTTTTCTTCTTCTTCCTTGCATATGCTAGATATTGCTTGTCTTGATTTGTTTTACTATAAAATGCCTATGCATAGGAAGCATGTTAGACTTAGATGTGTTTGTCTCATGCTCTATGATGCTCTGTGTGTGCTTCAATCCTTGTCTTTCGTGTGAGCATCATTAAAATTATCAATGCCTAGCTAAAATGCTTTAAAGAGAAGTGCTTGTTGGGAGACAACCCGATATTTTTATTTGCTATTTTTCAATAAATACACATTATTACTTCTGTAGTAATTGTGTTTTGGTGTTTTAATTAGTGTTTGAGCCAAGTAAGACCTTTGGGATGGTTACGGTGATCGTTGATTTGATTTTGCTGAAAAACTAAAACTTTTGCGCCCAGTCCAAAAAAATTAATAATTCGCTGGAACGTGAAAACCTTTTGAAATGTTTACACATAATTGATATACAAATTCCCCACGTCTTCCTAATTTTTCAGAATTTTTAGAGCTACAGAAGTATGCGAAGTTTTTAGACTGCTACAAACTGTTCTGTTTTTGACATATTCCGTTTTCTCTGTGTTGTTTGCTTATTTTGATGCATCTATGACTAGTATCAGGGGGGTATGAACCATGGAAAAATTGGAATACAGTAGATATTAAACCAATATAAAATTAGAATAAGATCACAGCAGTACCTTGAGTGGTTATTTTCTTTGTTTTACTAACATAGCTCACGATATTTCTGTTGAGTTTTTTGTTGTGAAGTTTTCATGTTTCGATTAAGGATTTGATGGACTATTGAATAGGGAGTGGAAAAGCCTAAGCTTGGGGATGCCCAAGGCACCCCAAGGTAAAATTAAAGGACGACCAAGAGCCTAAGCTTTGGGATGCCCCGGGAAGGCATCCCCTCTTTCGTCTTCATCCATCGGAAACTTTACTTGAGGCTATATTTTTATTCACCACATGATATGTGTCTTGCTTGGAGCGTCTTGTATGATATGAGTCTTTGCTTTTTAGTTTCTCATAATCATCCTTTCTTTACACACCTTTTATGAGAGACACACTTCAATCGTGATTTATTAGAATACTCTATGTCCTTCACTTATATCTTTTGAGCTAGGCAATTTTGCTCTAGTGCTTCACGTTTACCTTTTTAGAGCACGGCGGTGGTTTTATTTTATATAAATTGTTGAACTCTCTTGCTTCACTTATATTATTTTGATAGTCTCTAAAAACAGCATGGTAATTAGCTTGGGTTATGAATTTAGTCCTAATATGCTAGACATCCAAGGGAGGTATAATAAAAACTTCCATATGATAAGTGTGATTGTTTTGAGATATGAGGATGGTAATATTAGAATCATGCTAGTAGTAAATTGTAGGGTATAGAAAATAATTGTGTTAAGGTTCGTGATTCCCGTAGCATGCACGTATGGTCTCCAAATGTGTAACCGAAACGAAATGCTTTTGTCTTGATTGTTCACCTTTGTGTGGAGGTCGGGGCGCGCGATGGCTAACTCCTACCAACCTCCCCCCTAGGGGCATGCATACTAGTACTTTGCTTCAAGGGCTAATAAATATTTTGCAATAAATATGTGAGTTATTTATGACTAATGTTGAGTCCATGGATTATACACACTCTCACCCTTCCACCTTGCTAGCCACTCTAGCGCTGCGCAACTTTCGCCGGTGCATAAAACCCTCCTTATACCCTTCCTCAAAACAGCCACCATACGTACCTATTATGGCATCATAGCCATTCTGAGATATATTGCCATGTAACTCCATCGTTCCATTTATTATGACACGCATCTTCATTGTCATATTGCTTTGCATGATCATTTAGTTGACATAGTATTTGTGGCGAGGCCACCGTTCATATTTTTTTACATGTCACTCTTGATCATTGCACATCCCGATACACCGCCGGAGGCATTCATATAGAGTCATATCTTTGTTCTAGTATCAAGTTGTAATATCGAGTTATAAGTAAATTAAAAGTGTGATGATCACCATTATTAGAACATTGTACCATGTGAGGTTATCAAAAATAAAATAGGCCAATGAAGCTCAAATAAACAAAAGAGGCCAAAGAAGCCCACCAAAAAAAGAGGCCAAAGAGCCCAAAATAAATAAAAATTAGAGAAAAAGAGAGAAGGGACAATGTTACTATCCTTTTCCTTACTTGTGCTTCAGAGTAGCACCATGTTCTTCATGATAGAGAGTCTCCTATGTTGTCACTTTCATATACTAGTGGGGATTTTCGTTATAGAACTTGGCTTGTATATTCCAACGATGGGCTTCCTCAAATGCCCTAGGTCTTTATAAGCAAGCAAGGTGATGCACACCCACTAGTTTTCTTTTGAGCTTTCATACACTTATAGCTCTAGTGCATCCGTTACATGGCAATCCCTACTCACTCACATTGATATTAATTGATGGACATCTCCATAGTCCATTGATTTACCGAGGTTATGTGAGACTTTCTCCCCACATTTGTCTATTACCACCTTCTATTCAACCCATTATGATATATCCATGGCTCACGCTCATATATTTCATGAAAAGTTGAGAAGGCTGAAGCGCATTAAAAAGTATGAACCAATTGCTTGGCTAATACCGGGGTGGGAATGATTACCTTGTGTTGAGAAGAGGGAGCATAATAAGACTATATGATTTTGTAGGGATAACTTTATTTAGCGATGTTATTTTTGAAGCTTAAAGATTTACTATCTAGTATGTCTGAAATATTATCGTTCTCATGTCAACATAAACTTTTGCTTAAGGCATACGGATCTGAACTCTCATGCCACATTAAATAAGAATTGCATTGTAAATATGCTAGGTAGCATTCCACATCAAAAATTCTATTTTTATCATTTACCTACTCGAGGACGAGCAGGAATTAAGCTTGGGGATGCTTGATACGTCTCCAACATATCTATAATATTTGATTGTACCATGCTATTAAATTATCTATTTTGGATAATTTATATGCATTAATATGCTATTTCATATTATTTTTCGGACTAACCTATTAACCCTGATCCCAGTGCTAGTTTCTGTTTTTTCCTTGTTTTTGGGTTTCGCAGAAAAGGAATATCAAACGGAGTCCAAACAGAATGAAACTTCACGAAGATTTTTCTTGGACCAGAAGACATCCAGAGGACTTGGAGTACACGCCAGGGGAGCCTCAAGGTGGCCACAAGGGTGGAGGGCGCACCCCCTACCTTGTGGGCCCCTTGAGCATCCCTTGACCTAGTTATTCCGCCTATATTCTCAAATATTCCAGAAACATCACAACATCCATCGAAACCACTTATCCGTCATCGTAACCTTCTGTTTCCGCGAGATCCCATCTGGAGGCCTTTTCCGGTACTCGGCCGGAGTGGGATTCAACCACGGAGGGCATCTACATCAACCCTAATGCCCTTCCGATGAAGTGTGAGTAGTTCACCACAGACCTATGGGTCCATATCTAGTAGCTAGATGGCTTCTTCTCTCTCTTTGATCATCAATACCAGGTTCTCCTCGATGTTCATGGAGATCTATCCGATGTAATCCTCTTTTATGGTGTGTTTGTCAAGATCCGATTAATTGTGGATTTATGATCAGGTTATCTATGAATATTATTTGAGTCTTTTCTGAATGCATGATCTGATATCTTAGTAATTCTCTTCGAACTATCGGTTTGGTTTGGCCAACTAGATTGGTTTTTCTTGCAATGGGAGAAGTGCTTTGCTTTGGGTTCAATCTTGTGGTGCTCAATCCCAGTGACAATAGGGGACATGACACGTGTTGTATTGTTGCCATCGCGGATAACAAGATGGGGTTTTCATCATATTCCTTGAGTTAATTCCGCTACATCATGTCATCTTACTTAATGCATTACTATGTTCTTATGAACTTAATACTCTAGATGCATAATCATTTCGGTCGATGTGTGGAGTAATAGTAGTAGATGTAGGCAGGACTCGGTCTACTTGACACGGACATGATGCCTATATTCATGATCATTGCCTTTGATATTGTCATAACTTTGCGCTTTTCTATCAATTGATTGGCAGTAATTTGTTTACCCGCCGTAATATTTGCTATCGTGAGAGAAGCCTCTAGTGAAACATATGGCCCCCAGTTCTATTTTACATATTATAAGTTTTCGATCTACTATTTTGCAATCTTTTACTTTCCAATCTATAAACCAAAAACCCAAAAATATTTGCTTTACAAGTTATCTATCTCTATCATATCTCACTTTTGCAAATAATCATGAAGGGATTGACAACCCCTTTTTGCATTGGGTGCAAGTTGTTTGATTGTTTTTGTAGGTATTTGGTGATTTGTGCGTAATCTCCTACTGGATTGATACCTTGGTTCTCAAAACTCATGGAAATACTTACTCTACTTTGCTGCATCACCCTTTCCTCTTTAAGGGATAAACAAATGCAAGCTAAAGAGGTAGTTGATGGCTTCTCGCCCCTCGTTGGTTACCCCAAGTGGAAGGTTTGAGATGCAGTGTAGCGGTAGTTTTCCCTTGGCAAAGATACCAAGGATCGAATTCCACTGAGACTCCGAGGGTCAACAAGAAGGTGTCAACTGCTAGCGGCGCAACTAGCGATCGACAGGACCTGCACACATATACAAATAACTTTGCTCCCAACGAGTACAGAGAGGTTGTCAATCCCTCCGGCCTTGTCATTTACAAAGGATCAAACGCAAGAGATAATAGTGATAGGTATAACTGCAACTAGTAAGCAAGAACAGGAAAGTAAATAACGGGTGTGATCAGTGATGGTAATATGGACCGGGGTCCCATGATGTTCACTAGTGATGTCTCTCTCCCAAAAGACGATAAAACAGCTAAGCGAGGTAAACAAATTACAGCTGGGCAATTGACAGGATTATGTGCGCAAACCAATGCTAACTATGCTGCAAAGAAAGGTTGAGGCTCAAAAGCATGGGCGGTACGCCAAGGCAAGTAGACCGAAATCCATCTGCATCTACTACTAATCATCTACCTTGAGATATCTATCCAGAACATCTCGCTGGTATTAAGTTGCGAGTCCCACCCATAATGTAAACTCAAAGCAACAGACAACTGCATTAAAAGAACTTTGCGTAAAGTAAACAATCCTTGCACCCGCAAGTACAAGCACCGTTGTTTTCCCCCTTGTGGCAACAGCACATCCCCTAGACTCATGTTTCTGTCACTCAAGCTAGTCATCGAGGGGCATGAACCCACAATCAAGCATAACGTTCCCTCTTGGAGTTACTACCTACTACTCGGCCAAAGCAATAAACAGCAACGGAGAACATGCAAGAATTACTCAAGAACATAAATATAAAAGAGGTAAATCAAATATATTACTCACACACAATCTGAACATAATCTCATAATCCATCGTATCCCAGCAAACTCATCATAGCAACAGCATAAGGATTACATATGTGCCTCGATCATGTAGGGCATCTCACGAGGTCTAATCGGTGAAGAACAAAGAGGGGAGGAGAACATCACATAGCTACTGTTCATGGACCCATGGTCCAAGGGAGACTACTCACAACTCATCCGGGAGGCGTCCATGGTGGTGGAGAAGCTCCCGGTGGTGATCCTCCCCTCCGGCAGGGTGCCGGGAAGAGTTCTCCTGGTGCTCCCGATCTTGGAAGCGCGGCGGCAGCGGAACAGAGATGAGATCGCGAAAAAGGGTTCCGTCCTCGAGGGTTTCGGGACGCGGTGTAAATATATGCCAAAGGGGGGCGTCAGAAGAGGCCAGGGGGGCCCAGGCGCCCTGGCGGTGCGGCCAGGAGAGGGGGCCGCCCCCTCTGGTCGCCTGGAGCCCTGTTGGCCCCCCTCTGGCCCTACTTTGGCCACAAGGAAGCTTCCGGAACGCTGATTTTTGATATATTTTTCCCGGGATTTTTCTGGCAATTTACGTAATGGGAAAACCTGAAATACAAAAACAGCCGAAAACAGAAACTGGCACTGGGGTGCACTGAGTTAATAGGTTAGTCCAAATATGATCAAAAGTGTATGGAAGTGCATAAATATCATAGCAATATCACACAAAAGAGGCATGGAGCAAGCAGAAATTATAGATACGTTTTGGACATATCAACATCCCCAAGCTTAATTCCTGCTCGTTCTCGAGTAGGTATATGATAACAAGCATAATTTTTGTGGTGACATGCTATTAACCATATAAGGACGTTTCACAGTCACATGACAAATGCTTACTGAGATAATGAATCTGTAGTAATTAAGTTGCCTCATGAGAAAATCACAAAGAACTGAAAGTTTTACAATATGATACTGAAACACTCAGTAGATTTGTAGTGAGCATGGTGTGCAAATATGACAAAGTGGTACCTCGCTTGCCCCCTTTAGTGAAGCAAAACATAAATGCAGGGGCACCTCCAAAGTTTAAGTGACGACTAGATACAATGATTTCAGAATAAACGATATCATAATCATGCAAAAGACAATGGTACTTTGGTACAATGCACATTACACTCGGAATGACAATCATGCTCTCAATAGTTGGTGCTTTAAAGAAGGTGGAGACTCTCGAACCGTGGCTTTTGATGGCAAGGTTGAAAACCCGTGGTTGGAAACAAAAACTAAACATGTACCAGAGCTCTTGGTTTTTAAAAACAAAGGTAAAAATTATTTTTGGGGTATGCATATTTCCTCAACGAATGCTAGCAGATAACTCAATTACTTCTCGAGTTGGACAAGTTTCGAGGAACGTCTCCCGCACGAGGACGATCACATCCTCTTAATCTCCTTTGTTTATCACTGCCAAAGTTTTCTGATTTCTCATGAACAAAGTGTGAAGGAGGGTTTGTTTGTTGTATTATTTTTTAATGAGCCGGGCGCACTCTATGCCAGTTCCTTCTCGTATTAGGGGTTTGCACATTAGACATGCAATCCCGGGGTGAAGCTTGTCCAACTTAAAAAGATCATGAATTAACTACTACTTCCTCATGAGCTAAAACAGAGGCACAAAAGAGAAATGCTTTTTTGATTAATTTCGAGATGGTACACGAAAGTCTTCGTTAGGAATGGCAGGTAAATACCATGTATATGAAGGTATGGTGGACTCATATGGCATAACTGGTTTTAAAGGATTTTGGATGCACAAGCAGTCAGTCCGCTTAGTACAGGCGAAGGTTAGCAAAAGACTGGGAGCGACCAACTAAGAGAGAAATGACGGTCATAATCATGCAGAGCGACAAAGCGACATTGAATCGGGCATGGAAGTTATATCGCTACTCAGAAATTAAAGATCATCAAGGCTTGATAGACTTTCTTTACAGTCTTAAATATGCATGATCATATGCCAAGTCAATCAAAATAAATTCTTGGAGGAAGATATCACTAAACCATACCACATCATAGGCAAACAAATCATGTTGGTACTTCAATAACACATTAAGAATCCCCCAGCTATTTGAGACTAACCATAAGAAAACATGAACTACTAAGCACCATTACGCACATAGCATTTTTATCATAGACATATCAACCAGTGCAACAGAAGCCAACTCTCTTAACAAGATAAGCATGATAACTCAAGAGAGTTCCAGCAACCAACTAAACAAAAGCTCTTTAAAAAGAAAAGCATGAAAAATAAGAGCTAAGCATGACAATAGCTATTGAAAGACCAAGAACATACACAGCAAAGATAATCATGAAAATCCTATGTTGTATTCTAGGTTGAAGTGGAGCGTGTTTCTCTCCCACACTAAGAAAGCTGAGTTCCAACTCGTTATGAAAAGCAAGCAAAGCTAAAGGAAACTAAAAGCAAGACGCTCCAAGCATAGCACATAACACATGAAGTGATTAAAATATAGTGGAACGAAAGACGAACTGATAATGTTGATGGAGAAGGGGATGCACGGGCGCATCCCCAAGCTTAGACGCTTGAGTCTTCTTGAATATTTCTTGGGGGTGCATGGGGGCATCCCCAAGCTTGAGCGTTTGACACTCCTGAATCTTTTTATCATCTTCCCTCGCACACTTGAAAACTCCCTTCATACATAACTCATCATAATCTGATTAGCGAGGTTAGTACCCATAATAAAATAATTTTTCCTTGCTGGAAATAAGGATATTCTTGAAGGTCTACTGTTTCTCAAGATTGCCAAAAGGTTTTTGCAAAGAAAAAGCAAGCTCAAGGTTTGCAAAATGAAGGAAAGGCAAAACAGGACAGAATCTGTGAAAAACAGACCAGCAGGTAGTAAATAATTTTTTCGGGGCACTTCTGCAACTCAAATCAAAAAAATCAGAACAGATGCCCGAAAGCAAATTGTTTAGAGCACGCTGTCGAAAACATTCAGACCAAAAAGATGAACTGGTGATTTTATACGAATTTTTCTATCCAAGGACAGAATCTGTTTCCTGGACAGCACGTCACAACTTTTGAACTTTCTTGCAATCAGAGGCTAAACTTGGCACAAAGCTGAAAAGTAAAGATACAATGATTATGCTACTGTAGTAACAAACATCAAGACACAACAAAAACAAAATAAAAATTTTATTCATTGTGGGCTGCCTCCCAAAAGCGCTTTCTTTTATGCCTTTAAGCTAGGCATAATGCAAAAAGATCAAGTTGTATCAATTGAACCATCATCAAGATCATCAAAAAGCTCTTCAATAGTACAACTAGTCTTAAGAGGTCTTTCAAATGAAGGCCTAATAGAGATACTTCTAGGGAGAAGACTAAAAGGAAAAAAATCAAGGGAAGATTCATTTATAAATTTATCAAAGAGAGGTGTTTCTTCCAAAGTCTTCACAGTTTCAACCCCTTTGGCAATAGATGGATTACTTTTGGAGCGGGGAGCCTTTGGAACGTAAACGAACTTAGGCTCCTTCTTTGCCGGAGTTTCTACCTTTTTGGTTTTGATTGAGGAGAAAGTAGTTCCTAGAGTATCAAAGATTTCCTCAATCTTGTCTATCCTAGAAGAATCCAAGTCATGGGATTTGATGGTCTCCAAAGTTTTGAGAATTTTATGCATGGAGCTATCAAGCCTATTCAAATTCCCTTGGATCTTACGATCCAACTCATTTATCTTATTAATGTTTGGCATCTCTAGCTCTATCTTTTCAAGTTTTTTCATAATGTGAGCTAGGGTGATGTCCTCTTGAATGCTAACAACAGGGGGATTTCCAACAAGATTTTCAATAATACAAAGAGATTCCCAAACTGGGGCCTCTATGAAATTTCCATTGATAGCAGAATCTAGAATAAACCTATTCCAAGAAGTAATTCCAACATAAAAATTTCTAAGCAGGATAGTAGTAGATTGCTTCTTGGTGGCTCTTTTTTGAGAATCATTAATTCTATACCAAGCATCTTTTAGACTTTCCCCACCTCTTTGTGTAAAGGTGAGAACTTCTGCCTCACCAAAGACAAAAGGACCAGACATAATGACAAGTAAAGAATGAGATAACTATTTTTGTGATTTTTGATAAAGGACACTAAAGCAAAAACTGAAAGGTAAACTAACAAGACTAAAAAAGCAAAGGTAAAAGATAGCGTGCAACTCCCCTATCTTGAAGAGTGGAGTCCCCGGCAACGGCGCCAGAAAACTTTGCTTGATGGCTTCTCGCCCCTCGTTGGTTACCCCAAGTGGAAGGTTTAAGATGCAGTGTAGCGGTAGTTTTCCCTTGTCAAAGATACCAAGGATCGAATTTCCCTGAGACTCCGAGGGTCAACAAGAAGGTGTCAACTGCTAGCGGCGCAACTAGCGATCGACAGGACCTGCACACAGATACAAATAACTTTGCTCCCAACGAGTATAGAGAGGTTGTCAATCCCTCCGGACTTGTCGTTTACAAAGGATCAAACGCAAGAGATAATAGTGATAGGTATAACTGCAACTAGTAAGCAAGAACAGGAAAGTAAATAACGGGTGTGATCAGTGATGGTAATATGGACCGGGGTCCCATGATGTTCACTAGTGATGTCTCTCTCCCAAAAGACGATAAAACAACTAAGCGAGGTAAACAAATTACAGCTGGGCAATTGACAGGATTATGTGCGCAAACCAATGCTAACTATGCTGCAAAGAAAGGTAGAGGCTCAAAAGCATGGGCGGTACGCCAAGGCAAGTAGACCGAAATCCATCTGCATCTACTACTAATCATCCACCTTGAGATATCTATCCAGAACATCTCGCTGGTATTAAGTTGCGAGTCCCACCCATAGTGTAAACTCAAAGCAACAGACAACTGCATTAAAAGAACTTTGCGTAAAGTAAACAATCCTTGCACCCGCAAGTACAAGCACCGTTGTTTTCCCCCTTGTGGCAACAACACATCCCCTAGACTCATGTTTCTGTCACTCAAGCTAGTCATCGAGGGGCATGAACCCACAATCAAGCATAACGTTCCCTCTTGGAGTTACTACCTACTACTCGGCCAAAGCAATAAACAGCAACGGAGAACATGCAAGAATTACTCAAGAACATAAATATAAAAGAGGTAAATCAAATATATTACTCACACACAATCTGAACATAATCTCATAATCCATCGGATCCCAGCAAACTCATCATAGCAACAGCATAAGGATTACATATGTGCCTCGATCATGTAGGGCAGCTCACGAGGTCTAATCGGTGAAGAACAAAGAGGGGAGGAGAACATCACATAGCTACTGGTCATGGACCCATGGTCGAAGGGAGACTACTCACAACTCATCCGGGAGGCGTCCATGGTGGTGGAGAAGCTCCCGGTGGTGATCCTCCCCTCCGGCAGGGTGCCGGGAAGAGTTCTCCTGGTGCTCCCTATCTTGGAAGAGCGGCGGCGGCGGAACAGAGATGAGATCGCGAAAAAGGGTTCCGTCCTCGAGGGTTTCGGGATGCGGTGTTTATATATGCCAAAGGGGGGGTGTCAGAAGAGGCCAGGGGGGCCCAGGCGCCCTGGCGGCGCGGCCAGGAGGGGGGCTGCCCCCTCTGGTCGCCTGGAGCCCTGGTGGCCCCCCTCCGGCCCTACTTTGGCCGCAAGGAAGCTTCCGGAACGCTGATTTTTTATATATTTTTCTCGGGATTTTTCTGGCAATTTACGTAATGGGAAAACCTGAAATACAAAAACAGGAGAAAACAGAAACTGACACTGGGGTGCACTGAGTTAATAGGTTAGTCCAAATATGATCAAAAGTGTATGGAAGTGCATAAATATCATAGCAATATCACACAAAAGAGGCATGGAGCAGGCAGAAATTATAGATACGTTTTGGACGTATTAGTAGCACCCCTGACCTAGGCCACATCGTGTCGGAGATTAGTTGTCATCCGAGCATGATGTTATTCCAGAGGTCTGCCATTCTTGTCGCGCCAGGCTTGGTAGCCGTCCCGCCTAGCGGGAGTGTGTCCTCTAGATCTGTAGATGGACCTGGTTTGCCCTGGTCTGGCGTCTAGGCCGTGCCGCAGGTCGTGTGGATCCTCTGGCTGTACTAGCTCTTTACCCCTTCGATGAGGGAGTGGAGGTGGGTTTTTGGCTTCTCCAGCTGTCATATCCCGTCCTCGAGGGGGCACTCGGGCTGGTTTGCCAGGGCGCGTCTGGGGGTATGGGCTCAAAGGCCTCGTCGTCAAACTATAGAAGCAATTGTCGCTGTGGGTAGCTTTTGTTTTGGTTATGTCGCTCATTGTCGAAGCCCTCTTCGGCTGCTGAGACCCTCATCCATCTGTCGTTGAGGGTATCCTGTTTGGACTTTAACTGTTGTTGCTTCCTCTTTAGGCTTCGGGCAGTGGCTATGAGGTACCGCTTGAATCATTCCTAATCATGAGGGTCTTTGCGGATGATCAAATCTTCGGCTCGAAGAGTTTCCTCATCCTCGTAAAGAGGGAGGTAATTCCTATCCTCGGAGTCACCAGGGTCCTCAAGATCGCCGTGGTCCTCGGGGTCACCATCGTCATCATGGCCTTCAGGAGCGGTAGGGTGTTGTTCAAAGGTGGCATTGTCGCCAAGCTCCTCCACGTTGTTCGGAGGGGTGGCGTCTCCGGTGCCATTTGTGTCTGTGTTCAGGTTGTCTTCCCTACCCCTTCCACATCCCCTGGATCGCTTTCGATGGCGTCGACGTTTGGATAACTCATTACTGGGATCATTGCCATCCTCCTTAGGGGTGTCGACCATGTATACATTGTAGGTGGAAGTGGCAGTGTACTTTCCCATATTAGGAGTGGTTGGGGAGGTTCCCGTATAGGGCATGGCGTCGATATCCTCGTCCATGTCCTCGACATCCTTGGAGGTGTAGTCCAGCATATCGGTTAAATCTTCGATAGTGGCTATTAAGTGGGTGGTGGGTGGGACGTAAAATTCCACATAGCATGTGTCAAGCTTGATCCGATTATAGACCAAGGACGTGCTGTCAGTGATGCTCATCATCTGGATCCATCTCGTCTAACAGAGAGAGGTCGGCCGGATCCCTCTTCTAGCGTTGTTCGGAGTTAACCTCTGATATGTCAGCACATGGGGTGCGTTCGGCCAGGGCTGACTCCTAGTTCTCGAGTGCTGACATCGGATCTGAGCTCAAAGCTAAATCCGAGATAAGAGCCGGCGCGGAGATTGGGTTGGGAATAAGGTTCGAAGTTGAAGCTTCGGGATTTCCGGGTTTCTCAGCTCAGGCTGAGAACCCAGTGAAGATCATATCACCCTAGGCGTCAGCGACATACTCTAGGTTGCCGAACTGGATTTCCTGGTCCGGGGCAAAACTATTGATCTGGTCAAGGTGACCAATTGAGTTGGCGTGTAGAACAATACCGCCAAACGCAAAGAGTTGCCCGGGAATGAAGATGTCCCCGGTGCGGATACCATCATCAATGACTAAATGATCCATTGATCCTTCGACATCCCACAATAGAACTGTTAATGAAAGCACCAATGTCGGTTTCAAAACCGGCAGATCTCGGGAAGGGGGTCCGCAGTTGTAGATCTTGGATTGATGGGTTAACAAGGAATGCAAGATAATATTTACCAAGGTTTGGGCCCTCTCGAAGAGGAAATACCATACATCCTGCTTGATTGTATTGATATGTATGTATGATGGTTACAGGGTTGATCTACCTTGAGATCGGATGAAGTAAACCCTAGATGAGTAGGATGATGGTTCTAGCCTCTACGCACTAAACCCTCTAGTTTATATAGACACCAGGGGTACCTAAGGTTACACATGGTCGATTACCATTAAGGGATAAATACGCATACTCTATTATCTTGTCCTGGAGGATACGCCAAGTCTTCGGAGGTTTCCTTCGAGAACACGGAATTGCCTATAACTCGGCCTTCTAACGATGGATTAAGAACGACCCACCTGCCTGGTCCATGAGAGATAGGCAGGCAGCCCGGTGACCCCTTAGCCCGGGACACCCTTACCCATTGTGTTTGCCTTCTCCAAACCTATCCTTTACTTACATGTGCAATGCCTTACTTTTCGCTGCTATACTCTTCGAATTGCATGTGTATGGTACTACTTAACTTGTCATAATTGCTAAAGTCTGCCTACAACTAAAATTGGGAAAATGATAGATTTTTATTTGGTCAAGTAGTCTAATCACCCCCTTCTAGACATACTTTAGATCCTACAGAACCCAAACAATGCATTAACACAAAGTGAATACATGAACTCCTCAAATTACAGTCATCCCAGAGATTATCTCAATTACTGTCACTTTGTGGTCTACAGTTCAATAAATAACAGGCGCATAAAACTTGCAAGATAAGATCAAGGACTCAAATATGTTCGTGAAAACATAATAGGTTCATATATGAAATTATGGCACTCGGGGACCTGGTGACAAGCATTAAGCATAGCAAAGTCATAACAACATCAATCTCAGAAAATAATGGATACTAGGGATCAATCCCTAATAAATTGACTCAATTACATAAAGAATATCATCCATCTCCATGTACCTCCAGCATGCCTACGATGAAATGACTCACTCCCGGTGGTGAGCATTATGATGTTGTTAATGATGACGACGACGAGCCCCCCTCACTCTCGGTAGTAAGCATTACGAGGTTGTTTATGAAGAAGGGTTGTTGATGACAACATCGATGAATCCCCCTCTTCAGAGCCCCGAACGGACTCCGGATCTGGCCTCCCGATGAAGAACGGGAGGTGGCGGCGGCTCTATATCACAAAGCACGATGAAACTCTCTCTCTATTTTTTCTCGGAAAGAAGGTACTTATGGACTTGTGTTAGGACACACGGAGGCTCTTGGACCCCACAAGATTAGATGGCGCGCCCCAAGAGGGCGCCCCCTGAGCTTCTGGCTCTCTGGTGGCCCCACTTTAGTAGTTCTTTGCGCCAGTATTTTCTATATATTCCAAAACAATTCTCTTTAAAATTTTGTCCAATTCCAAGAAATTTTTATTTCTGCATAGAAAACAACACCAAAGTAGTTCTGCTAAAAACGGCGTCAGTCTGGGTTAGTTTCATTCAAATCATGCAAGTTAGAGTCCAAAACAAGAGGAGAAGTGTTTGGAAAAGTAGACATGTTGGAGACATATCAAAACCCTCCATGATTTTTACTCCCTATTTTTCTACCGACGCAGACCTCTCTTTCGTAATGATCAAAACTGGAAGCCTTTTCACGTACTCTGTCAGAGGGGGAATTATGCATGGTGGCTATCTCCATCAACTTGAAGGCCATTGATCGCCCGTGAGTAGTTTCCTTTGGACTATGGGCCCGTAGTAGTTGCTCAATGGTTCTATCATTCTTGCTTCTTCATATTGCTTTTTCCTTCATATCGTCGTATTGTTGTTTCCTTCATGTCTTCAGCTTTATCACATGCCATCATTCATAGCGTCCCTACATCTTCTTCATTCACAACTGAGTTGTTGGTATCCCTGGCCTCCAGTCGCAATAGCCCTACTTTGACCATCGTTGCCATCATCACGGATCTCCACAGCTGTGTGTTGTGGCACTCCGTCGCTCCAGCACTTCCCCACAACATTTTGAAAACCTGTCCAATGACGCATGAAGGAACTGCAGGAAATATGCCCTAGAGGCCATAATAAAGTTGTTATTTTATATTTCCTTATATCATGCTAAATGTTTATTATTCATGCTAGAATTGTATTAACCGGAAACTTGATGCATGTGTGGATACATAGACAAAACACTGTGTCCCTAGTAAGCCTCTACTAGACTAGCTCGATAATCAAAGATGGTTAAGTTTCCTAACCATAGACATGTGTTGTCATTTTATGAACGGGATCACATCATTAGGAGAATGATGGGATGGACAAGACCCATCTGTTAGCATATCATATTGATCGTTCAGTTTTATTGCTATTACTTTCTTCATGTCAAATACATATTCATTCGACTATGAGATTATGCAACTCCCAGATACCGGAGGTGCTATCAAATGTTACAACGTAACTGGATTATTATAATGATGCTCTACAGGTATCTCCGAAGGTGTTTGTTCGGTTGGCATAGATTGAGATTAGGATTTGTCACTCTGAGTATCGGAGAGGTATCTCTGGGCCCTCTCGGTAATACACATCATAAGAAGCCTTGCAAGCAAAGTTACAAATGAGTTAGTTGCGGGTTGATGTATTACGGAACGAGTAAAGAGACTTTCCGGTAACAAGACTGGAGTAGGTATGAAGATACCGACGATCGAATCTCGGGCAAGTAACATACCCATGGACAAAGGGAATAGCGTATGTTGTCATAATGGTTCGACCGATAAAGATCTTCATAGAATATGTAGGAGCCAATATGAGCATCTAGGTTCCGCTATTGGTTATTGACCGGAGAGTTGTCTCGATCATGTCTACATAGTTCTCGAACCCGTAGGGTCCGCACGCTTAACGTTCGATGACGATAATGTATTATATGAGTTATGTGATTTGGTGACCGAATGGTGTTCGGAGTCCCGGATGAAATCACGGACATGACGATGAGTCTCTAAATGGTTGAGAGGTAAAGATTGATATATAGGACGATGGTATTTGGACACCATAAGTGTTTCGGGATGCACCGGGTACTTATCGGGTCACCGGAAGGGGTTCCAGGCACCCCCGGCAAAAGATATGGGCCTTATGGGCCAAGAGGGGAAATGCACCAGCCACAAAGGGGCTGGTGCGCCCCTCCCCATATGGGCTGGCTAAATTGGAGAAGGAAAGGGGAAGGAGGGAAGGAGGGAAGGAAAAAGGGAATAGGATTCCCCCTTCCCCATCTTCCCTTCCTACTCCGAATAAGAATAAGAAAGGTGGGTTGGCCGAATTGGAGAGGACCCCAAGTAGGATTCCTCCTACTTGGGGCACCCCCTTGGCTGCCTCCCCTCCCCTCCCACCTATATATACATGGGGAGGGGGCGCCTAGAACATACACCAACAATTGTTAGCCGTGTTCGGCGCCGCCCTCCACAGTTTACGTCTCCGGTCATATTCTCGTAGTGCTTAGGCGAAGCCCTGCGTGGATCACTTCACCATCACCATCACCACTCCATCATGCTGACGGAACTCGTCTACTTCCTCGACACTTTGCTGGATCAAGAGTTCGAGGGACGTCATCGAGCTGAACGTGAGTAGAACTCGAAGGTGTCGTACGTTCGGTGCTTGATCGGTCGGAACGAGAAGAAGTCTGACTACATCAACTACCTTGTCAAACACTTCCGCTTTCGGTCTACGAGGGTACGTAGACACACAACCCCCCTCTCATTGCTATGCATCTCCTAGATAGATCTTGCGTGAGCGTGGGAATTTTTTTGAAATTGCATGCTATGTTTCCCAATAGTGGCATCATGAGCCAGGTCTATGCGTAGATGATATGCACGAGTAGAACACAAAGAGTTGTCGGTGGTGATAGTCATACTGCTTACCACCAACATCTTATTTTGATTCGGCGGTATTGTGGGATGAAGCGTCCCGGACCAACCTTACATGACCACGTTCATGAGACCGGTTCCACTGACAGACATGCAACTAGTTTTGCATAAAGGTGCTTGGCGGGTGTCTGTTTCTCCTACTTTAGTTGAATCAAATTTGGCTGTGGCCGGTCCTTGAAGAAGGTGAAAACAGTAAACTTGATGAAACATCGTTGTGGTTTTGTGCCATAGGTAAGAATGGTTCTTGCTAGAAGCCCGTAGCAGCCATGTAAAACTTGCAACAACAAAGTTGAGGATGTCTAACTTGTTTTTGCAAGGCATGTTGTGATGTGATATGGCCAAGACGTGATGAGTAATACGTTATTGTACGAGATGATCATGTTTTGTAAGATATCTGACAACCGGCAGGAGCCTTATGGTTGTCCCTTTATTGTATGAAATGCATACGCCATGTAATCACTTTACTTTATCACTATGAATTAGCGATAGTCGTAGAAGCAATAGTTGGCGAGACAAGCACGACGCTACGATGGAGATCATGGTGTCTAGCTGGTGACCATGGAGATCAAGACAATGCTTTGGAGATGGAGCTGAAGAGCACAAGGTGATGATGGCCATATCATGTCACATATTTTTTGATTAAATGTGATGTTTATCTTTTATGCATCGTATTTTGCTTAGTACGGCGGTAGCATTATAAGATGATCCCTTAACTAAAGTTCAAGGTAAAAGTGTTCTCCTTGAGTATGCACCGTTGCTACAGTTCGTCGTGTTGAGACACCACGTGATGATCGGGTGTGATAGACTCTACATTCACATACAACGGGTGCAACGCAGTTTTGCACATGCGGAATACTCGGGTTAAACATGAAGAGCCTAGCATGTACAGACATGGACTCGGAACACTGGAGACCGAAAGGTCGAACGTGAATCATATAGTAGATATGATCAACATAGAGATGTTCACCATTGATGACTACTCCATCTCACGTGATGATCGAACATGGTTTAGTTGATTTGGATCATGTATCACTTAGATAACCTCAGGGATGTTATTTTAATTGGGAGTTCACTAGTAATTAGATTAATTGAATCTTATTTGTCATGAACTTAGTCCTGAAAATATTTGTGTATCTATGTTGTAGATCAATAGCTCGCGATTTAGCTCCCTTGTTTTGATATGTTCCTAGAGAAAACTAAGTTGAAAGATGTTAGTAGCAATGATGCGGACTGGGTCCGTGATCTGAGGATTATCATCATTGTTGCATAGAAGAATTATGTCCTTGATGCACCGCTAGGTGACAGACCTATTGCAAGAGCAGATGCAGACATTATGAACATATTAGCAAAGCTCGATATGATGACTACTTAATAGTTTAGTGCGCCATGCTTTACGGCTTAGAACTGGGACTTCAAAAAGATTTTGAATACCACAGATCATATGAGATGTTTCAAGAGTTGAAATTGGTATTTTAGACTCATGCCCATGCCGAGAGGTATGAGACCTCTGACAAGTACTTTTCCTACAAGATGAAGGAGAATAGCTTAACTAGTGAGCATGTGCTCAGAATGTGAGTACTACAATCACTTGAATCAAGTGGGAGTTAATCTTCCGGATAAAATAGTGATTAATAGAGTTCTCTAGTCACTATCACCAAGCTAATAGAACTTCGTGATGAACTATAATATGCAAGAGATAACGAAAACAATTCCCGAGCTCTTCGCGATGAGGAAATTGGCAAAGGTAGAAATCAAGAAAGAGCATCAAGTGTTGATGGTTCACAAGACCACTAGTTTCAAGAAAGAGGGCAAGGGAAAGAAAGGGAACTTCAAGAAGACTGGCAAGCAAGTTGTCACTCCCGTGAATAAGCCCAAAGCTGGACCTAAGCCTGAAACTAAGTACTTCTACTGCAAACGATGTGGTCACTGGAAGCGGAACTGCCGCAAATATTTGGCAGATAAGAAGGATGGCAAAGTGAACAAAGGTATATTTGATATACATGTTATTGATGTGTACCTTACTAGTGCTCATAGTAGCCCCTGGGTATTTGATACTTGTTCGGTTGCTAAGATTAGTAACTCAAAACAGGAGTTGCAGAATAAACGGAGACTAGTTGAGGGTGAGGTGACGATGTGTGTTGGAAGTAGTTCCAAGATTGATATGATCATCATCGCACACTCCCTATACTATCAGGATTAGTGTTAAACCTAAATAAATGTTATTTGGTGTTTGCGTTGAGCATGAACAAGATTGGATCGTGTTTATTGCAATACGGTTATTCATTTAAGTCAGAGAATAATTGTTATTCTGTTTACATGAATAAAACCTTCTATGGTCATACACCCAAGGAGAATGGTTTATTAAATCTCGATCGTAGTAATACACATATTCATAATATTGAAGCCAAAAGATGCAGAGTTGATAATGATAGTGCAATATACTTGTCACACTGTCGTTTAGGTCATACTAGTGTAAAGCGCATGAAGAAACTCCATGTTGATGGACTTTAGGAATAACTTGATTATGAATCATTTGATACTTGCAAACCATGCCTCATGGGAAAGATGACTACAACTCTGTTTTCCGGAATAATGGAGCGAGCTAATGACTTATTGGAAATAATACATACCGATGTATGTGGTCCGATGAGTGTTGAAGCACGCGGTGGCTGTCGTTATTTTCTCACCTTCGTAGATGATTTGAGTAGATGTGGGTACATCTACTTGATGAAACATAAGTCTGAAACATTTGAAAAGTTCAAAGAATTTCAGAGTGAAGTAGAGAATCATCGTCACAAGAAAATAAAGTTTCTATGATCTGATCATAGAGGCGGATATTTGAGTTACGAGTTTGGTCTTCATTTGGAACAATGTGGAATAGTTTCACAGCTCATGCCACCTGGAACACCACAGCGTAATGGTGTGTCCGAACGTTGTAACCGTACTCTATTAGATATGGTGCGTTATATGATGTCTCTTACCAATTTGCCTTTACCATTTGGGGTTATGCATTAGAGACAGCTACATTCACGTTAAATGGGGCACCGTCTAAATCTGTTGAGATGACACCGTATGAACTATGGTTTGGCAAGAAACCAAAGTTGTCATTTCTTACATTTTGGGGTTGTGATGCTTCAACCTAATAAGTTCGAACACAAATTGGAGTGCGTCTCATAGGATACCCGAAAGAAACTATTGGGTACACCTTTGACCACAGATCTGAAGGCAAGATCTTTGTTGCTGAGGACAGATCATTTCTAGAGGAGTTTCTCTCGAAAGAAGTGAGTGGGAGGAAAGTAGAACTTGATGAGGTAATTGTACCTTCGCCCGAATTGGAAAGTAGATCATCAAAGAAAACCATTCATGTGAGGCCTACACCAACTATAGAAGAAGCTAATGATAAAGATCATGGAACTTCGGATCAAGTTTCTACCGAACCTTGTAGGTCGACCAGAACACATACCGCACAAGAGTGGTATGGTAACCCTGTCCTAGAAGTGATGTTGTTAGACAATAGCGAACCTTCGAACTATGAAGAAGCTATGATGATGCCAGATTCCGATAAATGGCTTGAAGCCATGTAATATGAGAGATGATCCATCTATGAGAACAAAGTGTGGACTTTGGTAGACTTGCCCGATGATCGGCAAGTATTAAGGTATTAGCCCAGGGACTAATCTGTGATGAAACAGAAACTTTCCAGGGGCTAGTTTAGAAAAACAGAAAACGCTTCGGTTGGAAATACGCCAACCCAAAGGGAACACGTACTTTGCCCGAAGGCGCTTTCAGAAACCGGTTCGAATACGAGAGGAGAGGCTGACAAGGGGGTCCCACCCGTCAGGTTTGAAATCTCACGTCGACCGAAGCAAACGGCGATCGCCAGCGATGATCGACGGCGATCCAGAGGAGGGCAAGGGTATGGTTGCACTCACGGGACAATTCCGCGTCGGTGGGTGGTGGACTTGGTCGTCGGTGAGCACCACGTCGACGGCGGCTTCCACTGAGGCGGACGACGGTTCGGGCAGTGATGGACCTCGCCGATGAGGGCTGCAGATGTCAAATTGGGGCTCGTGTTAGAAGAGTGGGTGCACTAGGAGTGTACTGACACAGTTTGGGAGGCGGTGGTGCTCTCACCAGAGAGAATCTTGCCGGAGCCCGAAGCGGATCGGGGCGGCCGGAGCTGGGGAAGAAGGCCTCCTCGAGGTGCTTCTAGTGGTTGGGCGCGGCTCTGGTGAGATGGAGGAGTGGTGCTGGGTCGAAGGCGAGCTCGGGGCCCCTATTTATAGTCGGCCCGAGGCGGTTGCCGAGAACGGGATTTCTCTGTTGAGCGATTACGACGAGGTAGTGGTTGGCCTGGAGGTTTAGGTGACTGGGCGTCTGCGGATTGGTCCACTGGTTCCATTCAACGATTAATCTTGGTTCAACTTGGACGATACCCCACGTTTTTGACGGAACGGCCTCATGGGCTCGTCGGCAGCAGAGAGCGCGCTATGTGCCTCTCAGGCCACGGTGACTATGCTGCAGCACGCACGGGGAAGAGGACGGCCACGTGGAGGCTTCAGGTGGTGTGGGCGGTGCTGGACGGCGCCGTATGGCAAGGCTGGCCCCTACTGGCCGCCACGGGCGGTTCTGCCACCGCGGAAGACGCCGGCGCTGGCGAGACATGTCGCCACCGACGCTTGCGCCCGTCCAAACGACCGTGCGGCGCACTGGATAAGAAGGAGGAGCAATGAGCAACGATCCAACAAGGGCACTAGCGAGATTGACGCTGCCGACTGACGAAAACTACACTGACGACTGAAACTAAACACTGAATTCTGAATTTGAACAGGAACAGTGCACGCCAGCTGTTCGACGAAATGTTTTAAGCATGTGGAAAATTCTTCTGGAGCTGGGACTTGGTGAAGTGATATCTTGATGCATCTAGAGGCTGCCTGATTTATCTCAGATTTTTAGGAAGAGAAAAAGAATGAATTTCACCAAAAATGGCAAATCTGGTCCAAACTTGCAGCAAGTAAATTTTGAAAATTTTGAACTATGGACTAGCAGATCTTGATGGATCTTGGTTGAGGGCACTAAGGACTAGCTAGAGGAATTTATTTGGAACCAAAACTCAAAGGAAATCTAGTTGTTCCTTTCTAAATTACTAAGGTCCAAATAAATGGCAGAAAAAGATTTGAGGATAAATTAAATAGAAATAGAATCTAAAAGAGGTTGAAACTTGCTGGAATTGGATGTTAGACTTGACCGAAAGTAGGGAGGTGGGTTTTGGAAGAAAGTTTTCAACATAGGCCATGGCAAGAGAGAAACTTTTGAATGGGAAAGAATGAATCCATAATCCATAGGAATTCTTTTTAATAGAGAGAATTGCAAAAATTTCCAAAAAATTATTTGTGTTGAGCCAACACAAGATGAAAAACCCTCAAGACTAAAAATCAAGGTTGAGAAGAACACATAAAATATTTGTCATAAAAGATTTGAGAAGGAGAGGCTTTTAAAAAAATCAAATAACCTCCTCCCAATTAAAGAATTTGATAAAACCAAATCAAAAAATTTGGAGTGTTACAACACCTACCCCCTTAGGAAAAATCTCGTCCCCAAGATTTCAGCTGATCCTCAAATAGGTGTGGGTACTCTGTCCTTAGAAAATCCTCTCTTTCCCATGTTGCTTCATCCCCGGTGTGATTACTCCACTGAACCTTGAGAAACTTAATTGTTTTCTGACGGGTCCTCCTTTCAGACTCCTCCAATATTTTTATTGGACGTTCCCTGTAGGTGAGGTCTGGTTGCACGTCAATGCTCTCATGAGATACATGCTTCTCTGGGTTGCTTACACACTTCCTCAACTGTGAGACGTGGAACACATCGTGGACGTCTGACAGTTCTTTGGGTAGGTCTAGCTGGTAGGCTACTATGCCTCTTCGTGCAACTACACAGAAGGGTCCAATAAATCGTGGTGCTAGCTTTCCTTTAACTTTGAATCGTTGCAGGCCCCTCATAGGAGATACACGTAGATACACATTTTCACCGGGTTCAAAGCTGACTTCACGATGTTTTTGGTCGTAATAACTCTTTTGTCGGCTCTGGGCTGTCTTGAGTCGATCCCGGATTAGTCTAACCTTCTCCTCAGCTTCCTTGAGCATGTCTGGGCCGAAGATACGACTGTCTCCTGTGTCTGGCCAATTTAATGGGGTACGGCATCTCCGCCCGTACAAGGCTTCAAAAGGTGCCATTTGTAGACTGGCTTGGTAACTGTTGTTGTATGCAAACTCGGCATACGGCAAGCTTTCTTCCCAACTGGTTCCATAGGTGAGAACACATGCTCTTAGCATGTCCTCTAGAATTTGGTTCACACGTTCAGTTTGTCCTCCAGTCTGGGGGTGGTATGATGTACTGAATACTAATTGATTTCCCAGAGCTTGTTGTAAATGATCCCAAAATTTAGAGACGAATTGAGTGCCTCTGTTGGATATTATAGTCTTCGGAACTCCATGCAGACAAACTATACAGGAGAGGTAAAGTTTGGCAAGCTTCTGAGTGGTGTGGGTTGTCTTTACTCGGACGAAATGTGCTACCTTAGTTAATCTATCTTTGATGACCCATATGGCATCATTTCCATGTTGTGACCGAGGTAGTCCGACAATGAAATCCATTCCAATTTCATCCCATTTCCACTCAGGTATCTTGTTTGGCTGTAATAGTCCTGTTGGTTTTTGGTGCTCGGCTTTAATGTGCTGACATGAATCACAACATGCAATGAATGTGGCTATATCCCTCTTCATACTGTGCCACCAAAAAAATTCCTGAATGTCTTTGTACATTTTGGTCCCTCCAGGGTGGATTGAATATGGAGCGGTGTGGCCTTCGGCTAGAATTTGCTTTTTGAGGTCCTCTATATTTGGTACGCAAAGTCTGTCTCTGTACCATAATATTCCCTTATCATCTACGACGAATTCTGATGCCTTGCCCAGACTCACTTTTCTTTTTATGCCTTCGATGCTGGGGTGTCCATGCTGAGCCTTCTTAATCTGTTTCATTAGGGTGGGTTGTATTTCCAAATTTGACACATTGCCTTCAGTGACCATCACTAAGTTGAGTTTGGCGAACTCCTACTGAAATTCAGGTCTCATGTTTTGTAGACTGTCGTTGCCCGAGCTGGGGTTTCGACTAAGAGCATGTGCTACTACATTCGCCTTTCCTAGATGGTAGTGAATGCCAACATCAAAATCTTTCACTAATTCCAACCAGTGCCGTTGTCGTAAATTGAGTTCTGGCTGCGTGAAAATATATTTGAGGCTTTCATGGTCCATATATATTTCACAACGATTTCCAAGCAAAAAGTGCCTCCACTCCTTGAGTGCATGAATGACTGCTACCAATTCTAAGTCATGAGTACGATAATTTTCTTCATGCTTTCGTAGTTGCCTGGAGGCATATGCGACTACCTTGCCTTCTTGCATTAATACGCATCCGAGGCCCTTCCGGGATGCGTCACAATATACTTCAAAACTTTTACGTATGTCTGGTACAACCAATACTGGTGCTGTGGTTAATTTCCTTTTGAGTTCTTGGAACTTTTCTCGCAAGCTTCAGCCCATACAAATTTCTTATCCTCCTTGAGTAACTGTGTCATTGGTTTTGCTATGGTGGAGAACCCCTCAATAAACCTTCGATAATATCCAGCCATTCCCAGGAAACTTCGTACATCTGTTGTGTTGGCTGGTGGTTTCCAGCCAAGTACGGCCCTGACTTTTTCAGGGTCCACGGCAACACCTTCTTGGGTCAATACGTGGCCTAGAAAACCAACCAGTCTTAACCAAAATTCATATTTGCTGAATTTGGCGTATAGTTGATGTTTCCTTTATTCTCCCAGTACAATTCGGAGATGTTCAGCACGTTCTTCTGGCGTCTTAGAGTATACCAGGATATCATCAATAAACACCACAATAAATTAGTCCATAAATTTCATAAACACTTTGTTCATGAGGTGGACAAAATATGCAGGGGCGTTTGTCAGTCCAAATGGCATTACTGTAAATTCATATAATCCTTATCTAGAGGTGAATGTTGTCTTAGGGATATCTTTTGTCCGTTATATCTTATGTCCGTACCTTTAATTGATGATATCCCGACCTTAAATCGATTTTTGAGAAAACCTTGGCTTGTGCGAGCTGGTCAAATAAATCATTTATCCGTGGCATCGGATATTTGTTTTTGATGGTGACCATGTTGAGTGCTTGATAGTCTATACATAATCTCAGTTTCCCATCCTTTTTCTTGGCAAATAATACTGGTGAACCCCAAGGTGAGGAGCTGGCCCGTATAAATCCTTTATCCAGTAATTCTTTTATTTGCTTCTTTAATTCTACCAACTCGGAGGGTGCCATTCTATAGGGTTTCTTGTAAATGGGGGTGGTTCTAGGTGCTAGTTCAGTGATGAACTCTATTTCCCGGTCTGGTGGCATGCCTGGCAGTTCTTCGGGGAATACGTCCGGTAACTCACACACCACTGGAACTTTTCTTAACTCTTAAATGTCCACCTCGTTCAATCTTGGTTGCCGTGATACGGGTCTTTCTTGAGCTGCAACCTTTATCGTCTTCCCGTGATGATGAGTAAGAATTACAGTCCGATTGAAGTAGTCGATAAATCCCTTGTGGTGGTTAACCAGTCCATTCCTAGGATAACATCCATTCCCTTATTTTCCAATACAATGAGGTTTCCCTGAAACTTTAGTCCCTTAATCTCAATAATCACACCTTGGCAGTAACTCTGAGTGATTTGCTTAATCCCGGGGGACTTGATAGTCATGGATTTTCCCAAGGAAAGCATCGAAAAATCATGTTGCAAAGCAAATTTCTTTGAAATGAACGAGTGAGAAGCTCCAGAATCAAACAAAATCGTGGCAAGTATTGTGTTCACAGGGAACGTACCGAGTACAATATCCGGGGCATCCTGTGCTTCCTCCTTGGTCACATGGTTCAAGTGACCCTTCTTGTGATTGTTATTGGGGTTGAAGTTGTTACGCTTGGGTGCTGAATTGTTTCAAATGTTGTTCGGCTTGGGGGGCGAGTTTCTTGGTTTTGGGCACTGTTTGGCATAGTGTCCCTCCTCTCCACAAGCGTAGCAAGTAACAGCTGGGCGGTACGTAAAATCCTTGTCCCTTGCGTGAAAATTTTTGTTCGGGCGTGAGACATTGGTCGTGGATTTGTTCACTCCATTTCTCTAAAAATCAGTCTTGTTCCGGTTGTTGTGAGCATGAGTAGTCTTGTCCCTTTTGCGCTTGCAAATATCCTCCAAGCTGCGGCGGTCATTTTCCAATGTAATAGCTTTGTCCACAAGTGTTTTGAAATCAGGAAAGGTGTGTACAACCAGCTGGCATTTAAGTGCTGGTGCCAGACCATCCAGAAATGTTTCCATCTTTTTATTTTCAGTCATATGCTCTTCATTGGCATAACGAGATAATTGAGTAAACTGACTATTGTACTCAGTCACTGTCATGCTTCTCTACTTGAGGTCATCAAACTCCCTTTTCTCGATCATCATAATGCTTCTGGGTATGTACGCCCCACGAAAACCTTCTTTAAATTCTTCCCATGTGATGTTATTTTCGTTGGAGTGCATGTGTAGGAAATTTTCCCACCATGATGCAGCTGCTCCAGTGAGGTAGTGAGGCGCATAAAGTACCTTCTCACGGTCCGAACATTGTGCAACAATTAACTTCCTTTTAATGTCTCGAAGCCAGTCATCGGCCTCAAGAGGCTTATCAGTGTGAGAGAACGTTGGGGGACGTGTCTTTTGTAGTTCAGACAATTTGGAATGTTGCTGATATGGTTCACGGTGATTTCCCATATTGATAACATGGTTCATCATTTCTTGATGCTGCTGCTGGCTTTGCTCATAAAGGCGGCATACTTGAGAAAATGCTACTTCACTTCCTTGCTGACATGACTGCCCCTGTGTGAAATTGTTACTTGTCGGGTACCATGATTTTCTTCCGGCGAACTTGGCATGGAACGAGTCCAGGGACGATGCATTTTCCACTCTGGGGTTTTTTTTGCAGAACTCATGAGAAAAGCTGAGTGGCAAAAATAAATAATTTTGTAAAGGCGGAATTTTTTAAAGAACTCCAAAAAAAATTCAAGAAAATACTTGATTGCGCATGGAGAAGGACCGCTCAGTACATATCTTACACGCAAGCCGTAATTATACAATACATCACTCAGGATGTGCGTACACATTCCTGACATGTTATTTAGGCTAGTGCACTTCTCCATCCTACATGATGCGCACACAAACTACTTCTCACCAAACCTATATACATATAAACATATCATACAAGCCGATACATCGCACGGCGGCTAGGCACACTCAGTCGGAGATGGTGAAAACTTCCCTAGGCCTGCCGAGGGTAAGACCCAGTGATGCTGGGGACCCAACCTCCTCCTCACTAATAGGCTCCAGGCACGAAGTACTGGGTTGAGGATCTGGTGCGGGCGCGGCAGGTGGTGCAGCTCTGACTGGAGTAGGAGCAATGACTTGGTCAAAGTCCTCAGTGGTAGGCAGGCGGCGAGCGGTGGCTAAGATGGTAGGTGCATAGGATGCTGAGGACGAGACGTAAGTCTGTGGTGGTCTGTATGGAGGAGCTCCCTCCTATTGGCGGAACAACTCTGAACTAAGTCCATACGAGCAGCCACCAAGTCGTCCACGAGGTTATCAAAAGCTGCCTCAAGAGCTTTGAGATACTCAACCAACATTTCAATAGCCTCATCTCTCTCTCCCCTAGGGCAAGCGAACACATAGTGACAAGTGTAGGGCACGTGGCATGGGAGGTAGCGGTAGAGACGAGTCTTCATCGAACGAAGAGCATCCCGGAGACGAGCTATCTCCTCACAGGCAGCCATTTGCATGGCATGCCTCTCCGTAGGCATGGCCCTTCCAACAAATCGGAAGCGGTGTGATTCAGAACATCCTCCCTTGAATTGCACCGCGGCCTGGTGCATAGACACACAGTCGCTGATCTTGTGCTGGTAGAGTGTGAACTCCGGACGAGCTGATGGCCCGATCGCGACCTTGGTGATGGAGACAAGAAGCTTGATAAACCCCTCAGGTACATTGGCGAACACTTGTGACTCACAGTCGCTGCCATCCATCTACAAAAGTAGACAAAAATTCCAAATAGTCAAATCTTAAATTTATGATGACTAACAGAAAATTGCTACAATTGCAAAATGTTAAAATAGCACTTATTACGCTAATAACTGATTAGCGATCGCACCTAGTGGCTTCCTACAGTCAGCCTGGCTCTAATACCAAGGTTGTCAGGACCTGTTCTCCAATAAAACATTTATTGAGAAACCGACCTTTTTATATGACCAGTATAGAAGAATCCTCCTTACTGGTAGACAAATCCTTGATACAGAAATCCAGAAGTACTAAATATTATACAAGGTTGAGCTGAGGCTGCTCAACAACTTATTACAAGCATGCCGATATTGTACATAAAGGCGGATATGACACAAAGGGTATGGTGGCATAACTACTCATTCGTGATAAAAGTGGTGGTGGATATGTCATAGTGAAGTGGGTGACATGACTCCAAAATCTTACAGCTCATCGAGCATCGGAGTGAGGCTCGATGAATTTATTTGGGTAGCGGAAGCATATATAATACAAGTGACCAACTCCAGGATCGTACGGGACTGACTGGGACTCCTCTAGGCGTCGGACTCGCTATCGTACTCCTCATTCATAAGATCGCCTTCGTCAACATCTGGCCAAATCAACAAGCCAGGTGAGCACTTTGAATGTACTCGCAAGACAGTTTGGACATAAGATATAACAAATGCAAACATGATGCACATGAGCAGACTAGTAATGTGCACTCAGATAATAAATTTGCACTGCATGTTAAATAAAAAGGGAAGTCAGGCGGTAGTCCTCCCGAAATCCCAATAAAATAGGTGAAGACCGATCGGGTGTCTGAAGCAACGCCTCGAAGGGTAAAATAAATTAACATGCCGCAGTCAGGCGTCAGGGCGACACCACATAAAGGGGTTATATTGAAACGTAAATGACAGTACTTGCCACTGTCGGACATCTAAGCGACATCTCGAAAAGCGCTTATAATGAAAGTAAATAACAAGGATGCCACAGTCGGACGTCTGAGCGATATCATATAAAGGGCTTATATCGAACATAAATAATAAGAATGCCACAGTCGGACGTCTGAGCGACATCACATAAAGGGCTTATGTTTCGCCATTCGAATTCAAGTAGCTCATGGAGGTAAATCATCTCAAGGAAATACTCGGTACATAATAAACTGGTTAGTCCATCCACAGAAATAACATTCGGCCGAGTTTACCACTCTAGTTCTATGTTTATACACCAGAGACTGTCACTAAGACTGACACAGAGACTAACGTTGAGACGGACGCTGAGACCGACGGTGATACTGACATTGATATGACGATCAAAGTCCTTGACCATGGACATGGTTACTCGAATGGTTTTGACTCTGCAGAGTTTGTACTCTTTAACCACAGCCAACGGATTTCTGTAGTCACAAAGGACTAGTTCCGTTTACGGTATTTTAGAAGAAACACATCTAACCAATACACACCCATTCCACATTCCGCTGCCAGGAATCACCCTAGGCAACGTTCAAGAAAAACTTTAAGATGGGGAGGCCACAACCTCGAATAGCATGGGATCAAATTTATATCGCGCGCTCTAAGGGGTGGCCCCCTCTCGGTCCCAACCGGAAACACCCATGCCCCCTGACCGGATGATGGGCTTTAATCCAGGGCCATGGAACCCTCATCACGGCCCCTCTATTTGGTGTATACAAGGAAAGAGGTTTGCAATTGACTAGACCGCATTCCATGCACAAGACATGTGGCAGCACGAAAAGGAGACGAACGGGAACATGACTTGATTCACGTTAATACTTGAGTTAAACGGTTGACATAAAACTGGCATGCTTCAACAATACCAACTTACAACCTATCATGCCACCACATGATCAGGTTGTCTCACCATCTTATGAACACATCAACTTTCGAAGCTCACTGGTAGCTTATCTTGCATGCAATATAACACTCACAAATGCTTATATAAACATGCCATGAGAAAACTGCTCAAGCAAACATGCAAAGCACTCATCATATCAAAGGTTCAAACATGCTTGCCTGGTTCGGAGTAGTCAGAGTCTAGCTCGGCGAAGTTTGCGGCTCCGTCACCTCCTTCGGTATCTACGTTATAAAATAAATCGGATACTAACGTAAATACCGTGCATGCATAAAAATTGTTCCAAATATTTTTCAAATAAATATGATAAAAAACTAGACAGAAAAATAGAGATGACAGAAAATGAATCAACTCAAAATCATCTTACGTTTAAAAGTTATTAAGCTTTTATCCCAGGGACTAATCTATGATGAAACATAAACTTTCCAGGGGCTAGTTTAGAAAAACAGAACACACTTTGGTTACAAATACGCCAACCCAAAGGGAACTCGTACTTTGCCCGAAGGCGCTTTCAGAAAACGGTTTGAATAAGAGAGGAGAGGCTGACGAGGGGGTCCCACCCGTCAGGTTTGAAATCTCACCGTCGACTGAAGCAAAGGGCGATCGCGGGCGACGATCGATGGCGATCTAGAGGAGGGCAAGGGTATGGTTGCACTCACGGGACAATTCCGCGTCGGTGGGTGGTGGACTTGGTCGTCGGTGAGCACCACGTCGACGGCGGCTTCCACTCTGGCGGACGGCAGTTCGGGCGGTGATGGACCTTGCCGAGGAGGGCTGCAGATGTCAAATTGGGGCTCGGGTTAGAAGAGTGGGTGCACTAGGAGTCTACTGGCACAGTTTGGGAGGCGGGGTGCTCTCACCAGAGAGAATCTTGCCGGAGCCCAAAGCGGATCGGGGCGGCTGGAGCTGGGGAAGAAGGCCTCCCCGAGGTCCTTCTAGTGGCTGGGCGCGGCTCTAGTGAGGTGGAGGAGTGGTGCTAGGTCGAAGGCGAGCTCGGGGCCCCTATTTATAGCCGGCCCGAGGCGGTTGCCAAGAACGGGATTTCTCCGGCGAGCGATTACGGCGAGGTAGTGGTCGGGCTGGAGGATTAGGTGACTGGGCGTCTGCGGATTGGTCCACTGGTTCCATTCAACGGTTAATCTTGATTCAACTTGGGTGATACTCCACGTTTTCGACAGAATAGCCTGACGGGCTCATCGGGGGCAGAGAGCACGCTCTGCGCCTCTTAGGCCACGGTGACTGTGCTGCAGCACGCACGGGGAAGAGGACGGCCACGTGGAGGCTTTAGGTGGTGTGGGCGGTGCTGGACGGCGCCGTATGGCAGGGCTGGCCCCTGCTGGCCGCCATGGGCGGTTCTGCCACCGCGGAAGACGCCGGCGCTGGCGAGACACGTCGCCACCGATGCTTGCACCGTCCAAACGACCGTGTGGCACACTGGATAAGAAGGAGGAGCAGTGAGCAACGAGCTAACGAGGGCACTGGCGAGATTGACGCTGCCGACTGACGAAAAGGACACTGGCGACTGAAACTAAACACTGAATTCTGAATTTGAATAGCAACAATGCACACCAGCTGTTCGACGAAATGTTTTAAGCATGTGGAAAATTCTTCTAGAGCTGCGACTTGGTGAAGTGATGTCTTGATGCATCTAGAGGCTGCCTGGTTTATCTCAGATTTTTAGGAAGAGAAAAAGAATGAATTTCACCAAAAATGGCAAATATGGTCCAAACTTGCAGCAAGTAAATTTTTAATATTTTGAACCGTGGACTAGCAGATCTTGATGGATCTTGGTTGAGGGCACTAAGGACTAGCCAGAGGAATTTATTTGGAACCAAAACTCAAAGGAAATTTAGTAGTTCCTTTGTAAATTACTAAGGTCCAAATAAATGGCAGAAAAAGATTTGAGGATAAATTAAATAGAAATAGAATCTAAAAGAGGTTGAAACTTGCTGGAATTGGATGTTAGACTTGACCCAAAGTAGGGAGGTGGGTTTTGGAAGAAAGTTTTCAACATAGGCCATGGCAAGAGAGAAACTTTTGAATGGGAAAGAATGAATCCATATTCCATAGGAATTCTTTTTAATACAAAGAATTGTAAAACTTTCCAAAAATTATTTGTGTTGATCCGACACAAGATGAAAAACCCTCAAGACTAAAAGTCAAGGTTGAGAAGAACACATAAAAGATTTGTCATAAAAGATTTGAGAAGGAGAGGCTTTTAAAAAAATCAAATAACCTCCTCCCAATTAAAGAATTTGATAAAACTAAATCAAAATTTCTTGGAGTGTTACAGCAAGCCATTGAAAATAAATGGATCTTCAAGAGGAAGACGGACGCTGATGGTAGTGTTACTATCTACAAAGCTCAACTTGTCGCAAAAGGTTTTCGACAAGTTCAAGGTGTTGACTACGATGAGATTTTCTCACTCGGAGCGATGCTTAAGTCTGTACGAATCGTGTTAGCAATTGTCGCATTTTATGAAATCTAGCAAATGGTTGTCAAAATTGCATTCCTTAATGGATTTGTTAACGAAGAGTTGTATATGATGCAACCGGAAAGTTTTTGTCAATCCTAAAGGTGCTAACAAAGTGTGCAAGCTCCAACGATCCATCTATGGACTGGCGCAAGCATCTCGGAATTGGGATATACGCTCTGATGAGGTGATCAAAGCATATGGTTTTATACAGACTTATGGTGAAACCTGTATTTACAAGAAAGTGAGTGGGAGCTTTGTAGCATTTCTGATATTATATATGGATGACATATTGTTGATTGGAAATGATATAGAATTTCTGGATAGCATAAAAGTATACTTGAATAAGAATTTTTCAATAAAAGACCTTGGTAAAGCTACTTATGTATTGGGCATCAAGATCTATAGAGATAGATCGAGATGCTTAATAGGACTTTCACAAAGCACATACCTTGACAAGATTTTGAAGGAGTTCAAAATGGATCAGTCAAAGAAGGAGTTGTTGCATGTAAGGTGTAAAGTTGAGTAAAGACTCAAAACCCAACCATGACAGAAGATAAAGAGAGAATGAAAGTCATTCCCTATGCTTCAGCCATAGGTTCTATAAAGTATGAAATGTTGTGTACCAAACCTGTTGTGTACCTTGCCATGAGTTTGGCAAGGAGGTACAATAGTGATCCAGGAGTAGATCACTAGACAGCGGTCAAAATTATCCTTAGAGGACTAAGCAAATATTTCTCGGTTATGGAGGTGATAAAGAGTTCATCGTAAAGAGTTACATTGATGCAAGCTTTTACACCGATCCATATGACTCTGAGTCTCAATCTTGATACATATTGAAAGTGGGAGAATTAGCTAGAGTAGCTCCATGCAGAGCATTGTGGACATAGAAATTTGCAAAATACATACGGATCTGAATGTGACACACCCGTTGACTAAACTTCTCTCACTAAGCAAAACATGATCACAACTTAGTACTCTTTAGGTGTTAATCACATGGCAATGTGAACTAGATTATTGACTCTAGTAAGCTTTTGGATATTAGTCACATGGCGATGTGAACTATGGGTGGTAATCACATGACTATGCAAACTATCGGTGTTAAATCACATGGCGACATGAACTAGATTATTGAGTCTAGTGCAAGTGGGAGACTGAAGGAAATATGCCCTAGAGGCAATAATAAAGTTATTATTTTATATTTCCTTATATCATGATAAATATTTATTATTCATGATAGAATTGTATTAACCAGAAATTTGATACATGTGTGGATACATAGACAAAACACTGTGTCCCTAGTAAGCGTCTACTAGACTAGCTCGCTAATCAAAGATGGTTAAGTTTCCTAACCATAGACATGTGTTGTCATTTGATGAACGGGATCACATCGTTAGGAGAATCATGTGATGGACAGGACCCATCTGTTAGCATAGCATATTGAACGAGATCACAAGCATAGAAAGCATCATCAAAAAGGGATATTTCAAACGAATCAAAGGGATCATAGCAATCATCTTTCGGTAAGCACGAAGGGAAATTAAACAATGTATGAGTTGAAGAGTTACTCTCGTTAGAAGGTGGGTACGGGTAGCGAATCCGCTCTTCCTCCTTTTGTTCTTCGCTCTCCTCATCTTTTTCATCCAATGAGCTCACAGTGTCATTAATTTCTTCTTCCATAGACTCCTGTAAAATATTAGTCTCTTCTTGGACAGCGGAGTAGTCCTCAATATATGGTTTAACATAGGCATTAGAAGCATAATTATCATAACAATATTTAAATATGGCAAAAAATTTAGATTTGTAAAGAGTAGCATCATACTTTTCAATCAAAGAAGCAATTTCATAAGCACCCTTAAAAGCAACAAATTCTTCAATTTGTTGAACATCATAGTAACTATAAACACCCTTAGCATACGAAGATACGATTCCATTATCACTAAACTCACATTGGTAGGGAAGGTGTTTCGTAGGGTCTTCAGAACAACAAGTAAAATCATAAAATTCACATAAATTCCAAGCATAACATTGCAAACGATGAATTTGATCTCGTAAAAGTTTTCCTTTTTCATATATGCGGTGTCGCACATAACAAGCATGCTCATCTAAAGATTTTCCCTCAACTAAGCTAGTTCGGGTTTCAGCCCGAGCACATAGGGATCGAAGATGACCCAAGTAATAAGCTTCAGTAGTGTGATAGCTTTTGAGTGGTTCTTCAACCATTGGTTCAGTAGGTTCCACTGATTTTTTTTGGTATTTTACGTTTCCTACCCATAACAAAAGATAGAAAACAACTTAGAACAGCAAATAAAATTTACTTAGTGATAAAGCAAACAAGCAAACACGACAATATTCACCCCACACTATTGCTCCCCGGCAACGGCGCCAGAAAAAGGTCTTGATAACCCACAAGTGTAGGGGATCAGTTGTAGCCTCTTTCACTAAGTAAGAGTGTCGAACCCAACGAGGAGCTAAAGGTAGAACAAATATTTCCTCAAGTTATATCGACCACCGATACAACTCTACGCACGCTTGACGTTTACTTTACCTAGAACAAGTACGAAACTGGAAGTAGTTTGTAGTTTTTGTTGGATAGGTTTGCAAGAATATAAAGAACGCGTAAATAAAAACTAGGGGCTATTAAGATAAAGAAACAATAAAGTTAATATAGCGAATGTGGAAAAGTGGTGGTAGGAGTTGAGAAATTGCCCCTACTACGTTACTAGACCGATAGCAAGTTTTATGTGGGAGAGGCCACTGCTAGCATGTCATCCCTTACTTGGAATTCTATGCACTTATGATTGGAACTATTAGCAAGCATCCGCAACTATTAACGTTCATTAAGGTAAAACCCAACCATAGCATTAAGATGTTTTGGTCACTCTTCAATCTCGTATGCATCAATTTCTTCGCTAGGTTGAAGCTTCTGTCACTCTTGCCCTCCAATATGTAGTCCTATCAACATACAACTAACCCTATGGTGTGACCTACGCGCGCGCTCATATGATCGGCACCAAAGGACAGCAACATAACCACAAGCAATTTGAATCAATCGTAGCAGTTCACCAATCACTGATAGGACAACGAAAATCTACTCAGACATCATAGGATGGCAACACATCATTGGATAATATTATGAAGCATAAAGCACCATGTTCAAGTAGAGGGTAGAGGGTACAGCGGGTTGCGGGAGAGTGGACCGCTGTAGACAGATGGGGGAAGGTAATGGAGATGTTGGTGAAGATGACGGAGGTGTTGGTGTAGATCGCCATCACACGATGATGGCCCCGGTGGCACTCCGGTGCCACCGGAAGCGAGGGGGAGAGAGCCCCCTCCTTCTTCTTCTTCCTTGACCTTCTCCCTAGATGGGAGACGGGTTTCCCCACTAGTCCATGGTATCCATGGCGTGGGAGGGGCGAGAGCCCCTCCGAGATTGGATTTGTCTCTCTGTCTCTCTCCGTTTCTGCGTTCCCAGATTTTGGCCCTTCACCATTTCTTATATTCCTGGAGATCCGTAACTCCGATTGGGCTGATTTTTTTACATGATTTTTATCTGGATATTAGCTTTCTTGCGGAGAAAGAAGGGCATCAACCACCTTACAGAGTGGCCACGAGGGCCAAGGGCGTGCCCCCTGCCTCGTGGCCCACTCGGGTATCGTCTCATGTTGGTTCCTCTTCCCAAAATTCACATATATTCCAACAAAAATCTCCGTCCATTTTTATTCCGTTTGGACTCCGTTTGATATGGATATTCTGTGAAACAAAAAACATGCAACAAACAGGAACTGGCACTGGGCACTAGATCAATATGTTAGTCCCAAAAAATAGTATAAAAAGTTGCCAAAAGTATATGAAAGTTGTACAATATTGGCAGGGAACGATCAAAAATTATAGATACGACGGAGACGTATCACATAGGAATGCAACGAGAAGAGTGTGCCTACGTACCCTCGTAGACCGAAAGCGGAAACATTGTATTAACGCGGTTGATGTAGTCGAACGTCTTCACGATCCAACAGATCCAAGTACCGAACGTACGGCACCCCCGTGTCCAGCACACATTCAGCTCGACGACATCCCTCGAGCTCTTGATAGAGTAGAGGGACGAGGGATACTTCCGTCAGCATGACGGTGTGGTGACGGTATTGGTGACGTGATCTGCATAGGTCTTCGCCTAAGCACTACGACGCTATGACCGGAGGAGTAAACTGTGAAGGGGGGCACCGCACACGGCTAAGAAACAACTGTTATGCCTTTGGGGTGCCCCCTGCCCACGTATATAAAGGAGGGGGAGGACGAGGCCGGCCCAATGGGGGCACGCCAAGAGGGGGGAGTCCTACTAGGACTCCGTTCCCAGTAGGATTCGCCCCCCTCCTTCCTTCCAATGGAGAGGGAAAAGGGGAAAGGAGGGAGAAAAGGGGAAAGGAGGGAGAGGGAGAAGGAAAAGGGGGTCGCGCCCACACCCCTTGTGCAATTCAGATTGGGCTTGGGGGCGCCACCTCCTCTGGCTGCCTCCCTCTCTCCACTATGGCCAAATAGGCCCATTAACTTCCCCGGGGGGTTCCGATAGCCTCCCGGTAATCCCATAAATCCCTGAACCTCTCCGGAACCGTTCCGGTGTCCGTATACAACCTTCCAATATATGAATCTTTACCTCTTGACCATTTCGAGACTCCTCGTCATGTCTGTCATCTCATCCGGGACTCTGAACAAACTTCGGTCACCAAAACACATAACTAAACGATCATTATGCTAAGATAATGGATGGGCCATGTCCATCACACAAGGTGTTCCTCCGGTATTAGGGACTTGCATAATCTCATAGTCAGAGGAACATGTATAAGTCATGAAGAAAGCAATAGAAACAAAACTAAACGATCATTATGCTAAGATAATGGATGGGCCATGTCCATCACATCATTCTCCTGATTATGTGATCCCGTTCATCAAATGACAACGCATGTTTATGGTTAGGAAACTCAACCATCTTTGATTAACGAGCTAATCTAGTACAGACTTACTAGGGACACTGTGTTTTGTTTATGTATCCACACATGTATCAAGTTTTCGATTAATACAATTCCAGCAAGAATAATAAACATTTATCATGATATAAGGAAATATAAATAACAACTTTATTATTGCCTCTTGGGCATATTTCCTTCAGTCTCACACTTGCACTAGAGTCAATAATCTAGATTACATAGTAATGATTCTAACACTCATGGAGTCTTGGTGTTGATCATGTTTTCCTCGTGGAAGAGGCTTTGTCAACGGGTTTGCAACATTCATGTCCGTATGTATTTCGCAAATCTCTATGTCTCCCTGCTTGACTTGATCGCGGATAGAGTTGAAGCACCTCTTGATGTGCTTGGTTATCTTGTGAAACCTGGATTCCTTCGCCAAGGCTATTCCTCGAGTGTTGTCACAAAAGATTTTCATTGGACCCGATGCACTAGGTATTACACCTAGAATGCATATGAAATCCTTCATCCAGACTCCTTCATTTGCTGCTTCTAAAGCAGCTATGTACTCTGATTCACACGTTGATCCCGCCACGACGCTCTGCTTGGAGCTGCACCAACTGACAGCTCCACCGTTCAACAAAAATATGTATCTGGTTTGTGACTTAGAGTCAACCGGATTAGTGTCAAAGCTTGCATCGACGTAAACGTTTACGACGAGCTCTTTGTCACCTCCATAAACGAGAAACATATCCTTGGTCCTTTTCAGGTACTTTAGGATGTTCTTGACCGCTGTCCAGTGATCCACTCCTGGATTACTTTGGTACCACCCTGCTAGACTTATAGAAAGGCACACATCAGGTCTGGTACACAGCATTGCATACATGATAGAACCTATGGCTGAAGCATAGGGAATAACTTTCATTTTCTCTTTATCTTCTGCACTGGTCGGGCATTGAGTCTGACTTCACACCTTGTAACACAGGCAAGAACCCTTTCTGTGTCTGATCCATTTTGAATTTCTTCAAAACTTTATCAAGGTATATGCTTTGTGAAAGTCCAATTAAGTGTTTTGATCTATCTCTATAGATCTTGATGCCCAATATATAATCAGCTTCACCGAGGTCTATCGTTGAAAAATTCTTATTCAAGTATTCTTTTAAGCTATCCATAAATTATGCATCATTTCCAATTGTCGGGACCCCGATCCTAAGTCACACCGATCTAGCTTGTAACACGTCATATCACTTTGCGGCCTCACGCACGGTATCCCACGGGTGCCACCTTACCTGGCCCGGGACCATTTGTGCATTTTGGCACACGTATATGATAGTGTCGCTAGCATCCATATGATAGAGAACCCGGGCCGACATGGCTAGTTATAAACCAAAAGTGGCACTAAATTACAGAGACAGGCATCCATGACCCAGCAATGAACGTGTCGGTCATCAACGTATGAACCCAAGTCGTAGCAAGCTACATGGACTTAAAGGAACAACGCGTGACATTTCCCCTAAGGGCAGACACAGGAACGAAGAAGGACACATGCCGGCCAGCCTACGTGTTCCGAGCAGTAGCAAGCTACCAAGGCTCATTGGAAGCACTAGGAGGCATTTCCCTGTAAGATAGGCTACCAAAAGAAAACAACTAGGTGTCGGATACCACACATACCAAGCATTTCAATCATACACACAATATGCTCAATATGTGCAAATACAACATTGCATCACAACAGAACTCTATGAATCAAAGTACTTTATTTAAGAGGCTCCAAAGAGCCATACATAACATATATATACAGGTAGGGGTCACATGACCCAACACTCAAGTCATACAGTCATACAAGCACAAGCGGAAGCTAACATGTCTGAGTACAGACAACTTAGAAAATAAAACAGGCTTGGTGTAGCATGACTATCTACAAGGCCCTTCACAAGCTCAGGATCTCCGTCTGGGTAGCAAGCTACTCGTCGACGTCGACGTCTATGTAGAACCCATCAGAAGGGGAAGAGTTCTCCTCTGCAACAGTTATTAAGCAAACATGAGTACAAAGGTACTCAGCAAGTCTTACAACATAACCTATCAGACATGCAACATTATCAACAAGGGTAGTGGGGTTCATAGCAGCAAGCCAGCTTTGACTCTTGGCTAACCTATACTATGACTCTCAACAGATTGCAAGATAAGACTATGTACACGAGTCCTCTACTCATCACAACAATACACCACCGAGGATCATCTTCCGTCATCCTACGGAAGGGCCATCCATGGCACTCACACTTGTCTTGAGGCTTTTAGTAGTATCCATCAACTTGTCTATGAACTGTAAGAGTAACCAAGTAGTCCGTACCGCGAACAACGGCTATTCGAATAGATTGGTAACCCTGCAGGGGTGTACTTCTTCACACACGCTTCCACCACTTATCGCCGTTTACTCGACATGTACTCGGCAACCTTCAAGCGGAAGCCCAGCGAGGGTGTCGCCCATGACCTGACTAACTACACAAGTCTCTCGTCCAGGTTTATCGCCTATTTGGGTTCCATCCGTGGGGAGATCCGGCCGGGGTGTCGCTCACGGCCCCAAACGATGTGTACAGGGTTCCCGAGTCACCAAACGGGCAACCGGTACACCGTGCCACGTACCTGTCGCATCACAGCCCACCCCGAGGGTCAGCGCCGTGCACGACCACCAGTAAACTACAAACACCAGAAACTAGTTGCAACTCCTGGACAGAGAACAAGGGCAGTTAATAAGATGAGAGGGCTTGGAGCGCCCGGAGCCCAATGTGTGGTAGTAGCTGTAACTTGAATCACACATACAGATCCCGGGTCCTATGGACGGTTCCAATGAAACAACCCACCACGTACTCCTACATGGCCTTTCATCGATACCTTTACCAAACATGTTCCACACTTCCCTCTCTTTATCGAGTATGATCATTTCACTCTGATCCATCACCCAGATGAACCAGACCTGACACAACTCTAAGCGTAGCAGGCAACATAAACAAATAGCATGGTGGATCACACATCACATGGCTCAATCAACTCCTACACATGCTAGTGGGTTTCAACTATTTACTATGGCAATGACAGGTCATGCAAGGGAATAGGGTTCAACTACCGCAGCAAGTAGCAGTTCACACGCTGTTGCCTTAATGCAGTAAAAGAGAGCAGGAGCGAGAAGATGGGTTTGTATCGGAATGATCAATGGTTGCTTGCCTGACAGAGTGGTTGTCGGGTACTGCTCTTCAGTTGGATACGCACAAGTATCCTTGGGAGCAGGACCTAACACGGAGAACACCGGCGATACAATCAATAAGCAAACAAATGCAACAATATGATGCATGCTCATGATATGGCAAGATGCATGTGTTTTGGGCTAATGCATCTATAAGCAGAAGGATTTGAGACAATTTGAATCAAAGATTCAAATTGAAACCCAAACTATTATTTATTTAAGTGCATTATCATGTTTTAAAGTGAACAGCAAGGTTAACTTGCTCAAACATGCATGAAACCAGTGCCATTGGAAAGATTGGATTTTTTCAGATCAATTTTCGTATATAAATCTTTTCCATCTGAGCTACTGTTGAATTTATATGATTTTTTGAAGTTTCAAGCATTTTCTGGAATTTCCTGAATTGTTTTTAAATCAAATAATCCCAGAAAATCATTTACTGCGTCAGCGTGACATCATGCTGACGTCAGCAGGTCAACAGACCTGGTCCAGGTCAAACCTGACTGGTGGGTCCCGCATGTCAGTGTCACAGAGGCTAATCCCGGTCAAAACTGGAGTTGACTGGGTTTGACTATGCGGTGGGGCCCACTGTCAGTGGTTGTGGTGGTTAAACTAATCACCATTAGCTCCTAACTAACAGCCCACGTCAGCCCCCCGGAGTTTGGCCGGCGGCGACCATTTCGCACGGCGGTGACACGCCGGAATCTCTGTTCCGGCGACCATTCGTCGCGCGGATGGGTCCTATGTGCTCCTGGTGATGCACCGCATCCAACGATGCCACTGGTTGGTTGATTAGTCGCCGGAGTTGACGGCGACGAGCATGTCCACGGCAGCGCTCGCACGGGGTTGGCCGGAACGGCGTTGTGGTGCACGGGAGGAGGAGTTAGGGGTGGCGTTAGTTTGCTGGCGAGTTACTGATCCTAGTGGCGTGCTCGACTGCGAGGCACAGCGCCTGTGGCTACGGCGGCGAGTTGGCCGGCGGCGGTGGGCTTCGGTCAGCAAGGGGGCGGCAGCTACAAGGCGTAATCGAGCCTGGGGAGAGGGGGTTCGATGCGTGAGCTCACAGCGGTCGCAGAGGGCGTCGAAGCGTGCTTGGGGAAGGTCGGACGGCGACGTACGGGCGACGCCGATCTTCGGTGCCGAAGGTTGAAGACGACGGCGAGGATGGCGCTACGGGGCTTCTGGCGTCGTGTGCGTCGGTGGGGAGCTTCAGGACGATGCGGCGGGGCTAATGGGTGCGTCGGGGAGGCGAGGGGGGGCTTAGGGCGTGGTGGCAGCGATCGGCGACGACGAGCTCGCTCGGTGGAGCTCGGCGGAGGGGAAAGAGGAGGGGGAAAACACGGGGGGAGAGTGAGAGAGGCGCCAGGGGGTGCGTGGCGACGCCTAGGGGCATCCAAGGCGTCGGGGGAGTAGCCAGGCAGGCAGGAGGTGGCCCGCGCGTCGACGGCGCTCGCCACCGAGCTGCTTCGTGCGCTGGCACGGGGTAGAAGACGGGCATGCCCCTGGTGGGCTGGGCCGTCTTGGGCCAGGCAGGTAAGTGGGCCTCAGGTAAGTCTCTGCTTTCTCTTTTGTTTTATTTACTTTCTGTTTCATTTCTTTTGCAACTTTGTTGAATTAATAAAAATGCTAGAACATTTTTATAGCTCATAAAACTAGTCATGCCCACTGTATATAATATGAACAGTATGGAACATTTTAGTTTATGATTATTTGGGAACATAAAATATTTTATAGCATTTAAGTGCCCAAATGCAATTACAATAAGAATTAATCCAGAGACCTTTCGATGTCCTAGAAAATTGTGCACCATTTTTGGCAGAGGTTTAAGACCAAGGCAAAGATGATGAACATTTTTGAAGGGCACTTTGGGTACATTGGAAAAGATTTTATCAAACCCTAGTTGTTAGAAGAGGGGTGCTGGGGTTTCTGTCATTCCCATTTCAAGTTTCTGTGGAAAGTAAACATGATGCACACTCTAGCTAGTCCTAATGCAAGCACTGACTAGGGATGTGACAACTCACCCCCCACTCAAAATAATCGCGTCCCGAGATTCGGGTTCCTCCGGAAATAGGGTGGGGTACTCAAATCGAAGACGATCCTCCCTTTCCCAAGTAGCTTCACTCTCGGAATGATGTGACCATTGAACCTTGAGAAACTTGATATTGTGACGTCGAGTGGTACGCTTGGTTTGATCAAGAATACGAACGGGGTATTCTCGATATGTGAGATTGTCCTGGAGATCAAGCTTTTCGTGGTCCACTTCGCGGATAGGATCCGAGAAGCAACGCCTGAGTTGAGAAATGTACGGACTCCAATCCTAAGTCACACAGGTCTAGCCTGTAACACACCATATCACTTTGTGGCCTCACGCACGGTATCCCCACGGGTGCCACCTTACCTGGCCCGGGACCGTTTGCGCATTTTGGCACACGTATATGATAGTGTCGCTAGCATCCATATGACAGAGAACCCAGGCCGACATGACCAGTTATAAACCAAAAGTGGCACTAAATTACAGAGACAGGCATACATGACCCAGCAACGAACGTGTCGGTCATCAACGTATGAACCCAAGTCGTAGCAAGCTACAAGGACTTAAAGGAACAACGCGTGACATTTCCCCAAAGGGACAGACACAGGAACGAAGAAGGACACATGCCGGCCAGCCTAAGTGTTCCGGAGCAGTAGCAAGCTACCAAGGCTCAGTGGAAGCACTAGGAGACATTTCCCTGTAAGGTAGGCTACCAAAGGTAAACAACTAGGTGTCGGATCCCACACATAGCAATACACATTACACGTACGCATAACATGCAAGTATGTGTTGTACAACAAGGCATCACAACATAACACAACAACTCATATAGATAAAGGCCCAGAAGAGCCATCATAGCATTTATTACAAACAGAGGTCACATGACCCAACACACAGAGCATACAGGCAACGGAAGCATAACATGTCTGAGTACAGACAACTACAAATGAAGAAGGCTGAAAGCCTGACTATCTACAAGATCCTACAAGGGTACAAGATCATAGCTGAAGTAACAAGCTAAACGTCGAAGTCCACGCGGAACAACTAGCGAGACTGAAGTCTCTCTGCAAAACATAAATTAAGCAAACGTGAGTACAAAGGTACTCAGCAAGACTTACATCAGAACTAGCTACATATGCATTAGTATCAACAAGGGGTGGTGGGGTTTGACTGCAGCAAGCCAGCTTTGACTCGGTGGCTATCCTAAACTACGACTGCAAGTAACTCTTTTGAGGTGGCGCACACGAGTCCACATATTCACCAATCAATACACCACTATGGATCCGCTCCCGTCTCCCTACGAGAAGGCCATCCATAGCACTCACGCTTATCCTGCGTGTTTTAGGGTATCCACTTTCACTTGTCTATGAACTATTATAGGCAACCCAGAAGTCCATTACCGCGGACACGGCTATTCGAATAGATCATGTATAACCCTGCAGGGGTGTACTTCTTCACACATGTTTCCACCACTTAGCGTCTGCACACGACATGTGCTCGGCAGACTTCAAGCGAAAGCCGATGTGGGTGTAGACCACGACCTAACCAACCACTCAAGTCTCTCATCCAGGTTTATCGCCTATTTGGGTTCCATCCGTCGGGAGATCCGGCCGGGGTGTCGCTCACGGCCCCAAACGATGTGTACAGGGTTCCCGCGTCACCAAACGGGCGACCGGTACACCGTGCCACGTACCTGCCGCATCACAGCCCACCCCGAGGGTCAGCGCTATGCACGACCTCCAGTAAACTACAAACACCAGAAACTAGTTGCTACTCCTGGACAGAGAACAAGGGCAGCCAATAAGTCGAGCGGGGTCATATTTCAGGGCCCAACGTGTGGTAGTAGCTGTTCATGGATCAACCAACACAGAACTCAGTTCCTGAGGACGGCTTCAATGAGACAACCCACCATGTACTCCTACATGGCCTCTCATCGCTACCTTTACCAAATCATGTTCACACACTTAGCTCACAACAGCAGGACATGTTAACCAGATTCCAATTCATCCCCGATGAATCAGACCTCACACAACTCTAAGCAATAGCAGGCATAACCAGAAAGCATGAATGAGTAGGCACAACATGGCTCAAACAACTCCTACTCATACTAGTGGGTTTCAACTATTTACTGTGGCAATGATAGGTCATGCAGTGGAAAGGGGTTCAACTACCGCAGCAGGTAACAGTTGAAGCGTTGTTGTCCTAATGCATTAAAAGAGAGCAAGAGCGAGAGAGTGGGATTGTATCGGAATGCTCAATGGGGTTTTGCTTGCCTGGCACTTCTGAAGATAACATTGGGTCTTCATCGGTGTCATCAAACTCATCGTCGGAACGTCGTCTACTGAGAGGGGACAAAACCGACAAACAGAGAAAGAACACAATCAATGCAATGCAACAATATGATGCATGATCATGACATGGCAATATGATGTGGATTGAGCTAATGCAACTAGCAACACAATTAAATGAAGTTGGTTTGAACCAAAGGTTCAAATTCAAACTCCATATGTGATTATTTAAATGCCATTTAATTGATTTGACCTGATCAACAGGTTTAACTTCTTCAAACATGCATGAAAATGCCATAAACAGATTCCTTGAATTTTTTTGATCATTTTTCATATATAAATTATTTTCATCTGAGCTTCGGTTGATTTTATATGATTTTTAGAAGTTTTGAATATTTTCTGAAATAAATAAATCATTTCTGATTTATCAAATATCCAGAAAATATTTACGACGTCAACACTGCATCATGTTGACGTCATCGAGTCAACAGGGTTGGACCAGGTCAAACCTGACCAGTGGGTCCCACTGGTCAGTCTCTCAGCACTAACTAAAAATTTAAAACTAAACTAAACAGACACGGGGCCCACATGTCAATGTCTAATTAGGTTAATGACAGCAATTAAAACTTAATTAAAACCCTAAACTAAAATTAGTCAGGGCTGGCCCCACATGTCATCGACTCACAGGGGTCAGAACCAGTCAACGGCGGAGGTCAAACCTGCCGGCGGCTCGCCGCCGGCGAGACCGAACGCGGCGGGGGTTGCGGAAACGGGCTGTGGTGCCCCGTTTGCAGCGTGGCTGGGCTCATTCGAGAGCCCAGACCAGCGTGCATCGAGTGGGGGCGCCAGCCGGGCCTGGGGTGGCCGGAGGCGAGAGCGATGAGCTCGGCCGCGGCAGCCGGAGTTCGGGCAGGTGCGTGTGTGGCACTAGGGAGCACGGGAGGAGGGGCCGAAGAGTGGTACGGGCTCCTGAGAGTATGCTGAGTGCGCCTATGGGCTCGAACGCGAGCGGCAGCAGCTGTGGTCGCGGTTGCACCATGGCCGGCGGGTGGAAGCTCACGGCTCCGGTAGTTAGCACGGCAGAGGAAGAAATCGGCGGCGGGGCTAGGGGAGAAATAACCAGGGGCTCACCGCGGTGTCGTAGGAGTGCTCTGCGGCTCGGGGGAGGCGTCGAAGAAGGCGGGCAATCGCCGGTGATCTCGGGCGGCCGAGGTTGAAGACGATGCCCAAGAAGACGAAGCGGGGCTCCCCGAGGCGTGTGACTCGGTGTAGCGGTCGTGGTCATAGCGACGGTGCCTCTGGACATGTCAACGAGGCGAAGAAGTGGCAGTGGCCGCGGCAAAAACGAACGACGGCGATGGCAGCGCTCTTGGTGAGCTCGGGGAAAGGGCTAGGGGACGAGGGAGAGAGCAGAGAGTGAGGGAGAAGGGACCAGGGGGCTCTGGGCGTCTTCAGGTGCGGGTAGGCTCGAAAGGGAGGTCGCCAGCACGAAGCAGGAGGTGGAAACCTCAGGCGCGTGCGCGGGCGACACGGCGTCGTCCTCCTGGCAAGGAGGAAGACAACAGGGAGGCGGCGGTGGTGGGTTGGGCCGCCAGCTGGGCCGCAGGTAAGGCCAGGTAAGTCTGTGTCTTGCTCTTTTCTTTAATTGTTTCTGTTTTCTATTTTGTTACTTTGTTCTGGGCTTTATTAAAAATACTTAGGCACACTCAAAAATCATGAAACCAAGCTTGGCTACTGTTTAGAATAAATCCAACAGTAACATTTTAGCTTATGATTATTTGAGCATTTAAAATAATATATAAAATTTAAATGCCCAAATGCAAGTAAGATATGATTTAATTCAAAAATCCAGAATGGTCCTAGAAATATGTGCAACATTTTTGGCAGAGGTTTTTAATCAATCCAAAAATGATGAACTTTTCCAAGGGGCATTTTGGGTTCATTGAAAAAGATTTTAATTTGACCCTAGTTAAATTCATTTGGTGCTAGGGTTTGAGCATCCCCATTTCCAGTTTCTAAGAAAATAAACATGATGCAACAGACAGGTGCTATCCTAATGCAAGGTGAAGCTGGGGATGTGACAACTCACCCCCACTAAACAAGAATCTCGTCCCGAGATTCAGGACGTGAGATAAGAAATCAGAGGGGACACTAACTAACACAAACTTCATGATCCAAGTTCCTCCATATAAGTGTTGATTGCTTGCCTCATATTGATCCTAGCATCCTTGCTTTCGAGATCTTCGTCCAAACGGTGATGATGAGAGAAACTCTACAAAATTGATCTTCCGAAAGATCGAGCAACTCAAGATCAACCCATGAAGTGAGACGTTGAAACATCTCTTGAGCTGAGACACGGAGTACACCTCCAGAGGGATGTAGTGAAATAAATGATGAAGGTTCACCTAATGGCAATAATTCCACACCTAAGAAGAGGGTGATCGATGTCACCAGGTGGGGTACCTTAGAGAAGGTGACTCGTAGAGTTACTCCCTTAAGTGGCAAAACGAATTACTTTTGATATAGAGATCATTGAAATTCCCTTTACCAGCCTAAGGCAAACACAATCGATCGTTTGACGGAGTTCGAGATAATGACATTCTCGGGCCAGAATGGATGATGTGGACTACCTTGTAAAGGACAATGCCAAGGTTGATTTTGCTTATCACCGGAAATGGATGGGATCCATGGTAAAATGGCACATTGGCGGTGCAAGTTGGGAACAAAATGCAAATGCTGGGAATGATTCTAGTAACTGGGAAGAAACCCAATAGTAGAGAGTAAATTACTCTTTGAGAGGTTACAACATAACCAAGAACACTGGGAGCAATCCCGGTTAGTGTCGAGGATAACACCTAGTGCTTGTGCAGCTCTCAAGAACTTGAGCATTCCCATATTCATTGAGGTTTTACCAATATCCGTGTCAAGGATCGTGGCAACACAACATGCTACCATGATGAATAATGATGGACGATGCAGATGCAAAGGAAGATAACGTTTTCTCGGATTTCAACTTAGCGGAGTCAAGGGGCAAAATCTGGATGATCGACCGAGAAACATTTAGCACTCCGCTTCTAATGTTCTCCTTGATGTGTTAGTGTAAGCCATTCATAGATATGTTTGGCATCTCGAACATCAAATAAAAGTCAGACTTCGGGAGCACAAGAATCCATAATGAACAACTAGGGAGTAAATCCTACGAAATCCTTATAGGGAGGTGGCCAACTTCTTCAATCAAGATACTACAAAAATAGGTCTTCCGGCTGGGTGTGTTGGCCACGACATCCACTTTACCGGTTATCGCGAGACCAATATTATAGTTCTTGGGAAATGCACCAACCATCATATCTGCCTGAGATTCAGTTCTGGTTGGTGTCAGGATATTCCAGACTCATCGAGTCTAGAAAGAAAAAGGAAAGCTTACAACACAAATCGACGAGATGGTGTTGCGAGATTCTCGGGAAGTGAACTACGGTAGCAAGCTCCAAAACATGAGCTGGTTCTGCTATATACATGTGAACACATTGTCCAGGACAAACATGACCACGTAGTAGTCTTACAATGAAACACTACCAAGTTCGGGTTGGGGAACCATCATCGAGGATATCGAAGTCCATGATTAAGCCCGGGTTAGCTCTTAAGAAGGAACTCCTTCTCCTTAAACAAATCAATTAGTGGCTTGGTGTGCTAGGGATACATATAGAGTGAAGGTTGCAAGGCTCCAAACCACAGAATACTTCGCACGTATGCATGACTGACTTGGGATGATTCCACAGGAAGCAAAATAAACTTTCTCAACTCACTGTGGCAACTTACACCAATTACACATGAATTAGGGAAAGTCTCTTCTCTCATCCAACATATACCTCATGAACGGGACACGAAGGCAATGCTTACAAAGTTTCGAACACTAGCTTAATGTCCTACAAAATAATGGAGGAGATAACAGTGTTGCTGATGGGCTCAACAGCAATTCATCCAAGTTTCCATGGAGATGGAATTCCATAACTATGTGAGCAAGTGATAGTATTGGTCAGACCCAGAAGATATAATGGTGTATGCTCGAGGGATCAACCACGAGTAAGACAACATTATGAACATCGTTGGTTCTGATTTGATTTGATGATAGCCCATACTCAAATCAAAGTTTTGATATGACAATAGGTCCAACAACTGATTCACAGGGACCAATTGATGAAGATGTCATCTATCTTCAACACATGCAAACATACCCCTTGAGATGAACTAAGCTGGCAAGCTTTTATCTTCCAACTCTCCAAGTTATTGTTTTAGCTTAACCAACCAGTTCAGGGTATCCAACACAGATTCTTGGAGAAGTGGTGGTTCATAAGGAACCAACTTGATCACGAACTCAACATAGCGGTCAGGTGACAACCTGGTAATACTTCTGAGAAGATATTCAGAAAATCACGACCCACCGATATGTTACTAAGCTCGAGAACAATCTTGCTTTTCAAGGCAAGACGATATGATCAAATGAGCGAGGACTTAACAGAATCCTAACTCATCAATCAAGGAGTGCACCAAGAAAGTGGACTAGGTAGCACGATCAATCTTAGGATGATGATTCGGTAACCATCATGCTAAGAATGAGATTATCGTCCATTAACTACCAAGCAACAAAGTTGCTAGTAGTATTGATTTCACACATCACAATTCACTTGTCAGCATTCCGGTTACAATAACACGGAAACCGAGGGATGAGCAATGATGGCAAGAAGTATTACTACATCAAGAATTCATAAGAGATAGTGCAATTCTCACGACATTCTTGACTTCAAGATGGTAATACTCCAGGATAGAACAGTTTAGAAGCTGCATTAGCATTCTTCATCTGCGAAGTACAACTTCGTTGACCAAATCCTGGATATGGATAAGGTACTGGAGTTTGTTTCTCCTAGTCATTCCGGAATAGAATGGCTTGACGGACCTCAAGAGTAAAGGCATCGATGAACACAAGTGCACGACTACTCCTGACTATCAATTGATAGACGAGGATCATAATACAACTAAAAGGAGACAACTCAAGGAACATATAACTTCTGAGTTGTGGATGCATAGACTAACATGTCGACGAGTTCAACATATTTCTTTCGGATAATCCATGCAGAAAGTAGATTTGGCAGAGTCACAATATGAATGGAGTACTACTCAAGAGCACTCGGGTTGTGATCTTTTGGTTCAGAAGAACTTCTGCCATGATGGTTCATGGTATTTGGAAGAAGGATATACCACGGACCTCGAGGACTATCACAAGGTTACTAATATCCTAAAGGGACAAGCAAATACTACCAACAGGAGATAAGTGGAGTGAGTCTTGGGTTCAAGAACCCAGGAATAGAATGCCTACTAACTAAATGGCATCACGGGATGCTTTTGAGAATAATGGCCAGAATCATCACACTCGGAATATAAAGCATTGCTGCATTACTGGTGATCTTCTAAGACACCTAGGGTCATAATAATAAGTCCAACATATACGTCGAGGTAACAGAGTGCCTCAACACACCGACTAGTGTGGTTAATCTGGCCTAAAAGGACATCGGAAACAGGGAGGAAAGGTTTGCAAACGCATCAGACTATTTAGAAACCTGGGATGACTCGGACAGCATAACGGCTGTGAATGCTCAAAAATACTTTTGAGATCCAAGCAAAAGGGTAGCATATCCACTTAACATCATAATGTCAAGGTTCTAAGACCAACAGTTGAACAAACAGAAGTAGTAGAAACTGAACTGAGATTTCAATCCACAATTAACGTGATCCTGATAGACAGAAGAGAAAGCCTAGTTCTTAATCCCCGTAGAAAGAAGAAGGTGACTCACATTAGAAGGGCATAGGGTAAAGGAGTAAAAAGAGCCTTACGTTCCCTTCCGCAATCAATTCCCTTATATAACTAAAGAGTTTCTACACACAACTTCGACCAGTTTGGCTTGCTAATCCTACAGGCAGTCAGGCTCTGATACCAAAGCTGCCAGGACCCCGATCCTAAGTCACACAGGTCTAGCCTGTAACACACCATATCACTTTGCGGCCTCACGCACGGTATCCCCACGGGTGCCACCTTACCTGGCCCGGGACCGTTTGCGCATTTTGGCACACGTATATGATAGTGTCGCTAGCATCCATATGACAGAGAACCCGGGCCGACATGACCAGTTATAAACCAAAAGTGGCACTAAATTACAGAGACAGGCATACATGACCCAGCAACGAACGTGTCGGTCATCAACGTATGAACCCAAGTCGTAGCAAGCTACAAGGACTTAAAGGAACAACGCGTGACATTTCCCCTAAGGGACAGACACAGGAACGAAGAAGGACACATGCCGGCCAGCCTAAGTGTTCCGGAGCAGTAGCAAGCTACCAAGGCTCAGTGGAAGCACTAGGAGACATTTCCCTGTAAGGTAGGCTACCAAAGGTAAACACCTAGGTGTCGGATCCCACACATAGCAATACACATTACACGTACGCATAACATGCAAGTATGTGATGTACAACAAGGCATCACAACATAACTCAACAACTCATATAGATAAAGGCCCAGAAGAGCCATCATAGCATTTATTACAAACAGAGGTCACATGACCCAACACACAGAGCATACAGGCAACGGAAGCATAACATGTCTGAGTACAGACAACTACAAATGAAGAAGGCTGAAAGCCTGACTATCTACAAGATCCTACAAGGGTACAAGATCGTAGCTGAGGTAACAAGCTAAACGTCGAAGTCCACGCGGAACCACTAGCGAGACTGAAGTCTCTCTGCAAAACATAAATTAAGCAAACGTGAGTACAAAGGTACTCAGCAAGACTTACATCAGAACTGGCTACATATGCATTAGTATCAACAAGGGGTGGTGGGGTTTGACTGCAGCAAGCCAGCTTTGACTCGGTGGCTATCCTAAACTACGACTGCAAGTAACTCTTTTGAGGTGGCGCACACGAGTCCACATATTCACCAATCAATACACCACTATGGATCCGCTCCCGTCTCCCTACGAGAAGGCCATCCATAGCACTCACGCTTATCTTGCGTGTTTTAGGGTATCCACTTTCACTTGTCTATGAACTGTTATAGGCAACCCAGAAGTCCATTACCGCGGACACGGCTAGTCGAATAGATCATATATAACCCTGCAGGGGTGTACTTCTTCACACATGTTTCCACCACTTAGCGTCTGCACACGGCATGTGCTCGGTAGACTTCAAGCGCAAGCCGACGTGGGTGTAGACCACGACCTAACCAACCACTCAAGTCTCTCGTCCAGGTTTATCGCCTATTTGGGTTCCATCCGTGGGGAGATCCGGACGGGGTGTCGCTCACGGCCCCAAACGATGTGTACAGGGTTCCTGCGTCACCAAACGGGCGACCGGTACACCGTGCCACGTACCTGCCGCGTCACAGCCCACCCCGAGGGTCAGCGCTGTGCACGACCTCCAGTAAACTACAAACACCAGAAACTAGTTGCAACTCCTGGACAGAGAACAAGGGCAGCCAATAAGTCGAGCGGGGTCATATTTCAGGGCCCAACGTGTGGTAGTAGCTGTTCATGGATCAACCAACACAGAACTCAGTTCCTGAGGACGGCTTCAATGAGACAACCCATAATGTACTCCTACATGGCCTCTCATCGCTACCTTTACCAAATCGTGTTCACACACTTAGCTCACAACAGCAGGACATGTTAACCACATTCCAATTCATCCCCGATGAATCAGACCTGACACAACTCTAAGCAATAGCAGGCATAACCAGAAAGCATGAATGAGTAGGCACAACATGGCTCAAACAACTCCTACTCATACTAGTGGGTTTCAACTATTTACTGTGGCAATGACAGGTCATGCAGTGGAAAGGGGTTCAACTACCGCAGCAGGTAATAGTTGAAGCGTTGTTGTCCTAATGCATTAAAAGAGAGCAAGAGCGAGAGAGTGGGATTGTATCGGAATGCTCAATGGGGTTTTGCTTGCCTGGCACTTCTGAAGATAACATTGGGTCTTCATCGGTGTCGTCGAACTCATCGTCGGAACGTCGTCTACTGAGAGGGGACAAAACCGACAAACAGAGAAAGAACACAATCAATGCAATGCAACAATATGATGCATAATCATGACATGGCAATATGCTGTGGATTGAGCTAATGCAACTGGCAACACAATTAAATGAAGTTGGTTTGAACCAAAGGTTCAAATTCAAACTCCATATGTGATTATTTAAATGCCATTTAATTGATTTGACCTGACCAACAGGTTTAACTTCTTCAAACATGCATGAAAATGCCATAAACAGATTCCTTGAATTTTTCTGATCATTTTTCATATATAAATTATTTTCATCTGAGCTACGGTTGATTTTATATGATTTTTAGAAGTTTTGAATATTTTCTGAAATAAATAAATCATTTCTGATTTATCAAATAGCCAGAAAATATTTATGACGTCAACACTGCATCATGCTGACGTCATCGAGTCAACAGGGTTGGACCAGGTCAAACCTGACCAGTGGGTCCCACTGGTCAGTCTCTCAGCACTAACTAAAAATTTAAAACTAAACTAAACAGACACGGGGCCCACATGTCAGTGTCTAATTAGGTTAATGACAGCAATTAAAACTTAATTAAAACCCTAAACTAAAATTAGTCAGGGCTGGCCCCACATGTCATCGACTCACAGGGGTCAGAACCAGTCAACGGCAGAGGTCAAACCTGCCGGCGGCTCGCCGCCGGCGAGACCGAACGCGGCGGAGGTTGCGGAAACGGGCTGTGGTGCCCCGTTCACAGCATGGATGGGCTTATTCGAGAGCCCATACCAGCGCGCATCGAGTGGGGGCGCCAGCCGGGCCTGGGGTGGCCGGAGGCGAGAGCGATGAGCTCGGCCGCGGCGGCCGGAGTTCGGGCAGGTGCGTGTGTGGCACTAGGGAGCACGGGAGGAGGGGCCGAAGAGTGGTACGGGCTCCTGAGAGTATGCTGAGTGCGCCTATGGGCTCGGACGCGAGCGGCAACAGCTGTGGCCGCGGTTGCGCCATGGCCGGCGGGTGGAAGCTCACGGCTCCGGTAGTTAGCACGACAGAGGAAGAAATCGGCGGCGGGGCTAGGGGAGAAATAACCAGGGGCTCACCGCGGTGTCGTAGGGGTGCTCTGCGGCTCGGGGGAGGCGTCGAAGAAGGCGTGCAATCGCCGGCGATCTCGGGCGGCCGAGGTTGAAGACGATGCCCAAGAAGACGAAGCGGGGCTCCCCGAGGCGCGTGACTCGGTGTAGCGGTCGTGGTCATAGCGGCGGTGCCTCTGGACATGTCAACGAGGCAAAGAAGTGGCAGTGGCCGCGGCAAAAACGAACGACGGCGACGGCAGCGCTCTTGGTGAGCTCGGGGAAAGGGCTAGGGGACGAGGGAGAGAGCAGGGAGTGAGGGAGAAGGGACCAGGGGGCTCTGGGCGTCTCCAGGTGCGGGTAGGCTCGAAAGGGAGGTCGCTAGCATGAAGCAGAAGGTGGAAACCTCAGGTGCGTGCGCGGGCGACACGGCGTCGTCCTCCTGGCAAGGAGGAAGACGACAGGGAGGCGGCGGTGGTGGGCTGGGCCGCAGGTAAGGCCAGGTAAGTCTCTGTCTTGCTCTTTTCTTTAATTGTTTCTGTTTTCTATTTCGTTACTTTGTTCTGGGCTTTATTAAAAATACTTAGGCACACTCAAAAATCATGAAACCAAGCATGGCTACTGTTTAGAATAAATCCAACAGTAACATTTTATCTTATGATTATTTGAGAATTTAAAATAATATATAAAATTTAAATGCCCAAATGCAAGTAAGATATGATTTAATTCAAAAATCCAGAATGGTCCTAGAAATATGTGCAACATTTTTGGCAGAGGTTTTTAATCAATCCAAAAATGATGAACTTTTCCAAGGGGCATTTTGGGTTCATTGAAAAAGATTTTAATTTGACCCTAGTTAAATTCATTTGGTGCTAAGGTTTGAGCATCCCCATTTCCAGTTTCTGAGAAAATAAACATGATGCAACAGATAGGTGCTATCCTAATGCAAGGTGAAGCTGGGGATGTGACAAGAAACGTGGAAGACATCATGAACTCTGGAAAGGTGCGGGGGTAGTTCCAATTGGTAGGCAACTTCTCCTCGTTTGGCAAGAATGCGAAAAGGACCGATGTAAGGAGGAGCCAATTTGCCTTTGATACTGAAGCGATGGGTTCCCTTAAGAGGAGTAACCCGAAGATAAGCCTTATTGCCGACTTCAAAAGTCACAGCCTTATGATGACTATCATATTGGCTCTTCTGGCGAGACTGGGCTACTTTCAATTTCTCACGAAAGATGCGAACTTGCTCTTCTGCTTCCTGGATCATATCCGGACCAAAGAATTGTCTTTCCCCGGTTTCTGACTAGTTAAGAGGTGTTCGACACCTTCGTCCATATAGAACTTCGAAGGGAGCCTTGCCCAAGCTAGCTTCATAACTATTGTTATAAGCGAATTCGGCAAATGGAAGACACTTCTCCCAATCCATACCGAAAGAGATGACAGAGGCTCGAAGCATATCTTCCAGAATTTGATTGACTCATTCCACTTGACCACTTGACTGAGGATGAAAGGCGGTGCTGAAAGAGAGATGAGTCCCCATAGCATTCTGGAAACTTTCCCAAAATCGTGAAGTGAAAAGACTTCCACGGTCTGAGTTAATCTCCAGCGGCACACCATGAAGTGATACTATCCGACAGATATACAAGTCTGCTAGCTGGCTAGCGGTTATACTCTCTCGAACAGGTAGGAAATGGGCTACTTTGATGAGGCGGTCGATAACGACGAAAATAGCATTATTCCCTTTTCTGGTCCTGGGAAACCCGGTAATGAAGTCCATACCGATCTTGTCCCATTTCCATTTAGGAATAGCTAAAGGTTGAAGGGTGCCAGCAGGCTGTTGATGCTCTGCTTTAACTCGACGACAAACGTCGTAGTTAGCAATGAATTCAGCGATTTCTCTCTTCATCCTAGTCCACCAGAACCTCTGGCGTAGGTCCTGATACATTTTGGTACTACCGGGATGAATCGTGAGTCCAATCAAGGACGGCTTGAACTCGCTCGGGATTGACGGCAATACCCTTACCAGAGATCACATGGCCTAGATAGGTCACTTCTGGCAACCAGAATTCACACTTGGAAAATTTGGCATAAAGGCGGTGCTCTCAAAGTTTCGTCAATACCAGCCTTAGATGCTCGACATGATCTTTCTTGTTCTTGGAGTAGATGAGTATATCATCGAGGTATACCACGACGAATTTATCCAAATACTCCATGAATATAGAATTCATTAGCCGGGAGAAGGTGGCTGGGGCATTGGTTAACCCGAAGGACATGACGGTGTACTCGTATTGGCCATAACGAGTAACAAAAGCCGTCTTCGGAATGTCCCCGTTCTTGATTTTGATTTGATGGTAGCCCAACCTCAAATCCATTCTGGAAAAGATTGAGGATCCAGCGAGCTGATCATAAAGGTCGTTGAGCCTGGGGAGCGGATACTTGTTCTTTATGGTGACCAGATTAACAGGTCGGTAATCTACAACCATCCGTTCCGTTCCATCCTTCTTCTTGACGAAGAGGACGGGACAAGCCCAAGGGGAAGAACTAGGATGGATGAAACCCTTTTTCAAGGACTCATCGAGTTGTTTCTTAAGCTCAGCTAATTCTAGGGGTGCCATCTTATAGGGTCTCTTAGAGATTGGGACAGTTCCTGGAATAAGATCTATCACGAACTCGACATCTCTGTCAGGTGGAACACCTGGCAGTTCTTCTGAAAAGACATCTGGAAAGTCACGGACTACCGGAATATCTTCGAGTTCTGGTAGAGGGCTGGCATTAAGAGAGTAGAGCTGACGCTCAGTCATTCGGGTCAAGACATTAACTGTCTTGCCGGATGGGTGTGTAAGTTGAACGGTCCTAGTGTAGCAATCAATCTTGGCGTAATGAGTTGTCATCGAGTCCATACCCAAGATGATGTTTATGTCCGAGGACTTGAGAGCGATTAGTGATGCAAGGAAAACAAGCCTATCGACAAGGATATCATTTCCATGGCTTACCCTAGAGGTTTGCCACTTTGAACCAGGAGTTGGAATAACCATGGAAGTAGGCATGTCGCAAAAAGTCATGTTGTGCTTTCGAGCATAGCTCTCAGATATGAACGAATGAGATGCTCCAGTATCGAAAAGAACAGATGCCGGATGGCAGTTGACGAGAAGCATACCAAGGATGACGTTAGGATCCTCATAAGCTTCCTTAGCAGAGACATAGTTGACATGACCACGTGCAGTGGGGATTGGCTTGGCATAGTTCACCTTGCCGGTTGGCTTACCACGGCCAACGGGTTCTCCTGGCTGGTTCTGGGGACACTCACGCATGTAGTGCCCCGGTTCTCCACACTTGAAGCATGTCACAATGCCAGTGCGTGGAGCAAAGTTGGTAGGTGGTCCTCCATAAGTCTTGGCAGGTGCATACTGTTGAGTTGGGTGTGGCGCCTCATAGGATGGCCCTGGTGTGTACCTGGGTGGCAGAGCAGTGTTAGGAACCCACACATGGCGCTTGTGAGAGCCAGAGTCGGATGAGGAACGAAAGTCACGAGGATGCTTGCGTGTGGCTTCAAAATCAGTCTGGCCCATCTCAGCACTAATAGCTTTGTTCACCAACTTCTGGAAGGAGGTGCACTCGTGCAGACGTAGATCTCGGCAGAGTTCAGGGCTGAGTCCCTTACGGAACCTCGCCTACTTATTGGCATCGGTGGATACTTCCTCAGGTGCATAGCGTGCCAAGTTGCCAAACTCGCGACTATAGCCATCCACTGTTAATCGGCCCTGGGTGAAATTGCAGAATTCCTCCGGCTTGCGATCCATGAGACCTTCCAGAATGTGATGTTCACGGAATGCCTCACTGAACTCAGCCCAAGTAGTGATTTGGCCAGCGGGACGCATAGCCTCAAAGTTTTCCCACCAGAGACTGGCAGGGCCCTCAAGATGGTAGGCAGCGTAGATAACCTTGTCAGCTTCGGCCACACAGGCAGAGTGTAGTTTGTGGGTGATGCTGCGAAGCCAGTCATCCGCATCCAGAGGTTCGGTGGAATGATGGAACTTCGGTGGGCACATCTTGATAAAGTCATTGATTGACACCACGTCATTCCTCTGACGAAACCCAGTGTTCTGCTCTATGCGTTCCAGCAAACGGTTGGTCTCTCTCTTGTTCCGTTCTGCCTCGAGCATAACTTCAGCCAAGGAGGGTGGCTGGGGCAGATTCTCATCTCTAGCCCCACTAGCCTCACCCTGCTCCTGAGCAGCAGGAGTGTTGCGAGTGTTGACCATCCTAGGAAAACAAAACAACGGTTTAGACAAGGATGGCAAAAACTTGACATAGGAGTGCAGAATGTATTGGATGACACGGAATGCAGAGATGTTCATCCGTACGACATGGTAATATAGAAACTGCCATATATACACCAGTGGTCATACACACCATACATAGTTTAGTACAAGCCAAGGCTAAAGTACAACTGCGGTGAAAGACGATACATCTCATCAGAGGCATTCCATGCTCCTATACATTATTTAACTACGCCTCCGGAACTCGGTACAAACTAAGTCATATTACACAAGACGCGGAGGACTTTGGAAATATAACTACTATGATACTACTACTGCCACGGTCTAGCTCAGACATTCCCGTAGTAATCTTCGTAAAGATTACCACCGTAGCCTGGAAGTGGAACAGATGGATCTTGAAACTCTCGAGCACTCGAAGGCTGTGGACCATAGGGACATGGATGTGGCCTCGGTCCCGATACTGGTGGTAACCGACGCCCACGTGGAGGTGTAATACCCCCAACGTCATGCCAATCCATACGATTAGGCAAACGAGTCCGCACGGGATACAAATCCCGCATATTGAGATATCCGGCGTGCACAGCAGGTGCAAGCCGTGCCAAAGTAGTCCAGTGGGCGGCTCGAGTGTTATACAGCTCCATCCGGAGGGCACGGACCTCACGGTCCCTATCCTCCAGCATCTTGACAGTTGTCTGAAGCAGTGGCTCCTCGTGAGCAGCATCAGTATACAGACCAGTGTAGTAGCCTTCCTCTCCAGGAAGTGAGGCTGGCATGTAATAGAACTCAGTGTTCAGCAGCAGGGCATGCCTAGCCCGGATGATGGTCATCATCGAATAAGCGGCATCCTGCACTGCCATCTCGATAGTAACCCCAAGTCCATAAGACCAATGGATGGGGTCGTTAGCTCCGGGATACGAGGGGTATATCCGGACTGTGCAGAAATACTGTCTCTGGTTGAAATCCCGGTACTGTTCCTCCACGGTGTACTCAGGATACCAGCGGTAACCGATCTCAGTCAACACACGGACTAGCATGGCCGTGTGACCGGGCACATTAATGCACCGAGTCAAACAGACCACCTGGTGAGGTGTGCGGCCAGACATCTGAAACACGAAATAATGCAAAGGCATTAGGATTTCTAGAAGAAATCGGCCAGCATAACAACTGTAAATGCTCAAAAAAGATTTAGAGACATCACACAAATGATAGCATAGCCACTCAACAATATCATATCAAGGTTCCGGGTCCAACTAATCATCATAAAAGAAGGGTAGAAACTAAACTAAGGCTTGAAACCAACAATCCTAAGAGTCTACGGATTAGTAACACGTGAACCTAGTAATGATGAGAGGCCTAGTCCTAAACCCCCGTAGAAAGAATAGACTGACTCAGATCAGAAGGGCATAAGGTAAAGAAGTAAAAAGAGCCTTACGTTCCCTTCCACAATCAATTCCCCTACATATAACTAAGAATTTTTCTAGACTCAACATCGACCAGTTTGGCTTGAGAAACCTACAGGCAGTCCGGCTCTGATGCCAATGCTGTCGGGACCCCGATCCTAAGTCACACCGATCTTGCTTGTAACACGTCATATCACTTTGCGGCCTCATGCACGGTATCCCACGGGTGCCACCTTACCTGGCCCAGGACCGTTTGCGCATTTTGGCACACGTATATGACAGTGTCGCTTGCATCCATATGATAGAGAACCCGGGCCGACATGGCTACTTATAAACCAAAAGTGGCACTAAATCACAGAGATAGGCATTCATAACCCATCAACGAATGTGTCGGTCATCAACATATGAACCCAAGTCGTAGCAAGCTACATGGACTTAAAGGAACAACGCGTGACATTTCCCCTAAGGGACAGACACAGGAACGAAGAAGGACACATGCCGGCCAGCCTACGTGTTCCGAGCAGTAGCAAGCTACCAGGGCTCATTGGAAGCACTAGGAGGCATTTCCCTGTAAGATAGGCTACCAAAGGAAAACAACTAGGTGTCGGATCCCACACATACCAAGCATTTCAATCATACACACAATATGCTCAATATGTGCAAATACAACATTGCATCACAACAGAACTCTATGACTCAAAGTACTTTATTTAAGAGGCTCCAAAGAGCCATACATAACATATCCATACAGGTAGGGGTCACATGACCCAACACTCAAGTCATACAGTCATCCAAGCACAAGCGGAAGCTAACATGTCTGAGTACAGACAACTTAGAAAATAAAACAGGCTTGGTGTAGCCTGACTATCTACAAGGCCCTTCGCAAGCTCAGGATCTCCGTCTGGGTAGCAAGCTACTCGTCGACGTCGACGTCTATGTAGAACCCATCAGAAGGGGCAGAGTTCTTCTCTGCAACAGTTATTAAGCAAACATGAGTACAAAGGTACTCAGCAAGTCTTACAACAGAACCTATCATACATGCAACATTGTCAACAAGGGTAGTGGGGTTCATAGCAGCAAGCCAGCTTTGACTCTTGGCTAACCTATACTACGACTCTCAACAGATTGCAAGATAAGACTACGTACACGAGTCCTCTACTCACCACAACAATACAGCACCGAGGATCCTCTTCCGTCATCCTACGGAAAGGCCATCCACGGCACTCACACTTGTCTTGAGGCTTTTAGTAGTATCCATCAACTTGTCTATGAACTGTAAGAGTAACCAAGTAGTCCGTACCGCGAACAACGGCTATTCGAATAGATTGGTAACCCTGCAGGGGTGTACTTCTTCACACACGCTTCCACCACTTATCGCCGTTTACTCGACATGTACTCGGCAACCTTCAAGCGGAAGCCCAACGAGGATGTCGGCCACGACCTGACTAACTACACAAGTCTCTCGTCCGGGTTTATCACCTATTTGGGTTCCATCCGTGGGGAGATCCGGCCGGGGTGTCGCTCACGGCCCCAAACGATGTGTACAGGGTTCCCGAGTCACCAAACGGGCAACCGGTACACCGTGCCACGTACCTGTCGCATCACAGCCCACCCCGAGGGTCAGCGCTGTGCACGACCACCAGTAAACTACAAACACCAGAAACTAGTTGCAACTCCTGGACAGAGAACAAGGGCAGTTAATAAGACGAGAGGGCTTGGAGCGCCCGGAGCCCAATGCGTGGTAGTAGCTGTAACTTGAATCACACATACAGATCTCGGGTCCTATGGACGGTTCCAATGAAACAACCCACCACGTACTCCTACATGGCCTTTCATCGATACCTTTACCAAACATGTTCCACACTTCCCTCTCTTTATCGAGTATGATCATTTCACTCTGATCCATCACCCAGATGAACCAGACCTGACACAACTCTAAGCGTAGCAGCCAACATAAACAAATAGCATGGTGGATCACACATCACATGGCTCAATTAACTCCTACACATGCTAGTGGGTTTCAACTATTTACTATGGCAATGACAGGTCATGCAAGGGAATAGGGTTCAACTACCGCAGCAAGTAGCAGTTCACACGTTGTTCCCTTAATACAGTAAAAGAGAGCAGGAGCGAGAAGATGGGTTTGTATCGGAATGATCAATGGTTGCTTGCCTGACAGAGTGGTTGTCGGGTACTGCTCTTCAGTAGGATACGCAGAAGTATCCTCGGGAGCAGGACCTAACACGGAGAACACCGGCGATACAATCAATAAGCGAACAAATGCTACAATATGATGCATGCTCATGATATGGCAAGATGCATGTGTTTTGGGCTAATGCATCTATAAACAGAAGGGTTTGAGCCCATTTGAATCAAAGATTCAAATTGAAACCCAAACTATTATTTTTTTAAGTGCATTATCATGTTTTAAAGTGAACAGCAAGGTTAACTTGCTCAAACATGCATGAAACCAGTGCCATTGGAAAGATTGGATTTTTCAGATCAATTTTCATATATAAATCTTTTCCATCTGAGCTACTGTTGAATTTATATGATTTTTTGAAGTTTAAAGCATTTTCTGGAATTTCCTGAATTGTTTTTAAATCAAATAATCCCAGAAAATCATTTACTGCGTCAGTGTGACATCATGCTGACGTCAGCAGGTCAACAGACCTGGTCCAGGTCAAACCTGACTGGTGGGTCCCGCATGTTAGTGTCATAGAGGCTAATCCCGGTCAAAACTGGAGTTGACTGGGTTTGACTATGTGGTGGGGCCCACTCTCAGTGGTTGTGGTGGTTAAACTAATCACCATTAGCTCCTAACTAACAGGCCACGTCAGCCCGCCGGAGTTTGGCCGGCGGTGACCATTTCGCAAGGCGGTGACACGCCGGTATCTCTGTTCCGGCGACCATTCGTCATGCGGATGGGTCCTATGTGCTCCTGGTGATGCACCGCATCCAACGATGCCACTGGTTATTGTGCACGGGAGGAGGAGTTAGGGGTGGTGTTAGTTTGCTGGCGAGTTACTAATCCTAGTGGCGTGCTCGGCTACGAGGCACAGCGCCTGTGGCTATGGCGGCGAGTTGGCCGGCGGTGGTGGGCTTCGGTCAGGAAGGGGGCGGCAGCTACAAGGCGTAATCGAGCCCGGGGAGAGGGGGGTTCGATGCGTGAGCTCACAGCGGTCGTAGAGGGTGTCAAAGCGTGCTTGGGGAAGGTCGGACGGCGACGTAAGGGCGGCGCCGATCTCCGGTGCCAAAGGTTGAAGACGACGGCGAGGATGGCACTACGGGGCTTCTGGCGTCGTGTGCGTCGGTGGGGAGCTTCAGGACGATGCGGCGGAGCTAATGGATGAGTCGGGGAGGCGAGGGGGTGGCTTAGGGCGCGGTGGCAGCGATCGGCGGCGACGAGCTTGCTCGGTGGAGCTCGGTGGAGGGGAAAGAGGAGGGGGAAGACACGGGGGGAGAGTGAGAGAGGCGCCAGGGGGTGCGTGGCGACGCCTAGGGGCGTCCAGGGCGTCGCGGGAGTAGCCAGGCAGGCAGGAGGTGGCCGGCGCGTCGACGGCACTCGCCACCGAGCTGCTTCATGCGTTGGCACGGGGTAGAAGACGGGCATGCCCCTGGTGGGCTGGGCCGTCTTGGGCCAGGCAGGTAAGTGGGCCTCAGGTAAGTCTCTGCTTTCTCTTTTGTTTTATTTACTTTCTGTTTCATTTCTTTTGCAACATTGTTGAATTAATAAAAATGCTAGAACATTTTTATAGCTCATAAAACTAGTCATGCCCACTGTATATAATATGAACAGTATGGAACATTTTAGTTTATGATTATTTGGGCAGATAAAATATTTTATAGCATTTAAATGCCCAAATGCAATTACAATAAGAATTAATCCGGAGACCTTTGGATGTCCTAGAAAATTGTGCACCATTTTTGGCAGAGGTTTAAGACCAAGGCAAAGATGATGAACATTTTTGAAGGGCACTTTGGGTACATTGGAAAAGATTTTATCAAACCCTAGTTGTTAGAAGAGGGGTGCTGGGGTTTCTGTCATTCCCACTTCAAGTTTCTGTGGAAAGTAAACATGATGCACACTCTAGCTAGTCCTAATGCAAGCACTGACTAGGGATGTGACACCAATCAACAATATGTCATCCACATATACTACCCGAAATGCTACAGAGCTTCCACTCACTTTCTTGTAAATACAGGCTTCTCCGAAAGTTTGCATAAAACCATATTCTTTGATCACCTCATCAAAGTGTATATTCCAACTCCGAGATGCTTGCACAAGTCCATAAATGGATCGCTAGAGCTTGCACACTTTGTTAGCACCTTTAGGATCGACAAAACCTTCAGGTTGCATCATATACAACTCTTCTTTGAGAAATCCATAAAGGAATGCAGTTTTGACATCCATTTGCCAGATTTCATAGTCATAAAATGCGGCAATTGCTAACATGATTCAGACAGACTTAAGCATCGCTACGGGTGAGAAGGTCTCATCATAGTCAACTCCTTGAACTTGTTGAAAACCTTTCGCAAAAAGTCGAGCTTTGTAGATAGTAACATTACCATCAGTGACAGAGTTCTTCTTAAAGATCCATTTACTTTCAATGGCTTGCCAATCATCGGGCAAGTCAACCAAAGTCCACACTTTCTTCTCATACATGGATCCCATCTCAGATTTCATGGCCTCAAGCCATTTTGCGGAATCTGGGCTCGTCGTCTCTTCCTCATAGTTCATAGGTTCATCGTGATCCAGTAACATGACTTCTAGAATAGGGTTACCGTACCACTCTGGTGCGGAACGTACTATGGTTAACCTACGAGGTTCGGTAGTAACTTAATCTGAAGTTTCATGATCATCATCATTAACTTCCTCACTAATTGGTGTAGGCATCACTGGAACTAATTTCTGTGATGAACTACTTTCCAATTCGGGAGAAGGTACAATTACCTCATCAAGTTCCACTTTTCTCCCACTCACTTCTTTCGAGTAAACTCCTTCTCTAGAAAGGAACCATTCTTAGCAACAAAAATCTTGCCTTCCGATCTGTGATAGAAGGTGTACCCAATAGTTTCTTTTGGGTATCCTATGAAGACGCAATTCTCCGATTTGGGTTCGAGCTTATCAGGCTGAAGCTTTTTCACATAAGCATCACAACCCCAAACTTTAAGAAACGACAACTTAGGTTTCTTGCCAAACGCCGGTTCATATGGTGTCGTCTCAATGGATTTAGATGGTGCCCTATTTAACGTGAATGTAGCTGTCTCTAATGCATAACCCCAAAACGATAGTGGTAAATCAGTAAGAGACATCATAGATAGCACCATATCTAATAAAGTACGGTTATGACGTTCGGACACACATTATGCTGTGGTGTTCCAGGTGGCGTGAGCTGTGAAACTATTCCACATTGTTTCAAATGAAGACCAAACTCGTAACTCAAATATTCACCTCCGCGATAAGATCGTAGAAACTTTATTTTCTTGTTACGGTGATTCTCTACTTCACTATGAAATTCTTTGAACTTTTCAAATGTTTCAGACTTATGTTTCATTAAGTAGATATACCCATATCTACTCAAATAATCTGTGAAGATCAGAAAATAATGATACCTGCCGCGAGCCTCGACACTCATCGGACCGCATACATCGGTATGCATTGTTTCAATAAGTCAGTAGCTCGCTCTATTATTCCAGAGAACAGAGGTTTAGTCATCTTGCCCATGAGGCATGGTTCGCAAGTATCAAATGATTCATAATCAAGTGATTCCAAAAGTCCATGTGCATGGAGTTTCTTCATGCGCTTTACACCAATATGACCTAAACAGCAGTGCCACAAATATGTTGCACTATCATTATCAACTTTGCATCTTTTGGCATCAATTTTATGAATATGTGCATCACTACGATCGAGATTCAACAAAAATAGACCACTCATCAAGGGTGCATGACCATAAAAGATATTACTCATATAAATAGAACATCCATTATTCTCTGATTTAAATGAATAACCGTCTCGGAACAATCAAGATCCAGATATAATGTTCATGACCAACGCTAGCATGAAATAACAATTATTTAGGTCTAAAACTAATCCCGAAGGTAGATGTAGTGGTAGAGTGCCTACGGCGATCACATCAACTTTTGAACCATTTCCCACGCGCATTGTCACCTCGTCCTTAGCCAATCTTCGTTTAATCTGAAGCCCCTGTTTTGAGCTACAAATATGAGCAACCAAACCAGTATCAAATACCCAGGTGCTACTATGAGCATTAGTAAGGTACATATCAATAACATGTATATCAAATATACCTTTGTTCACTTTTCCATCATTCTTATCCGCCAAATACTTGGGGCAGTTTCGCTTCCAGTGACCAATCCCTTTGCAGTAGAAGCACTCAGTTTCAGGCTTAGCTCCAGACTTGGGTTTCTTCCTCGGATTAGCAACTAGCTTGCTATTATTCTTGAAGTTCCCCTTCTTTCCCTTGCCCTTTTTCTTGAAACTAGTGGTTTTGTTAACCATCAACACTTGATGCTCCTTCTCGATTTCTACCTTCGCAGCTTTGAGCATTGCGAAGAGCTCGGGAATAGTCTTCTCCATCCCTTGCATATTATAGTGTTGGGTTCTACCGTAGGGTGCGTTGACTGCAAATTAAAAAATTCCTACGCGTAGAACATCCAGGAACATGCTAAGGGAGGTGGATCATAGATCGTTATCACTAGACACGCAGTGTCGTCCAGCGGAAGTAGAGTTGGGGCAGCGCGTCTTTGGAGTCGTCTCCTCCTCGTCAGTCTCCCACATAGCCGAGCGGATCCCACGAACAGGTTCGCCAGAGCAGCGCAAGTGCACCGCCTCTAACGGTATCCGCGCATGCAGGAGGAACGTCGTGCGGTGGATTGCTAGGTCCGATCACACAACCGGCGGCGAGTGGAGGTGGCTAGTTTCAACACATGCAAAGCCCTAATGACGGCGCTAAAGCGATCAACCAAATGAGTGTGCCACACCTCCACTATATATAGGCATCCGTTGCGGGCTCAACACTTGGGCCTCGCACGGAACCTAAAGCCCAAAGTCTGTTCGGTCTGTATCCGAGTCCGAGTAGGACCAAGTCTGACTCGTGCAGCCGGTTCCAACCTCACAGGTTCCTTCCCTTAAGTGCGCGACCCCTTAGGTTCAAGTCGGCTTGGTCATAGTCCGGATCACCTCTGGCCTGTATGGTTGGTAGCGGCCTCTAGCAAGTCATGCCGACCACCAAGCAGACTACGAAACTGGCTAGCGAACCTATACAACATGTCACACTTCCATTCCCTTTGCCACACGATATATGTTGTCCGGCTCAAGGCGAGTCTATCATCCTTGTGCTAGCCCGACCTCTTTCTCGTTCCAGTGATGTCGAACCAAACCGGATTATCTCATAATTCTTGTCGCATGGCCATGCTTATCCTTGTCGGATCACATGAGGGGCCCATAGTATATCTCTCCTGATCGGAGGGGAAAATCGCATCTTGCTCGACCACGTCTCGTAGTATGGGTCTGGACAAGCTCGAAACCTATCTTTGTAGCTACCCAGTCATGGAGTAGCGTTTGGTCGGCCCAAAGCAAGTCCGTCACCATCCCGAGTACATGCATCAGCTCAGGTCTTAGGACATAGAATGTAAGTTGTACTAGAGACTCACATATGACATATCGTTGCGTCTCGTAGTTGGGTCTGTCCGACTCGTACCTTATCTCGACTTGGATCTGACTACGTTGAATCCGACCAGACCTTTCCAAGTCCATATTATTCGGATAGCATCCAATGATCCATGGCCAGTGAGACCGAGCCATCCACCATGTCATATGCTAGTCTAGTCCGACGTGTGTCCACACATCACTTACGACTAGGGACCATTTAGGATGTATCATACAACACAAGATCTCACAGACAAGTCACGTACTTGCCAACAAGTATCATTGATTACATCCAAGCACTATCATTATTCATAAACACATAGGAAATATCATCATACATGATTGCCTCTAGGGCATATCTCCAACATATAGTTCATCACGAAGCCTTTATAGCTTGGTGGTAGTGATTGAAGAACTTTATCAATAACACTATCACTATCAACTTTAACTCCAAGCTGAGTCATGTGGCTATCGTACCCAGACATTTTGAGTAAGTTTTCACTGGTAGAAATGTTCTCCTCCATCTTGCAGCTATAGAACTTGTTGGAGACTTCATATCTCTCAACTTGGGCATTTGCTTGAAATATTAACTTCAACTCTTGGAACATCTCATATGCTCCATGACGTTCAAAAGGTCTTCGAAGTCCCGATTCTAAGCCATAAAGCATGGCACACTAAACTATCGAGTAGTCATCAGACTGAGCTTGCCAGATGTTCATAACATCAGGAGTTGCTCCTCCAGCAGGCCTTTCACCTAGCAGTGCTTCAAGGACATAATTCTTCTGTGCAGCAATGAGGATAATCCTCAAGTTATGGACCCATTCTGTGTAGTTGGTACCATCATCTTTCAACTTAGCTTTTTCTAGGTACACATTAGAATTCAAGGGAACGATAGCACGGGCCATTGAACTACAACATAGATACAAAAAAACTATCGGGACTAAGTTCATGATAAATTAATTTCAAGTAATCATATTACAAAAGAACTCCCACTTAGGTAGACATCCCTCAAGTCATCTAAATGATCACGTGATCCAAATCAACTAAACCATGTCTGATCATCACGTGAGATGGAGTAGTTTTCAATGGTGAACATCTTATGTTGATCATATCTACTATATGATTCACGCTCTACCTTTCGGTCTCCAGTGTTCCGAGGCCATGTATGTACATGCTAGGCTCGTCAAGTTTAACCCGAGTATTCTGCACGTGCAAAACTGTCTTACACCCGTTGTATGTGAACGTAGAGCTTATCACACCTAATCATCACTGGTGTCTCAGCACGACGAACTGTCGCAACAGTGCATACTCAGGGAGAACACTTGTACCTTGAAATTTTTGTAAGGGATCATCTTATGATGCTACTGTCGTTCTAAGCAAAATAAGATGCATAAAAAGATAAAGAACACATGCAATCAAAATATGTGACATGATATGGTCATCATCATCTTGTGCTTTTGATCTCCATCTCTAAACCTTCGTCATGATCTCCATCGTCACCGGCTTGACACCATGATCTTAATTGTAGCGTTGTGGTTGTCTTGCCAACTATTGCTTCTACTACTATCGCTATCTCATAGTGATAAAGTAAAGCAATTACATGGTGTTCGCAATTCATACAATAAAGAGACAACCATAAGGCTCCTGCCGGTTGCCGATAATTTACAAAACATGATCATCTCATACAATAACGTATAACTCATCACGTCTTGACCATATCACATCACAACATGCCCTGCAAAAACAAGTTAGACGTCCTCTACTTTGTTGTTGGAAGTTTTATGTGGCTGCTACAGGCTTCTAGCAAGAACCGTTCTTACCTACGCATCAAAACACAATGATTTTTCATCAAGTGTGATGTTTTAACCTTAAACAAGGACCGACCGTAGTCAAACTCGATTCACTAACGTTGGATAAACAGACACCCGCCAGCCACCTGTGTGCAAAGCACGTCGGTAGAACCAGTCTCATGAACGCGGTCATGTAATGTTGGTCCGGGCCACTTCATCCAACAATACCATCAAATCAAAGTAAGACGTTGGTCGTAAGCAGTATGACTATTATCGCCAACAACTCTTTATGTTCTACTCATGCATATCATCTACGCATAGACCTGGCTCATGATGCCACTGTTGGGGAACATAGCATGCAATTTCAAAAAAATCCATGCGTTGACGCAAGATCTATCTTGGAGATGCATAGCAACAAGACGGGAAGAGTATGTTTACGTACCCTCGTAGACCGAAAGAGGAAACATTGTATTAACGTGGTTGATGTAGTCGAACATCTTCATGATCCAACCGATCCAAGTACCGACCGTATGGCACCTCCGTGTTCAGCACACGTTCAGCTCGATGACGTCCGTCGAGCTCTTGATCCAGTAGAGGGTCGAGGGAGAGTTCCGTCAGCACAACGGCGTGGCGATGGTGTTGGTGATGTGATCCGCGCAAGGCTTCGCCTAAGCACTATGACGCTAATCCAGTTAGACTTTCCAGAAATCTGGCATAACACGCCAGGTTAGTACATTGAATGTACTTGCAAGCTCACAACAAGCATAACCATAATGACAAACAATATCATGACATTTAATCAAGTTAAATGCAAACAGCAACATGCTACTCATGCAGTGAAACCAAACTTGTGTACTGAGTCACTCGGACTCTCTCTTACCAACAGGTTGCCTCGCAACCGAACGGTGATCATGACAGATCACAAACAAAACCATACTCGGTTCAACGGGTTACCTTGTAACCAAACGGTGATCGCTCATGGATAACAAATGATACCAAAACAGTCAGCCTCACTCACTTCATCATGTTTCAACCAGTGCAATGCAAGTAGCTTAGTGTGCAAGATTTATTTATAAAAGTTGATCCATGGTGTGATTTATTTACGAACTGGGCCCTTATCCGGGGGCGTGCTTATCGATAGATTAATACACTCTGCAGAGGTAACGCACTTTACCCACACCACGGAACACATGGCCTCGCACTCCCATTTGGGTGGACCAACGGCATTCTGACAAAACTCTCCCATTGTCGTGACACACTTTCGGCCACTCCGACCAACTCCCCACTAGCTTAGTCTTGGGTGCCCCCAGCCTACCAAAGGCAAAACTGACACTGTCGTGGAAAATAAACGGTCCCAAACGGGGACAAGGTACCATAACAACAACAGGCTCGCAAGGTTATGTCTTCTTACCGGGCCAGGGTAACTCACGCCCATAACATTCCCTCAATGGAGGCACCGACAAAAGGCTTGACAACAGGACGTGTCATGGACGACTAACGGCCTCCCCATACTAAGGCAAATGTGGTTGCACTTGTCAGCCCGATTCAGTGGCACCATGACTCGGCCAACTTTATGTTCAAGTTCAATTATCATCAGGTTTAACTTGAAATAAAATGCTCGAGTCACTATATTCCATGCTTATGCAACCATGTATCACGCATCACATATCACTTAGAAATAAAAGATCAACCTCACTCAAGTTCTACTTGCACAAACTCATCTTTCAACATTTATGGTCCTTACTTCCTAGTCATCTAGGTTCATCACCTTTTAGTTGGCATTTATCATACGTAACTCATCATGCATATAAGAAAATAATACCGATGCTCATATTTCCATAGTCATGACAAACTTAATTAGTTCAACTACTCAAGCTATATCTCACTAGTTCAAGCATTCATTTCTGTTAACTAGGAATCTTGATCTTGACAAACTAAATAACACAAGCATTATTTATTTTATTACTATATGCAATGAATATCATATATATTCAAGTGGAAAATCATGGATATTGCAAAGACACCATGAAAATGTTGTTGTGGCTTGCCTTAGTGCAGAGGAGCTTCAAACTCCTCCTGGATGCCTTACAGACAAGCTTCACCTTCTGAAAATAAATCAAATGGAAAAAACAAAATATCACAAACACTTCTAAAAATTACCAGAAATTCTAGACAGCAAAGAAAAATCTCATCTTGGGTGTGCTGCTAGTATTTTCTAGTAAGAACACAATGCAAAAAGAATCAACTCATTTGGACTTGTAGAATAAAAGTTACAGCTAGTCAAAGTTCTGGTCAAATTCGAATTAAATTTTGAATACAAGAAAAACCAATGGGGGTGACGTTGAAGGCATAAAACAGCGGGGCACCACCACACATACCGCTTCGGGCACGGCCCGAGGGGCTGACAACGGGCCCCAGCGGTCAGGTCGGAGGGGGAGAGGGAGAGAAGTAGAGTCGGGCGGCGCGGCGACGGCGCTTGCTCCTGCGAGGTGTGCCTGGCGACGACATCTGAGAGGATAGGAATGGAGAGGAGATCGATGCGCACCTGCCCTTACCCATAGCATGGCTAGGGGTGGCCGGACGGGGTCGGAACGAAGCTCTCTAGCGGCTGCAGCGGGCAGAGCTCGTCGGAGATGGTGATTCTGGCGAGGCAGGGCCAGTCCAGCAGCTCCAATGGTACCAGCACGCACCAGTGGACCACAATGGACACGCCGGGCTGTGACTTCCTACGGCATTGTGGAGGTGTGTTGAGAGTGTCTGTGGAGAGAAACGAGCGTGGCGGGTCTATTTATAGGCGAGGCCAAGGCGGGGATTGAGAGCTCGGCGGAGCTCTCTGGAATGGCGCCCGACGAAGAATGGCGACAGTGAGAGCGGGAGAAGGCGTCGGGGATCACGCGGGGACTATTGGCGGGCAGCGACGAGAACTCGAGCGCGGTACGTGACGAGCACAGCGGCACAGGCACATTGTTGGCTTGGCCGCACTGTGCCCGTGCTCGCTGCGGCGAGCTCCGGCATCGACGAGCGCCAGGGCGGAGTTGAGGGGGTCGAGATGGCGACTGTGGCAAGGTTTAGCAAGGCATGGCAGGGTGGGAAGCGAGCATGCGTTGAACAGAGCACTCGGTGGCATCAAGAGCACGTCGACTAGCACATTGGCATCGTGCACACGCATGGTCACCGCGCGAACTCTAGCATAGAGCCACGGCTTGCCATAAATTCGTGTCTGGCGTGTAGTCCTTAGTGGTTTTGGTTGTTTTGCACGGTTGGCTGGGTCACAGGTGAATTGTGTGAGTGGGTTTCTTCCTGGTAAATTCTTGGCAGAAACTTGTGAGGTTAACTATGACCAAACCAGAGAGAGTTTAGGGCCGATTTTTGGTGGTTTGTAGTTTCTTAGGAAGGTAATGAAGCTCAAGAAAAACCAGCCTCAAAGGAGCAAGGAAAAATATACTTGCTGTGTAAATAGCCAAATCTACCTAGAACAGAAATGATTTTCTGTAGCAAAAATATTACAAAAAGTGATGCAATATTTTTGCTCAAGGAGGTGCCCTAGGGTTCAAAGAAATATTTGTCAATTTATTCAGGATTTCAGGAGCAAGAAAACTAGGGGTTGCTTTGGAGCATACTTCTGTGAAGTGATTTTCAGGGAAGGAAATGAATATTTTTATTTTATGAAAAATATTCCTTGGGCTTTTGTTGGAGTTTTCAGAGAAGGAAAGATGAGCTAGGGTGGATGGGTCACTTGGGTGAAATCAAAGGTAGGCCCAAATGATCAAGTCCATTTGAATTGATTCAAAACTCCAAATCCAAAGCAAAAGTAAACAAAAGTCCGAAAAAAATAGAAGGCGTATCCAGGCTGTCACAGCAGCCTCTGGGGCTTCCATCTGGAAAGCGTCCGACCTAGCTCGTGCAACAAGGGAGGAGCTTGGACACCACTTGGAGGCGTGCCTCAACGCGTGCCCCGCGAGCAAGGGTCACGGCGCGAGGTGCCACGAGCACAACAGTTCATCACCAAGGCAATCTGTGAGCTTCAGGTAGCATGGGCCATGTGCGGCGGGCGTCGCCCCTCACACCCCACCAGCTCAGCCGCCGCACCAGATGCAGGTGGAGAGCTGCGCTTCTGCGTAAACATCCCGGGCCTCAACAGGGCCAACTCTCAGGACCTCTTTTGGCTGTCACGTGTCTGTGCTCGGGTTCCATACCTACAACGTTGCTAAATCCAAATGACTGAGCTCTGTCTGATGGGCCGGACCCGTACACATCACCTCTTGTGGTATTTGGTGTCTAACCTCTGCATGTGATGACCACGTAACTGGATTCACAAGCATGCAGGCACTGCAGAGGCGCCCTCGCGAGGCCTCCTCACGCGGCCACACCTCCTCAGGTCGCAGCAAGTTTACCCAAGCCCAGAGCCTAACGCGGACCGACTGCGAGTGGAGAATGGGTCCCTGAGCTTATCGCCTTGGATGCCAAATACCTCCAGTTCTGTCGTGGTTCCCACACATACGAACAATACAGGGTTGTACAAGCCCGAAGACTCTGAAACAGAGCTCGCGCCCACGCCCAAGCCCCATGCTCAGCACTGGCGGAACAGTCCCATTGCAACCATGCCCACACCCAGTGGAAGCCCCATGCTCAGTGCTGGCGGAACGGTCCCAATGCGACCATGCCCACGCCCAATGGAGGCCCCATGCTCCACGCTAGTGGAGAAGCACATTGAGCTCGCCCCACGGGCAGCATTAACCTCTGGACATCCATGCCCGATGTGGCCGCCGTGCAACCATTCGCCGACACTGCGTGTGGCTATCCCCTGGGCCCCGCGCGAGCGGGGGGTGGACATGGTGCATGTGCTCGGGTCAGTCCCAGCAGAGCCACAAAACCCAAGGAACTGGGCTCTGGTTCGTGGGCTTATTCCCGTGCTCGTCACCCCACCAAGTCCATTTGTGTCTAGTCTCCTCGCGCGGTACCCAGGCGCAAGCCGACGGGAGTCAGGTATGTTCCAATGCTAATGTTTTCCCTCATGCGGGCCACTTGTGCGTGAAGGGGGAATTCTTGAGCATCGCGACTCAGGAGCCTTCACTATTCTAAAGCCCTTCACCCCCTGGCCTTGTTCGGGCAGGGCGACGCAACATCCCAGTAGCGGCTGAGGTATGCGTGGGACTGGGCCCCGCCGACGCAGAGCACAAGGGCAAGCAAGAGAAAGCAAAGCTTGGAAAGGAAATTCGCGAATCATAAATAGTTATTACAAACTTTAGGTCTGGGTAAATGAAATCATTGTCTAAATGCCTCCATGAGACAGAATCAGTCCATTGCAAGAGGATAGGCAGGGGCTTCAAGGAGGATGGTCATCGCCGCCACCTGCTTCGGACTTGGCGGGCTCTTTGTCATGGCGGTAGGAGAACTTCCCGATCAGTGCGGCCACATGGCCCTCCACGGACTCCGCCATGGCATCGCAGGATTCCTCTAGGACGGGTCCTATCATCCTGCCAAAGTCAAAATCAGGGCCGTGGAGGAGATGGTTGAAAACGTGAGTCATCGCCACGAAGAAAACATGGCGACACTCATCCAGGATGTCGTCCACCTTCCCGACTACGTCCTCAAGTTCACCGTGATTTTGGAGAAAAGCCCAGCATAGCCGGCGTCGGAGGTTGAAAGAGGAGCCTCGAACTCCTCCCTGCATAGGTAGCGAAGGGCTTGACGGGCCCTGAGATCAAGGGAGAAGAAGGCAGCAAGGTTTGTCACCGCCTTTGTGATGGCATCGGCTTGGATCTTCTTCTCCCTGTCATCCAATGTGGCATTCACTTTAGAGGCGTGCTTGGAGTGGGCTATTGGGCTTCAGTCACCTCATGCCGCAGCGCTTCCAAGCGCCCGCGCTCTGTGGCCAGCTCGGCCACCACCTTCGTCAGCTTGGAGTCATGATCCGCAAGCTTTGCATCGCGAGCTTTGATATCCCCCTCCTACTGCTCGAACTTCTACGCATGCACGGCCTGTCCTTCCTCAAACGCCTTCAAGCAAGATTCTGCCTCGCGGCAGCACTTGGTGGCTACCTCTGCCTCAGCAAGCGTGTTGTCACGAGCTACCCTTGCCTCGGTGGCCTCCTTGCTCTTCACGACGGTGGCCGCGGCCTGGTCTCAGATCTCCTTCGAAGTCGTCTCAAGCTGGTGCCACCTTGACGCGAGCTTCAGGCGCTTTTCAGCATCCAGAAGAACCGCCTTGAGCCGGTCGAGCGCGGCCCAGGCATCGGTCAACGCTTTGCTTCTGGTGAGAATATCACAATTCATGAGCTCGAGGGCCTGCCGAGGAGGCATCGCCATGGCGTCCGCTGCCCCGACGGCCGAGGAGGCACCGACATCTCCTGTTTGGAGCATGAGGGGCTCCGGGTCCTGCCTCATGCTCGGCTCTGGCAGTGCGCCTAAGGGGGCTATCTCGTCAGCCCGCTGGGCCCCGGGAGCGGGCTCCGCCTGAGGCCACGCCATGACGCGCCCTGCGCCATCTCCGGCGAGAAGAGTGGTAATGGCCCGGTGAGGCGGGGAGGCCTTCCCTTCACCCGTGGCCTGGGTCCACGACCCCGGCAAGCGACACCCTAGACGGGGCCGCCATGACCCAGATGGCAGACCCATCCAGTGGAGTTGCCAAAGAGCTAAGCGGGGCCAGGGTACCCATTCCCCCAGGTGTGGCAGCACCCGCGCGCCCGAGCGTGGTGGTCCGCCCCCATGACTGTTGAAGCTGTGGCCAAGTGTTGACATTGCCTTCAGTGCAGGGGTCACCTTCGCCACGGTGGTCACATTCTTCTTCTCCGTGCCGCCACCCCTAGTTTGGTGCGGCGGGAGGTCAGCATGAGCATACAAAATGCGGGCGCAAGAGATGGGAAGGGGCACTTACCCTTATGGTGCGCTCCACTTCCTCTTCTTCTTGTCCGCGGAGACCAACGTGCTGCCGCCCTCAACCTGCACCGCTCCGGCACCGCCTTTGGGGCCCTCGGGGTGGCCCGTGGAGTGCCTCACCGTGTCGCCGCCTGTGGGGAGGGCACAAGGCGCCCCCTAAGAGGCTGTCGTCGATGGGGTTCGATCTCCTCCATGCCTGGCGCCGCCTCCCCAAGCGCGCTTGGGGCATCCTGATGAGGTGTGCCGAAGCCGCAGGTGGAGATTCATCGATCGCACCGTTGTCTTCGAGGCCCAGGAGGTGCTTGTAGCATGATGATGGAGAAGACATTGGAGGAGACGGCCTCCCGAGGTCATCCTCCTCTATCTCCTCGGTATCCTCTGTACCCTCCGAATCCTTGCTGTTGTCGCCGGAGGACAACAGCATGGGAGAGCTGGCGCCCTCGGACAAATCAAGCCCCCACTCGTCGAAGGTGGGCATGGCCGCGGCCAGCTCATCCCTGTCGTTGTGGCTGTACGGCGGGGCGGCGGCTTCGGGAAGGTCCCCGGGGATGAAGCCGAGTAGGGTCGACAAGGCCCTCTCCAGCTCCTCGATCGTCAAGCCGGCGACTTGTAGCCTCAGTCCGTTCCCCGCGCCATCATACTCCCATAGGCGTTGCGAGTGCGTCTAGAGTGGCGTGAGGCGCTGTGCTAGGAAGTCCTTCATGATCGCTGCCCCCATCAGCTTCACCTTCGCGTGCGCAGTTATCGTCCTCAGGACGGGCTTGGCTCAAAGGTCGGCAAGCTTTTCGTGGCCCCACCCAGTGGCCAGCTCGGGCTGCACCACCGGAGTTGTCAAGAGTAGGTCGATGCCACAAGCGTCCATGAAGACCCGGCGCTACCGGTAGCCTTACACCTTCTTCTCAACTCTCAGGAAGGAGTTTCTATTGTGCACATCAAAGAAGGAAACGCATGTGGACCGCTGGTTCCGGGCCGTGAACCGTAAGCTGAAGAAGTGGCGGAACAGCGCCACCGAGGGTCTCAGGCCCACGAAGGCCTGGCGGTAGAAGGCAAAGATGGACAAGAGGAGAATGGAGTTGTGCTGAAGGTGGAGGGCATGGATTTGATAATGCGCGAGGATGGCGTAGAAGAACTCAGAGAAGGGCGGAACCATCCCAACGAAGACGATGTGGATGAAGAAGGAGTAGACAGATTCCCCCAGGTTGCCCCGTGCCGCCGAGCCGGGCCAGATCTGGGTCACGCCCCATTCATTCTTATTGCCAACCACCAGCGAAAGCACATGGTTCAAGTCCTTCTCTCCAGCGACGGAGGAGGTCGTGAGCGCCTCCCCAATGGAGGAGGAGCCTACGGCCGGAGCTGCGGTCTTTGCCTTGCCGGCGGGTGCCATTCACGAGTCGCTGGCGCCAGCAAAGAAGAGAAAAGGCTTCGCTCGGTGTGGATATAGGGAAACCTCACACAAGAAAGGGATCACAGTAGGGCGAGGAAAATGCAAGCCATGAAGTAATTATGGCCCCGCACAGCGCCCGCCAGGCTTTGTGTCAATCGGGGAGTTGCTGAGGCATCACGGGGAAGTGGGGCGTCCGTCGCCCTATCGTGCGCCATGCGTTGCGCCTGGCCCGCTGGCAGTGAGGGCCCGCGCCGTTTCGCCCCTCCACCCGGCGGATTGTGCATGTTGTGGGCCTGGGGGCTACTATTGGGACTTTGGGACTGGGGGTACCCAGGCCCATTTGCCTACGCCCAAGGCGCTGTGTGTAGCGCGGGCCCAGTACGGCCCATCTTCAAGGCTTCTCAAGCAAGGCCCTCGCGAGGTCTCCCGCCTCATGAGGCACACCACTCCGAGGACCGCCCGAGGCCATACTAG